>RCWM02000572.1:0-676309 GCA_003667255.2 Euschistus heros | reverse complement strand
TTTAGCCTGCCTATTAACTCCTTAACTTCAAAATATCCTCGTTTATTGATTTGTCTAGGAGGGGAGCAATGCTGCCCAAGACTTCTTCCCCACAGGGAGGTCACTTTGCGCTGAAAATATACTGGTGCAAAGTCATTCCTAATTCATATCAAAAAGGAGATTCTATTCTATTTCCAAATACCATGACTTTTGGCACGTATTTTGAGCAAAATGAATATCATATATTTAAATTGCAATAATTTAGAATAAAATTATCCCACAAAGGAATCACCCCCTGTCGAAACACTACAATCAACTAATTGTCATAAAACATGAGATGTAATTAGGATCAGCGTGAAAATTCCTTAGACCCAATCAGTGTGGTCTTAAGTAAGTAAGAAATATAACATATCCCTCCATTTAGACAACAGTAAATACTTTTTCCTCAAATGAAACTTTTTAGTGAGCTTGGTGCATAGTTAACTCACAGGTGCAAATTCAGGGCCGTTTTACGGTAAATGTATAGATAGCGGATCGAAAAATTAATCCTAATAAAAATAAATTAGTATTCTCCTATTAAAAAAAGTCCGTCCATTAGGATAGATTGTTCATGATTGATGGTTAGCTTCCTCTCTATAGTGGTTCATGTATCGACAAAGCTTCATGGTTGGACTTTAGTACGTGTTTAGAACTCATCTGTGTTTCATGATATTAAATAGTGAATAGCATATTAATAAAATGCCTAAAATAGTTGATCATTTTCTTATTGGTCCTTACCGTTCTATTGTCCTACATCTTATTCTAGCCAAAGTGAAAAGTTCGTAATTTATTCCTTAGTCCTTCCATTAAATATATTTAAGTCCGATATTTTAACAAATTTAGGTTGTACAGCCAGGATATAAGGTAATGTAACAATAGTGGAAACTTGTTTTCAATTCATCTTCTGCAGATTACTAGGAGAAACATCTGGTTATGATTTAAAACTAACTTGTATCTATTTAGTAAGAGAAGAGATATTGCATCTAGTGTTTAAGAGAAAGGTACACATTT
Organism: Euschistus heros; assembly: GCA_003667255.2. Taxonomy (NCBI): domain Eukaryota; kingdom Metazoa; phylum Arthropoda; class Insecta; order Hemiptera; family Pentatomidae; genus Euschistus; species Euschistus heros. The sequence goes on along the minus strand of RCWM02000572.1, from coordinate 675,280 downwards.
AATGTTTTTTAGAAGATCAGTCAGTGTTTGTAAAAATAAACTGAAGTATTTACAATTAAATAAATATCAAAAAATATTCACTATTAGTGTAAATATGATGCTTATAATAAACAAATTCCTATAAAAAGGACAGATTTATGCAACTGAAAGAAGACGTTGGGCAGATGCTGTGAGCGATATCAAGATCCTTACTTAGCAGAGTTCCAACAGAACCATGTAAAACCTAATTGTGATTATTTTTTTTTTTTTGATTCCCTATTTTATACAAAAAGTAAAAACATTGGTTTGCAAGAGTAAAGAAAACTAGTAAAAAAATGTATTCAACTAATTCAACAAAATTAATATGTTCAGTATTGTCATCACTTCGAACCACTGTGAGTCGTGTTTAAGTCATATTATTTTTTAAAGTTTGCCATTATGTAAGAAAAAAATTCATTAATGTTTGATGAAAAATGATTGGAGATGAATTGACTAATCATTCAAGACGTCTGTCCTGTTAATCATAATAGTGGTCGTATTAGGTTGATTCTGGGCTTGTTCAATAGATTCCGAAATTCCGTTAGATGAAAAGAAAGGAAGAATGGGAATAAGGCAGGAGGAAGGTGGGAATATGCTGCTGTATAGATTCAACAGAATTTCCTATCGATAGTTCCTATTGAACGCTTGAGCACACAAGTAATACTTTTCAGCTTCTTGATTTTTACTACAGGGCGTAATCATTACAAGTTACTTATATTCACTTATTATATTGATATTTATATATATAAAAATATTACATTCTGCTACAAATAAGAGCAATCAATGATAATTCTACAAATACTCATTTTTCCCTTCGTAGAGATTAAATCAAATAAATAATAACATAAATATAAATCAAAAACAATTTATTATTATTACTGTTGTGCGCGGTGAGCAGTTGGATGGGTGACCTCCCTGCAGGTGAGACCACATAGTCCAGAGACTCAGGCTAAGACGGCGTAGGTTCGATTCTAAAATCTGCAGATATCTTTAAATTTTTAGTCATATTTCAAAACCTCGTTACTATTTCCGTTACATATTTTAGGTCCATTTTACAATTTTAAAAACGAAAGAATTATTTCATCTGTTATTCTTACTTTATATTATTAACGCAGGTGGTTACACTCTATTAAACCTCCAACACCAAAATACTTAAAAAAAAAAAAAACTTTTTCAAAATTCTCCTAACGCAATTGCTTGTTTGTTTTTTTCTTCTTCTTTTTTTTTAATTATTGGTTTCATTAGACAAAGAAAACAACAAAACATATGAAACAAGTGCGTATGGTTAATCCTATTTTACTCTAAACGATTATTTTTTATAAAGGCAGTTCCCGCTTTCTCAGTTTTGCTGGTGTTTCTTAAGGCTGGGTGCACATGAGGTGGAAAACAATCAATACGCAAAGATTGTTTTTTAATCGGATAGTCAGAAATCCATTGGCAATGGATGTAATGGGGCCTATGCTCTTGGCACGCCGACAGCTATCGGACACACTCGGCCTATCTCGATAGGATCGGGGCTGCCGCTGGTCCCTCCCCCTATTTGCGTTTTTTTCTATCCCCCTCGTTTAAGTAGAACGTACGTGACATAGGGACAGTGCACAAAACGTCGCTGCGTCCGTTCTATGTGGTGCTTTTTCAATGTGTTTTCATAACATAATGATTAATTTAATTTCAAATATTTATTAAACATTAAATATAATTGGATAATCTTTGTTTTATACTAATAATTAGGGATCGGATTTGAAATGTATTTTGAAAATGCCAATATTTAATTAAAACATGCATTTATTTTCGTCAAATATTTAAAATTTCTATTTTATAAATAATTTCCAAAGGTGATACCGGAACTCTCACTTAATTTCCTTGCCCATTTATTGCATCGCTGATTCTTGCTGCCAATTCATTAAATGAACTAATAGTCATTCGAAAATAATTGAAGAATTTTTGTTTATCTTCCCTCAATTCTATGAAAATAACGTTGAAAGCGCCTTTTACATATCTCGCATCGGTAAATTGATGAACCCAAAGTCTTATTATGTTCACTTTTATAAACGTATTTGTACACAAAGTACGAAAATAAATCCTTCTTTTTATAAATTTCAACTTTCGCTTGATCCATCTCGGAAGAAACAACACCCAACATTGAAGACAGAATCCTCATCCAGTTTGAAAATTTCCGAGGTATAAAAGAGATAGGACGCCGCCCCCTATCTTCCATGTGCACAGAAACCCACATAGGAATGAAAGAGATAGGATAGAAAACAATCTCAGCGTTTCCGATTGTTTTGCAGCTCATGTGCACCCAGCCTAAATCTTTAGAGTTCTTCTATTTTTCGTATCTATTTTCTTACCTCTTGACTATTTTACGTTCGTTTTACAAAATGTTTAAAACAACAGAAAGTCTTGCGTAATTTTTATTTATACTGCTATCTTTATTGATATGAACGCTAGCAAAAAGTAGATATAAGAGTTCCTAAACGTTGGTGGTTATAATACGATGTACGTAATACCTTGGTGGGTATAATAGCAGGGAGGGGGAGGGGGGGGGGGTAGGGGTAGAAAGGTACGGGGTACACAAGGGAAGGTTAGGAACCCTCTTCTGACTCATCATCCTTTCTAATTTAACATTTAGAATTATTAATAATTTTACAACATTCCAAATATAAAAAATATTCATATTTTAATAACAACAAATTATGAAGTAAATAGTAAACATAAATACATAATATATTATTTGCTGTAGTTCTTGCATTAAATATGACCATCCTGGTTTTAAACTTCAAATCACTTTGTCATATGTTTTTGTCTGTTTTATAAGTAATTTCTAACCTCCTAGCTAAATATTCATATCAGTAAAAGAGAATACATCAAGTCAATGTAAAATAAGATAAATTCTAGAGGGCATTTGTGACCGAGTGTGTTGGAGTGAAGACATTGTATCTACCTCAGGTAACCTCTAGGATAAACTTTATTGAAGAACAATACATTTTTTAAAAACTTAAAAATGCTATAAGGGAGATAAGTTTCGTACTTTATATTTGACCGATTGGATTTCTTTAGTAAACTTTATGTAAAGAATTTTCAAAAACTGATTTCATTATAACAAGACTGTTATCTGTTTGGGCCTTATTATCGAAGTACATATACTTAATTTTGTCGTAAATAAGCTTACTTATGACGAAGTATTCGGATGAGACGAATAGTTTCTTGTCATACCAGCCTTGTAATAGTTTTCCAATACATACTGCTATGCCAATATCTAAAATTGTTTAGTTTTTATATTATTTTCATATTTTATTATTTTTTAATGAAAAAAAAAAAACAATTCAAGAAGATTTGTTACTGGGTGAAAATCCCTGAACATGCCTTTACAGCCATACTTTAAGTACAGTTTCGCACACATGCCTATCCGAAGCGTTGCCCATAATCACAGGCGTAGATTGAGTACTAAAAAAGAGCAAAAATCATTGGCTGTATTCATTAAAAAGAGCAAAACCTTTTACTTGAAGTATAAGGTTATGCTTGCAAGTAAAAGGTTGAAGTATAAGCATATCCTTTATTCCATATTCACAATGATCACCTGTTTCCTTTTCGTAACCTGCATGATTTTAAATTAAATTCACAAATAATATAATAACAAAAAAACTATAACGAAATATTAAACAATAATTATAAACAAACAGTTTAACAATCGTGAATAATATCAGATGTAAACGAAGTATGCTTAGGTAGAGTAGTCAAACATAATTATTATCTCAATTAACGAGGGAGGGGGCGCAATATAATTTAAAACGAAGAGTCCTTTGTAGTTCGGAAATTATTCGGAAAATTGCTTCCTCTGGGCGAACATTCCCCATATTGGATTCTCTTGTTTAGTTGAGTTGCAGTAAACCAAATGTAAATCTTATTTAAATTTTTTGAAAAGATGTTAGTGATACAGAATATCATACTTACTGACACTAGATGATGGTTTTTTTCTATTAATTATAATAATATGATTTCTGAGTATTAGTACCGATACTAAACAATTGGTCCTCGATTCTAAACAACTGATTTACAAATAAATTGCAATTAAAAAACAAAAATCATCTATATGAGAGCAAAAACCAAAAAAAAAAAAAAAAAAAAAATCTATTTAAAAAAGAATAATTATACAATACATTTATTACTAAATAACAGATGACATTTATTATTTACAACACATAATCTAGATGTTAATTACAGTTCAGATAATTCAATAAAAATACATTGCAATGGTTCTACGTTTCATTTATTAGTTAAGAATCGCAAAATTTATTATCAATCACGATTCAATGAATATAGGAGGATGCATTTATTTTTTCTTAGCTTTTTCCTAGAATGAAAAATAATATTTATAAAAAATAATAATATTAGGGCTTAAAAATAAAAAAAAATCCTTTAAGTATAACAAAATAAGTTATAAAATGATTGTCATGCTAAACCCTTTTCGTTAATACTTTAGCTTCGGAAGTTTCAAATAGTAATCTGATTTCTTCATTTTTGAATAGCGGAAACATATTTTGAACAATTAGTTGCTTGGCTATAAGAAATAAACAGACGCATATTCTCAGCAAACCGATGCTATTTCTCACTGCAAAAATACTTCCGAAGCAGAGCTCTGTCCAGGGTTGCAAAGTTTAGAAATTATAAGAAGCTGATCCGCACAGTCCTTACCTATGGCTCAGAAATATGGAAAATGACTAAAGCAACTGAATTGTCGCTTCTAAGGTTTGAGAGGAAAATTCTCCCAAGATTATTTGGACTGTGGTCCGAGAACCTTTACATATATATACCTTTACAAAGATTTAGACATTGTGCCGGTCATTAAACTAGCCAGATTACGATGGGCCAGTCACGTAAAATTCCAAAGAAGGTGATAAGTGAGCGAGTGTACGGAACTAGAAGAGTTGGTCATCCAAAGCTTAGATGGGAAGATTCTGTAGCTACTGATGCCAGGATTCTGGTTGGTACTCAAAATTGGAAGGCAACAGCACTTGATCGGGAAAACTGGCTATCGATGTTGAAGCAGGCCAATTCTCAACTTGGGACGTAGTACCAATAAATAAATAATAATAGTTGTTTGGCTAGCTGTTGCAAGACTTGATTTTTAGGAGGATAATTGTGAATTCTTTATCTGACAGTATAAGTCTGGCAATCAATTATTTTGATAGTTCCTCCGTTATTAAATATGAAATAATATCTATTATAATAGTTTTTGTTTTTTTTTTTACAATTCGGGAAAATTTATGTTTAATAATTACATAATATTGCGAAACTATCGTCAAATACAATGGTATCGATCGGTTTCTTAATCGGAATTGGGTTTGGATCATCGAGCATCGGTATCCAGTACCGACACCACACCCCTATTTCTTATTATTCCTAAAATCATTGAATTTATTTATCTCTAAAATTTTGGAAAAAAAAAAAAACTGTTTTGACCAGCCACAGTGGTAGATATTAGCAGAGTTTATGTATAAAGTAAAATTTAGAAAGAACTATAATATCAATAGAATATTACTAAGCTTTGTTGTGCTGCAGCACAGAACAGAACCTCAGAAGGAAAAACAAGACAAGACCAAATTTTAAATTTTAGTCCTTTATAAAGCATCGGCTCCTCCCCTAAGGCCTAACTAACACGCCAACTGTTTTCTTTTTTTTGAGGTTAAAATTTGTTTTGGCAATTCTGCATGGCCTAAATGTTTACCGCGAATAAGTATGAGACTGATAAAAAAAAAAAATAATCTCCTTTTGTACGGCCACAGCTTCTGTGTATTACTAACAAGAGTTGTTGTTACCGTTTTTTTTTTTTTTTTTTTTTAAGGGCTGTGAGTTGGCCTAGTGAATATCATGGCTAATATTTTCAATTGATTAAAAAGTTCAATATCTAGATAGCACTTATACAGGGTGTCCCAAGTTATATGGACCTGTTTTTCAAATGTGGCCGTATTGTTTTCTCTACATAACCTAAAAGCCAGTTTTTAAAAATTAATTTTGAGACCTTTTTTAAGAAAATCTGTCAAGAACACTCCGAGATATGATTTTCTTTAATAATTGGGGAGCGATGGTTAGATTTTCACTTTCCTCCTCCTCTTTTCTCAGCCAGACTTGGAACTGGCTTTTAGAGTTAAAAAACAAAATCTACCTAGTCAGTTTATAAAGAAAAAAAAAAAAAATTAAATAAGTTGTTCAAAACGCCTTCCACTTTGAAGAACACACACATCGCCGATCTTCTTCCGTTAATGCCCGTGCGATTGCCGCTCTGTCAATTCCATTGCATGCTTTGTGGATTCTGTCCCGTAATTCCTGTTGGCTGTTCACTGGTTGTAAATTTCCATACGCCCGATTTTTAAGGTAATCCCATAGAAAAAAATCCAGTGGTGTTAAATCAGGTGACCATGGAGGGCAAAAGATTGGACCTCGGGTCCCGATCTACCGGTTAGGAAATCGATTATCCAAAAAGTGGCTTACTGCATTGGAATCGTGAGCGGGGCAGCCGTCGTGCTGGAACCACACAGTGCTGTGAGTCGCTAGTAGGATATCTTCCAAAGGTTCTGGCAACTTATCTCTAAAAAAATTGAGGTATTGCTCACTATTTAAATTTTCTTCGTAAATTTCCAACAACGTATGAATGGAATAAGCATCTGGAACCACTCGTGTAATTCTAAACTGTTTACGGTAATTTTTTTAATTACTGTTTTCATTTTCAATGTTTTATAAGTCAGTTCCAGGTAGCCATTCCAAAGCTAGGTTGAGAAAGGAGGAGGGGGAAAGTGAAAATCTAACCCACGCTCCTCAATTATTACAAAAAATAGTATCTCGGATAGTTCTTGACAGACTTTCTTGAAAAAGGTCTTAAAATTCATGTGAAAAATTTGGCTTTCAGATTATGTAGAGGAAACAATACGGTCGCATTTGAAAAAAAAAAAAAAAAAAAAGTTGAATTCAGTATTTTGTATTTGCACATGGAAAAAAAAAAAAAATGTTTTTGTACCAAATGATGCCTTACACTAAATAAAAAGGGTTACCATTTAACTTTTTTTTTATATCTTGCTTTGTTCTCAAAAAAGGGCCTGTTCCATATGACTTAGGACACCCTGTGTAAAAAATGCCATTTAAATAATATCTGTAGCTGATTTAAAATAAGAAACCGTTTATATAATTTATTTCTCTTAAAAAGCAATACAAACAATATAATCGCGTGCTGCAAAGAAAATTCCTGTATCTGGTGCTGTATTTTTTTCTAGAAATAAAACAAAAAAAACCTACAATGATGTGGTCCTGTGTGTTATAAATAAGAACTGTTTTATGATTCGACAAATAGACAATTCCCCACAAACCGATCGTAACTTGCAGAAGACAGGTAGCGCGGTGGATATATCGTAGCCATTTGTATAAGTGATGTTAGTAGAAAATTTAATGAAATTTCGGAAGGGGCATAAAGTTAGGGCGCTATCTGGTGGGGGGCAGATAGGGCACACAGGGTACACAGTGTCTAATTAATAGGCTCGCTCCCCACCCCTCACGTCGATAGCTCTCTCTGTGTGTTTGTGTGTGTGTGTCTGTGTGTGTGTGTGTGTGTGTGTGTGTGTGTGTGTGTGTGTGTGTGTGCGCGCGCGCGTGTATCTGTGTGGTAGTTGGGAGTGTTTGGTTCGTCCGGCATTGAAGTCTTTGAGCTCTGGTCACTGTCGTTCACCCGCCCTCAAAAGATCGATACTAGATTAAAGTCTGCTGTCACCATACTTATTTAAAATTGTAACGAAGAACTAAAAATATCAGTTTCTGCTTCGAAATTAATATATACAGTTATTAATATATATATATATATATATATATATATATATATATATATATATATATATATATATATATATATATATTTATATATATATATATATATAAATTTAGACCATTTGGATACATGGCAGGCCTAAGACTAGTTCTTTTAAATTATTATATTTATATTTATATAAAGACTAGTTATTTTAAATTATTATATTTTAAATTATTGTCATTGAATTTCTTTGACTGTTTAAAATCTTTTTAATGAAAAAGTATTACAAATTACCTAAAGGAGGAGAATAAGTAATATGGATCCATTCACATAATATTTATAATAAGAAATAAAAATAAATTGAAAATAAAATAAAGAACCTCCTAATATATTATACAATAAAAAAGAACCTATACAAATATAAAGTGAAAAAATAAAATAGGATTTAACTAAAATTTAAAAATATTGTCATACTTTATTTTTAATATACTCTCTCCTAGAGATCCTCCGAATAATAATTAAAAAAAGACCATTAATAAGGAACTCTTATGCTGAAACGTTGTAAAACTATATGTCATTTTTTTCAATTTTAATAACAAACATTTAGTCCTAACAATTAAATTTAAAAAATGTGGTATCCAATTTATATAATAATAATAAAGAAGACTGACAAAAGTTATTACCTATACAAGATACAGATATAGGCAACCATTTTTTTTGGAATTTCTACACAAAGTGGCGGTAATTGTATTATATCAGCTCAGTAAAATTGAACATTTTCATGAGCAAAAGATTAAGTAGTTTTAATATTTTTTCTATGTTGTAAGTGATGTGCCTGTGTTCTAAAATCCAAATTTTGGAACTTGTAGCACTGTGGCTAACTTTTAGGTACCGTTCAATTGTAAAAAAACAAATCACAATTTTTGATAAAATTCCAGAAATTTTATATCAGTCCCTTTTTAAGCTCATTTTCTGCATACATTGTAGACAATTTAATGTTATTTCATTTTTATAATATAACAAGCCTTTCTTTAGATCCAAACGTTCTACAGATATTTTGATGAAACGTAGAAAATTCGAAATTTTGAAGTTTGACCCTTCCCATGAGAGAGCGGAAGTGCTATAACTTCCAAAACTTGGATTTGAGTACATAAATACAATATTAACAACGTGTACAATAATCAAAACAAAAACCAACCTTTTTGACACCAAAATGAATTTTACCATTACGTGATCGACTCATATTTAATAACGGTTCACAAGACGGCGCAAGTGTATACAGTTACGCAATACAGTAAAGTTATAATGCCATGTCTACCTGCCGCGCCTGGTGCAATGAGCTATAGTTGTGGCCGAGTGCATCCTGTGTTCGATTCCCATATTTGTCGATTGATATTTATTTCAACGTAGCTACGCGGAATGAATTTTGATGTTTTAACTTTTGCTGGAATAGGTTAGAAACCTTTAGTAAACTTCTTTCCTTCCCTAGTGGTAGCACATAAGGAAGTTAAGCTCTACAAACAAACAAACGCTTAGTGCAGTTATAACAAAGAACTATTTAAAGAAACATAAAATGGTAATCGTAGAAGAGATGACTAGACGAGGTCAACCAGTCATTAAAGTTAAAGGTTAAAATAAAAAAAATAAAAAATCCGCATCTGTATCAATTACTAAAACTAGGCTTTAGTTATTTTTACTATTGGAGTTTTTATTTTTAAACTAAACATTTTATTAGAAAGAACATTTCTAAGTTAATTATATAATTTTTAAAATTATTTATTATTAAAATAAACAATTAGACAAATGGGTATTCATTTAATATAATATAGATAAGATATACGAGAAAATTAGCCTTCTACTGTGGCAGATAGATATTAATATGGCTCGCCTGCAAGATATCAGGTGATCGTCAAACAATAACCCCAAGGATCGAACATGTTTGCCAAAGCCGCTATCAAACCGATATTATGATTTCTGCGTCCACAGGCAATCACAACGATAAAATTGCTTATTTAAACGTCACGGGGCAGATTAAAACAACATATCTCTGTTTATTTTCAAATGACATATAAAACAATTACCTGTCACAACCTGAGAGAGCAGGAGTCCATTCCAGTTAGCCGGCAAAGGAAAACAAAACTTTCCCTCACAAAGAATTATACATACAAACATTCATACACATATATTAATTAAAATTATAGCAATTAAGGCCAGCAGAGGTAATTTACAGAGAGGGATGGAGGGGCTGGATCTGATATCTTCACTGAGGTACATTCCATTAATTAATTTGGTTCGTTGTGCAACAAGAAGGCTTCACCTATGACCTTTACAGATTTTAGTAATATTATAAGTTTAGTACCTACCATTTCTAATCGCGTCTGTTTTGGCAATCAGGAAGATGAAAAGTAGAAGACAAGAATAGTGTGGACGAACAGTTAGTTAAAAAAAGATATGGGTCATTGGATATAGAGAATAAATAGCTACATGAGCTCAATATTGAGCCAGATGACATAAATTTTTGGAGAATAAATAAAGAACTGAGTCAACAGCTAGTTGGATTGGTTCCACCATTTATAATAAAAAACAGGATACGATTACAAGGAACTCCATTTCACTGAAGGGTCGGCTTGCAGTCCTACAGAAATTCTAGTAATAGGAAGCAGTTCAGAAGATCTGGAATTTACATCATGCATAATATTTCATTAGTTTCCATTAATTTCAACTGAAGTGTTTTATAGCACAATATGGCAATATGCCCCTCACACTTGTCAATAATATTGATCCCAGCTCAATATTCACAGGCATTCAATACCAATTGAACTAATTTTATTTTCTTCAACGTTATTGCTTTAGTTAAATCCTAACACGGTCTATATATATATATCGATCAATATCGACATGTAAGGTAGATTTTTTTTGTTTTTAATCATAGTTTTACTCTTATAGGTAAAAAATAATAAACTTATAATAGTGACTTTTATAATAATTAACAACCAAGGAATACATTTTTGAGATTGATCTTCTAGTACCAAGTAGTTTTCTTTCTTTTTTTTTCCTATCGCCTTAGTGCCGTAAGGCGTAGAGTAGCCTCACACCTTCTGTATTTTTCTCTATTCCGAGCCTTGTTTTCTGCCAGAGAGCAGCCCCTTTCGCCTCCCAGCATCTCCATATAGCAATGGTAGGTAACCCTCGGTCTGCCAACCGGTCGCTCCCTCAGTAGTCGTGCTTCCAATAGCTACCTGGCTCTTCGTTCATAACCCGCTCTGCAGACGTTACTGAACCACTTCACTTAAGCTATCTTTCCTAAAGAATGTATTTGGCTGGTCTCACCACGCACTCGATCTTACCTAGTTTTTACCTACAACTCTTCGAAGATTTTTTTTGCGGCACCAGTTATCTTACTAATATGCTTATCTAGGATTGTTCAGCTTTCAGACCCATATAAAAGCACTGGGAGAAACTCTCACTTGACGAGTCTCATTTTGGTTCCTTTGCTTACTTCTCGCTTACTCTAGTAGAGTATTAGATATATGTTATATCACACCTTTAGCCATCCTCACACGGTTCAGAACCTCCTGGTCGATTCTTCCTTCATTCACTGATAATTGTTCCCAGATACGCGTAATTATTTACTTCTTCCAATTTCTCTTCTCTGCAGAAAATTTGTCGGAAGATATTTAAACAAAACCAAGTGAGGAACAGATTTACTTCAGGGAACTTACGACCCTGCCCATGAAAGCTCTATAACCAGCAGAACTCCACTTATATACCCAGCAGGATTCCTGTCCCTTCCTTATTTCCTTCAATCCAATATACATCCTTACCCTTCCTGATAAACCACTCATTTCTCAGTGTGGATTTTTAACCTTCCAGAGGGCGCACGGACGGCAATTGGGCCGCCTTTTTAAAAAATCTTTAATATACTGTCAATAAGCCAGCGTAGCACAGCGAGGCCCACCGGTATTCCTATATAAGCACATTAGGCAACAGAAAGCGGGTCGGTAATACCTCTTCTTCGAAAACAGTCTGTGTCAGTCAGTTCCAAAGTTGAGTACTTCTGGTCAGGAGTGTCAGGGCGGCCAGATTGCCGCCACGAGCCTCTTCGTGAACTGTTTTTTCTGTTATCCAACCAAAATGTAAGAATATATTATTCCAATTAAATCGCATATTCACTGTAATATTATGAATGGTCGTCAAATAGTTTAGTTTTATAATATGTTTTTGCTCAAAAATTAATCAAAAAAATCTACAAATTTACAAAAACTCTACAAAATTAGTAAAAACTTTATGTACTGAATTGAACCTTGTTCATTTTGATTTATAATTATTTTTTATATGTATTAGAATAATAAGATAGCTAAAATAGTGTATATCGATATTCAAGATTTTTATTCCCATAAAAAAAATAAATGAATAAAGAATTAAAAAAAATATATATAATGTAATGGTGTCTTCCTAATTTCTCTGGTAAAAAAACAGCGATAATTAATACAAAGATACCATTTATATACTGCCAAACTGCGTTGGCGAGACGGTGTTGCGCATGATGCCCGGACATTGCTTGGGTGCGTAACTGGATGGTGGCTGCGCAAAACCGGGACATATGGCGTGGGCTGATTGAGGAGGCCTTGACTCAGTAGTGAGTTGTTGCGCCGCTGATGATGATGATGATGACCATTTATATACATGAAAAGTGAACAAAGTCGGAGGCGGCCAAAACTCCGCGCGCCCGTTAGTGTGAGTCTCAATCGCGCGCCCCCCGGAAGGTTAAAGGGACCAGTTGCTCCGAAGTAACGGAGCCCCTTACACTGAGTTCTAATCACCCGTTTAGAGTATAGTCGATTCATGGTACAAATTCTAGCCTTGGGATTCGACCGGTAGTTTAGCGGAAAAAATATTTTAGTATTTTTGTCCCAACTGATCTTTACGTTTTTTCTTGGGTGCTGAATTTGAATTTTTACCACTATTCCATTGTCAGTTATCAGAAGTTAAAGGCATGTAGTTTTCAACATAAGAACTCCAACATGGTTCCGTAGATTGAAACCCTGATTTGGAAATCATTATAACGTGAAAATATTATATTTTTTATTATTTTTTTGCTTTATATAAACCAAATTTTGTTTTAATTTATATCACCAATTTTACTTCTAAATCATTGTGAAATATATATTATAAATTAGGAATTTTTTTTTTTTTTTTTTTTTTTTTTTTTTTTTTTTAACTGAGAAATTTATGTTTAACAGTGTACAGGTTCAACTAGTTCTGATTTCCATTAGGTTATAGATCATTATTTCAGTACTAACAAGGGCAAAGCTGATTTACACTGTTTTCTGTAGAGGTGACAAAAGCTTTTGATACTGAATGGTGTCACATTAAATATTCCCTTTCCTCTTACGTGAGTGTCTGCTCTCTATGAATAATTAAATCCTGGATATTTCCACTTCGGTCGGTTAAACATTTCACCTGTCTCATTGATTTTTATTGATCCACATCGCTTATAATGAAAATAAAAACTTGACGTGTGACTACTTTTTATTAAAAGTGTACAATGTATCCCTTAACTACTTATATGTGAAATAAATGATAAAAAACAAACAATTATTCTCTTTTCCATATATTTTCTTATACCAAGGCATATTGACATGGTACAGAGCAGCTCTTGTTTCTTGTATGCCTCTCTCCCTCCATCATCGAGTTTCCTGTTTATTCTATTTAATCGAGTAACGTATTGTTAAACCATATATTTAAACCACCTTAAATTTTACTATTCCAGGATAGTTTCCTTTGACTTTCGATAGGCTTGAATTGTTATCTAATTACAGTAGATTAGAACCTCACTAATCCGACCCATACCCTAAGAGACCAACGGGCAGGAAGGAACGGCCAAACCGGATATTTCAATGAAACATGAAACATGGAATTAAAAAGTTCTTTATTAACATTTTAAAAAAATAGGGAAATATAAACGTACGTTATACACACTAATATAATAATATGTTTGCATAGACATGTTTTAGCAAACTATTTATATATAGAGCATGGACTATAGAAGCACCACGGTTTGTTGGATTTGTAGCTAACTAAGATTTAAAACAGTTCTTAATGAAATACGCTCCAAACGTCGTTGTTAAGAACGTATAGAGCAAAACTGAGGGAAAAAATCAAATACTATTTTGTGTTTGAGAATTTCATAAACTTATATCTTAGCCGCCGATTAAGCTACAGAGATTATTTCCTGTTGAATCATAGAAAATTTAGTTTAATTTTTAATATAAAAATGTTTTCTTAAGGACCAACTGCGCAGGAGATATTTAGGTAAAACGTAGAAATGGTCGAAAGTTTTGGCGCTTTGACGCTACCAATTAGCAAGTGGACAGTATTTCAAGGGCCAAAACTTGGATTTTATCACACAAGCACAAAACTTACTCAAGTTAACACCAAGCATGATTCATTAATATAGTCACTGATGTTGATTGGGACCATTACAAGTCCTCAGGAGTAAGTACAATAAGGAAAGTCGGAACGGCAAACATTCACCGGAGTCTAAAATGTTATTAAAATGGAACTTATCAGTTTTTATCATAACTTTAACTTTTTTTTTTTTAGCAGTCGATTTTCCTCATTCGTATCTAAATCATGAACAATGAGTAAATTTATTTGAAATTGATAGTAGTATTGTATTCAGAATTGTTATCTAATTACAGTAGAGTAGAATCTCACTAATCCGACCCATCAGATTAGAAAGAGATCTCCTCGCTCATTTTCTTACTCATCGGTCATATTTTTTTTCATCTAATTACAGTAGAATAGATACTTTGTTTTGGGTTTAATCTCGACATGGGACTGACCAAGAACCCTTAAAACACAAAAAGATCTTCCTCCATTTCGAATGATTTTACATACTAGATATCCCAATACGTTACAAATACGTGTACTGATATTTTGTTGAACAGCTGTAAATATCAATAAATAGATACATAAAAAAAAAAAAAAAATCAGTAAATGGCTCGGCAAGACTTTTGGGGGACTAGTGGATTGGAGTAGGTATGGAGTTTACTATGAAAGGATAGGTATCTGGTTTGGGCCAAATCAGCAGCCTATGGAGAAAGTTGAGAAGATAAATTGTAAGTAATTAGTTGATAAATCGTCGTGAATTGTATTTATATATTTTTTCAATCATTTACTAGGAATCTGAAATTTTTACTATTCCAGATTCTTGTTTGTGGTTGCTAGAGGCATTAAAAAATAGATCTGGTATAGGTGTGCCGACAAAAAACAAAAGAAAAACGAACAAAAATGGTAAAAAATGTAATGTTGCAATCGCAACGGACATAATACATATACTTGTAATAATTGTATAGAATTACTATTTAAATAGAATAATATTTATTTATTCATTTGTTTTTTTACAATAAATATCTTTGTAAATTTTAAAAAATATATTTTTAATCCCTATGCTACATACTACAATTATTGATACAATATGATGACATTTATTTACCACCTATAACTACATATTTGGCAACATAAAACTGCATTTTTTATGAAAATCAAAGAGGTGAGGGAAATGCTCACGTAGCGACTAACGGTGTACCAGATCGGCTAGCGACCGGGCTAGGAATTGGATACGAGTGAAATTGAAAAATTTACTGGAGCCGAAAAGCTCAGCTACGCAAAATTCAAGATGGAAAAAGGCGATTTAGCTAAATATTCAAAGTTTAACTTTTTATGTCATAATGGGTCTAATTACTGTTGTGTAAGTAAGTCTTTTGTAATTTATTGGAAGTTTGAGCGCTTATCTATTACATGTTGGAATAGCAGGAAACAACCAGCAGTTTCTTGTATATTTCTAAGTCTGGTATGATCCAAAAAATTTAGATTCACAATATGGTTGTGTTTAAAGCTGTTAAGGAGAATTCTTGCAGCTATTTTTCAAACCATTATGTCAGTGATCGAAAACTTTCCTTGAATTTTTTTTTTTAAACTAGTAGATAAACTAAAACAAGAAGAAACAGCTCGTTATTTTTGACTTCTTTAACATTCAAACCTTCCGATTAATTATTTATGTAATTTAAAGACTCGTTTATAGGACAATAATAAGACCTATTTTTACATACGGAATTGAGCTCTGGGATTCCGCTAAACTATCCAATATTTACAATCCAAAATCCTCAATGCTACTTATTTTGTCAGACTAAATTTATAAATAAAGATCTTAATGTACCATATGTTGTTAATGTTGCCCAAACTAGATAACTATTTATAGTAACTATTCAAATCCATTAGTATCTTAACTTGAACACATTCTATTCTTTCTAACGTAATACTTTTACTGAAATGCTATGAATAAGCTGTTTACTACAAGTTGTTGACATGCTATTTTAATCATAATCCACAAATTTAATTGATGTATATGAATATTTGTATATTGTTTGCAGTTATAAGTTTCAACGGATAGCTAAAAATATAAAATAAAATAATTAGTACAAAAAATTGTATGCCTCCGAGTGCCTTGTAATGGCCAGGAAGGGCCCAATCAGGAAGCTGGAGACCAAAGAGAGGAAAATCCTGAGAAGGATACTAGGACCAGTCAGGGAAGAGAATGCCACCTACAGGATACGGCACAATGATGAGTTGTATAAATACCAGGAGGATATCCTGACATGCATAAGGAAAAGGCGACCGGCATTTTATGGACACTTGGCCCGCATGAATCCTAACAGATTATCAAACAGAACATTTACTGTGGCAGGTAGAGGCAAGGCTTCTAAGAGCAAGTGGATCACAACAGTGAAGTCAGATCTGGAACAACTAGGGATCCCACTCGACAAAACAAAGGACCGACTGCAGTTCCGACTAGGTGTACGACAGGGAGTTTTTCCAGTATCCCTTACCATTAAGAAGACCACAGGGACCAAATGGACAAAGGAGAGAAAGCTGGATCATAGTCAGAAAATGAAAGAATTCTGGAGAGAAAGAAGAAGATCGCCGAAAATTAGCTACGAGCCATAGATTAACTGAGCATATTGCACAGATATTAACATTATATATTAAGGATAGGACGTGCATTAATGTACATATTTTAAAACTACTTAAATAATTCTGTTCTACTTGCGAATATAATACACTTACAAATCTCACTGAAACATTATAGGAACTATACAAAAAAGAATATAAATATTCTTTTATTTGATGATACTTTATGTATTTTATGTAAGTGTGTGAATACTGTATATATGCACACTAATACAGTGTAAATACCTGTTAACCTAACCATCTACCAATTCAATCAAGCGCCCTGAATATCTGCGTTTAGCCGAAATGAGGGCCCAAGTATCAAATTTCCATCGCCCTAGCGTTATCCGTGATCTGCACACAATTTCTTCCGTTCGCTAAATAACAGTGTTTTCCGTGTTACCCTCTTCAGCCGCTGAGGTCGTTACAGACCTCGAGGGGGGGCCTGGCGATTTTTTAATTCCCTGGCGGCACGCGATGGAGGAATTATGACGGAGTAGTCTCTCATTTCTGCGGCAATCGACGCTAATAGCTGCGTTTAACCTACGCTCGCTCACGAACCTCTTGTTCATTAGCATACCATCATGCGTTAGGGCCTCTTGGTATCTGAAACCTATCTCCTATCCTAATCCTTAGGCTTAGACAGTACTCTCATCAAATACAAAAGACATTTTTTTCTTTTTTAAAAATAAAATTCTTTAATTTTGATGGAGTAATGTTTTTGCAGACCCCTAAAAGAAATAAGCTTTATTGAAATTTGGATGCAATAATGTCAAAATGATCTGAAAGTGCCAACATTTTTTTTTTTTTTCAATTTTCACATTAAAGCGATGTAAGTCCAAGGCTAATGCCAATCAATAGGATCTATTTTGACTCCAAAATACTTTTTTTTATTTGTAGCGTTATCAAAAATGATTTAATTGTCACCTTAAATAAATATTTATAAAAAAAAACTGTTGTGTTTTTTACTGATTTCCCGCAAATAATCTTAGCACTTAGATCATTTTAAAATTAATGCATTTATTTGATGGCGTAAAACAACTTCATTTCTTTATCTTAGGGTTCCATCGATTCTTTAGAAAAGAATCGGTATTGATAATCAATGATCTAAAGTCGATTCCTAGGAACCGATCGATACTGCTGATGTTGGTGATAGTTTAGTAATACCTAATCGTGTATTATGTATAGGCTCTTTCCTTTTTCCATCAAAAAAAAAAAATAAATAAAATTATTAGAAGATTATCGTTACCCAGGATAATACCTAAATTCTAAGTTTGCAAATCAATATTTATCAGTGAAAAAAATATTTCATAAAATTGTTTTTATATAAATTGAGTACTTCTTCATATTATGGAAGTAGGATCTGGAGTTCATTCGAGTTTTTATGGACCTGTCCCATTAATATGTCCCACTGCCACGCTTATTTCATTTACTAGGTAGTGGGGTCTCAAAATTTCTATTATGTTTGCATTTCTTCCCTAACTAGGATAAAAACATTATAAATTTTAAAAATCCAGTGTAAATGATTGCTAACGAATAAAAAAATGAAATGTTAAACATTTTAACTACAGCAAAATTTAAAACGATTTGTGTGACCTCATTATGATATATAATAATAATTTTTTTATTTAAATTATATTTTTAAACTTTTTTTTTTCTAATACCGGATTTCACTACTTTTACCTTATCAGGTATTTACAGATTCTCAAACTTCATTTTTCACTCTACCCTACTAATTAGGTCTTTTACCAAAAGTCAGCCACCTAAGATGCCACTTACCCTAAATATTTTAATGCCCATAGTAAAGATAAGTATGTCCTCACTGGGTACCCTTAGGAGCCGCTTCTCTTTCCACTTTCAATTTGTATGTAATTATCATATATAGTTTTATATAATATTATTTATAAATAATCGACAAATAGACTGAAATGAAAATTGAATTTTAAGCAAAATTGACGTCCAAAATTGAATTCATTGTTATGAAATAAAATTTCGCCCTTTTGGCTCTAAGATTTTATGAAAATATGTAATACTACTTACTTTCTAGACAACCTATATAAAATAATTTCATCCTATTATTGGAAAAGTTGCATTAAAAACTTTTCCTTGTTCAAACAAATTTAAGGTTTTTGTTACTTTTTATTGAATATGTATAATTGCATGAAAAAGAAAATCGATATTTCGATATTTCGGAAGAAAAAATATCGATACGAAAACATCAGTTTATTGAAAGAAATATATCAATATTTTGATATATCGTGTATTTATTTATATCGTGTGTTTATTATATAATTGAAAAACCTGCAAGTACATGTTAAATTATAATGAAATAACTCTTGAGGAATTTAAAAAAACAAAAAAAAAACATATATATTCAGAGAATAAACAAGTTTGAAAAAAATTACTCAAGGAGAGAACTGCAAACCATCCCTAGTTTTCGCAACGTAAAATTTATGACATCGTATAAGGATTTCAACATCCTAAGATAAAATATGTTTACGAGAGAGCTTCTAGGAATATGAAGAATGGAACCAAGAGAGGCTCTCCACAGGGATTGGTTCCACCCGAATTTTGAGAGCACTCCAGTACGGAGGATTATCCGAGACCGACCTCAAAAGCATAGGAGTACACTTTGTGCTCTTCTATAACCAAGTATGATGACAAAATATAAAGAAATGATATAAATAAATAAATATTAGCTAAACGTGCAATGAAAATTAGCCAAACGTGCGAAAATGTGAAATAAAAAAAACACATGATAAACATGCAATTCAACCTGCTGAGTCTCCGTGGCTCTGAAATTTCATCTGCCATTGTATAAATATAATCGTTTTCTATTTGTTTACGTATTGAAATATTAGAATGTTCGCTACAGTAATTGAGATAATTTTTTTTTAGGATGCTCTCGTCTCTTATGTTTAGTGTATTTTTTCAAAAAAAGATTTGAAAGACTGCAGTTTATAGAATAAAATATTGGAAGCGACTATGGCGTAACATAAATAGGTAAAAAAAGTTTATTTGTTGCAGATCTGTGTGATTAACTGTTACTGGAGCTCGTTTGAATATTTGTGAGGCACTTTACTATGAGTGCCCCCCTCCCCCTACTCCAATTAATATAAACTATATTGGAAATATTCAAATGCTAGTGTGTGCTACTTATGAAAAGATAGAATTTCCTTTTTTGAGTTGCAATGGGCATCCATTTGAGACTGAAACAATTGATTTATTGCAAGAAGAAGAAAAAATTGTTTTTTCCGATTGATTTTAATTGAATTATTTAAACTACGGTTTGTTCCAAATGTGAAATTTTTACGATTGGTTGGCTGTCACTTCAGACATTTTCACTATTACTTGTACTTTTTTACTGAACTAAACTCTATTATAGAATGAAATGAAAATAAAAGAGTAGTTTGGAAGGTGGAGTAAAATCAAATTAAAAATTCTAGGAATGGTGATACTAAGAGAACGTTTAGAAATGTAGATTGTTGGAGTAGACAGTCATAGATACACAGCAAAACAAAATACACCATAACTTGCATCACACCCTTGCATGAACCCCTGATAAAGGCTTGCAATGCAAGTCGAAACGTCGGCATTATAAATTAATATATTATTTTGATTTGCTGTGTATCTATGACTTCATACCCCAACAATCTACATCTCTAAATACTTTAGTCAACTAATACCTTATGACTAAGAGAAAGTTGTTCAGTATTAAACCATTCCTTTAACCAGTTCGAAGAAATAATTAGAAACCAAGTTTTTTTTTATTTGTTGTTTTAAATTATGATGGTAAATGTTTTTTTTTGATAATCTGAAAATAAATTGCAACTTTTTTCACTTGAGGTACGCATCACACCTTTTTTTCAAATTGATAAATAAAAAAAAAATATATATTTTTAGTGAAATATCAAAAAGTGTGCTTTCCTGCAATTATCCTTTTTTAGGTCAGGCATACATATTTAAGTATAGATTAGATCCCAGGATGCATCTCTGCATACAGAGTATAGTATAATTGAATTGAGTTGGTAGATTGTTAGCAAGCTGAGAAGAATAAGATACAAAAAATAGAGGTATTTAAATGTTTTAAGGGATTTTCGCTTGTCTTGTATGACGAGGAAAAGAATTCCAGAATATGGTTGAGAGGATATCAAAGGAGCTTTGGAAAGCAGAAGTTTGAATGGAATGAACTTATCAGAAAGAGGAGATTTTGACTGTATTGAATTCATTTGAGATCTTAACTGAAGCAATTTACGAACAAAAGAAGGATGAAGGTTTCTGATAGTTTGTTAAAGAAATGTTAAAATCAGCTGCAACGGTTATAAGACACTGAGAGCCACACCACTTTGAGAAAAAAGTATCTATGTTATTCGGTGAGTATCGACCGTCTTATTCCAGATTTAACAGAATAAGAGGGGGTTTACTGTTATATAACATAGGTAGTAGCAGAGAAGGAAATTTCCAGTGAAATATTTATTCGAAATATTTGTGATTCTTTCATATTTAATAAAGAAACTTTATGAACCTGATGCCTTGGAACTTGGCTTCAAGGTCCGTTATATAGCCCACAATAATAACCTAGCCATGTTTATATGCAATTGAGGAGTTGGCAGAGGGGGAAATGGGGGTTCAATTCTCAGGTGGATTTATAGGGGGTATTGAATTATTGAGGAGGAGGGAGTGGATGTGGTCAGCTGTGGAGGAAATGAGCGGCTAATTAAAAGACGGGCGTTTTAATCCCGCGCGGACAAGACCCTCATTAATAGAACACAGCTCCTCATTGCGGGTCTTCCCTAGCACACCTTCGACCCTAAAGTCAAAAATTAAACTATATAATTATACAACTTATTTTACAAATGTGGTATTTTTCTTATATTGTATTTATTTATATTTTATATGGTGCCTTTGTACCACTTAATTTTCTGTAGAGGATGAGTTTCCAAACTAAGGGCGTGCGGATAAGCCAAGGGTGCTCACCTAGAGACTCCTTATAATTGAAAATAAAAAAAATTCTCAAGTAGTTAAAATGTTTGAATCCAATTTATTTATTTGTTTAAACATTAATTAATACTTACAACTGTATACACTATGAACAAAAAGTAAATTTAAAGAAAATGATTATAATGAAATGTCAATAGCAAGAAACCTCTTTAAGTCAGACTAGCCGGGACCGAGGCCGATCCGACAAAACAAAAATTCGGGTTAAACGGAGAATGTTGAAAAAATAAAAAACATGTACAAACAATACAATATCTTTTTTATTGCGAAAAAACACTTAAAATACACATCACGATAAACTATAATACATTATATACAGGTTAACTTTTCTGGAAGAATTTTGTTAATTATAGTTTCGTCGGCTTTGAATGCAGTTTCCGTACCATGTGGCCGTTGATGTATTTTCTTGTAGCTCGAAATAAACCATTATCCCACCCAAATGAGATGCTGCTTCTGCATGGCTTATAGCTGTGATAGTTTCAGTGTTTTCTTTTTCAGTTTCCTCCTTGTTATCGGCAACTTTATCGCAACAAGTCGCAATAATTTGGTCATCAGTAAGAGTACCATAGCCTCCCTCGGTGTCAGATTCAAACCAACTTTCAATATCATTAATGTCAACGTTTGAGCATCCATCGAGTTCTACAGTCTATTTATAAAAAAAAACATTCGTCCTACGCTCCGCAGTCTGGAAGGACGACAAAAAACTAATTTAAAATTTTCCGTACTGATCCGACATACCGGGTCCGACTAAACCAGGTTGCACTGCACTCACTGGTAACACTTCAATAAAAGTTCTGCGGTAGAAGGTCTGTTGGCAATCATCTTTCAGACAGCTAGAAGGATTATCGGGAATGGAGTGTGAGGCAAGTTGAGAGACTAGTGGATTAAAACCGAACGCTTGAGCTCATGTTCCACAAGCGTGTTTCAAATCCAAATTTGCCGTTCAATATAGCCGCAAGGCACATCACAGGAAAATGTTCGATTATGTTCGACTTTTTCAGCATTTTCAACACTTGGAGCATTAAAAACTGAGTATTGTTAAGACTGAGTTATGATGCTGATGACTTACGTTTTCTCCTTACTTAAACGCAACAAAGAATAAAAATACTAATTTAAAAATGCATGCTCATCCATTTCACTAATTTATTTTTTTCTTTCAATGTTATTTACTGTAAAACTTTTACTAATACTTATTTAACTTAAGTTATATTAAACATATAATTAGAATATATGTTTTGTCTGCAATATAATCATTTTTTTTATATGTAATACAATTTAATCTATCCAAGGAGAGGAGTACCATATTTTGGTAACATGATGAGTGTTATGTTGCTAAATAGTTATTTTTTACTAATTTAGGCTATGTCTATTGGCTGAGAGTCAATACTTTTTTTTCACCTTCAAAAATTTTATAACTTGACACGCTCTAGCTCTGTTGGTGATGCGCGGATCGAAAATATGCCCATAATTTCCTTTTACGAATTTAATGGCAAATATTTCTTGTTTCATAACATTTGTCGCTAGGACCTACCGTTTAGGAGCTGTATTGGTTTGGATGAAAAGAGTCACGTTTAAAACCTCTATTTTCCCTCAACTTTGTTTATTTCGAATAATCAATAATTATAATTTTATTTAATTATTAATTCAAGTAATTGGAACCTTTTAATTTTATGTTGGGAAATGCGGTAGATTATAGATATACATAGCTCTGATCTATTATATTTCTCAGTCAGGAAGAAATTGAGTCGTTTTTTCTGTGAAATAGATGTATTATTTTGCCGTAATTTTGAAAGATTTTTCTATTCATTGTATTTTATATATTCCACAAGAATGTGTTTTATGGTCAGATATACTTGAAATTTATTGCATTTTGGGAGTGGTTTATCTTCCAGTAAGTAGTGGTGATTTAGTTTCAAGATGCCACTTTGTAGTGGTCTCAAAAAGGTCAGATAGCTTTAATTTTGTTGCTGTTGTCAACTTTAAGTATCGCATGTTGCGTTTATTTATTAGCATTGAAACCACCTAATAATTCATTAATATGCACAGATTAACTTCTACATTACCATTAAAATCGGAGCGGACATGCAATACTTAAGTAAGGACTATACATGCACATGTGTTGCAAATCCTAGTCGCGATGGCAAGACATTTATTATAGATATAAAAAGGTGTTCTTGATGTAGATCACTTTTTAGAATTATGTTAATACTACCTTGATACATCCTGAAAAGAATTGTTATTAAGTAATTATATGAACTAATATATAAGCTCATATGAATTTTGAATAGCTCGAAATTTTTTTTTTTTTATATTTTCCTCGGTTGGTAATTTTATTTATTAATTTTATTTTGAGGTGCCGTGTACTGCGACATGGCCAGAGGCATCAGATGCAAACCTTGGATTCTAGTTTACTTAATTTACTTAAATTATACTAATGATCCTGCAATCCTTGAGGAACTTCAAAACATCTGGTTCATTATTTTGAAGGATTGTGGCTGGGTCCTTGTTGAAGAGAGATGTTGCAGCTGTGGGGTGTTGGGCTGCAGTTAGTGAATTTCTGCTCCACTGATAGAGGGGCTTGGCACCCTGAGGACGTGGGCTGTGATGTGTCTTGGAGTCGGCGTTGGTGTGTGTGCTGTCCGCAGCCTAGTCATCACCTCTTGTTGTCTCCTAGAGCAGTTTAGCGATGGCCATGGTTGAGCATTAGGGCAGATCATTTATAGTTTGTTAGTATCCGGAACCCCGGTCCAATAATAAATCCATGCGGCTTTGCACTTTTGTTTAATATATATTTGGTTGTCGCTGAGGACATTCGGCAAGTTAGGCACAGGAAACATATTTCTCGCCTCTTTAGCAGCAACATCAGTCAATTCATTCCCTACTATTCCAACATGGCTGGGTACCCAAAGAAATCGTATAAGTTTGATTATTGCAAATAACCGTTCTATTATCATGTTGGAAATTGAATTGATAGAGTGATGCGAGTTTTGTAAGGTTTTAAAGCTGAGAAGGAATCTGTACAAATTACTATTTTGTTGCTATCTAAAAATTTAACTATATCAGGTGCTAAGCGGATAGCAAATAATTCATTTGAGAAAACCGAATTTAGGAATATAGTTTAGGAAGGCAATATCGAACTGTCGTTACCATGCAATCTGTGTCTTTGTTTTCCTTGGAGGCATCAGTAAAAACAAAAAGGAAATTTTTATATATTGATTTAGACTCAAGAAAAAGTTTTTGTATAAATTCTTTCTAATAAATAATTTTCTTGTATGAGAAAAGTGAGAAGTCGAAGGAGGCATTGATTGTTTTCCATGGGTGCAGGAAAGGGATGAACTAAGTAGATATTTGGAATCTGAAATAGCTTTGATAGAGGTGGAAAAACTGAAATTCGGGGAAGTATTTCATATCTACTTAATTCGAAAAAATCTTTGCTCGACTTATGGCGCCCTAAGAATTTTAATAGTAAGTAGTGCCTGCGGAGCTCTAGCGGCCATTCTTCAGCATCACACAGCACGATTGCGACTGGTTCTGAACGCTCTTGATGTTCTACTATCATTTTGTGGTGAATGGAGTCTTGTTTCTCGAGGACATTTTTAGCTGCATCACCCTATAGTTCGCAACCGAAATCTAAAACGGGTCTAATTCGGCACAGATAAATTCTTAAGAGTGAGTTTCTATCGCAGCCAAAGTTCAGGCCTGAAAGAGTTTTGATAATATTTTCTTTTTTTGTGATTTTTGATATTAAGTTATCAATATGGAATTTCCATGTAAGTCTTGAATCAAAGTCTATGCCTAAGTAACAAAAATGATAAATTTTGTTTACTATTTGTTTATCAAGTGATAGGAAAATTATCTAGGAAATATAGATAAATCAAATATAATAAGGTGATTAAGCAATTTAAATTATTGTATGTAAAGAATGTATATTAGTACATGTAAATAGACGTTAAAAATAAAATACAGTAAAATAATTAAGATGATCAAAAGAGATAATAAAAAGATAAAATACTCTCAACAAATAAAAATGAGTGCATTTTTAAAAATTTTATTTGCATTTAATTATTTTTTATTTTGTTCATTTCTTCTTTTATCCCAGATGATGATGGCCATCAATGATATGTCTAAATTCAAACACTGCATTAATCTTTTTGTATTGTCCTTCTGAACACTCAGCTCTTTATAAAAGTGAAATATGATTCAGCGAAATATTAAGTTAAGAAACATTGAAAACAAGTGTGTGATAGTTTTCTTACTTTCAATACCTATATGCTATCACCCACTTTATTTAATTATAATTAGTCGGGTAATTTATTAATTAAGAAAAAGACAAGATTTAGCAAGTGTATATGTGATGAAGTTCCAGAGAATTGGAGGAACATAGAAGATTCCTAGAGCAACCAGCAACCTTGGGGACTGGGACCGGACGGATGCTGTGGACCACGAGGGCTGGAACAGGCAGACCGGACGGATGCAGTCTCCAGGAGGGCTGGACTTACCGTCCGGAAGGATAAAGGTGCGGTCGCTCAGGCGTGCTTATGCATGGTCGGGCCGCACCATAGAATTCTTCCCCTATATATATATAGCCCTCAAACAATTTTGTAGAATAAATAAATAAAGAGTTTCATTGGCAGCAGCGGTGACATAAAACCCATATGTTGAACCCCCCCCCCCCCCCGCTGCTGCCGAAAACCCCGTATGCCTGAAAAGGCGAGGTGAAAAAAAATAAAAATAATAAACGAAAATAAAATAAATGAACACATTGTTGACTGCATGAAATATGCGATAATTTTTGACTAGCCTTGTTAGGAGAAGTTAGAAGGTAAACATATTAAATGTCCTCGCCCATGGGGAGTGAGCTAAGGGTAGGGTGAGGGGAGAACGTGCTAATTTTGTTTTTGGATAATATCTCGAAAACAATGGTCTCTAGAAAGATATGCTACCGATCAAAATTAAAGCTCATTAAATTTCCTTTAAAATTAATTATATACATATTCGTCGAAATTCCAACACTTTTCGAGACATACGTTATTAAAAATTGACAATTTTAAAAATAAACCAAATATTTACCTCACTTTTTGTTAAACACTTGCTTCAAATACCAAAAAAGTATATATGAAATTAAAGTAAATTTAATACTCTACAATTTTGATTCTGTAATCTTTTCTGAAAAAACGATGATGGAATGTACTAGAAACAAAAGATTGACAAAAAGTGAGGTGACATTAGATTTTTTTTCCGAAAATCACCGATTTTCAATAACGAATATCTCGTAAACGGTTAAAATTACGGTAAATTTATTATTGTTAATTTTATAGAAAATTTAATTAGCTTTTATGTTTATTTGAAACATATGTTTCTAGAGTAAACCGTTTTTGAGATATTATCAAAAAAACAAAAAATTGAACTTCTCCCCTTCTCCCCTACCGTTAGCTCACCCCCCCCCCATTGGTGGGGACTTTTAGTATGTTTACCTTCTAACTATTTCTAACGAAGCTATGAAGTCAAAAATTATCGCATATTCCATGCACTCTACATTTCGGCACTCATTGACTGGACTATATACTGAAAACGTGATATATCGAAACTTGTTAAGTCGAAGTGGACCCAATTTCCCGATTACGTTTATATGAAGAATTGCATTCGTTAATTCGAAACAACAATCGCTAACCCGAAGTAAAATTTTTGCTCTCACAGCTCCCGAGACTCCAGTCCAATTTCCTGAGGCGGAAGGCTGTATATGTCGAAGTTTCCTAGAACCATGAACATGTACAAACCAGTTTACAAACATCTTATCCCTATCCTCGGTTATTCTCAGTAGTTTCATTTCCGGATCATGACACACGTGTATAGTGTTAATTGTTTTTTTATTAACTACGGCTACCAGCAATATAAGCTAATTGTTTTTGCAGCTTTGCACCCAATTCAGCCTATTATAAATAGATTGTCGCACCACTATATATATGCAGAAGAAAGTTACCAACTATTTTTAATTATGTAATTTATTTTATATGCATTTTATTTATTTATTATTTTTGCATTAGTATCTCCTTTTGTGTTATTGATTTCTTACAATAAACGATCTACCCTTTGAAAATTGATAAATTTAAGTAAATTTGTTCAACTTTCAACTTCGACTTTTGGTTGTATTTAGAAAATGAAAAGCATGTTGATAGGCTGTTTTTTTTCAATATCAAGAACAATTGCTATAAACGAATTTTGATGTGGAGAGGCACGAATATTTCTGCACGATCGAGTTAATTTGAAAAGGTTTTTATAAAGGATCGAAGAAGGCTTTCAAATCCTTCCCCTCTCCGAAAGAGAGCAGAACAGGCGTGGTGCGTAGGGTAAGCTGTCAGGGGAACAATAGGGTCAGCGCGTACTCGGGGGATCGAAAAATTGTGTCGGTAGGAGTGTAAAATATATATTGCTAAGGAGTTGATTCGAAAGTTATTGAAGCATTAAACTAAATATTCTAAAAAATATCGTGATCGGTTCGGATTAAAATATATTAGATTGATGCAAAAATAATGCAGGATTTTATTTTTGTTTCATTATTAATTATAATGTAAACAAAACTAATCCACAATGCTAAGTTACACACATCATTTCAAAGCCTATTTATCTCGCTTACTTTCCTATATAATAATTTTTTTTTACATTTAATTCAATCCATTCAGTGCCTCCAGAAAAAAATTACGTCTAGGAGCGATTTTCGACAAATTTACTTGTATGAGTTCAAACTCGGTCGAAGTGCTGCGCGCGAACGGCTCGAAATATTAATGAAGTTTGGGGGCCAGGTACCATTAATGGATCTACAGTACAGCGATGGTTCCAAAAATTCAGTAGTTGAAATTTTGAACAAAGATGGTGTTGGTCGTCCCTCTGCTATTGACAACGACCAGTTAAAGGCAATAGTTGAAGCTGACCCCACCAAAACTACTCGATAAATAGCAGAAAACTCGATATGGATAAGTCAACAATCGTACGCCATTTCAAGGCAAATGGAAAAAAAAATTGATGTTTTTACTAAATACCAAAAACCTGCATTATTTTTGTATCAACCTAATATATATATATATATATATATATATATATATATATCTTCCCTAGTCGTAAACCTTGTTTATCGACTTCTTTTAAACATTACTTACTTTTCTATTTCATAATCAATCTTCCTCAAATATGTGAATAGGGGTTATATATGTTTCTTTTGGAAACAAAACCCATTATGTCAATTTTTGCAAAATTTTACTTGAGGGCACAAAAAAAACCTGTGCCACTAACAACCCCATGTCTTGAGTTCAGTACTTGGGTATGGATGTACTGGTTCTAGGCCAACGATAGTGGAAGCAGGAGATTTGGCCAGAATTCAGAGTCGTGAAACGAATTCGCGGAGGAGGGACCCCTCTGAGGCACAACCAGCCTCAAAAAACTAGGTACCCTAAATTGAGGGGAAAAACTGGTGCTTGAGCGTGAATTATGGCCAAATCTCCTGCTTCCACAACCGTTGGCCTAGAACCAGTACATCCATATCTAAGTGCTGAACCCAAGACATGGGTTGTTAGTAGCACGGGTTTTATTTTATTTTATTATTTTTTTTTTATTTATTTTTTTTTTTTTTTTTGTGTGCCCTCAAGTAAAATTTTGCAAAAGTTGACATAATGGGTTCTCATTCTAAAAGAATCATATATAACCTCTATTCACATATTTGAGGAAGATTGATTATGAAATAGAAAAGTAAGTAATGTTTAAAATAAGTTGATGCACAAGGTTTACGAATAGGGAAGAGTAGTAACGGTAGGAGCTTTAGTTAGGTTTTTATCTTCCATTATGGATAGTAAAATTATAAACATATTATAAGAAGATATTTTGATTGGAATTAGAAAATAAAAGTATTATTTATTTATTTGATGTAGTACCTACCGTATACCAGACTTATAAGGCAAGAATTTCTTCGTCGTTTCTTACTACTCCAACATTTAGTAGACAAGCGTTCAAAGCTTCCAATAAATCACAAAATCCTTATTTACATGACAGTAATTAGACCTATTTATATATACGGAGTTGAACATTGGTGCTCCACTAAACCTTCGAAATCGTTTTGTATCCAATCCTTACAATCCAAAATCCTTCGTAAAATCCTCAATGCTCCTTATAGATATCTGATAGATGTAAAAAAAACTTATCCATAAAGATCTTAGTGCTCTATATGTTGCTGGGTTGGCCTAAACCAGATGCCTTTTCTTTCACAGTAAACTCTATACCCCAGTGACGCAGCTGAGAGAGAAGAGCTGGAACCTCTCTGTACCTGGGTTATACCTCCATAACTGTGGGGACGGGCTTGGCTAGGGATCACTAGGATGAGTGTGTATTGTAAATTGTGTTTTAATTTAATTTTGTTTTATTTTTAGTTATTACTATTATTAATTTATTTATTTTGTTTTTATTTTTTTAAATATTATTATCTCGTTTTATTTATATATGTAAATTGTATACTTTGTTTATGTATAATTAGTTCTTTTCTTCTCTCTCTTATTATATATTTTATTTTATATATATATATATATATATATATATATATATATATATATATATATATATATATATATATATATATATATATATATATTTAAATATTATTATCTCGTTTTATTTATATATGTAAATTTACTTTGTTTATGTATAATTAGTTCTTTTTTCTTCTCTCTCTTATTATATATATTTTTATATATATATATATATATATATATATATATATATATATATATATATATATATATATATATATATTTTCTCATTGTGCATAGTGTACAATCATACATAAATGTGCATAAGTGTAATCATACAACATATACCTATATTACTTATTTAGTGCAGCCAATGAGTGATGAAATGAGGGGTGTAGAGTGCATGGAATATGCGATAATTTTTGACTTCATAGCTTCGTTAGGAATAGTTAGAAGGTAAACATACAAAAAGTCCCCACCACTGGGGGGTGAGCTAACGGTGGGGGGGAGAAGTTCAATTTTTTGTTTTTTCGATAATATCTCAAAAACGGTTGACTCTAGAAAAATATTCTACAAATCAAAATTGAAGCTCATTAAATTTCCTATAAAACTAATTATATACATATTCTTCAAAATTCCAACAGTTTTTGAGATATGCGTTATAAAATATCTATAATTTTAAAAATAAACAAAGGGTATACCTCACTTTTTGTTAAACATTTGTTTCTAATACCAGAAACATATAAATGAAATTAAAGTAAATTTAATGCTCTACAATTTTGATTCTAAGGTTTTTTCTGAGATACGATTTGTTTTTTTTTCCCGAAAATCACCGATTTTCAATAACGAATATCACGTACACGATTAGAATTATGACAAATTTATATATTATCAATTTTATAGGAAATTTAATTAGCTTTTATGTTTATTTGAAACATATTTTTCTAGAGTCAACCGTTTACAAGTTATTATCGAAAAAAACAAAAACATTGAACTTCTGCCCTCCTCCCATCCTTAGCTCACCTCCCAGGGCCAGGGACTTTTAGTTTGTTTACCTTCTAACTATTCCTAACGATGATATGAAGTAAAAAATTATCGCAAATTATATGCACTCTTCAATGGAATTGTATTTATTGAGTGGACTAATTGCTTTGTGGCATATTGTAATAATTAATCAATAAAAGTTAAAAAAAAAAAAAACACTTCATACCCACTCGAATCCACTAGTCTCTCAACCCGCAATGAATTCATTTCCTCATAATCCTCTGAGGTTCCTGAAAAGAAGATGGCCAAGAGATCTTGTAATGTGAAACTTTTACTGAATTGCTCCAAGTGAGTAGTTCATTACAAGTTATTGACTCGTCATTTTTATAATTTCCTCAAATTATTATATATATATTCTTAACTGTTGTAGATATCAATGAATAGTTAGTTATCATTATTTTATAAAGGTGCTCTCTGAGCGGGGTGTAAACTATGTTGAACAGATAACAGAATGGGATCCCTTTATCAAGATTTAAAATCAATCCAAATTGGAAGAGTAGCATCGAATACTAATTAGCAGCCATCGGGGGAGAGAGGACAATGGGAAATAAAAATGTCAAAGGAAAAGGGAACGAGGAACGAGCGGTGATGGAGGGAGAGTGCTAGCTTAGCCGCTAATCCAAAGCTTGCTCCAAAAACAACGGATAATCCCAACAGTGCCTAATGACACCAATAGCACGCTAGCTCGAATCGACTTAGGCCGATTTCGCTTTTTTGTCTTTAATCGTTAATTATTTCTCGATAACTGTCAGTAACAATAATCATTCAGTTCGAATTGTCGATGCGATCGGAAGAGTATTAAAGATCTCAACTACAACCATATCTTGATTCTCGGTTCCGATACCTCAGTTTAAAAATTAATGGCTATTTACTAAAAACGTATTCCAAAAATAATCTAAAAAAAAAACAAAACAAATCGATTTAAAAAACAACAATAATTCAAGGCATAAATTATTACACCGCTAGTAGCATTTATAGCGTATAATATATGTTATTAATTATAATTAATACAATGTTCAATAATATAGTTCAATTAACAAATTCTTATTTAAGAAGATAAACATTCCAAGGTTTCAATTATTGATTAAGGAATTGGAAACGTTCCTATTCTCTTTCACTAAACATTAAAAATGTACTGGATTTGTATTAATAGAATATTAAGGTTCAAAAACTAGTCTTTACACGTTACAAAATAGAAAATAATCTTTATTCTTAGATATATCCGTTCTTTAAGAATAACAAATGGGGAGTCGTGATAGATCAGAGGGTAAGACACTTGACTACCAAGCCCTTGGGCCCGAGTTCGATCCGACTAAAGGCAGAAATATTTATTTTTTGCTATTTCGGTCATGGCTCGATTTCAAGGTCGGAAGACCCTCCTGGGGCAAACCCAACCGCTCAAAATTGGGTACTCTTAATTGGGGGAAAATCTGGCGGTTGAGCTTGATTTAGGCCAAATCTCCTCCTTTCACAACCGTTGGCCATGTAACAAGTACATCTTTACTTAAGTGCTGAACTCAAGACAGTTCGTGGGTTGTAAGTGGTACAGGTTTTTTAAGAATAACAAAATAATAAAATTGTTTGTTTATTTCGTTTAACGTCACTTTGTGCTGCTATGGCTAATCGGACGATGCTACGGTGGGAATCCTAAATTTTGCCTATCCAGGTATAATTAGGATAGGGATCTTTAACGAGTACCTGCCATCGCACAGGCTCGGGACCCCCATTTTACGTCCCTTCCGAAGGACGGCATAGCTAAGGATTTTTTACTCCCTTTAAAAAATCCTAAGGTCATCTACCGGGATGCAAACCCGCGATCTTAGGTTTAGTAGGTCGCTATGCTTACCACTACACCACAGGTGACCCCTAAATAATAAAATTGCGTTATTATCTGATCGACATTATTTTTTAGATTAGAAACTGTTATTTTATTTCTTTACTTTTCAATAGTTAATAAATAAACTTAAGACTAGCTTGTAGTTGTATAGAATTTTTTTTTAATTTAAAAAAATGAGGATCGGACATTAGGAGAAGGATTGTGTATAATAATAATATTATATTTAGATATAAAAAAACTGTTGCCAACTTCAGCAATATCGATCGGTTCGAATCGACTTTGGATCATCGATTATCGATACCGATTTTTTTCTCAAGATTCGATGGAACCGAGAATGATTTTAATGTTATACCAGCATTAGCCCGCTCTAATAAATAACGAACTTGAATAATTTTAACTAATAAATGATGTATCTTATTTATCAATAAAAATCTTGTATCATAGCAAGAATGCTAAAAGCAATAAATAAACTTATAAGACATCCGAATAATCGACATTTCTTCATTTATCCCTGTTTTGAAGATGATTTAACTATGGTTTTTTAGTTTTAGAAAGCCCTACATACTATTATTAGCAGTAAGAGAAACAGTGAGTCCGAAGGTCCACTACAACTAACAAGAGGAAGACTCACTCAGTCTCTCACGGATCTTATTGGCAATTCTTGTAGAGGTTCCCGATAGTAAAATATTTGACACGTATTTGGCGTTCCGACTAATGGGCCCTGGATCACGAGGAAGAAAAATAGCATTAAACTAATTTATTTTATATCTCGAGTTTGAAAAATGATATCGACTTGATTCTTGACGATTAAAACTTAAACGAACATCATAGTTTCTCCGAGTCTTGCTTTTATTCTAAATACAAAAATTAAAATATTTTAATTAAAAAATATAACCGGTTACTTAAACGTATTCACGTACAACACAATGCCATGTCCATGACACAGCCACAGACCGATTTTTTTTTTTAATTTTAATGAATAAGCTCATTCATTCATTCAGACAATTCTGATGGACAGATAATATTTACTATATTATTATCGATATTTCGGTCTATTTTTTTAATTTCACAGGGATCTACATATTTACAACACTTTAATAACAATTTCATTGGAAATGAGTAAATTTCATCATCAATTTCAGGCTCTATTAACACCGTATATTTAACTCTCTCTACCAGAATGGCGCTCGCCAACTATCGGTCGATTTTCAAACTTCAATGAAATCCATATATCTATCGCATTTTTAATTAAAATTTAATTGTTAACATTAAATTTTTTATTGCTGAACCGTTCTTGAACTATGAAGATGTGGTTAAAATTTGATACAAATTTATTCAGTAGTTTTCGTGGTTAGTGATCACAAACGATAAATGGTTGTACTTCTAAACAATAGTATCGATTAGTGGGAGGTGTCGAATAAAATATTTATTTTTCAACGAATTGTTTATGTTTATAGTTTTCACTAAATAACGTGTATAAGCTGTTTACGAATGACAGAATATTTCTTTTTAAGGATGTCTTTATTTATCATTTATCTTATATTAAAGAAAATTAGTTTGTTTATAGAAAGCTATTAGTAATAATGTACGGAAGTAATAATGAGATATGCTTTGAAGTTAATGTGCACAGTGAACTGAATGAGACTTCAATCCATCAAATAGACGAATTTACTCCTGGCACAGATGGCTGGACTAGGATTGCTGGCGGGCTACATTAGCTCGTCAAATTCACTGTAACTGACGTTAGGCCCTGCGGGGTCCTGCCAAATCTGCCATATATCGATTTGTGTCCACAATGGTAGTCGATTCTGTTGTCATCGACAAGGATAATACAGCCGATAGAAAACATGACTAAAATCGGTTAATGAAACTCTTCCTGTTGGTTTTTCCTAAGTATCCGTATTATAAATGGTTTTCGAAAAATAAGATGACTTACCTTACTAGCCAATAGGTAAAACCTGTATACATTCTAAAGTAAAAAATATAAACTCCCCGTCATAAGTATTGCAACACCTATAATTCTCGAGAATTTCCTGGTTTTTACCGTAATCCATACTTGGTTTATATTTAGGTTAATATTATTTATTAAACGTGAGACTCTGGAATATTATTTACAATAACCCTGGATTTGGCACTAAGGAGGGCAATGAGGCAGTTCCAGTTAAAACTCAGAAACCTGCAACCCATCCGATCTCCCTTGTTAGCCTTTGCTGATGACCTCCTCTTGCTAGCTGCTAATGACCGAGACCTACCACATAAATGTACTCCAAGAGGAACTAACTAAAATTAATATGATAATCAATCCCAGGAAAACTAAGTGTATGAGAATAGGAAAGAAACCCGGAAGAATAATGAGAGTACTGAGAGTTGGCGGAGAGAGATTGGAGCAGGTAAAAAGTTTTAAATATCTTTTAAATATCTCAACGAAAGCGGCTATACTGACGACGAAATAGTTCAGAGGATAGGAGCGGCTGGGAGAATGTTTAATATGGTCCGAAGGGGTTTCCTGGGAAGAAGAGAGGTGACCAAGCAGACTAAAGTGGCAGTCTACAAGTCATCATTCCTGCCGATCCTGTTATTCTCATTGGAATCATAGACCCTCACCTCAAAGCAAAGGAGCCAAATCCAGGCTATGGAAATGAGGTACCTGCAAAAAGTAGAAAGAAAGACCCGACGAGACAGGATCAGGAATGACACCATAAGGGCCAGTCATTATCCAGCCAGTAAAATCGGTAGAGCCCGTCCTGGAGGAGCACAAACTAAAATGGTTCGGACACCTCCTCAGGATGGATCAAAAGAGAATGGCCCGAAAAACATATGAGATAAAAATGGAAGGAAGAAGGCCTAGAGGAAGACCCCGTATCACCTGGGAGGACGGTGTTAAGGACACATTCCGGAAGCGAGGCATTGAATGGAGCTGGAGAAGAGAGCTGGTTCAGGAACAAGACATTAGTTCCAGACTCTATAAATGGAAGCCACACACCACACATCGGTTTTAGATGAGTCTATGAATAAATAAACGAGAGACATTTCGTATTTGACACATTAATGTTTTTCCCTG
This sequence comes from Euschistus heros, assembly GCA_003667255.2. Lineage (NCBI taxonomy): Eukaryota > Metazoa > Arthropoda > Insecta > Hemiptera > Pentatomidae > Euschistus > Euschistus heros. The sequence continues at coordinate 639,002 of RCWM02000572.1, read as the reverse complement.
TTTATAACAAACGAAGGGATTATAGATTATTTTTTTCAAATTTCCTTCAGTCCATGTTTATCATTTGTTTCGTTGTTTACAATTATGCCAAAGTTACATAAGGTAAAGATATGGAACTAGGCTTTTTGGATAATAATTGGGAAGGTTTTAAATAAAATTTGGTATTAGATATACGGAGTGTACTCACAGGAAATTGATCTCGTGGTTCTCGTCTGATGAAGATGATTACTTCTCGTCCTGAATTCTGTTCTTGGGTCCAGCCTTTATATCCTTCCGGTATTAGGGCTTCAACAGTTAAGGATTGAATCCAAAGTTATTTAGATGTGAGAGAGTACGAAAAAGTCAAATGGACTCCCGGAGAACTTCTGATGATCCCTATTTCGAGTGCCGGTTACATAAGGTGGATAAATAAATGCTTTTTAACAAAAAGCGTTTATTAAAATGTATAGAATTACAGAGTTACATCGTATTTGACAGAATGAATGAAGAACACCACTAAAGGGTTCACGAGTCTATTCAAACAGAAAAGAATGCCGATTCAACTTTTACGGGTAGGTCAGTTATTGCTGATGATCTTCCTGTTTAGATTTCATAATTCGTTTACATAACTCAAGGCTGGAGGAAGCAGTCATTTATGGAAGAGGGGGCAATATGTCTTATTTAATATAAATTAAAAATTTAAAAGTTTTTTTATTGTAAAAAATGAAAATTTTAAAAATTAGGTTTTCTAACTTTTTTGTTTATTGGAAGAACTATTGTAGTTTATTTTAATAAAAATTGTTAATATCTAGTTTAGGAATATTTATTTAAAGACTGCAGAACCTTTCTTTACTATGAATAAAAAATACGTTTTTATAAAATTTAAATTTCAAAGTGCTGCGATACTTTTGACGGGAAGTTTGTGTTACTAAAACTTAAAAGAACTAGTCTAAGGTCTGTTGTGTATCAAAATGGTCTTTTCTTAAATTCAAAAGAGAACGATTAGTGAAATGATAATTTAATACAAAGCTAACTTTTTACAAATCCTAACTAAAAATTTATATTCTTCCTAGAAAGATACTACAGCTCTGCCGTATTCAAAAGAAGATCATTTTTAGCAAAAGCTAACTACTATTCCAGGAAACCAAGTAATTCACATAGAAATTATTTCCTTCCCTTCACATTTCAAGTAAAAACTTTAGTAAAAAGACTTTTTTGAGGAAACCACGTTATTTATCATAAATGCTGTGATACCTCCATTTTCTTTAAGTGTTTTTGATCACATTTTCGGATTTAGCATTAAATGTTCTATAATAGCAGAGTACATGTAACCTTGAATTTTACAAACCTGTCACCTAAAAAACATCTCGATCTTCACCTTATTTAGGAAAGTTACAATGCCGTATATTACTTCACCACTTACGAATTTTCGAAAAAAACTATCCATAAAACTGAAAATCTCACAACAACATGAAAATTTAATCAGTTTTCGATTGATATGTTAAACGTAATGATTTTGTTCCGATTTCATGGAGAAATTTACTTTTAAAACCGATAAATCATGGTCTTCTCATTTGGTATACAAATCAGTTACTTGGGTAGATAAAACATTATGAGAATTCCTTAAATGGAAATTTGCATTTTAAATATAATAAAATCTTCATTGGAAAAAAAAACAGAGAAAAAAATTATTGTTTAACAGAAAATAAAGGAAAACTGTCAATAAAGCGACACCAGATCAATGAGCATGTTATAACTTTATGTCATTGTTATTATGATTTTTTTTTATTCAAACAAACTAAAAACTAAAATTGATGAAATTATAGTCACTTACATAGGATCGGTACAAAAAGTAGAACTCCTAAGAAAATTAGAAGATTTTATGGATAAACAAAAACAGAAACTAGCAGTATTTGCTTGCAGGCTACGTAGATATAAGGAGTCTTACATACGAAAGAAACAAAACAAACAGTTTAAAGAAAATGAAAAAGCATTTTATAGAAAGCTTTTATAGAAAGCAAGAGACACCAGAGCAGGCAAACATGACTGAATTCTGGAAAGATGTCTTGGAAAACGAATATAGTTATAATGACCAAGCATTTTGGATTAAGGAAGCTTATGATAAACGTGAAAGAGTAGAATCTATGCAGCCAGTAACCATAACAACTGAAGATGTAGTCCAATCCACAAGGAAATTACACAATTGGAAAACTCCAGGAATTGACCGAATACAAAATTATCGGCTTGAAAACCTAGCAAGTGTACACGGTCCGTTGGCGGCATATTATCAACGTCTAATAGATGGGAAAGAACAGCCTACACGTGAATTTCGTCAAGGAATTAACTATTATGTCACGTGGATTGACTACCAGAAAGCCTACGACTCAATACCGCATGGGTGGCTCCTGGAAACAATGCGTATTCATAAAATTAATGAATCTGTGATAGATTTACTCTCTTGTCTAATGATTAATTGGAATGTAATTCTCAGTACGAAACGACTTTCAGGTGATTATGATGAAGATTCAATTAGAATCAAAAGAGGTATATATCAAGGGGACTCTTTAAGTCCGACTTGGTTTTTTGGAAGCCATTCTGAAGCAATACTTTTGGAATAACCAAAAAGAAAAACTCCGAATCCTTTGCTCTATGGATAACAATTTCACTGCTCTCAATCTTACAGAAAGGCAAGACAATATGGAACCATCATGCCTAAAGCTGGTTGAGGAATGGAAAACGAAGCCTTTACATGCACGATTTTACTATTCATTAAAAGAGGAGTCAATCGACTTAGAAATGTCCACAAAATGGCTCGTACGTGGCCATATTTTCCCGGAGACGGAAGGTTTCGTGATGACGATGCAGGACCAAACACTACCAACTAATGTTTATCGGAGACGGATATGCGGGGAGGATATCCCTGAGGTATGTCGAGTGTGTAAGCAAAGTCCTGAGTCAGTGCAGCACTTGGCTTCGGGCTGCACTGGGTTAGCAGGATCGGAATACCTCCACCGACATAATCATGTTGCAGGAATCATCCACCAAGAAATTGGCAAACAATATGGATTGATTGACAAGACGGTGCCATATTATAAATATAAGCCGAAAAATGTATTGGTAGCTGGTGGATATAGACTGTACTGGGATCAGCAAATATTAACCGACCATCCAGTCGCTCACAATAAGCCAGACATCTTGTTGCTGGATATGAACAAGGTAACCGGTAAGATATTTGAAGTAGCTATACCTGTTGATGACAATGTCCATAAGACAATAATGACAAAGATTTTCAGGTATCAGGATCTGGCAGCGGAGCTGAAGGCTATATACAAGCTGGATAAAGTCAAAATTTTGCGGGTGGTAATATCTTGCAATGGACTGATTCCAAAAACTACAATAAATTCTTTTAACGAAGAAAGAATATTACTTGGAAAATTAGAAGATGCACAAAAAGCAATACTTTTGGACACAACAGCAATACTCAGGAAAACGCTTAACTTAAAAAATTTCGGTTGGTGAAAACCCCCGAAAGAATACAATCACCACTTTATGTGCGAATAATAAATGTACCAAGAATATGTACATCGCAATTCAGAGGCTGGATGATGGTAAAACACCTCTTAATTTGAGCAGAACTGAAGACGTCATGATTATTTCAGAAAAAGAACGTATAACAGAATGGAAGAATAAGTCTCTACATGGAAGGTTCTACAACCAATTAAATGAGGCCAGCGTTGACAAGCAAGAATCATTAATATGGCAATTAGCTGGGAGACTGTTTTCAGAAACGGAAGGCTTCATCATGGCCATCCAAGACCAAGTAATTGCTACGAGATCCTACAGGAGACACATTCTAAAGAACACATCCATTTCGGACAAGTGTCGACTATGTTCCGCGACACTGGAGTCGATCCAGCATATCACTGGTGGATGTGTAGTACTAGCAAATTCGGAATATCTCCTAAGGCATAATAATGTGGCCAAAATTGTGCATCAGTCCATAGCCAGGAAGTTGAAGCTATTAGAGAAACAAACACCATATTATAAGTATAAGCCCGATAGGTTGCTTCAAAATGGGCCTCTCAAGCTATATTGGGACGTGTCTATTCTGACAGACCACACTGTGCGACACAACAAAAACCGGACATATTACTTATAAACCTAGAAGAGAAGACAGCACGGATAGTCGATATCGCCGTTCTCAACGACAACAATATGACTTCCACCGTTGGAGAAAAGTTACGAAAATATCAGGAACTGGCCGTTGAATTGAAGCAATTGTATCGCCTAGAAAAAGCAGTTGTGACGCTAATTGTAATATCGACAAACGGGCTGATGCCAACTTCAACTGTAGTTGGTATTGATGATCTAAAGTTGCCATTGGATGTACTAAGAGAGGCTCAACAGGCGGTACTCCTGGACACGGCAAGGATTGTTCGGAAATTTTTAAACATATGAAGAGAGGGAAAAAAAAAAAAAAAAGTAAACCTAAGCTGAAGTTGGCTGGACTTGTCCCCCACCTCATTTCAGAAACCGCAAAAAGCGAGATAAAAAAAAAAATAGTAATAATAAAAGAAATGGTTCCTTATTACAAATATAGGCCAATAAGAATAATGACGTCAGGGAGGTATAAACTATATTGGGACGAACAAATAATAACGGACCATACGGTTCTCCAGAACAAACCTGATATATTAGTAATGGATCTGGAAAAAAAGGAAGGAAAGATGTTTGAGATTGCAATACCAGTAGATGACAACATACAAAAGACCATCTCCACGAAAATATGCAGGTACCAAGAACTGGCTGGTGAGTTGAAGACTATTTACAACCTTCAAAAGATTTCAATCCTGCCAGTAATAATATCATGCTATGGCCTTATATCTCAAGTGACAGTGCAATCCTTCAAAGATGGAGGAATTTCATTGGAAAAATCAGAAGATGCACAGATGGCAGTCTTGACACAACATCAATAATGAGAAAAACGCTTAATATATAAACTTTTGGTTGGTACTAAACCCCCAAATGTTTACATCACCACTCATGTGTGGTTTAATAAACAATTTAAATAATAAACAAGATATAACATACAGTTTTTAGAACGTTAAACTGATCACTCTATAATTGAAACAGGTGTTTGACATGAAACATCGTCCCTATTCAAATGCTCCACGATATACCCTAAGGAAATATTGTACCGTATATATAATATAACTGCACAGTAGATGCTTCATTTCAAAAATAAAAAATAACCGTTTAAATATCCAAGATAGAATTTTATTCTTTAGTGACTTATAAACATTTACTATAATTGTAGCTATTCGAAGACTACTTAAATATTCAGCTAGCACACTAACCTTACCTTCTGTGCGCACAACTGGTTCTATTGTTTGTATTATACTGGCCAGGGGACAATAGAAAGCTGGGGAAGGTGGACCATGATTTATTATACATCATATTCAATAGGCAGAGGTAATCCATATAGAACTATAATAATCAATAACATATAATAAATAGTTCATAATATATCGATAAAAACTATAGCCTTTTATTTTAAAAAATATTTATTTTAATTGCAATACAGTGTTTTTAATATTATAATTGTGCTATAATGTTTTGTTTACTAAGCATTAGAAGAGGTAAGTTTGCCTGTCGTCAATTTTACTTAGTTTTAATAGTTCCCTCACTCACTAATGTTCTCTATAACTAATTTTTGATAAGACTTAATCTAGAATTAAACTTAAACTTGTCCTTTTCGACTTCTCCAAAATTTACAAGACAAACGTTCAAAGATTCCCACTAACTACAAAAGACTAAATTTCATGACAATAATTAGACCCATTTGGAAATATGGAGTTGAGCTTTGTGGCTCCGCTAAACCATCTAATTCATCTCGTATCTAATCCTTGCTACCCGAAATCCTTTAAAAAATCTTCATTGCTTTTTACTTTGTCTCAAAAAAACTGATTCATTAGGATCTTAATGATTCATAGTAAGCTTCATAACCACTCAAATCCACTAATTTCTCAACTTGCTTCCCACTCCGTTCCCCCTACCCCTACGAAACGATTGAAAATAAGATGGCCTCGTGATCTTCTAGTGTGGATTTTTTTAAAATTTCACTAAAACATAAATTCACTAATTCATACTCTGACGCCTGAAAAAAGTATAATATACTCTCAAGTATAGATACAGCACTTAAGCCACTAATCACTCATGTGAGTAGATGTGGGAATTAATAAAATAAATAAATAGTTAAAAAATAATTATATATTATTAAAGGAATAACCACTTGTGTATAAAGATCTGGTTGCTTCAAGGGTCCAAGGGAGATGGATAGGATTGATCAGTCATCGTTCGTCTCTCCTCCAGTGTGGTTTGGTAGCTCTGATGAAGACCAGCAAGGCAAGTCGAAACGTTGGAACGCATCAAAGTATTTCTACTTAGACATGGTGTTTCTCTTTGACTACATCCCTGATTACCTTCTTCTTCATTCTTCTTATCAGTCAACTAAACTTATATATAATCTATAGTGTGATAAATATAGTGTATATTTCAATAATATAGCTAACAATAAACTAAATAATTGATTAGATAAGAAGTTATTAAATTAAATATAATTTCATGTTTTGTATTTTTATCATTTGAGTCAATTTTCGATCTTTTAATAAACAGGTTTTGGTTTTATGCTTCAATTAGACTAACAGGAATGGGACGAAGCATTGTATTATTCAATTATTCAGTCCCTCCATTGTATAATCATTCGTAAAATCTTTAATGCTCCTTTTTACCTTACAAATTAACTAATTCTCGGTGACTTTGATGTCCTGTATGTTCCTGATTTTGCACGAACAAGATATCTGTCCTTTCATAGTAAATTCCTCAACTATTCAAACCCATTAGTTTCTCAATTGCTTCTCAACCGATTCCCAATAATCCTCCTAGGCGTCTGGATAGAACTCCAAGGAGTTCAGGTGCCAAGGCATCTTCTGCCTGAGAACTTTCATTAATGAGATACCACTGAGTAGTTTCTCAACTAGCTTTCATTTTATATTTAATCAAGAAAATTTACTCATATTTTTTTGTTATACTTTTAAAATTTCTATAATTAAAATGGAGAAAAAAAAAATGTGAGCCTCCTCATTTAAACGAACCAGCAATTTTCGTTTCAATAAAAAAACAACAATCTTGAACAAAAAAGTAATAATCTATATTAAATATAAAAATATTTATCTAATAAAATTATGTATGTTAGTTTAATATATTAAACATGTATAAAATTATATAAATTATAAAAAAAATATATAAATTTTATATCTAAAACATTAAAACAGGTTTAAAAATAATAAAACATAAATCCTTCTGTGAACATAGATTCCAATCCAAATTTAAAATTGAATTAATATGGCTATAGCTTTGATAGCTTTGTAACCTTTATTCTGATAATTAGTATTAAGAAACTATTAGCTGATTCTGTGGAATTTTGTTTATTTGAAGACTAGTTTCTTATGTTGACCTTTAAGTTCTTGGAACATACCAAGAATTTTAATATATCAAAATTTATATTAGTCTAATTAAGAACCAATACATTTTCAAGAGCGAGTTTTTGTTGTACTTTTTTTCTGAGCAATTTCAGCTTTATCTTTATTCAATATTAATACATTTTTAGAAATTTTTGATTCCTGCATTTCTATTAATAGCAATAGAATAAAATATAATATAAAGCAATATTGATATAAACTTGAGGATTGACCAGGCTATAGTTGAAGGGTTTCCAAGATGAAGTGGTTATTTAACAAATTGAATATTGAATTATTCATATTTAATTTTTTTTTTTAATTTTCCTTTAGTGAGAAAATATTAAATATAGTCCCTTCATCTTATTTATATCTCTTTTTCTAGTTGTTTTAAAATATTCAGATTTTGGTACCAAAACTCCTGCACATAAATCCTTCATCTAATGGACTAGATTATATTTAAAAAATATATAACTCCTGCATTCACCATACAGTTCAATTCTGTCCATATTTTCTTCAATGTATTAAACTCTTGGAAGAACTTCCGACGTATTGTAATATTTTTTACCCGATTTTCACAGAATGAGTGAAATAGCGTCTTGGAGTTTCTCTATATGTTGAACAGAAACAAAAAGCACCAGGTTCTTTAAGGATTTTAGGATGTTGAAGTGCACTCGGAAAATTCAAATATCTAATCATAGACTGTGGCGCTCCCTCTCATCGTTCTCAAGATTTTCACACTGGTGATGCGGCTAAGGGATTACTCGGGACTTAGCTTGCCCTCCCATAATTTGGGAGAAAAGCTTGGTCTGGGGTTTTTCTTGGATGTTTGTGTACATTGTATATACAGTGTGATTGTGTTTTTTAATTTTCTTTTTTTATAGTCCTTTATTATTACTATGGATTATATTTGTATTTCAAGATTTTATTTTTTAAATTTTAATATCTTTTATAGATATAGGATTTTTATTTTTATTTAACTTAATTGTACATATTGTATGAATGGATTCTTTGTCATCCATATTATTCATTTCCCTTTAAGAGACAGCTTGTAATATCTATTCAATAAAACAATTTATAAACTAAAAAAAACAACAAAAAAAACCTAAACATAGGACCTGAATTCTTAGGTAATGCTAAACAAATGAGATAAACAACTCTATATATTAAATATTAAAACATTGCTCTATTCATTGTAAGCCACATATTCAGCGGTTATATTTATCGGATTAATCTTTACGGAAGGAAATAGATCTTTATTTAGGCCCGCTAGCAATTTATCAAGGCGGTAAGGAAGCTAGGGATAAATCATTGTTATTTTTATTTAAAGTGAATAACATAATTCTAAAGGTTGCGGGCGGGGGGGGGGAGGGGGGCTAAACTTGTAGATTTCCCCCGGGCCCCGTTCCTGGCATTGCCCTGTCAAATCCCTGCTCGGCCTAATCCCATCCTTCTCCTCTCCTCTCCTCCCCTTATCTCTGTCCCTTCTTATTGTCTTTTATTTAGTCTTTATCCTTTTTATTAGCTCGCCCTCTTGCCGTTCATGATTCGGTAATCTCTGAGGATCGCTTCCTAATTTACAAGAAGGATAACAATCATTAAACAGGATTAAGGTTGTAATATTCTATGTGATCGCAGTGAGCCGGGCATCAAGGATATCTATAATGTAACATATTAACTAATTTTACCGAAAAATTGAATTATGTTCTTTAACAGGCTTGAGGCCAATTAGAGAACATAAGTCCTCCCTGATTGGGGAAAAAAATAGATCATGGATATATCTATCTAAAATCTACTCCTTCTGATAAGGAAAATGTAGCCAATGTAGTTTTTTCTTTCAAACCAATATAGCTTCTGAATGGTATATTTGTCCTAGTAACAAAACTTATATAAGAAAAAATATTCTTTTTTAAATTACTATTTCAAACTATAATTTTATAATGAAATATATAAACATCAAGAAAATCCTTCAATGACTTTTATACTCACTTTTCTCAAAACATTCAAGGCTACTACTTACACCCAAAATGAACACTTATATTTACCTACTAAAACCTATTTGGACTTATATCACATATATACGTAACAGCTAAAAATACACAAATTAACTTACTTCAATTTTTTCTGGCAGAAGCATTCAGAACTCTCACGAAAACACCCTGACACATAAGCAGCATAACTCTATATATTGACCTTCGTTGGCTACTCTGAATGAACAAATACCGGCTTTATATAAACGATTTTAGGATTAATGAACGTCCCAACTCACTCATAAACAAAATTGCCACAACTTAAATTGCAGGAAAAAACACAGAGAAGGCTGAAAAGGAACTGGAAGGAGGGATCACTTGTGCTAAGTTAGAAAAAAAAATAAAACAAGTCAGGAAAATGTAGCATAGGGCTCTTCTACTCATGCCTTTCACGCCAGGTAATTTTAGTATTTCATCAAAATCACTGATTGTTATTTTTTTTAAAGTAAGGCGAAAAAGAAGCTGAATTATTTTAACTATATTTCTATTATCATTGTTCATATTATTATGCTAAGAGGAGGAACTGTTGAGTTCTACTGTCTCCCTCATGCCTATCCGGCCAGGTGATACCAAAGGCAATTACAAGCTGTACGTTATATATTGTTTTTTACAAATTATTAATAGGCACTTTCCGATCACATGTTGTAATATTTTATAAATGATGAGACAAATACCACTCACTCATTTAACACGAAATCTCAGAAACCACCGAAAGGAATTTTAAAAAATCGGCCTGGATCGCGGCTAATTCGCGAAAAATACGATTACAGTTTTTATTGGGTAAATAACAATAGATTAATTGTCATATGTTATTTGGAGATAAGCTAAGTTAAAAATTACGTTAGATGTTTAAGCAACACACTTTGACCACAAATTAAGTTCCTTATAGTTGTAAACAAACAAAAATACGATCGATGTCGAAACCTTATAATATAGTACTTTCTGTGAACTCATTGTGGCTGCAGAGGAGGACCCTTACAAGTTTGAGTTGTTTTGTCACGAGAAGCTATTAAAAGACTTATGTTAAAGAGGAGGTTAAAAGACTTATGTTCTCTTATGTGATGACATGTAAGGCCAGCTCGATGTAGGGACAAAACTGATAATCAGTGAGTTCTATCCAGCATATGATTCTCTTCAGTATCGTCTTAGGTTCTGCCATGGAGAAGACGGGTACAGTATTAACATCCCTCAGCGTGAGCCAAACACCAATACACCACTTAAGAAAACTGTTTCTGCAGCTGATTTTTACGCCTATATGTTGGTGGAGCGAGAAGGCGAAGAACCTTATTTACTTTAATTTCGTATCTCCTCAACCAATTTATGCTTGATATGTACCAAAAAATAGAAACAGAAAGACTAAACTTTATTCGAAAAAATCAAAAAAGTTGAGAAGTTGAGACTATATTCTCTTAAAGTATGCCATAAGAAAAGCTGATGGTCTGGTATCAGAGCTGTGTAAGATGTTAGTGCTGCCTCGCAGCTTCACTGGAGGACCATCAAAATAATAAAAAATTAACTTTTGCAAATTTTCAAATTTACTTATTGAAATTATTCTAAGAATGGTATTCTTTAGGTTTATTTAAGTAATAATAACTATCAACGTTAAGCTTAACTTTTACTAATTTAAGTTGTCCTTCATTCTAATGATATTAAACCGTAGCGGAGCAGGGTACTTTCAGCTAGTATTTTATAAATTATGAGATATTCTATTCAAAACTTAAAAACAGTTATAAGAATATTCAAGTTTTGAATAAAAATAAAAACTCTATTGCGATTCCACGGAGTTAGATACTCCCACCATAACCTCCAATTATCTACAGTACACGCAGGGCTCAGATATCCCTCCTATACGCCCAATTAGGGCAGGAGTACCTCACGGATCAACTTTGTATCCTTGTTGTATATACATTGCTTTATCCTGAAATACGCTATATATTATCTAAACGAAATATAATATGTATGCCAAGCAGCTATGAAGTTTACGTTCATCATTAGTTTTTTTAGTTCCAATTAATTGTTTAAGAGTAAAATTCCCTTATATATATATATATATATATATATATATATATATATATATATATATATATATATATATATATATATAAGTTACACTATATATTTTTCCTTAGATATTTTTAATTTTAATCTTTGACTCCTAACTATTGTAATCTATTTCTTAGAAACCCCCCGTGGGAACTTGCTCTCCTGTGAACTGTAATGTTAGCATAAAGCTTCCTAGAAGAAGCCATTGTAACCCTTTATAAACCTCAAGAAATTTTGTAAAACTCTCTCAGTACATCCAGAGCCGTCTCCACGCCACTCTTCTTTCTGATATTGGAACTTTTATTGAATAAACTTCTTTTTTTAAAAAGTCTTTACTTTTAAATTGAAGATAACTTCAATATATATATAAACTCTCTAGATAATTCTCCAACTCCAATAATATCCGTAGTAATGATCAAACTTAAATAGCCTAATATAGCAGCTTTGTTTCAGTATCTTCATTAAGTATTTGTATTCGATGCCAGTAAAGTTTTTTTAGTATGGGTGGAGGAAGAATATTGATTATTAGAATCAATAAGAACCCGTACATTAAATATGACTATAAAAAAATATTAGGTCTGTGTAAGTTTGAAGCACACTTGTCATGGTGTAAACTTGTGTTAAGGAACCTTATTGTTGCCGTTAATGATTATCTCAAAATAGTTTGTTTTATTTTTTTAATTTAATCTTTTTCACAGTTTATTACATATACTATTGATGTGCTGTGTATGGGGAAATTTCTGGGGATCTCGAGGCCAGAATCAAAATACTATTTAACTCCTTTATCCGTTTTATTTTCAGGATTTCAAGAAGTGTCCACGTTTCGCAGTTTCGTGCGGAGTTAATGTGGCTCATTCCTTCCTACCGTCATAAGTATTTCTTGGCAAATGGACCAATCTCATCATCCCATTTACATTTCTGAACTCAATTCTAATGCTCCAATCTTACCTGCCAAACCCGTTCCCGCCAACCAGATTTGTATACTCTTGCTCATCGCTCAGCCACTTTCGACAGATCTTTCGTGATCCGATCCTCTACTGTCTAAAATTCCATCCCTTTCAACATTCGTTATTCAATTGCCCTTTCCACTTTCAAAAACCACTTCTTTAACCACCTACTCTGCCCCCAGATCCTCTCCTTCAAAAACTGCTAATATCCAATTTTTAGTTTTTTTAAAGTATAAACAATTTATATTCAAGAAATCTTTTTATTCTTGTAAAACTAAATTATTAAAAATTAACTTAAAATTAAAAATTAAATTATTTAAAAACACATTTTAAGTATCTAAAGGTCCTTGTTTGTACATTATTTTTTATTCTTTTGGAACATAAGGTCTCCTTTATTATTAATATTTTTATTATTATTATTATTATATTCCTTATTCTCCAACAACCGATTTTATAGCTGCGGTAGTTATTGTCATAGCAGGCATATTAAGCCTGATACCAAACAGTACCCAACCAAAACTCAACTATAAAATAATAACAAAGTTTTACAAGTGCATTTTATTTTATTACTTACCGCTTTTACTATCACGAGTCATTAGCGGCTTACAAAAACATGTTAAATTGTGTTAAAGAATTCATATGATTCCATGATTTCAAAATGTTTTTGATTTTATCTTACGCGGCTTGTAAGGTTTCAGCCTTACTTGTGGGTATACTGTATTTTGTTCTTGTGTCAGAATATAGTGTGCATGTTGTTACAATGTGGTTCAATGTCAGTGGTGATTTGAAAATTACATAAATCGTTGGTTCAAGGATTCTCATCAGGTAACCAACGGACAATGTTGAATATTCAATTTTGAATCTTGTCCAGGATTGCTTCCTATTGTCTAAATTTTCTGAAGGTTGTTGTGCGGGGTCGGGTATCTTGTTTAATTTCTTGAAATCTGTTGGGTAGTTGGTTCCATTTCATTATCCATTGTTTCATCAACTTTTTTTCTAAAATATGTTTTAAAGTCAGAAGTAGTTGTAGTGTCAGTCATTGTGGTTCCTTGATAGTTCATTTTTGAGAGTTTTGCTTCACTGTTTGCTGCTACATTTTTGGAGAGCTCATTACTCATTATTCATCAATTCTTTACACGAAAAGTTGTCGTCCTGAGGAATTTCATTTTAGCTGTGGCGATCTTAAGAATACTGAGAGACAAACCGTAATAAGCAAAAACATCTTCCTTTGACTAATTTACGAACCTGGCAGTGTATTGAAACAGCATTTTGTTAATAAAATATCTAAGATTATTACAAAATATGAATGCAATATCGTCTTACAGTTGATAGTATGTTTTTAATATAAAATAATAAACATCCACGACAGGTTAAGAAATCTGAGACAATGTGTTTAAAAATTTTAACCTGTCAAGCAAAACAGCAACCACTACAAAATATACTGATAGAGCAACAGGTATGAATTCCTTTTGATATTAAAGAAAAAAAAGAAAAAAAACTTAAATTGTCAGAGACAGCAAAGCAAGGAACATTTAACATATTTCAAAATACTTAATATAATTGTAAATTTGATGGCGTTTTAATAAAAATAAATAAGAAGTAGTAAAATAAATTTCAAATTGATTCATTGGCAAATTTCTATCTCAACAAAGACAAGTCTCCAGTGATTAGAGCCCCAGCCACAAGCCCGTCAAACATCGCATCCCAACAAGCCCATTGTGGTCTACCACTATCCATTCGAGTAAGCCTATACAAAAGTTAATTCAAGCAGCCATTCATGTTTGTAGCATTTGTAATAGTTTTTCATTCATTACATCTATATAGAATATTTTGTTTATGTATTTCTTTCTTTATTTATTTTTGAAGTTCATGCCTGTCAAATACATGATTGACGATCAGCGGATGTCCTTATATCCTCTTGTATTTAATTCACTTTTACATAAGTAGGTCTCCCATCCAGTTTCTTTACGGGATCCTCCTGATATTCTCCGGCATGAGAGATGTGGCCGTTCCGTCGATGAGTTTATTAGGTTGTCCGTAAATGACTATTAGTACACGTAGGTCCGTGTGTATAGTTTAATCGTTAACATAGGGTGGTGCATGTGTTATTAGGCCTAATGTTGCGGTACAAATTTTTTCATGTGTCTGTTTAGCAATGCCGTAAATTTGTGATGCATAAGTCTCTAAAAGTTTTAGTAAGTTTGTGTCGGTCATTGATTTTTGTTTAATTTATTAAATCATAAAAAAGTTAATTAATAGAAGTCGCATTTATATAATTTTGCTTGAATATCACTATTACCCAGCATAGTAATACCGTTGGAAATTTTTTTTTTTATTCTCTTTCAAATTTTGATTCACACCTGTTATTAGGTTAACAATAAGTGAACGTGATGGAAATTAATAACTTAAATACTGTGGTAGTAGAGCAATCTGCTGTCCCTGGTATTATTTCCATTGACTTACGAACGGTCGAAAAATGCATATATAACTCTGATACGTAAGTTGTGATATTGACTAAACCTTAGTAACTATAAGGAAAAAATAAATAAATACTTCATAACTGGAGCAATGCCAACTAGAGATCTGGAAAGGGTGCGGAGGGAGCTAGAATAAAGTTTATTTAGAGTAGCTAGGAAAAAGTTGACGTTTGCTCCATCACGTCATTATTTTTTCCTTTCGAAAGTCAGATATGAATTTTTACAGTGTAAATACAATTCCTCCAGTAATCTTGTAAATTGCGTAAAGGAATATTTTTATGATAGTTACTGTACACATATTGCGCAATAATCGGTCTGTTGGAAATTTTAGGTCTATAAATTAAAAACATGCGTCTAAAAATAAAAAAAAACAACTCAATTTCTCCCTGACAGGGTAGCACAACAGATGATTGATATATCTATCTAAAATTTGCTGCTTTTGATGAAGCTGTCGTCAAATTATCGATACGAGCAACATCAGCAAAACTAAAGAGTGTCAAAATGTTACATTTTCGTGAGTGAAAAAACGTTGCATATTTTGAGGAGGAAAAAAAAATGTTACACACCCCAAAGACATATGCTTGTCAAAAAAAAAATATTTCTTTCTTTTTTAAGGGAAGATTAAATAAATTGAATTATTTCTAGATAGACGTTCTCAAATAAAAAATAATAAAAAGACTAATTAATTAAAGATTCTCAAACTTTCTTTTTGATTCTACTCTAACATACAGGTTGCAGGGGTTCATTTCATCTAATCCAGTTGTAAATATATTTCATTATAGTTTTCAGTTTTCTAACTTATATTAGTTTATAAACTTTATTTAAATAAATAAATTCATGAAATCATAGGCAATCTAAAAATATTTTGTAAATTTAGATTTGTTGAGTATATCAATGAACTATATCATTTTACTTGAATTTTAGTTTTTTGTTGTTTATTTGGGTTTTATATCCTTATACACTCCAGCTACAGAAGAAACGGCGGGTTATCCTATGGGTTACCAATATATCCAGATTCATTCCGTGGGAATTTTAGTTTAATCCGACTGAAGATTAAAAAAAAAGGATTGATAAAAACCAGGAATAATCTAAAAACATTTATTTCTATAGAATAGGTAAAATTGTTGACTGTGTGTAAATATTTATTGTAAATGTATGAAGAATGAATAGGAAAATGAATCATTCAACCCAAAAGGAAAGGTCAGTGGAATACACATTGTTTTTGTTTTTTTGTTTAAACCAGGCTTAGTGATGGTCATCAATGTTGTGGCCAAAACTTTTAGCTTAATTTTTAATTTTTCTGTTTGACTAATCTCTCATAAATCTATCAGATAATACAAACTTATCTGTATACATGTCAATCAATTAAAGAAGTTAATAATTTTATTTCTATTACGAAATCTGCTTTAAATTCACTGATATTGATCTTATAAGCGCCTGTAAAATAAATGTAAAAAAATATGTTATTAATAATATTAATGACTAAAATGAAAACTTCCTGTAGGTAATACCATATGTACTAGCTAAATCGGTCAGGGCGCAGTGTACATACAATGGCGCAATGCACGTTGCGTACTCGTATGTTGCATACTCTTTGTGCCTTAATCAATATCAATCGATTCTAAGCATAAAAAAAATATTTTTTTGTTCATATTAATTTTTTTTTAAATATAAAATTTAAAAAAATTGACACTAATACTACGTTACTATATTTTTAACGCTTTTATTACTAGACTAATTTTCTTTTTCTGTATGTAAGTAATAATAAATTTTTAATTAAAAAAAAAAAAACACAAAATCCGTAAAAAGTTCGTTGCAAAAAGAAATATTTACATACTACAGTAACTTAAAAAAAATATCTGGAATAAAAGCAAATGAGGAAGTACATATGTAACATGGTCCGGGGCTATTTTCCTGTTTTCAGAATTTCCTTTTTTGCTTTATTTATTTTTTTTTTTTACTATTTCTTTTTTGCTTTTTTATTTAACTCGTTTTTTTAAAAATAATATTTTGATATACATTGAAACATTAGTCGTTTTATATACTAAATATGTATAATAAATGAAAAGTAAATTTATCCCTGGAATGACTGTCGTTCAGTATAATTTGCAGAGAGGCCGCATATATTTTCCTTATATAAAAAAAAAAAATATATAGTCTTCTCTTCATAAAATTATATATAAAATGGTTATTAATATTTCTTTTACCTTAATATAATGAAATAAATAGCTTTAATAATACTTTATATTATGTGAAGCAAACATTTACAGGAACTCAGGAACTGGAGATCCATTAACATTAATCTATTCATTAATTTTAAATGTTGCAACCTGTTTTATATGTTAACATTTCTTATACATTAACTGAAATTAAATGCATTTAATACATTAAATGTGAAATTCTCAATTTGCATATATACTATATTTAGTTTAATAATTTATTTACCTCAGAGTTCTATACCTACTTATATCTTTCTAGTCCATATTCTTAGTCCAGTAAAATAAGGGTTTGCCGAAGAAAAAACTGCGGAACTTTTATTCTCAACGAATCTTTATGTTTTTTGGGGTGCTGAATCCGAATCTGGAGTTTGCTACCACGGCAACCATCGGCCATAAATATGAAATTCAAAATCGCAAAAAAACGCAAAAAAACCCCTTTATTTATTTTTTTTGTATCTATAACACGATAACGAAGCTTTTTTCGAAGAAAGTATTCAAATATTAATTGTAGCTGGAATTAATACCTACATAATAAAACAAGAAATCCGAAATCGGACCGTTTTTCGCGAAGTTACGTTATTGAGAAGAAATGGAGAAATTGGCCAACTTGCCGTCAGTCACACGTTTGTCGTACTCTTTTGGCTATAACTCTAAAAATATTTTTCCGATACAACATTACTTTTTTTCATCTTAAAGCTGATTAAATTTACTATAAGAATCAATCAAACCTCGTAAAATGTACATGCCAGCCCGCTAATAAAAACGTACTGTTGTAAAATTCAAGTGTTTTTTGGAACATTTGTCGCTCTAACTCCTTAAATACTTGTTCGATCCCAAATTTCTTTTTTTTATCTCAAAGCTGATTAAATTCGCTATCAGATGCTATATTATCTCAAAGCTGATTAAATTCGCTATCAGATGCTATATATGTAAATTATATTAAATCCTGTAAACCACCCAAGCTAGCACAGATCTAATAGTAAATTTAACCAGCTTTTAAGTAAAAATATTAAATTTATAATCGGACCAATGGTTTTGGAGTTATAGCGAATAGTGTGCCAAAAAAAAATGTGTATTTCAAGAATTTTGATAAAAATTTCATATATAGGATCTAATTATAAATTTAACCATCTTTCAGATTGAAAAAAAACATTTTGAATCGGACAAATACTTTCGGAGATATAATATCTCATATAATATAATATCCCAGACGCTTAAAAACCCGTACTGTTGATAAATCCATGGTTTTCGGCACATTTATCATTATAACCTCGAAAGTATTTGTCCGGTTCAAAATGTTTTTGTTTCGTTAGCTTCACTATCGTGTTATAGATTAAAAAAAAAATAATAACGGTTTTTTTTTTTTGGCGGTTTTTTGGGATTTTGAATATGAAGCCGATGGTTGCCGTGGTAGCAAACTTCAGATTCGGATTCAGCAGCCTAAAAACATAAAGATCCGTTGAGAATAAAAGTTCCGCAGTTTTTTCTTGAAAACGGCCTTTTGGAGCCTTATTTTACTAGACTATTTAGTATTTCACCAAATTCACTGATTTTGACGGTAAGTTGACTAAGTAAACAGCACTAACTGACATTAAAGAAATGTATATAAATTTCCAATCAGACAACAAAGACTAATAGAAAATCAAAATTTGTATGTATTTGCCCTGTGGTAAAGTTTCGTTATCCAACCGTATACATTTTTCATATTATTACATGTTCGTACTGTCTTTCTGACTCTGATACACTATTAAAATACCATCTAGAGCACTACATATCAGTACAACAGCGTTCAGTGAAAGCTTTGAAAGACGTTTCTTTCTTCAAATAATAAATGATACCCTTGGCATATTTAACTTGTTTGTACATTTTCTTGATTCCTATTAACTCTATTCTTATGAAATAAATGGAATTTTTTTTAAATATTTTTTTTTCTTGAATAACTATAATTTTTTAAACTGTTGACCACTTCTTGGCATCTTGGTTCGAAAATTATCTCCGAAAATATAGTGAGCGATGAGGTTAAAAAAAGAAAAATGAGTGGCAATAGAGCTTACCTTGTCCTTTTATAGATGATAAAATCAAACATGCTATCTAAAAGGACAAAACTCAGGCTGTACAGATCTCTTATCAGACCCGTTGTGTGCTATGGCGCAGACACATGGACACTAAAAGCAGCTGACTAGCAAGCATTAAGGATCTTCGAAAGCAAGATATTCAGCCGCGTGTTTGGCCCTGTGTACGCTCAAAGAGCATGGTGAACGAAATATAGTACGATTTATAAAATCTAGACGGATCAGCTGGTTAGGACATCTAGAAAGGATGCTAGACCCAAGAATGGCCAAAAAAGTTTTCCAGGCGACCTTCCCTGGAAAGAGACGAGAGGACTCCCTCGTAAGAGCTGGATTGCTGACGTGGAAGAGGACTTGGAAAAGATGGGCATGACAAACTGGAAAGGAAAAGCTTTGGATAGACATTGCTGTGGACTTATTGTCAGGGAGGCCAAGGTTCACCATGTGCTGTAGAGCCGAAGAAAGAGAAGAACTATACTTTTTTAATTTTCATTCACTTTTACTTTTTGTATTAAAAAAAATTATTTTTATATTAAAGTATCGGTATCGGGAATTGAACATTTTTATTTGGTATTGGTTCTAGTGGTCAAAAAAGTTTGGTACCGACACATGAGTAATGTATGCATATGTATATATATATATATATATATATATATATATATATATATATATATATATATATATATATATGTATATACATACCTCTGTTTGTGTGAATATATATGTGTCATATTATTTTTCTAATCTAATAATTTACTGAAAAATCAATTTAGAAAAAAACAAAACATTGAAACTGTTTCAAATCAAAACTAAAATCTTAAAAATGATATAATTGAGATATTTGAAAAGGAGGAGTTGAGTCCCAAAGGAAGGCGCACCTAAGAAGTTGGGTAAGTAGGACCGAGAGCTAAGTCCAGAGCGACCACCTGTAGCCAAGGATAAAGCTCGCCCTGACTTAGTTTTAGATGCGCATATGCTCTGCCTTGGGGTACACCTTCCTTCAGGTGGCTCCCGCATAAAGGTCTAAAGGATGGATATAAATTATTAACATAAGACATGAATATTGTTTACACTGTTATGCATATATTGTTATGATAAGGGCTAACCGATTAAATAATAATAATAATAAATAAATTGAAAAAAACAATATTAATTTTATTGAAGAGAATACGTATATTCACATGAAAGAAGAAATTAAAAATCAAATAAAGGGAGAACATATAGGTGAACTATCTGACAGTCATTTCACTGTTAAAAAGGTGAAACAAACTTTAAAAGATTTCCCAACGCTAGAAATAGAAGAAATAGCTGAGGAAAAAGAAAAAGATATATAGAAGATTAGTCTTGCCAATTCTTTTAATACTGTAGAAAAAGAAGTACCAGCAATTAAGAGGAAAGAACGAAGACTAAATAACTATCTACCAGAAAGTTTAACAATGAAGAAAAAGTAGAAGATAAAGAAAAGGAAAAAAAATATATTAAAGGATTGAATTGGATGAGTGACAATAAAAGGAATTTAAATACCAATATATTTATTCTTAGAAACGGATGACAAAATTACAACTCGAAGTAAGCATCATTTACTAATCTAGTATCTTACTACTTAACAAATCAATTTAAACTAAACTTAGCATAATGAAAAAGATGCTATGATGTGGGTAAGGCGTTGTCGGTGGAAGTTATGTTACTCAGATCAGTGAGGAGTCATCAGGAGAGGACGCAGTCGACTCGGTTACGTAAGAGCGGGAACTGCAAGACAGGCCAACAAGGCCACTTCAGAAAGATACGCCAGACAAGCAGTAACAAGCCCAGATAAGGCAACCACAAACAAGAAACAAGACCCCGAAAATATTTTCCGGCCCTTTTTGAAGCTTCATCCCGACCCTAGGTCTGACGCCAATACACCCACTAACTTCTCAGTATTTTGTAATTGAAAGCGAAGTGTTTTCAGAATCCTATCAATAAAGAACAAGCACACAAAAACTCTCCTTTATGATACGGTCCAGCTGGGTCTACTTCCTAGAAGGTTTGTATATTCTCGGATCTCTTGTCAAGAGCTGCGAATAGGTAGCCTATTGCGCATCTCGCAAATACTCCAGATGTTAATTTAAAACGTTAATAAATATAAATATAATTTTTTTTTTAAACCTGTTATTAGGGTAACAATCAGTGAATGTGATGAAACCGAACACTACAGGCCTCGTATGCGTGTGGGAGACTAGCACTCGATAGTACCTCCTCCTGGCATGGATTGAAGAAATTTATTTGAGCAAATCTCTCATCCAGCTTCTTTTAGGCCTTCTGAGAGTATTTCCAGGTATGTCAGTCGTGGCCATGTCATTAATGAGTATGTTATGTCCATGAAGTCTGTCGTGATATCGTCTATAAAGGTCATGTATATGTTCCTTTACTGTGGGTATTCTAAATCAGTGTGAAGTGTGTGGTTTGAAATGTACCAAGGTGATTTCGTGATTAGTCTGAGTAATTGTGTTTGGAATATTTGTATTTTTTTAAGGTGTGTATTTCTTTCAGTCCCGTATATTTGTGTGGCGTATGTCCATATCGGTCTAAGCAATTAAGTGTATGTATTCGGTCGTTGTCGGAGTTTTAATGTCGACCGTTTATGAAGCATTGGATACAGAAGTTTTAATCTCTTGGTTAGACTAAGACGTTTTTGTTTTACGTGTGGGCCTCAGGTAATCCTTCTATCAAATATAAGTCCTAAGTAATAAATTTCGTTTGTGGTATGAGTTGATTGTCGATGAAGACTGGTGGACAAGAGTATTTACTGAGTGTAAAGGTTATGTGCTGTGATTTGGTGTAATTTAGTTTTATTTTTCACTGTTTGAACCAGTCTTGTAGTATTGTTAAGTGGTGTTGAAGAGTTAATGATGCAATTGTGGGGTCTTTATGTCTAGTTAATATTGCTGAATCATCAGCGTATGTTGCTGTCAATGTTTGAGGGCTAAGTGGCATATCGTGAGTGTAAAGAATGTATAACAGGGGAGCTAATATTGACCCCTGTGGTTCTCCGGCTTTTACTGGATAAATAGAGGAAATATCTGAACCTTGTCGGACAGAGAAAAATCTATCAGAGAGAAAAGATTGAAGGATTAGATAATAGGTAAAAGGAAGATTTTTCAATTTAAAAAGAAGTCCGTCATGCCAAACTCTGTCAAATGCTTGGGCTACATATAGAAATTCCCCAGTAGCATATAGTCTTTTCTCAAGTGAGATTGATATGAAATCCGTTACACGGTGTAGTTGATGAACTGTTGAGTGAAATGAACGGAATCCAAATTGATGTGTAGGCAGTACTTGTTTATCTGTCAGTATGTCTAGTATTCGTCGGTAAAATAATTTTTCAAAAATTTTAAAACGCAAAGGATGTTAACATAATAAGCTTTTTTAGTATTAAAAAAACAACCCTTTTTTGATTACACTGTTTCCCACTTGACCATATAGACAGTGAGGAAGTATATTTTGATTAATAAAGGTTTTTTTTTTTTTAGAAAAATATAATAATTCAAATTACGACCTTTTCTAACATGTTGCAAACACAAAATTCATTTAAAATTTACTCCTGCATAAAAAATTACATAAAATAAATGTTAGGGACAATAATTGTAATGACAAATTTGTAACTGGTAAGTTAAATACCAATTAGTTGCACTTCTATAAAAGGTTTACATTAGATGATCCGAGGCCCTTGCTTCTAGTTGGACGCCTTGGAAAATTTTCCAGTATGAAGTTGAGAAACTACTAGGTTCGTATATATAAAGAATTTATTATAAAAGTATACGTATCTGCTTCCCATATAATCAGTAACAAATGGAATAATAAGGTCGTCATAATAGGTTCGTTTTTGACATATCTAGATATCTAGATATATCAAAAATAACTGTTATAACTGTTAACTCTCGATTAATTAATAACAGTTGTTTTGTTTTTGGTTGGTCCATTTGCAAGAGTCCTAGCCTAGCACTCGACTAGTACTCTACTCTATTTTTGGTCGTGGCCTGGACCTCCACTTTTCTCACCTCACATTTCAGGTCCCCCCCCCCCTACACCAGGAGGATAGAGTGAAGAAGAGGAAGAGAGGATGGACGACGTAGAGATGGGGGACAGCCCATCGGAGGACCCTGCATCTGGCAATGCCACTGCAAACTCTCGTAAGAAGACCCGCCCCATGGCCGACGCAGAGGGTTTCATTCAACCAGACCCTAAGAGGGTGTTTAAACCACGACCAACACCGGGGCCTAGCCATGTGCCTACGGCAAATCGGTATGACGGCCTACCAGCGGACAGCGGCGCAGAGGCTGCCGAGGAGAGACCGCCGCCACCAATCATCATATCGCCACCTATCTCCTTCACCCACATGAGGAGGAAGCTTGCTGAGATCGGCATAATCAAATTCGGCTTTAACAACTCCCAGCGGGAATCCAGGGTGTACCTGAACTCCGCCCGAGAGCACAATGATGCCACGCTGCTACTACGCAGTGATCAGGAGTGCCAATTTCACTCATATGCCCCCAGAGGAACCCGGAGATCCAAGAAATTTGTTCTCCACGGATTTGACCTCGATCATAGCATTAAAGAAATGACAGAAGACCTTACAGACCGATTACCAGGCTTCAAACTACTACGTCGACTCACCAGAAGAGAAGGCGCCGGCGGGTCGTACCAAACTGAAGGAATACTCCTCATCACCGAACATACTGTCAAGATTGAGGCCATTCAGAAGTTGAAGGAGATAAATATGGTACGGTTCCGAGTCTCCAACTTCAAAGAAGATGGCGGCCCGGTTCAGTGTAGACAATGCCAACAATACGGCCACAGCATGAAGTACTGTGGCCGCACCTGCGCTTGCCCATGGTGTGGAGGACCACACCTCATCGAGGAATGCCCCAAGAAAGCCTCAGCTGATCCAGTCTGCGCCAACTGTCGGGGACCTCATGCCGCTTTCTCCAAAGAATGCAGTTACCAACAGGGGCTCATTCGACAGAGGAGGGCCAAGACCAGCAACGCCCCGGCCAATGTACCAGCTCCAGCACCGGCCCCGACGATGGACGAGAGGAATTTCCCTCAGCCCAAGCCTGCACGAGGAAGCCGCTCCTTTGCGGAGGCATCTGGAATGGACAAGCAGCAGCAGCAGCCGTCGACCTCTTCGAAGAAGCCAGCCAAGCAGCCCCGGGTCATCATCGAGGAACCAACTGAGGTGACAACATGCGCTGTTCCAGTAGTGGATAACACCCTGCTATACAGAGTCATCGGTCGCATGGACCAGATGATGGATGCCATGACCAACCTGATGGGTCTCGTGTCAAGACTTCTTCAAAAACAAGATGGGTGAAGAAATCATCTTGAACTTTAACATCCGAAGCTTCGGCAAAGGACATGCAGAACTGGAGGTACTCCTGTTACAATACAGACCGGCGATGGTGGCCCTGACCGACACCATGCTCTCCCCAGCGACCAGACTGCACATCACAGGATACAGCGTCTACAGGGAGGCCGTCAGGGATGGTGAACAGCAGGGAGTCGCCATCTTGGTGCGGAAGGACCTGTCATCGCGACTCGTCCAGAACCCGGTGGATTGCTGTGATGGCGTACACATGATCACGGTGGATGTGCGGCTCAAGCACAGGTACACGTTTGCCTGTGTCTACAGGAGACCCCGGGCGGCAAATACACCTGTTCGCGACCTGTTGCTTCACGCACAGTCGCGTAGCAGGTTTGTCGTTCTGGGCGACCTCAACGCCAAGCATCCGGCGTGGCTGTGTCGCAGCAGCAATCCGCTGGGAAACATCATCACCGGGATGCGACTCCAGGTCTACCACCCTGGCGTTCACACTTTCCGCGCGGATATGGACCCGACTAGGACATCGACTCTGGACCTACTGCTCACCAGGGACATGCACAGCGTCACCGAATGCCGAGCACTGCCGTTCAGCACCTCCGATCATCGCCCTGTACTCTATATCTTCGAGGGTACTCCAGCCACACCACCGGCCACGAAGTACAAGCTGCAACAAGCTGACTGGAAAGGGTACAGGGCCTTGATCGAGGAGTGTCTCCCTAAGGTGACGCCTTGCCTGACCCCTGGTGAGATCGATGCAGCAGTGGAGACCATCACAACCACTATCCTCGATGCAGCCGACCTCAACATCCCGAAGTTTGCTCCTCAACCGAACTACCTCCGACCTCCACCCCAGCACATCCTGGAGTTGATAAAGCAGAGGAACAACCTCCGAAACATCTTCCACCGCACAAGGGACTACGGTCTGAAGCCGTCTATCAACGCCATGACCCGGCAAATCGCCAGGCTCATGAGTGATTGGAAGACGGCCTTGTGGCACGACCAACTGCTACGGACTCACAACGACTATGGACAGTTTTGGAGGTTGGTCCGAACCTTTGTCAGCAAAAGGAGCGGGGTTTTCCTGACCGATGGGGACCGGTTGCTGACACCTGCTGAACAGGCTGAACATCTAGCCCACGCATATGCTAACATGGATGCTGAGAGGACGAGTGATGCTCCGCAGCCACCTCCTGGACCTCTACCCAGCCCCAATGAGACGCCCATCTTTTCAACCTACAAGGAGCTGGAATCAGTCCTGCGCCGCATCAAAGGGAAAAAGGCACCCGGGCTGGATGGTATACCCACCACGCTGCTGACGATGTTACCCAGGAGGGCCAAGGCCTTCCTGCTTAACATCTTCAACTCATGCCTCCGGACTGCCTACTTCCCCGTGGCCTGGAAGGAAGCTGTGGTCGTCCCACTCCTGAAACCCAAGAGGTCCGGGAACGTTGCGGAGCATTATCGGCCGATCAGCCTCCTATCGCACATCAGCAAGGTGTTCGAGCGACTGATCCACCACCACATCCTCGACCACTGCCGCCGTGAAGATGTTATTCCACCAGAACAAACAGGCTTCCAGCGAGGTGTCGCGTGTGAACATCATCTAGCCAAACTCCAGGCTCACACCATCGAGCAGATGCACCGGAACAAGGCCACGGCGCTCATCTCGCTGGATTGCACTCAAGCCTTCGATTGCATCTCGCACCCCCTGTTGCTGCACCGACTGGAGGAGTACCGGTTTCCCGTCGCCCTGTGCCGACTGATCGGAAGCTACCTCAGCGGAAGATCATTCGTTGTGCGGGTCGGCGGGAGCCTGTCTTCGCCAGTCCCCACCACCTGTGGTGTTCCTCAGGGATCAGTGCTGGGACCAATCTTGTTCAACATCTTTACGGCGCCAGTGGTATCCATCAAGCACCCTGAGGCGGTAGTGGCTGCATATGCTGACGACGTCGCAGCCTCAACCCCGGCCGGGCACTCAAGATGGCTGAGAGGGCGACCTCCACCATCGTCGATGCGCTGAAGACATGCGGCATTAAGGTGAACCCTAGGAAGACTGACGCCATAGTGATGTCCTTCTGTAAGCGTGGGAAGTCTCAAAAACTTCCCAAGAGCTTTACAGTAGACGGCATCGAGCAGTCCATCTCCAGCTCCATCTTATACTTAGGCGTCAGTCTCGATAGGCACCTCACCTTTTCGACGCATGTCAAAAGCAGAATCAAATTGGCCCGGGCGCGGACATACCGCCTCCATCACCTCCTAACCTCTCCTCATATATCCCTTAGGCTCAAAATTCAGATTTACAAATCCATCATCCGTCCCACCCTCCTCCACGGTGCTCCACTGCTGCATCACATGTACGCAACGACACTTCGCGCCCTCCAGACTTTCCAGAACTCCGTCCTTCGGCGAATCGTCCGCGGTACCAGCCTACAGAGGGCCAAAAACAGCCGGATCCTCGAGGAGTTGAGGATGCCAACGATACCGGCCTTTATCAGTCGCCGGCACGTCAAATTCTTTGACGGGCTGAGCTTCTGTGCAAACCCTCTCTTCAGGGACATAGTCCCACCTCCCAGGCCTGGGAGGTGGCAAGGCGAAATCCCCTTAGCGGACGTACTCGCCGAGGGAAGGGGTTCAGACCATACGGACTGACCCGATACCCACCATCGCTAGCAGAGTGTTTCCTCCGCACTCGACTTGTAGCCAAAGTGCCTCCAGCAGACCAAGACCCACCAGAGATGGCATAGCTTTAAATAAAGTCTTAAAATGCCGAAAGGCAATAAAAGATCCTTTTCCTGTTTTCCTTTCCTTGCATGAAAATAAAATATAGTCGGAGGCTAGAAAAAAAAAAAAAAAAAAAAAAAAAAAAAAAAAAAAAAGTTTTTGACATAATAAAAAGGTCTAATTATTCAACAAAGAATTTTGAATTCTATATTGAAAAAGAATCAGAATTTATAGAGATAAACTAAGCAAAAAAATAATGATAGTTCAGGTTTATGAGTTATGAGGTCTAACACATAGCTAAAAAAGAACACATGATGGCTGTCCTCAATATACGTACATATACATAAACTTGGTTTTCTAAGGAAAGTAATGGCCTTAAAGACTTTTGGATTAAGTTGTTGAATTTTCTGAGCTTTGATGCAGTAACAGTGTAGTATATATATAAGAAACTAGAATTCTGGATAGAAAATATGACTTGGTTCAGCTCTACCTTAAAAGACTTAAATCGCAGTTGATAAGTTTTAAAAACTAATGCAAAATGTTTTTGTTTTGTTTTTATTTTTTCTAGGAATATAATTTACTTTTTTCTCTTGTACAGTAACATTTTAAGAAAGTATTTGTAAAAATTGAAATATGAAAAATTTCTGATAGAATTTATTTATTAACGGATGATAGGTTTTATGTTTTGTTTGAATGAATCTTAGAAGTAATAAGAAATAAATAAAGAACAAAAAGCTGAAATTTATTCACATATTCCTGCCAGTGTTGAGATCCTGATTAATCTATTAGATTTTGGAACACGCATGCTTCATGTATATTTTTTTGTTAATTTAGATATATTTTTTATAGGAAATTATGTATTTTTTTTTTATAATAGCAGTATAAAAAACCTGTAGATTTTACATGTTAAGATTTAACATGGTCAAGTTTCAAATTCCATTGTTTGCACCATTGTTCCACATTATAGTACATTTTTTATAGTATATGCAGTAACATTAACGAGGATTGTATGGAGCCTGAAAATATCTCCTCAGTTACTTTTCTTTTTAATCTTTATTTTACATAATTTTTACTTTATTCACATTTTTATATATTTTCTTTAATTCATTGTATCTCTCTTCATAACATTTCCCAATTTATTTGATTACTTCCTTCTATTTATTTATATTTTTTCTTTCTTTCAACGAGTTTCAACCCTTTCTAAGGTGAAACTTCTCAAAGGAGTTCTGTTCTGAAACAAAACAATCATTAGAACTTAAGATTTTAAACAATATTTACATTTCGTTAAGCTTCCAAGTTATTGTTTAACCAATAAAGGCACTTAACGAGCTCACAACTTGAAGAATATCAGCTCCTGTAAGAGGCTAGTTATACAAGTCCCTTCAAGGAGGAAAGGCCCCTGTCAAATTGAAAATAAATTATTAAATAAGACAAATATTTGCTCGGTGTCACGGTCTTTAAACAAAAATTAAACTTGAGTTAGCTTGCACTTGGTTGACCTGTCAACATGGGCCACAGCTCTTCCATTACTGCCGTATTTCTCCTTTTATATTTTTCAAGTTATAAAAGTAAATAATTTGTTGCCATGGTTCAGCAATCCTTGACTTTCAAAAAACATCTTATTGGTTCCTTATTATAATTTGTTAATTGCTGTACATTTGTATAAGGTAATACATTAAGTTGCTATGTGTTAAACTCATACATTTTCTGTAGACAATATTTTGTGGATCGATGACTAGGTTCGAATTACGGGGTAGTTAAGAAGGTAAAAAATATCCCATTATAATCTTTTATGAACCTTCTTAAATCAACAATTGCCATATTACAAGATAAACGAACTTTCTGAGTCAAGCCTAGTTCAAAATTAATGATAAATGCAGAAACAAGCAATGATAAGAAGAGTACATTGACAAAAACATAACTGTCATAGGATCCTCGAAATTAGCTGGGTTGAGGTATCTAATGGATTGAGTTTACAATGCACCAGATGACCTTAATGAGATGGGAACCAAATAAATGACTGTAGATCCTACTAATAAATGAATAGATAAAATTATATTAGCTTAGTTTAAGAACATATTAAAATAAAATACATCATATTTAAGGGTAGACAATACCTACGCTCACACAAATACACTTATATCCATCAAAAAGAGGATACCACTAGTTAGTCAGTATCCACTAGGCCTCACGCGTAATTTTTATTTATTTTATTTTTTACCCATCTTCTTTTTTAAAGTATTTATAAAAACTAAAAAAAAAGAGGGAACGTTTGGAGTTGTAACTCACAGATTTGAATGCCGATTTGTGTGTGGGTAGTAGGGACCTATAATAGTGCAAAACTAGAGTTATAGCCGCCAATTATATTGGCTTATATTATAGCCGACTAAAATCTGGAATTCTTTTCTAGTGATGCTATTACTATTGTTATCGGTTGAACGCAGCAGTTGTTATGGCTGTTAGAAATTGTTGATGAAATCTCAACTTCAAAATTTTAACCTCCTCGAAAGGGGTAAAAAATCGATATTTTTTTTTTTATTTTGATAAAATTTCACATGAAAGGGTCTTATGGTGCGTTAAATCGTGATTTGAAACATTAGAGCATGAATAACTGCCGCGTGATTATGATTAACAAACAATCTCGAATATCTGTATTTTTTTTAATCCGCTTTTCTAATATTAGTCTTTAAATGTAAAGTTCTATTTATAGGATGCCTATATTTGAACATTTTTGTAAATGTATGTGTAAATAAGTAATGTATATATTCCCATTTTCTTTTTATTTTAGATTTAACATCCCGATACCACATTTAAGATTTGTTATTATAAGTTATTATACCTTATTATACCTTCTACATACACCCTCCGTTACTATGCGTAGCGGTATTGCATAACCGCCTGATTTTCCTGTTAGGCCGTAATAAGCGGTCCTTTATACTTTTATAAATGCATTATGGCTTAAAATCATTTTGTGATATCATTATATTCTCGTGATATATTAGTAAATCAGTTTTTCAAAAGTATCAAACTGCCAAAAATTAAGAGAAAAAAGTAGATTACGACTTGTTTTAAAAACTCTCTCCTTTTAACCTAAACTGTGATTGATATATAAAAATACTTAAAAAAGAAAAATAAACAGCGAAATGATGTATTTACAACTGTACAAATGTATTTACCATATTTGTATCATTGATAAGCGTAGGTCTATGTGTAATGTTTTGATACTGACGTACCTTTTAAAGCATTTCAAAGGCACTGAAGGATACTATTTTCACATTTGTGAGGATCTAACAATTTTTGACTGTCAAAGGATATCCTTGGCCACTCCTTCCAAGAACATTGTTTTTGTCCTTTTGAATTTTTTTTTTTTTTTTTTGTTTAAAGGAAACTCTTTATTCCATTTTCACGGGACACTGAGGGATGCTAGTTTCAGTTCTGGCAGGATCTTTCTTGTGTTAAGGTGTTAAGGATACTCAACAATTATTGCTCTCTTAAAAAATGTTTTGTTTTTTAATGTCTATCTGATTGATTGTTTAATGAGTATAACTATTTTTGACTGGAAAGTCTGTATTTTTTAAATATATTATGTTATTAATAATTATCTGCTCCTTATCGAATCTGCCAGCGTACCTCAAGGCAGTATCCTAGTTCCCATACTTTACAAGGTTTATACAGCTGACTTCCCTACACATTCTAACACCGTCTGAGTATCCTTTAAAGTATTGCGCTTATTAGTGTTAAAGTCCATCCGTTTGGTCTGAAAAATGCTCCGGCCACGTTCCAGAGAATTTTATCAAATATTATTAGAAGAAATGGTTTGGATGAATTCTGCATCAATTATATTGATGATATTTTGATATTTTTGCAGATGACTGATGCTGAAGGATTCAAACTAAAATAAGTCAAGTGTTGCAGATAAATCTGTCAAATATCTAGGCCATACAATTTCAAAGAACGGGGCCTTACCAGCCCAAGGTAATTTAGTTTCAATTCAAAACCTACAAAGACTATCAGATAAGACTGGAGTACGAAGCGTTTTATGTTCAATCAACTTTTACTTGAGATATATAGAAAATAGATCTCAAAAACTGGAATCATTGCATCGATTATTAAGAAAAGATGTGAAGTTTGAATGGACCGATGATTGCGAAAAAGCTTTTAATATGATAAAAGATTATTTATGTACGGCTCCAATATTGTCAATTTACGATTATAAGAAGCCCGTCTTCATTGAAACATACGCCAGTTTTAAAGGTATAGGCGCTACTCTAAAACAGCCACAAGAGGATTGAATACTGCATCCTGTATCATATTATTCAAGAAAACTATCGGAAAAGGAAAAACGTTTCGACATCATTCATTTGGAATGCAAAGCGATCAAAGACGCAATTAAATTTTGGCAGTATTATCCAATAGGACGCCATTTTACTGTATGTGGCGATCATAAGCCATTAAAAAACTTAAAGACTAAGGCCAGATCAGATGAAATACTGGGCGATCTAATTCTTCATTTATCACAATTTAATTTTAACATAATTTATAAAAAAGGAAAAGAAAATATTCTAGCTGACCTATTGTCAAGAAATCCGGTTTTAGAATATTTCAGTAATGAAGATGCAATCAGGATCGTGAAGTTAATCGATCTACCTCAGATCTTAAAAGACCAAGCTGAACACCTTTCGAAGTT
This sequence comes from Euschistus heros, assembly GCA_003667255.2. Lineage (NCBI taxonomy): Eukaryota > Metazoa > Arthropoda > Insecta > Hemiptera > Pentatomidae > Euschistus > Euschistus heros. The sequence goes on along the minus strand of RCWM02000572.1, from coordinate 606,951 downwards.
GAAAATAGAAAAACAGACTGATAAGCAAGGAATGATCCTTAAAAGATTAAAGGGCAAACTTAGAATATTTGTTTCTCCAAAATTAGGAATGAAAATCATTTAACTGGTTCATGAGCAATACAGCCACATTATTATTTCAAGGATTTCGATAAAGAAATTCATACTTTCTGTAAAAGTTGCCACATTTGTGTTAGAAATAAAGTCCGTCGTAGTAGAGCAATCGGTCTTTTCTCACAATTGGGTCCTGCCACTGAGCCGTTCCAAATAATGTCATTAGATACAGTTGGAGGGTTTTCAGGGAACCGATCACTAAAGAGATATATGCACATTTTGGTGGATCATTTTACCAGATTCACATGGATCTCGACTAGTAACGGTCAAAGCGCTCACGACTTTATTTCACGCAAGCGGAAAGAAGCAGAAGACTTCAAATTTCTTCCATTCCAGCAAGCTGCTTCCCTTTTCTCCGATTGAATCTTCTTCAGGGGTGGAGGTGTAAGTTTGCTACCATGTGATAACAACACTGCTGCAACCTTCAATGTGTGTGAGACTTTTAATTAAAACATATGTGAGAGACAGAGTGTTAATAACTTTGGTTAGTTTAATGTTATCTTGTTTAAAGTGTTTTATATTATAATTACTAGTTAGAAAGAACGTGTAATTTAATTCCTTTGTAATCAAAAAGAATAAATTACGTTCAAACAATCTTACATATATATTTGTTTGTTTGTTCTTGGGCGCTATAGTCCTTGCAGGACCTGGGCTTCTGCCACCATCTTTCTCCACTCCTCTCGGTCCCTTGCCAGGTTCTTCCAATTTCGCATCCTTAGCCTCCGCAAATCCTCCTCCAGGTCATCTATTCATCTGCGCCTGGGTCTGCCCCTCTTCCTTTATCCTCCTGGTGTACCATTAAACATTATTGTTGGCAGCCTTTTGGGCTCCATTCTTTCGACCTGTCCCAACCATCTAAGCCTACCTTTCTTAATAGCACGGAGTATATCAGGCTAACCATACAATAGTGCGATCACGGCGTTGCTTCTTATCCACCACCTCACCAAAGATCCTTCTCAATATTCTTCTCTCTCAGACCAACAGTGCTCCTCCGGTATCTCTAGTGAGAGACAACGTCTCACTGACATACATCACTATTGGTCTTATTTTAGATTTATAAATCAACAGTTTTGCCTTTCTTGAGAAAGTTTTACAATGGAGAGCTTTTTGTACTGCATAAAAACATTCTGCTTTTTATTTCAATGTCTAGATCGTTCTTCTCCGTGATAACTCCTCCCAGGTATTTAAATGTACTACAGTAGTGAAACGTGTCCTCCCCCCACATCAACCGTATCTCTTCTTCCATCTGTCTATCTAGAGATTTTCATATATTTGGTTTTGTCCGTGTTCATTTCGAGACCCAAATTAAGAACTGCTGTCTTGAATTCTTCAACAGAACCGGCCAATGCTGTTTCGGTTCTACCTGTGATAACCACATCATCAGCATATGCCATGTGCTGTGTAAGGCCATTGTAAATAGTGCATCCTGGGTTCATATATATATACAGTTGTAAATTTTACTAGATGAATAAATGTTTATTATATTGCTTATGAATGTTTTTTTTTAAATTATTTTATTTTAATACCAAGTAACCATTTGACCTGACATATATTCAGATTTGATCTTCATTCATCTCATGAAAATTCATCATCATAAAAATCTCATTGTCAGTATTAGTTGTATTTTGAATTCATTGAATGCTATTTAATAAGAGGCTAAGAGTAAATAAAGAGGGCAGTTATCTCTCGCAGTGGCAGGGATCAGGCACACCGCGGCCGGCACACTGCTGCTATCTCCTGAGGCTATCCTACATTAGTAGAGCTCCAGCAGTCCTTGTCCAAACAGAGATAAAAAAGTTTCCCAGAATGGACTAGCGGGTTCTGCTAGCGGTGGGCTGCTGCGTTGAAATTACATCACTCCCTGAATTGTTGTGTAGTCAAGAAAATTTTATGAGGAGAGGTCAGGTATGTTTTATATTCACGAAAAAATATATTTAAAAATTAAAAAAGTAAAGTAGAACTCACTAAATACTGACTCTTGCTATTCAGACTCTCCGTGTAATCCGACCCTATTGAGCCTCAAGCCCATTTTAACTGGGAACTTTAAAGGATAAGTGGTCCTGTTGCCACGGATTCCAATGATCTACGATACCCTTCTTCTGAAGTAGTTTTCAAGAAAACTATCGGAAAAGGAAAAACGTTTCGACATCATTCATTTGGAATGCAAAGCGATCAAAGACGCAATCAAATTTTGGCAGTATTATCCAATAGGACGCCACTTTACTGTATGTAGCGATCATAAGCCATTAAAAAACTTAAAGACTAAGGCCAGATCAGATGAAATACTGGGCGATCTAATTCTTCATTTATCACAATTTAATTTTAACATAATTTATAAAAAAGGAAAAGAAAATATTCTAGCTGACCTATTGTCAAGAAATCCGGTTTTAGAATATTTCAGTAATGAAGATGCAATCAGGATCGTGAAGTTAATCGATCTACCTCAGATCTTAAAAGACCAAGCTGAACACCTTTCGAAGTTGAAAATAGAAAAACAGACTGATAAGCAAGGAATGATCCTTAAAAGATTAAAGGGCAAACTTAGAATATTTGTTTCTCCAAAATTAGGAATGAAAATCATTTAACTGGTTCATGAGCATTATGGTCACATTGGTCCAGCACAGATGATCGCCACAATTCGGCCACATTATTATTTCAAGGATTTCGATAAAGAAATTCATACTTTCTATAAAAGTTGCCACAATCGGCCTTCTCTCACAATTGGGTCCTGCCACTGAGCCGTTCCAAATAATGTCATTAGATACAGTTGGAGGGTTTTCAGGGAACCGATCACCAAAGAGATATATGCTCATTTTGGTGGATCATTTTACCAGATTCGCATGGATCTCGACTAGTAAGGGTCAAAGCGCTCACAACTTTATAAATCTAATCCATCCAATTGCCAAAAATAATAATATTTCAATCCTATTAGCAGACCAATATACTTCTTTAAATTCTACTTATTTTCAAAATTATTTGGATAAAAAAGGAATTCAGATTGTTTTTACCTGCATTAATCATCCTGAATCAAATGGGCTTAAAAAAAGGTTAAATCAGACGCTGGTGAATCGTTTAAGGTGCAAAATAAACAGCGAGACAAATAAAGCCTGGCCGATTCTCGCAAAGGAATGTGTCAATGAAATTTGCACCATCATACTTACTCCTAGGGAAGAAACAAGCTATATCTCCTCTTATCGAAGAAAATCCATCTTCCCTTCAAGAAGACTGAAAAGTAGCTTTTCAAAATTCTTTAAGGAGCTCTCAAATAAACAAAAAAAGAATAGACAAGAATAGAAGAAAGCACGATTTCAAGATTGGCGATTTAGTGTGCATTGAAAACGGAAACAAATTAAATCGCAACAAACTGGACCCCGTACGAGTTAGACCTTTTTTAATCAGCCGACAGATTTCACCAACATTTTATGAAGTAGCAAGCGGAAAAAAGAAGAAGACTTCAAATTTCTTTCATTCTAGCAAGCTGCTTCCCTTTTCTCCGATTGAATCTTCTTCAGGGGTGGAGGTGTAAGTTTGCTACCCTGTGATAACAACACTGCTGCAACCTTCAATGTGTGTGAGACTTTTACTTAAAACATATGTGAGAGACAGAGTGTGAATAACTTTGGTTAGTTTAATGTTATCTTGTTTAAAGTGTTTTATGTTATAATTACTAGTTAGAAAGAACGTGTAATTTAATTCATTTGTAATAAAACAATAAAATCACGTTCAAACAATCTTACATATATATATCTATATATTCTACAGAACAAAGTCTTGATATTTTGGATCTTTTTTAGAACAGCAGATGAATGTTTAGCATGTACTAGTATTCCAGTGAAATAATCGCAATAGAAATAGCAAATGGTTCATCGATTCTCATTGTAAGAATCCTTCTATACCACCATGCCTATCTTAATCAATATTTATTTACTTATTTATAATTTTTTATGACTTCAGAATTGTTATTTTCTTTTTCTATCTCCTTTATGCCATAAGGCTTGGAGATACTTCGCACCATCTTCTGTATTGTTCTCTATTCCGAGTCTCTCTCCTCATTTCTTTCAGAGAGCAGCCCTTTCGCCTCAGAGCTTCACCACATAGCAATGGTAGGTAAGCCTCGGTCTGCCAACCGGTCGCTGCCCCAGTGGTCGTGCTTACAATAGCCACCTGGCTCTTTGTTCATCGCCCATTCTGCAGAGGTTACCGAACCACTTGTGCTGTATTTCCTTAAAAGTATTTGACTGGTCTTACTTTTAACGTTTCCCGAATGGTCCTCTTCCGCACTCGGTCTCGCCTGGTTTTACCAACGATTCTGCTTAGAAACCTCATTTCGGCATCAGTTATCTTACTTATGTGTTTATCTAGGATTGTCCAGCTTTCAGATCCATATAAAAGCACAGGGAGGAACACTGATTGGAAAAGTCTCAATATGGCATCTTTGCTTACTTCTTTCTTGGCTAGTAGGGTACTACATATCGTAGAACACACACGATTGAGAACCTCCTGGTCGATTCTTCCATCATTACTGATAATTATTCCCAGATACTTTTATTGATCCAATATTTCCAATTTCTCGCCATTGCAGAAAATATTGAGCTCCTGTACATGATCTCTCCCCCAATGTTCACAACCTTGCTATTAGCTGGATTAATCTCCAATCCTTCCCTTTTCAGGTCCTCAAACAATTCCTTAACAGCTATATGCAATCTTTCAGGAATATCAGCAACAATGCAATGCCGTCAGCATATATAAAGCTCTGAACGAGAAGAGGAGGTAGATTCCAGAACTCTACGGTGGCCCTAGGGTTCTTTTACATATTATCCACACTTCATACATTACAATATTGAAAAGAAGTGGGCTCAGGCGGTCTCCCTCTTTAACACTCTTGCTTAACTCAAAGCAAGCTAATTTCATACCATTCAAGTAAACTATTCCTTTTGCATCTTTGTAAACAGATTTTAAGGCTTTTAATTTTGAGTAATCCTATTTTGCATAAGAGCGTCCCATATTTCTTGCCTCGGAATCGATTCAAAATCTGATTTCAGATCTGAGAAACCAAGTTAAACACAACGGCTTCGATTTCAAGCTTCCTCTCCCACCATTCGGAGAGAAAAGATGATTCAGTTATTTACTAAATTATATTTACTATTAAAATTACAACATTTTACATAAAGCTTGGCCTACTTAAAACGCTTATTCCTCCGTTTTCAATACATGCCAAATTTTAGGAATAATTATATTTGTTTCTGTAACAAACAAATACTCGGCCCCAAAATAATAGTGACAAGAAACGTCTCGTCATCTATGAAAGGCAAAAAAAAAATAATTTGTTGAATGCCCTCTGAATGATTAACAAAGATGATATTGAAGTTCTATGTGGACGGAAGAAGAAAATAATAAGACCCAGATAAAGATAGAAAGATAAAGAGGAAGAAAGTCTGATGGGGCATGTCATCAGGAAGGACAATGGATACAGAGGACTGGAGAAGTCTTCTAGATATTTAGGTCAGGAAAACTATACTAGTGAAACATTCCCCTAAACAAATATAAATAAATATACTATCATGATTCTTGTAAAAATTATTAATAGATAACGTTTCTGTGGACAAGAATTAGCGCCAACCTTAGAGATTATATAATTATACCAAATCCTTGAATCCGGATCAAAAACGACTACGTTGAGGCCAACATGTGTTGTCTCTGTTAGCTTATTTTGTCTCACGGGGTCACTTATTATATATATTAAAAATAATATAACCTGATGCCTGAAATGTTACCTTTTGTAGATCAAATTAAACGTTCCGCTGGTTGTCAATAACAAAATAAATATTTTATAATTTGTATGACCCATATACTTTAAAATTGTGATTCGTATTGTAGATCCTGAAGATGGAGCAAAGGTACTCCGAAACATGTAGAAGAAAGAAAAATAGGAGTTATGCCTTTAATATGAATTAATTAAAATTAATCTCCTTCAATAAAATATTTGATAGATTAGTCATAGTGTTTTAATTTTTGTTTTTGTATATTGTTTCATCACATTCATAGTTAGACACGAAACTTTCCCTCCTGTGTACAAAGACAATACTCCATTACCACAGACTGACCAAGTAAATTACCTAGGGTAGGCGTTTGATAAAAGAATGACTTGGAGCCCGCACACAAAGAAAAACGACAAACCTTAAACCAAAGACTTAAACTACGCTGCCTACTACTCTATCCAAGTTAAAACTTAAACAGAAATTTAACATGAGAATTTAACTTTACACATCTTTACTAAAACCAGTTTGGACTTAACGCTTCTCAATTTTTTATTACAAAAAAAAAGACATAAAAATACTGCAGACTTTTCAAGTAACAACTCTTAGACCTATTAAGCAAGCTCCTTAGTACCTACTTAGGCATACCTACAGTTAGAAAATACATACTAACTCACTACAAACAATTCCATAAACATTTAGAAGGTTATAGAAACAAATTAATTGATGTTTTCCATCACCTCCATGCCTGAAAATACAAAAAGGAGATTGAAAAAAAGGTAAATGAGAGGTCTAATTTTCTAATTTTCCTTAAGTAAAAGTAAATGCATAATCACCACTGGGTATGGTTCTTCCTGGTGCCAGAAATATATATATATATATATGGATATATATATTTTTTTTTTTACATCAAAACATTCCTCTAATTATCGATTATATTTTGAAAGGTGTGAATGATTAAAAAAAAAACTAAAACGTTCTTTTTTTTACCCAATTGCAAAAATAATTAAATAATGAATTTCACTGCAGTCATACGTTTTTTAGAAGCCAAGCTTCAGTTTTTTGCTGTACAGGACGACATAGCGAATGGTAAATTTGTTTGTATTTTTTTTGTTTTTTCTTTTAACCATATCATTGAAAGGACGATTATCATAGGCTCAAGGCTTCAGTATGAGCTTCCAAAAGCCTCAAAGAGCTATTTCTCACAAGTTTCATCTCACAAGGACTCCTGGACTCCCAATCTGGACTTAGGTTCATAATTGCTTTACAAACGGTTTAGGTGCTTTATTCATTTACTTGTGTCGCCATTACAGTCATGCTCTTCATCAGAGGCTGTCAGCATTATAATATAGGAAATTTAAAGCTTTATATATTAAGAGGGTTAGTATAATAATTTATTTGTATATAATTTATCCTTCCTTAATTTTATTCATTTTGTTTATATTCTTATTAATTTTTGTATAATTGCTCATCATTATTCGTGAAATTATACATATGTTACTTTGTATAAATTGATCTCATAAATGGTACAATCAACAATTTTTAAATAACTTGTCTGAGAGGTAAAACACAATGGTGAACAAAATGTAATCCCGTTTTCAGCAAATCGTGACATGTTGTCAAGTGGAATATGTTCCAAAATAACATCTACTATTTTTATTTCTAAAACAAGAATGGTTCCAATATTAGGCTGGTAGCTAATTTAAGAAGAAAACCAATAACGAAGGAAGCTCCTCAAGTTATAATAACGCGATGTATAATTGCTTATTAAAGGAGCTTTTGAATACTTGAGTGTGAGCGTCATTAGGTTGGGACCTTTAGTTTCGTATTTAATGGCTGGGTTCTGTAACTGGAACCTTGGAACGATCATGTTCTTAATAACCGTTCCAGAAATAACCCTCTTTGACTTCGCCAAAGCTCCTCTAATTATTCTGCAATTCCTTGAAGTCGATGGGCCTATGTTAATTAAAAAAATATTTTCAGTTTAAAAATAATATCTGGCTGCATTGTCGGATCCCGGACTGAAGTGAAAACATATTTGAAGGTATTCATTTTTATTTAAAATATATTTTATTAAAAACAATTATTCTCTTGATTTTAAACAATAATTAAAAACCTACAGTGAAATTATTTTGGTTTTTAGTCTATACAAAAAAAGAGATGTGTTTGATGACTGCCTGGGTATATAAAGTTCCTTGTTGAAAGGAATTAGTTTTCAACACAGTTCTCTTTATGACAGTGCGTTGCTAAAATAAGTTTATTTTAATTTTCCGTCTACTCTGATGATATGGCCGAAACATTTGTAAATTATACTAACGTAAAAATTAATCACAACTTGTAATAATGATTTGTTAATATTGTTTCCATCCATATGACCGACCACAGTTTATATTAGTATTCTTTGGACTAGCATAGCAAAAATGAACATGCAGCAATAAACCTTCAACATCGTTTATAAACACATCGTTATAGAATGAAAATAGTTTAAGAAAATTTTAAATTAATTTAATCTCTCTTTTTTTAATTATATATAACAGCTGTTACAAGTAGGCTATCACAAAGACACATAGGTATTTATAAGGGGATGTCATATACAGGGTGATTTCCTCTTGCCGTTGACCTCATTTTTTTTATTCCAATCCGTTGCAGATATAGGAACATTCGAAGGCTTATTTGAGGAAACCACATTTATTGCCATAAAATCAGTATATCTCCACGTTGCTCAATTATATTTAAAATTTAAACCTTATATCCAGATTTAGCATTACTTTTTTTATTACACCAAAGTACATGTTTCCTCGTGTTTTACAAACTTTAGACATGAAGAGCAGCTTGATCTTCACCTTATTTAGGAACGATACAATTTTGGATAATAATTAAGTTGCACCACTGGGCAACTTAAAACCCTCACTTGACTCAACTAGTACCATTCCAGCTTCTTTTTACAGTGACGGTTGTGCGATTATCATAATGTCTTATTTACCACTAGTCACTGATTTGTATGCCAAATGAAAACCTCATGCTTTTCCAGTTTTAAAAGTAAATTTCTCCAAAAAATCGATATGGAATCATTAATGTAATCATATTATATAAAAGTTGGTAAAATTTGCAAGTTTTTGTGCAGTTCTGTGGATTGGTTTTTCGAGAAACGGTGAGCGTTGTAGTATTATTCGAAATTGTTACTTTCCTAAATAAGGTGGATATCAGATCAACCTGTTCTTTAGGTCTCAAATTTGTAAAATTCAAGGTTTTATGTAGTTTTGGTATTAGTTCGGTATTTTAGAAAATTTAATGCTAAATCTGAAAATGTGGTCAAAATTTGAAAAATAACACAGGTCTGCAAAAAAAATGTTTTTAAGCTGCATCAGATATTTCAACTGAATTATATGTTTTAAAATGCGCAGATTTCAGAAATAATGTATATATTTTTCTATCACATAAGGGTTTTTGCTAATTCGATACACATAAAATTGGTAAAAGCAGTCGTTTATTCGGGAATTTCGTACCTAGATATTTAAAACAGTACACATCCTTTTTTAACGGTTTTAAAACTTGTTTCATCAACCCCAATTTGATATGGAGAGGAGGAAACAAAACCTTTTCTTGTGGTACCAAAATAGTATTGATTGACTATCCCACAAGCATAAGAAGCATGGGTATTTAGTGTAGTTTGCCTGCTGACCCAAAAGCATCGTGGGTAACATATATATAATAATAAACATAATACTGCAAAACACATAAAAACCTATGTGATAGAATTTTTTTAATATTGTTCCTGTTTTGGGGACGTCAAAATCTATAATGTTAAAAAATCCTATGTAGTTTTTTAGTCGCAGAACTGTGTAATTGAGCAAAGTGGAGATATTACAAACGTGGCAAAACATGCACTTTCTTCAAAAAAGTCTTTAAATTATGATATATCAGAAACGGATTGGAATATAATGGTCAGTGGCATGTCTCTTCTGTTTTGGTCTAGTTTCAGTCAATGTTTTTTTTTTTTTACACTAAAAGGGAATAATCCTGTATAAAAAAAAGGAAGGTCCTTAAAATTACAACAATTTTTTTTAAGGTTTCTTAAAATTATGGTAATTTTATTAGGGGCCATTAATAATTTTTTGTAGGGAATCCCTGGCTTATCTGATTTATACTGTAAATAGTTTCGTACATCATGACCAGAAAAGCTCAACTTTAACAACACAGCAAACAAACGTTTTGATAACTGTTGGAATTAGTAGGGCTATAGAAGAGACAAGAGGAAGAAGGGATAGAGCAGGAGGAGAGGCACCACAGAGGCACTAATCAGGACTAAACCTCCGCCCCCCCTTCGGGGATGAAATTTAAATCAGCCCCCCCCCTGATTATACATAAATTACAGCCCAGTGTCTCCTAAATTGTCTAACTTCATTCCCCGGTTCCTTAGCCTAGATTGGGTTCCGTTTCTACCTTGTCCTGGCAGAGCTCAGCGATGTAAAGGCAGCAATGTCCCATTCAAAAGAGTCACGTTATGAGCCGGAAACTTTATTGACCAACTAAATTTTAAATCAATAGAAGTTATATTGGGATGGGAAAATATTTGGCCATTATAGAAATTAGATTTCGTGTTCACCACTGGCCATACTACATCTATACTATTATATAAAAGGACAAGCCATTAACCACCTAAACTACTGAACCAATCTGTACCCAATAATAACCACATAATCCAAGAAGGTTTAGCAATAATAAAATCTACTGATTTCCAAATAATTTGTTATTTAAAAGCGATAATATGTGGACTGTGAAGTTTAGCACCATTCTGCAATAGAGCTTACAATAGTAAAACTACTGAACCCATCTGTACCAAATTTAAGCTACTTACATTGTCTTTATAGTTCTAGGAAGGTTTAGTAATAATAAAATTTACAATGATAAAGATTTAAATGTAAAATATTGAATGGCAGAAACGAGGTTTGCCAAACTGCCATATACTCCAAGGATAGAAATTAATAATAAACCAGAAAAAATTAAAATTCTTTACTTATGAGAGGAAAGCCGTGATGGGGATTCTAGCTATATATAGTATTTTAATAATTATTATTTTTCTTGTGAACGATTATATAAAAAAAAAAAAACAATAGAAAAATATTAAAGTTAATTCCGAATTATAGCAAATTGTATCAGTAAAAATACACGGATCCTTCAATTTAAACCAAATCCAACATTTAGGATTGACTTGTTTTCCACTTCTATTGGAATTCTTCTTATTAGAAAACTAGTTTTGAATGCTAAACGTTCATCATCTCCGAAGCATATACCCAAATAGGTTTCAGTATATTATAAGTAAGTATAAGTGTTCATTTTTTGTTTAAGTTGAGAATAAAACGTTCGGAGAGGGGTGAATATAAAATTAGATTTTTATATAATTACAAACCGATTTTTAATAATTACAAACCTTAAATAATAAGCTGGTGTAATAAAATAGAAAAATATTTGAACTTATACTAATAAAAAAAATATTAAATTATTGTAGCATATACGCAACAGTTGACGTAAATGGGTTAACTTGATGAAACTTTTATAATGATTTATCATCTTACTTTTCCATTTTATACATTAATTTATTCTAAAAAAAAAAAAAAAAAAAACTCTGCTTGTGCTCTAATTTTCATTTAAAGATAAACAGTATTTTTTTTTTTTTTTTTTTTTTTTTTTTTTTTTTTTACAATTTAATCCGATGAAGAGGTTCTTACATTAAGACGGCAGGTAGAAATTTACGAGCCTGAGGGAGCTAATGGTTACATTTATAATGAAATTTAGTGAACTTAGCACTCGGAGTTAAACAGTAAAACGGGCTCTTGGAACTTTGCTTTATCCGAGAGTATTAGAGAGCAACAGGGCAACGGTGGCCGGGAGAGAGTTGGCCGCTAAATGAAAGATATGGCCCAAGTTGGCAAGGTGAGCCTTGGAAAAACCAGGCGAGTGGTGCTCTGTATGGATCCTCATTAGTGTTAATTGTTGTTAACAGTCCCTGTCTTAGGGAGCTCCTCTACCCCCCCCCCCACCTTCACCCTTTACCGTCTGAGGTGGGGGAAGGATTTTTGTCTCCTTGATGGCCCCTTTTATGGCCTCTTAAATTAATCTGAGATGGGAGTCTCAAAAGCTGTTGCGATTTCACCCCAGGGACTCGGCCCGGGAACATTTGTTTCCAACATTAAAGGTTCACTTTGGGAGTTATAAAAAAAAAAAAAAAATTAAAGACAACCTAACTTTTAAAAAATATATAGTTTAAAAAACTACAAAAATGCACTTTAATGGTAAACCAAACTAAACCTATTTTAGACAAAATCTAATGGTCTACAACTATTAGCAAATAAATGTTTTTGATTGGATAAGCCATTTTAGTGTTATAGACTCTTAAACGTCACCAAAACTAACTTTTTGAAAAAGTTGGCGAAATTCGTAAATTTTTGACAATCGATTGTGGCTAAATGCCTGAATCAATTTCAGTGTAAGAGATGTTTTTAAACGCAAAATTTAATAAACTTTAATTTTCTAAATAACACATTTTTCGATTTAAAGTATTTTTGTAAATGTTTTTTGCAAATAACTGAAAAAAGTGTAAAAATTATGTTGTTTTTTTGGCCACCAAAACATTTTCCCCTTATCAAATGTAGTGTCATTTTTTATATTTTATTCTTAAGACCCATCTGGACCATACTGGATCATAAATCCTACTATTCCACCTTTGGCAAGGCAGACCCCCTCTTTGGGAGTATTTCAACTGGACTCAGTAAGAATATTAAAACGAACTTGTGCAATTATTGTATTGTCTTTAGTTCTTGATATGTGTGGATATTTTCAACATGATCGGATTGCTAGATATAGGTGAAAATTACGATGCATGATTCCGTTACATACAGGTGAGGTTAATAAAAGCCTATTAAAAAAAAAAAAAAAACTAAATTTCTTCCTGGCTGGGAAAATTTTCCTAATTTACATTTTAGAATTTAAGAGATCGGATTACTCAACTATGATTTTTTTTCTCTCTCTTTCAAATTTTGATTCACACCGGTTGATAGGATAACAATAAGTTAATTTCATGATATTTTAATTCTACAAGCCTTGTAGGCGTGTGGGAGACTAGCACTCAACAGTACCTTCTCCTTGTATGGATTAAAAAGATTTATTTGAGAAAATCTCTCATCCAGCTTTGTAATGGAATGAAATTAAATTAACAATCAATGATTATTCGAAATAAACAAAGACGAGAGAAAATATAAGTTTTAAAAATAACTATGTTCGTTCGAACTGTCGGCAAATCAGAGGAATAACAACAGAGCTCCTTCGTAAAAACTCGTTCACGTGTTCCACGTTTTCAAACGTTTATAGTTTTTGTGAAAAAAACTTACAACGTGACTTTTTTCATTCAAACACAAAAAGTCAGAGAAAAAAACAAAAAAAAAAAACTTAATTTCTTTTTAACTAGGAAAAGCAGGAGGTCATAGATAAGTCAATCTATAATCTACTGTTTTCCGAAATTACATTTTTGAATGAAAAGATTCAAATTAAACGCGATTTTTTTATACCAAAAGAGCTAGAACGTGTCAAAATGCCCCAACACTTAAAAATATAGGTAAAACTTGACTTTTCCATTCAAACCAATATAGCTCCCAAATGGTATGTCCTAGTAGAAAATGCTGTATACAAAAATATTCTCTATTAAACTTCTAATTTGGAAACTGTTATCAAGTTTTCGATCCGAGCAACAATGAGCTAGAACGTGTCAAAAAAGCTCCAACGCTTAAAAAAAAATAAGGGCAAAATGTGAAGTTTCTTATTCAAACCTCATAAACATCATAGCTCGTAAACAGTCAGCCTTAACTGTCAGTTATATACTTCAGTTACAGTTACGTTAGTTACAGACTCTAAACAGTCAGTCTTACAAATAACTAATATTCCAATTAATTTCTGATCAGAAACCTGTGAAATCCAAACAACAACAAACCTAAAGCGTTAAAAAGAAAAAAAAAACGCTTTTTTTATTTTTATTTATTTTTTGATCTGTTGTGTTACCTTATTTTTTGTTTTATATGAAAATAGTCAAGTTGTAAACAATTAAAAAATGAAGTGTAAATTACATAATTAATCGAAACAAAATTAAGAATTTTAATTATTCCAAGAATATTAAATGGTATCAAGATCAAATTGAATGATACAACTTATAATTGAATTAGGTAATGGTTGAACGATACAATTTTTTACAGAGTGAACTAATTGAATGATACGATTTTAAAAAAACTGGTTTTACAAAATAAGTTAATCCGTTTTTTATGAAATTGCAAGTTGGTTGAGGAGAGATCTTGATTGTAGGGCGGATAGGGCAGTCTTATAACCTAGCTCAAGGAATTTGCTTGGAGGATAATACTTGAGACATTGGCGGCCAGTTAACGCACGATTAAGTTTCGAGACGATATTGAGCTCTGAATATCGATATTCGATGCATCGTGATTTTTTAAACATAAAATACCATTTTAAATATCCCCTATAATTCATCTCGTATCCATTCCTTACAATCTAATATCCTTAGAAAAATCCTAAATGCTCCTTACTTCGTCACAAACAAACTCATCCACAAAGATCTTAATATACCTTACGTTTCTGACTTAGCTCAAACCAGATATCTATCCTTTCATAGCAAATTCCACAACCATTCAAATCCATTAGTGTCACAACTTGCTTTTCAATCCATTCCAGATAACCCTCCGAGGCGCCTGAAAAGAAGATGGCCTCGAGACCTTCTAATATAGTATCTCATTATATAGAGCCTCTATATAAAAAAAAAAAAAAAAAAAAAAAAACGCTTTAAAAACAAGTGATGTGTCATTTTTATCATTATCATCTTATTTACTTGATGTATTGTATGTTTATATTGTAAATACAGTTGTAAATTTCATTAAATAAATTTAAAAAAATATCCCCATCACGTTGCAATATCATTGCTTTATTTTATCGTTTAGTTACGTTAACGACATCAAACACTCTTCTCAAATATAAGATGCAACAGATGCTAACACCAGTTTCAGCAATGATTAACTGTTTAATATATTACTATTTTCTTATTTCCCACTTCCCTAATGTGAAAATTTACATAGTAGACATTCGCATTCTTTGCTATCTATATTACAATACACATCGTTCCGAAAAAAAAGAAGTTGAAAAGTTTATCAGAAGGTTTGTATTTTCTTATTTCTACTTCCCTAATGTCAGAAAGATTTTACATTTTAATGTTATCTCAGTTTCATTTTCCTAATATGAGAAAGTGTAACAACATTACGTCCATAGTTTGAAAACTTTTCCTTATGTTGTGCCACAAAAAAAAAAAAAATAATAAATAAATAAATAAAAAAAATAACTCAAAAATCTGTATTTTTGATCCATCATGTTCGATAGTCTTTTGTGAAATGCCAAAAACGTATCGAATTGTGTTCAAATTCAACCTGTTACATTTCACTGCGAGAATTTTACAATTTTTTAATGCAGGTTTTTAAGTTGTGTCGGTTTTGAAATGCTTGAGCTATTAGACCGGGAACCCGTCAAAAGCAAATTTAATTTAAAAGACATGAATTTGTTTCCTAATCCATGTTATAGTATCATCCACCTTGAAATGATATACCGTGGTCTGGCAGCCTATATCCGTTGGAAAGCGGTGTGACGAACGCTTAAAATCGCCCAAAATAGCAAAAAACAATTGGAAAGGTATGTTCTTGAATTTGGTCTCATCTTTTAGAGTATCCTTTTCTAAACACGAATCAAGTGGCCTGGCAGCCGAAAGCCGTCGGAAACATGCCATCAGACCTGTTTTTATGTCGCGAAAAACTGACCTGAAATTCAAATTCAATTTTTTTTATTTTGTTAGGGCTCATAAGAGTAGTTAAAGTCCAACTTTCCAACTCTCAATACCAAAAGATTTTTGTAGTACTCGAAAAACCGCGATATTTTAGCACTATTTTCATTTTTTCGCTTATATCTCGTAATATATGAAAAATTGCTGGACATAGCATGTTTGCAATGTTAAATAGCTCTAACTTTTTGTCAATTAAGCCTGATTGCATTTTCCTTAAATTAGTTTATTGCAGAGATAGAGCTCTATGAAGTGGTGAGTTTTTACAAAATTTGAAATTTTTCTGTGAAGAGTCAAGTTTTCGGCCGGATACTGATGAAAGCTCTGGGTTTAACAAAAACAGCCTCAAAGAATAATTTAAAGGAAATTTAATTAGCTTTAATGTTAGCCCTGAAAGATGCCGTAGATATAATAGTTTTCTTAAAAAAAGGAAAATTTTGAGAAAGTCCGGTAAACTATCCATACTAGTACGGTAAATACCGCTAACTGTTATGAAATCCAACATTTGTTGCTATAACTCCAAAAATATTTTTCCGATCCCCAATTACTCTTTTTCATATCTAAGATAATTAAAATAATTAAATTGTCAGATCCAATATATGAAATTCCGATTGATTTCCGTAGAATTCTCTAGCTACCACGCTAAATGTTCCTGTTTCGGTAAAATATGGTGATATTGACATGTTTAGTGAGCTGGGGTAGGCACTTTGCGGATCTTATGTACAGGAGCTAATAGTAAATCCAACCAGCTTTCAGAAAAAAAAAAAATTTCGAATCGGACAAATAGTTTCGGAGTTATTGCTACAAAAGTTTCCTCTGTAGGAGCGTTATTCCTACAAAAGCGTTTTCGTGGAGAACCGCAAAGCGGAACTTTCCTCACAGCGAAATTTCTAGTACTGATACATCTTTTTAAATAGAGATATAGATACTTATAAGTGCATATTAATAAATTAAAAATGAAATAGGTTGGTTCCTACCGACTCACATACTTGTCAAACTAGTATATATAATTTTCTCTCCAAACCCGAATTTCTTAATTTCCAATTATTTTCCTCTTTTTCAGAAAATTATTATATCTACGGTCATCGTTTAGGGCACAAATTAAAGCTAACTAAATTTCCTTTAAATTATTTCCTAAAGGTGTTTTTGTTAAACCCAGTGCTTTCATCAGTATCCGGCCGAGAACTTAACTCTTAACGGAAAAATTTCAAATTTTTTGAAACCTCATCATTTTCGAAGAGCTCTATCTCCGAAATAAACAAATTTACAGAAATGCAATTAAGCTTAAATTGACAGAAATTTAGAGCTATTTAATATTGCAAACATGTTATGTCCAGAAAATTGTGATATTTTACGAGATATGAGCGAAAAAATGAAAATAGTGGTAAAATTTCACGGTTTTTCGAGTGCTTCAGAAAATCTTTTTGGTTTCGATAGTTGCAAATTGGACTACTCTTATGAGCCCTAACAACATTTTAAAAAATGGTGGATACATTTTTTTTTTAATTTTTCAGGTCAGTTATTCGCGACATAAAAACCGGTCTGGCAGCATGTTTTCGACGGCTTTCGGCTGCCAGACCACTTGATTCGTATTTAGAAAAGGATACTCTAAAAAATGAGACCAAATTCAAGAACGTAACTTTCCAATTATTTGTTTCTGTTTTGGGCGATTTTAAGCGTTCGCCACACCGCGTTCCGACGGATAAAGGCTGCCAGACCACGATATTTCAAGGAAGATGATACTATTTAGGGTTAGGAAACAAATCCATGTCTTTCCAATTAAATTTGCATGTGGTGGTCTCCTGGACTGTATCTTCAAAATATCTTTTTATTTTTCTTATAAATATCAAATCTATATTCAAGATTTAAAAAAAAAAAAAAAAATTATTGCTAAGCAATATAAATTTATTTATTTTTTTAAATATTTTAAAACGTGACCTTAAACGAAGAACAATAATTAAAAATAAAAAACTGAGTTAATATAAATTTTAGGCAAAAAAAAAAAAAAAAAAGAAAAAAAGCTCTGAGTAATTGTGCCTTTTGATGTCAAAAGGCTGTTTAATAACATCCCTCAACTCTTGTTTTTGTCTTTGAGGACGTTTCGTCATGCGAAAAATAAAAACCTAATAGCTTCAGGAATAGCCAGTATAATCAAATTGACTTTGTAGGGAATTAGTTCATTATTCAAGGCGAATTATCCTACAATGAGGGGGGAGGGGGCAGCACTGTTACGATGTTAGGTTATATTTGATAATAGTAAGGGAGTGAGGTTTAAAATAAAAATAAAGCTAAACATGTACAGTGACCTTGAAAGAATTTTTTTAGTTATTTATTGAAATTTACAACTCATATGATGATAATGTTAAAAATTACACGTCACTTGTTTTTTAAACAACTACCCATTGGTAGCACTTATAAAGGTTCTATATAATGAGGTACTATATTAGAACGTCCTGAGGCCATCTTCTTTTCAGGCGCCTTGGAGTGTAGTCTGAAATGAAACGAGAAGGAAGGAAGTTGTGATACTAATGGATTTGAAAAGTTGTGGAGTTTGTAATGAAAGGATAAATATATTGTTTGAGCTAACAAGGGAAGGACACACTCAGTCTGTCACGGATCTTGTTAGCAATTTTTTTGAAGGTTCCTGGTCAAAAAATATTTGACATGTATTTTGCCGTTCCGACTAGTAGCCCCTAGAAGCTTATAAAAAAAAATGAAACTTCATTAAACTAATTTATTTCATATCTCGAGTTTAAAAAATGATATCGACATGATTCTTGCACCAAGATTTCTAGATTGCGAATTCAAGGAAAAACAGCCTCTCCATACATTTTGGTTTAGGTTAATTAAATTCTAAAAAAAATTATTAGATTTTCAAGTAAACTATCTCTATAGATTTTTTCTCACAAAAATTGACATCAGATTGTAAATCAGTACCTTGAACAACGTTTATTCAATAAAAACAAAAAATATTATTTATTTTTTACCCTCTTCAAGGGGGATGAAAGTTTTAAAACGATTATTGGCTACTTTCCTTTAAATCGTCATTAGATTGTTTCACTCCACGAAAATTCAACTTAATTGGTAACGTGGTATCGTGAAACCAGATAGGAAGATGAAACCAAAGACATTTCAAGCGTATTACCACCCAATATTTCGAATAAAAATATGATATTGATACGTTTAACCCTCTAACCGTAATTCAATTTTTTGTCAATTAAAAAAAAAATTGCATACATTTTGGTCAGAACAATTTTGAAGCTTACGAATTTCGAATGAAATTATGTATTTAAGGGTTTTATGGAATGCTGAATTTGAATCCGATGTCGGTTCTTGCGAAACAAACAACAAATATGTTGAACGTACTTCAACTGAAAAATTTTAGCTAATACACTGTAAAATGAGATAGAAAATTTCTTTAGCCCAAGAATTCTATTTTAGCACCCTCAAAACCTTAAGAAACTAAAGGACTAAAGACTAAAGGATAAAATAACAAGATTCATTTTTCAATCTTAATTTTTATGGTGAAATATAATCGTATATTTGTACAAATACACTCCTTGCCGCTTCTCCAACAAAACGTTATATATTGATCATATAACGTAATATCTCAAATCCTGAACTATAGACCACACAAGTGTTCAAAATTTTATAATAATCTTTTCAATCATCTGAATATCCTTGATCAACCTTTATCCAGTTCTACACATCCCTATACTCCTCTTTACTTGTTAAAACGGCAAAGGTCTCGAGATATAATAGAAGATCTGACAATGGAGTCCTGCCGACGCACAGTGGGCCGAATGGCACTTCTAACTGGAAAAAATGTTTTATTCCCCATTTCTATTTTTTTTTTTTTTTTTTTTTTTTTAGTTGCAGTGTTTGGAAAAAATGTTTAAAATATTTTAGGAGATCTAATTTCCAATATTTTGGAAAAATAATGGTATTTTTGTAAAAAAAAAAAAAAAAAAATGAATAAATAATAATTTTTTTAAACAATCTCCTATGAACTTCTACTCATTACAATAAAATAAAATAAGCCACGAATCAATAATACGGACAAATAATCTCGATTTATCGTTGTCAACAAATCTAAAATAACTTCTCATTTCTTCGGCACATTAATCATTTTGCTCGTAATATTGGCCGTGTTTTACGCCAGTGTTTTATTTTTATTAGAACTCTTCCGTAAGGAAAATATTTCCAATTACTGTTACCAATACTGTTAACGTTGTACCGGAAAAGGAAAATCCATCAAATTGTTAACATAGCAGACCATTGTGCTGGTAAAGTTAGTGTACAATACAAGTGTTAGTTAACAATTATGGTGTTAGTTAACATGCGGTGTCATGTTAAAAATATTGTAATGAAATTAAAATTACACTTTAAATTAATTTATTTAAAACAATAAAATTTATAAATAAAATCCAGTATTAACAAATAGTGACATCGTCCATGTTTAATAAATAAAAAACTATTTCAGTCCCTATGGCTCAAACAATACCAGCATTGACACTGAAAACAGTAACTCAATTGTTAGTATAGAGATGCATTTTCTTTTGATTAGAGCTTCTAAGGGATTGAGACAATATAATTATAAAATCCTCAATCTAGATATTGTTCTTTCCAGCAGTGAACGGGATTCAGTGATATGTAATTTTATTCTGATTTATTTCCACTTAAAATTGATTTTTCGTTATACTGTAGAAGTTAGCAATGTAGTTGAATCTGGAAGAAAAATCGATATAATTACTAAAATGGCAGTTATTAGCAGCTGATTTTTGCTGGAAAAGTTAATATAGATACTAGTGTCTGTAATCAAAAAGGTTTGGAGACGGTGTCACGCGGTGGCATTTCAAAAATATATTAATGAAGTTAAACTTGCTTATCTAAAACAGTAACATTTGTAAATATAGTTAACTATTACATATGAACTATTTATATGCAATAATATCGTTCATCCATAGTATTGGAATATATCATTGGATTTCCAAAAAAAATTATTTCAGCCACATAGGATCTGGGCACTATTAGGTCTTCATTTATTTTTCTCTGGAACTGCAGAGCGATTAAGCTAATAATAATAATAATAATGGATACCTTTAGCCGTGTTTTACGCCAGTGTTTTATTTTTATTAGAACTCTTCCGTAAGGAAAATATTTCCAATTACTGTTACCAATACTGTTAACGTTGTACCGGAAAAGGAAAATCCATCAAATTGTTAACATAGCAGACCATTGTGCTGGTAAAGTTAGTGTACAATACAAGTGTTAGTTAACAATTATGGTGTTAGTTAACATGCGGTGTCATGTTAAAAATATTGTAATGAAATTAAAATTACACTTTAAATTAATTTATTTAAAACAATAAAATTTATAAATAAAATCCAGTATTAACAAATAGTGACATCGTCCATGTTTAATAAATAAAAACTATTTCAGTCCCTATGGCTCAAACAATACCAGCATTGACACTGAAAACAGTAACTCAATTGTTAGTATAGAGATGCATTTTCTTTTGATTAGAGCTTCTAAGGGATTGAGACAATATAATTATAAAATCCTCAATCTAGATATTGTTCTTTCCAGCAGTGAACGGGATTCAGTGATATGTAATTTTATTCTGATTTATTTCCACTTAAAATTGATTTTTCGTTATACTGTAGAAGTTAGCAATGTAGTTGAATCTGGAAGAAAAATCGATATAATTACTAAAATGGCAGTTATTAGCAGCTGATTTTTGCTGGAAAAGTTAATATAGATACTAGTGTCTGTAATCAAAAAGGTTTGGAGACGGTGTCACGCGGTGGCATTTCAAAAATATATTAATGAAGTTAAACTTGCTTATCTAAAACAGTAACATTTGTAAATATAGTTAACTATTACATATGAACTATTTATATGCAATAATATCGTTCATCCATAGTATTGGAATATATCATTGGATTTCCAAAAAAAATTATTTCAGCCACATAGGATCTGGGCACTATTAGGTCTTCATTTATTTTTCTCTGGAACTGCAGAGCGATTAAGCTAATAATAATAATAATAATGGATACCTTTAGTTGAACATCGTTCTTATTAACAGTGAACCGAAATTGATGATTCGTTGATATGACTTTTTCCCACTTAAAATACGTATTCGTTCCACTGTGCGACGGCCAACCTCGTCGTAGGTTTACGACGATGGGTAAATGTCAGTAGGTTGGGATCGAATAGGTTCATATGAATCACCGTATAACGTTTTTTAGATGTTTTTACGATCTTTCTAGAATTTTTTTCTAGAATTTTGTTTCAAGTTAGCACCGACCGTATATCTTTCTTTTATGACTCTAAATTTAAAAACAGCTCTAAAAAAGTTGCAACAATGAACAGAGCAATCTATGGTTTATATATAAAATCGTACGTTTAGATGTTGATAAACAAATAGCTCTACAAAACAGTAGAGGCTCGGTGCAGGTCCAAGGAAAAATGACCAGTGACTTTTCCATTAAAAAAGAAGTTAACCAAGAATACCCAATATCTTTATTCTTGTTTAAAATAGTGCTCCAGAGGATTATGAGAGCAACCAAAGCTAGGCTGAAAGGATATATTTTAAAAATATGACCCAATACCTCACCTATGCTGAAATGTCATCGTAGGAAGGAATAAGAATTCCCTCACAGAGGCATTTTCGGAATATAAAGTGGCAGCTACGAAGGCAGAGCTCATAATTAAAAATAGTAAAACAAAATACATGCTGTTGTCTAGGAAAGTGAAGAACTAAAAGAAAAATGGTCAACTTTGAGAGCGTGTATCTTGGATCAGTTGAAACCAAAGATATCAATATAGAAGAAGCGAAAAAGGCGAGAATCGAGAATGTAAATAAATGCTACTGATCGCTAAGGAAAGTTTTTCAAAATCTAGAGATACCTAAAAACTAAATATGAGGTTATATAAGACATTCTTTTTACCCAGGTGTAGTTAACGGCACACAGTGGAACGAATGGCCCAAATTTCCAGACATGCACTAAAAATTGAAACTATTTTATTGCAATCTCAGACCACTTTGCACCGTCTTCTAACATCTTAGGAATAAGAAAATATGGAGAGTTTTTAGAAATACGTAGTGAAAATGCTGTTTTTAAAATAAAAAGGTAATGAAAATTGACATAAAAATACACGAAATCGTATTTAGTGATTATGATTGTTCCTGTAACTTTTTTAATTTTACTGATGATTACACCTCATAATCTGAAATAAACAATTTCTTTCTATTTCATACTAGTCTATTTAAACTGAAAAAAAAAATAGTATCGATGGTTTTATCATTAGAAATAATTAGGATTTTATATAACAATGACACGTGGAGTAACTTTCGGGGTGTTTTGAATACATTATTGCGTGTTGAAGAAAACGTTCAAATTTGTCCAAAAAAATGGACTTCATAGACTTTTACCTTAGGTATTTAATGAGATAAATACGTTCCATTATTTTCCGAATACGGCCAAATTAACCTGCCGTTAAGCATAGTTTATATATTTCTAACGTTGTAATTCGACATAATTAAACCATCAACCTTTATTTTTATTTGTACCTATCCCAGTTATGAAAAACAAAACAATTTTTGTAATTTATAGTTTAGAATTGTATTTTGTTAATTTCAAAATGTTTAGTCTTAGTTATTTTCTTTTTTTTTTTTTTTCCAGTTTTTCCACAGTGCAGTAATGGTGATAGGCGCACCACAATAGGTGCATATAATTCTACGCGTTCTCATGCATATATTTCTCGACATAACGCATATTTAAATAAATATTTATACAAACTATTTTTATAATAATTCATAAAATATTTTTAGAACAATACTAAAATAATTTAACTTTAATTTAAAATAATTGAGTTAAGATGAAATTTAAGCTATAATTATCAAATGAATTTATACACTAATTGATGAATAGAATAAAGATTGGAGAAAAAAATAATTGAATAAAAAAAAGAAAAAAAGTATATATTATTAGGAGTAGGGTAAAATTATATAGACAGTTTATTCGTTCCGCTCCATGTTACAACGTGAGCCACAAATAGTCTTAGTTATTGTATAGTCGTTTGTTGTTAACAAATAACAACAACAGCCATAAAAACATATTGGCAGCAACTGACCCATCAGTCTGTATCCAGATACACTTTTTGATAGCTTGAAGCCAAAGTCCACTTTTTTTTTTTTTTTTTTAAATCATCGCTTACTTAATTATCACGGGATGTCGGGGTTAAATAATTATAACAGATTAGATTTTTTTTTTTTTTTTTTTTTTTTTTTTTCATTTAAATGTCGACAAACCCTGATTTCTTAAATATTTAAAAAGTCCGACAGACAAAAAAGGCATACAACACGTATAACTCACATAAGGGTAAACTGATTGATTATTTTATAATGGAATATTTTTTAAGAATACTAGTTTCGAATGCTAAACATTCATCTTCATTTCTAAAACATACAAAATTTTCAACCCTTTAGTTTATATATAAAAGAAAAACCAGATATAAAAACTGTAAACATTTCCATCTCAAAAGATACCACTAATTATACGATCAATATGTTACGTGAGTAATAGAACACTACATACAGACTTATACTAGGAAAGTATATATCTTAGTATATATAATCCATGCAACATAGTACTGATGTGTTGAAAATTTAAGATGTTTTAGAACTGAAGATGAATATTTAGCGTTCAAAACTAGTAATATTTAATAAAATAATCCCAATAGAAGTGGCAATTAATTCATCAATCCTAATTCAAAGGAGAATATATGCCCCAACCAAAGAAAAAAATAGTTTCCGTTTGAGAATATACAATGAACTAAAGGACCTATATGGAGAACCTGAGATCCTATATGGCTTCTAGTTTAAAAAAAAAAAAGGAGAATAAAATGGTTGGATCATGAACATCGCATGAATCCTAAAAGACTTCGAAAACAAATACTGAAAAACAAATGGAGAAAGTTTAAAAGACAGGCCCACACTGCGATAGCTGGACGATGTGGTGGCTGATTAGTCTATTGGATTCCTGTATGTTAGTCCTAGTGCAACAGCAAACAATAGTACACAAAATTCTGTACTAGTAAATTACAAACCATTGCGATAGTTAATGAATTATCTCTGCTCGAGGTGCTTAATGACGTTAAAGGGAAGTCAATTCTATTTTTTTCGGTTAGCACTACATATCTTTAAGATCTTTTGCGCGTGAAATTGTCTTCCTACACACATTTATTGCTTGTGTGAGCAGGGGATGAACCGTCTCATGTCACTGGGAACCATGTTTTGTATGGTACAGTGGCATACTACCCATAGCTCGATTACCTGTCCCTTTAGGGACAATTAGCCATTGCCCTTCCCCCCGACCAATATTAAAAAAACCCGGGTTCAAGGACAGTAACAAAGAGGTTTCGAAACACAGATTATGTTTGCTCGGAGTCAACAAGCCGAAATGGATCTAGAAGTCTTTCTCTGAAACAGACCGTCCATGGACCAAACACCTCCGGGAGACTACACCCTGGAAGACTGACAGCTTGTCGGTGTGTTGTCTCCAGTAAGCTGACGGGCCTTATATACCCGAGATTTGGGGCTAATTGCCAAAAATACCCGGGATAATGTGGGTTTCCTCTAGAATGGTTACCCATTTCGGGTTATCACCTATTCAACTGCTGAACACGCTTGAGCGTGATTACCTCCGATAACCTACTGCACATGTCTCAGCCCGGTGGGCCATCCCGTTCCCAAAAGGAAGTCAATGAACAACATGTGTGTCAGCCGTTTTTTTTCCGACGTAATTAGTACATATCCACAAAACGATATGAATACACCAGAGTCGTAGTGCTACACAAAAAAAAACCATTTCTTCTACCACACACTTGTACCGGAAACATTACTACTTAAAGTCGATTTACAGGATATCAGGAACCTTAGAAAAACATTACATGATAAGGATCAATAGAGGATATACCTTCATTCATAATCCCACCGACTATGGAAAATAAAATAGAAGATATGAAGTAGATAAATGCTATAAATGAAATACTATTTGATGTTGTCGTCTTTGAAAGAAGACAGAGGAATTCCACAAATTCATAAAAATTGGTGAAATAAATAAAAATAAAAGTGCATTTCAATAAAGGATTATAAAGTATGGGCAAAAAGACAAACACAATAAAATATACATTATTATCATTCCAGATTTTTTTTTTTTTTTTTTTTTTTAAGGTAAGGTAAAAAGTCACGTAATTTAAAAATGCAGAATTTTCAATAAACGACATCAAGACTCGTCAAATGAACATCAAAAGCTAATAACATAACATCACATTCAAGCATAAACATATCCAAGAAACAATAATCACATTCGGACTTTATAAAAATGATTTTACAACAAACTAAACTGACAGACCAACAAAATAAAAAAAAGATACATACTCTTTGAAGGCTGAAAAAGAGTTACGGATTAAGTAGATTAAGGGTCTCCAATGATGAAGTGTTTTTCTATAACTATTTATTGATATTTACAACTGTATACATTATATATAACAAGTATATTTAAGAAAAATGTATAAATTGGCATGTAAAGAACTAATCACTAGCAGCACTTCAATAAACGACTAGAAGGTCTCTTGGCTAACTTCTTTTCAAACGCCTTGATGGATTACAGAGAATTGAGTGTGACTAGTGCGAGGATTCGAGTGGGTATGGAGTTGGTTGTGAAAGAATATGTATCTGATTTGAGCCAAATCAGCAACATATGGAATATTTAAATTTTACAAACAATTTTGGATTGTAAGGATTGGATACGAAATTAATTGAAATGTTTAGTGGAGCCTCAAAACTCAGCTCCGTATGTAAAAGGGTCTGCTTAATATAATGTAAATTTTTGTAATTTGTCGGGAGCTTTGGACGCTTGTCTAGTAGTAAATGTTGTAGAAGTCGGAAACGACTAGCGGTTTCTTGTATTTTATGTCTGGCATGAAGTCTATATAAAGTTTAACTTAAGTGTAGGCACCTATTTTAAGATTCTCTCGTTTATCCCTTTTAATAAATAAATTGAGTATATAAATTACCTAGTATTCGCTTCCGAATATGGTGTGTCCGACCTTTGTGAACCGTCCTGTAGATTTGTTTATGAAAAGAAGTTTATTTGCTTTGAAGAGAAGGAACAAACAGTCGAAAATCAATTTTATCCAAATGCCTGGATGGGAAGGACCCTCATGAATACAACAGGAGGCAGCAAAGGACAGTAAAGGACTTCCGGCTTAATAGCCCTGCGTAGGGAGAGTCCTTTGTCCATCGCCTCTCAAGGTTTTCTCTGCTCTGTCCTTGGCGGGCATTAATATCGTTCTGTGTTATTGCTATATGTCGTTGCGTACGCTTCGATGAACTGTCAATAGTGTGTGTATTTGTTTTCTCAAAAAAAAAAACAACATGATCGAACGTGATAAAAGAACATTTTATGAAAATAAAAAACTCTGAAAACAATAAAATTATACGTAAAAACAATGTACGCATTTAGAAGTGAACATCTGCATTGGCGGATCGGACAGGCCTATTGTAAAATGGAAGGCACCTGCTGCAAATTAGAAAAACTCACTTTCATCAAAAAAGACATCTAAAATAAAAATAATACTGGCCCAACATTCCTACTGAAAATTTCTTATAGCTGTATTACCCTCCATTTCTTCATATTTTACAGTTCAATTTCATAAATCAAACGATTTTTTAAAGAATTTCACCACTTTTACATAGTTTATATATTTAAAAAAAAAAAAAAAAAAAAAAAATATGAGCTGTAATGAATGTATATGCGGTTGGAAGCACTGCTAAAAAGTTTATTAAGTTTTTATGTTGTCAGATGATTTTTTTTACTGTTTACGGTTTTCGGTCCCTGAACCACTGGATGATTTAAATTCTATTCCGATGGAAGTGTTCTGTTTACACTCCGAGATAGATGAACCAGATGAATTCTAATGCATCACTGAAAATGTAGATGCTTAATTGTTTACTGGGTTTTTTTTCAGAGATCTGGGTTAGTTAAAGAAAAAGCTGAATTGCTTGGATCAAGACCTAAGCAATAGGTTCTAGCGGTAAATGTTATACAGGGTGTCCCGAATTTAAATGGCAAAACTTCAGGAACTTATAGGGGACCGAAAAACTAAGACAAAAGTTCCTTTAGAGATTTGCTCGTTTTTTGCTTAGTTTTAGAGAAAATCGCAAAATTAAGTTATGTTCTTTTTAATGTAAATATTGCTCAAAATGTCCTCTTGCACCAATGCAAGCACTACATGTAGCACTCACTTGATAAATTGCAGCTAAACATTGTTCTGATGATATTTGGTGCACTGCATCTGCGGTCTCTTGATTGCTCTCTTGAGTTGAATGAAACCGAATAAACTTTCTGCTTCAAGGTTCCCCATACGAAGAAATCCATGGGTGCCATATCAGGTGATCTGGGTGGCCAAGGTGCTACTCCTCCACGTCCAATCCATCGTTGTGGATAATTTATATCCAACCAACTCTGCTATAATGAGCTGGGCATCCATCGAGTTGGAACCACGTTTCAATCCACTGCTGTAAGGAAATGTCATCTAAATAATTAGAAAAGTCGTTCTCCAAAAATGTGTAAATGTGATACCATTCAATCTTCCAGGTAAAAAATATGGTCCCACCAGTAATCCGTTCCAAATTCCAAGCCGAACGTCAGTAGCAAATTCATGCTGAAACCTATTCTCTCTAATAGCTCTGGGATTTTCAAGAGCCCATACATGATAATTTCTTTAATTAACAATTCCTCCTCTTGTGTTCTTCATCCAAGGTAGCTTCATCGGTCCATATAATTTTTAATGGAAATAAATTATCATCGCGAATTTTGTGAAGAAACCAGTTACTAAAATTCAATCTTTTGACATAATCTTGAGGTAATAAATTCTGAACTTTTTGAAGATGGTATGGGTAGCGATTATCACCTTTCAAAGTTCACCATATTGCTTGCCACGATATTGCTAATGCAGCAGATGCTCTTCGGATGCTAGTCTCAGGATTGTTATCGAAGTGGCGTTGGACACAATTTCTTCTCCAATAATTTGCTCTTATTGCTGCCTGGAATTGGTCGCCTTCATTATGTATTAAGAATGACCCAGTCTCTCGTAGTCTATTAAAATTTAACGAAAAGACTCGTCGATTAGGCACTCTTCTATTTGGAAATCGGCGCGCATACTTAAATAATACACCGCTTTTAAAGCATTACCGTTACAGAAACCACACACATGTATGCGGCATTGTGGCTGATGCTATTTACACAAAAATATCTGAGTAACTGACTGAAGACTCATTTAGGAATTATAATCCTGGAAGCAAAAATGTAAACAAATAAAAGAATGTAAAGGATAACATTAAGTGTTTACATATCTCACTGCCTAGCCTTACGAACTTTGAAAGGTGATAATCGCTACCTGTAACATTTTTTTGTTTTGTTTCTTTTTTTGCGATTTTCTCTAAAACTAAGCAAAAACGAGCAAATCTCTAAAGGACTTTTTGTCTTAGTTTTTTGGTCCCCTATAAGTTCCTGAAAGTTTGCCATTTCAATTCGGGACACCCTGTATAACAAAAATATTACAAAATTTTAAAAATTCAGTTTTGAGCCTCGAAAACCATTGCTATGATCATAAAATATACAACGAAACTAACTCAGTTCTGAGAGAAAGTTGCCCTGTATAGAGAATATACTCTGAGGTTAATACAGTTCTGACAGTTCCTCAACGAAGGAGCAAAATTTAAACTTTGTTGACTGACGTCAGAACCGTCATTGCGGGTGATATGATGAAAATATTAGCAACAACGTTGCAGGTGATTCCTCCTCGTAACTCCGTCCATTGCTCATTATATTTCCATAATTTAGTTACCCGCAAAACGAAACATACTCCTACGTACATATTCCGATATTCTAATATTTCAATCGGTACTGAGATAAATTATGATGGATTTGGCATCTTTATTTGAGTATTTCGTTATTGTTGAAAGTTGTTTCATTTTGTGGCGAAGTACGACTTCGTCTTTAGTTATCTCTACATGACTAGACTTAGGAAAAAGACTAAAAAAAACACACTATATTATTGATCTCGTTATAAATTATTAATATCAACCGGTATAATTTAATTTCATTTATGACATATAATATTAATGGCAGGAACCAAAAACGAATCCTATTTTGTCTACACATATAATATATAAGCAACTGCAGAATACTGGTTTCAGGATACCTGTCAGGATCTGACGATTTTTGACAACCGAAGGACATCCTTCCCGAAAAATAGTATTTTTCGTCCTTTTGAAGATCGATTTAATTTTTTAAAAAGGACCTCTTTCATCCTATTTAATCCTTTCCACTGGACACCGAAGGACACATTTTTGAGATCTGACAGGATTTAACGATTTTTTAACGGTCGCAGTAAGTAGACACATTTGGACCGACAGAGTTGATCTTTGGAGCTCAATAAACCTTTTAATTATTCTCGCATCAAATCATCACAATACAAAACCCTTCATAAATTCCTAAATGTTCCTTATAATCTTACAATCTTATCCAAAACGATATTAATATTCCATATGTTGCTGATTTGTCACAAACCAGATGCTTACTCTTTCATAGTCAACTCCATATCCACTCGAATCAGTAGTGTCCCAACTTGCCTCACACTCAATTCCCAATACTCTTCCTTGCGTCTGAAAAAAATATAGCCAATATACCTTCTAGTGTAGATCTTTTATTGAAGTGCTACTAGTGAATAGTTCTTTACATGTTATTTATTAATAGAGCTAAAGAACAGCACTGGGCAAAAAGTGATTGGCCACTCCGAGAAACTGGAGAAAAAAATGTTATCAATACTACTTTGGTACCACCAGAAAAGTAGTATTGATACCCCCCCCCCCCCCCAGCCCCTATCCAAACCCTAAGAAATTAATTAAATTTCTGAAAATAAATAAAAATAAAAATTTAATAATAGTTATGAAAATCAATTAAAGTTTGTTCAACAGTTCATTTTTCTTTAAGAAGACTGATTTAACTTTAGATTCGTCATTGCCAAGAACGTCCGAGATAATTGTTGTAAGGCCTAATTTAGTTAGTTTTGGTTGATAAAAGAAACATTCCTGAAATATGTGGTTAACTGTTAAAGAGCTATTGCAATGGTGACATTTAGGTGGTGGCTGTTTCATATTTATATGTAAATGGGTATGGCCTATTCTCAATCTGGTCACAACCTCCTCACTGCGATTTGTTTCCCCCCTCTCCATATCAAATTGGGGTTGATGAAACAAGTTGTAAAACCGTATAAGGATGGCCACTATTTTAAATATCTATGTACATAATTCCCCAATAAATTAGTGCTTTTACCAATTTTTTGTGTTTGAATTAGCAAAAAACCTTTATGTGATACAAAAACATAGACATCACTTCTGAAATCAGCGCATTTTAAAACATACAATTCAGTTAAAATACCTCATGCAGCTGACAAACAAAAGTTTTTTTCATACCTGTGTAATTAGACTATTTTTTTATTTTTTGAATATATATTTCCACAAATGTTGTAACCAAAAATGTTTCAATTAGGAAATTAACAATAGCCATTACCTGTACCTTTCCATAATAGAAGCCTTAGGGTGACCTGTCTTTTATAGTATAAGTACCCTTCTGAGCCTACAGGGTATACTCGTATAGGGGCCCTTTGAGAAGCACTTCGGCTAACTGAGTAAACCGACACTTTTTCAAAGCTCTCCCCCCCCCCCCCCGACGAGAAAATTAAAAACCGAGGGCCGACCGATAGGCCGGGAGGAGGGGGGTACAGGTGAAGGGTTATTACCGAATAAACAGCGGGCGGTGGTGAATATTTAATTCTGAGGGGGCCCATCCCCTTTGTTACCCCCCTCCCATTGTTCGGGCGCCGTTTCCTCCCTGACCCCCCGTGGCCTCCTTTATAACCGGATAGCAAGACCCCACCGCGCCGGGATCACAATTCATGTAAACAAACCGGCATAATATCTGTCCATTGTCCGGCTAGACCACGGCCGAGTTATGGTGACTTTGTAATTTCGGGGAATAGTTCTTATTTCCATACTGGACGGATCGGAGCTGGGAAAATATGGGATAAGTTTTCGGATGTTCCTTTATTAAAAAAAAAATAAAAAATGAAAATAGTAAACAGATGTCTAGATTCTATAACATCTTTACTAATTTTATTACAAAATATCAGTTGTCCCCCGTCGCGCCCGTTCTCAAAAGTAAAGGACCTGGATAATTTTAACTAACGCTTGAAGTTTTATTTGTTGATAAAAATCTCATAATTTAGTATACAGTGAAGCATTACAACTTCATGGGTTTGAACTCCTGCCTCATCCACCATATAGTCCAGACCTCGCACCTTCGGATTACTACTTGTTTCGATCCATGGCCCATTTTCTTCTAGGGAAAAAATTTGATAATTTTGCGGAAGTTGAAAATGCTGTCCAAGAGTTGGCCAGCGGATGGGTAATGACGGTAGATAACAATAGACTATACTTAAGTATTAATTGTATTTAACATCAAAGAAATAATAATACGAATATTTGAAACGGTCATTTTTTTTATACACCCCATTAAGTACGTTCTTTACAAGTTATTGACATGTCATTGTAATTATTATCCACAAATTTACTTATATTTATTGTATAAAATTATAAATATCAATTAACAATTTAAAAAATTATCACCAAGAACGTACATTAATCCGTGCTTAAAACATTGAAAAGCTCCATGTTGAAGGTGGTAAAACATCTGTAACGAATTTAGGAAATAGTCTTCTAGTATCCTAGTAGAAATACTAGAAAAGAAATTGATCTAGTGTAATACCGAGATTTTTACTTTGAAGCGCAAGGACGTTGGTTATTGATTTAAATTTAAACTAGAGAGCTGAGAGTGGGATTGGAGGAGAAAACAAGAACCAAACACAAAATATTTTGGTTTTTAGTTTGTTAGGTCCAAGAGCTAGTGAAGGATACCGGATTCAGATCTGTCAGGATCAGACTATTTTTGGCGAGCAAATTACTTCCTTGATTGTTTCTGTCTTATATTCGTTGTAATTTATTGCTTGTTTTGTTAAATTGTAAACAGTGGATAGTTGTATTTGTTGTCCCATGGGTAATATTCCAGCTAAAATGCAAGCAGCCTCATACAATACTGTTCGGTATGCCTTACTTATCATGATGGCTATAAGTCTTTGAGCTCTTTGAAGCTTTTTAGATTTGCAAGCTTCAGAGCAGCTGGTTCCCATATCGATATCGCGTAAAAAAGATTCGGTATGATAGCACCGTCATAATCATAAGCGTTTAAGTCTAATTTGATAGCATTATTCCACGAATTTATTGCGTTGTCTTCTTGAATATTAAGAAAAGAACTCTTCAACATCAGAATGAGGAGAGGAGTGATATTTTGTCAATATGATAGCGAAATGATAGGAGCTCTTAAAATAAGTACTGATTTCATTCATATATATAAGAAGTAGAAGAGAAGAATTATTGGGAATCTTATTTTACTCCAAATATGTCGCGAGAGAATAGAGTATCGTCAGGATAAAGCTAAAGGACAAGAAAGAGTGCTGTAGGAGAAGGATAGAAGTGTAAGACTGAATAGGAGCGAGGAATGATCGATGGAATCAAATCAAGAAGAACAAAACCGTATATTTTTTTTTTTTTTCTAATCAATTAAAGTTCGGATAACAAAAGAGATTTTAATCAGAACTGATAGGATAAAGAAGAATCCAAATTAATATGGGCAAAGTTTTTTTAATTTTCCTTTTTTTCTCAAGTTCTTAGTTTTTTTTCTTTTTGTTATAGTTTTCGAAATGGTTCTGCTAAAATGGAGAGAGAATATTACACTATTAGTATTAATTTCATGGCTTTCATTAGTCTTTCATCGAAACTCTTTTGTTAATTTCAACGTTCCTAGGGGTTGATTCAACGTTCATAGATCGCTATGAATCAACCTCCGCTAGACTTCAACATCAATGGCAAAGTTGAGAGCAGCGTTGGGATCTCTTTGGGCCGGGCTGTGTACCCTCCTCTCTATCAGTGGAAGGATAATCTTGGTTTGGGGTGCCCAGGGTTAAGTGTTATTTATATTGTATATATGCACAACCAAGTTATGGTGTTTGAATGAAAAGTTACCTTAATCGGTTTAAAAATTTTATTTCCTTTAAAAGGGTTGAAAAAATTATATATTTCGTTATAATTAATTAAATGTTTGTGTGGGTGTTGACTTAGAATCTGACGTCATTTTTTGTGTTAAAAAATCTACAAAGGTAGTGTTAGGGTCCGAGGGAGTAACTTGGATCAAGGACTGCCTAGGTAACAAACGGAATGGGTGGTGAGGGTTTAAATTGGCCATATTTTATCCTAGGGGGTCATTCATGAGTCAGTGATCAGTGAGTGAAGGGGCAGTCATCGGGGAGTCGTCAGTCAGTCACTGACTATTGGTGTCAGTAAATGTAGCAGTGGTAAGCCTGTAATAGTGAATGTAGTCAAGAGTCTGTTATGAACCAGTGACTAACCAGGCAGAGACTTAGTGTCAGTGATAAGAGATTTAGAGAATCTTATGTGTAATTATGAAACTGAGCATTAAGTTATTAAGGATAAGTATTGTATAATATATAAATTAGTGTAATTAGATATAGGTTAGACCCAAGTCATAATCGTTATTGTAAGTTTATATTAGATTATGAACCTAGTTGTATTTATTAAGTTATAAATTAATTAGTATTTTGTATATAAGTGCAGTTTGATTAGCCATACCCCTCAGTGGTCCGTAACAGTAGTTTGCCGTATGATCTGAACATTTTTTTAGGATTAGTCTAAAACAGACTTTATAGAACGACTGTATTTTTAGCTTAATGTGCTCTCAAAAGTAAAAATTTATTGCAAGAATCATGTCAATATCATTTTTTTAAATTATACTATTTCATTTTTTTCTCGGATTCTAGTGCCCATTAGTTGGAAAGACAAAATATCTGTCTAGTAATTTTTGACGAGGAACCTCCGAAAAAATTGCCAGCTTGATCTGTGAAAGACTGAGTGTGTTGTCCTCCCCTTCTTAATAAAATTAAAAACTGTTTTATAAAATCAAACTTATAAATACTATTGTCGATGGCCACAAATCGAGTTTACAGAATATTGTAGAATTTCAAGTAAATTCAAAATGAAAGAAATATAAAAATACCTGCTCGGAACTTCATACGAATAACTATCAGAAGAGCTTCAACTTTATACATTATTGTATATTGCACCAAGCGACCAATCTTCCTGCCTGGACAAGAAAAAGCTAAGCAGAAAGAAGGCGCCATCTGTCTTGAGGTTTAGGGATAGAGGAGAAGCACCTGTGGCTCTACCTGGTCACCGAGGTCAGCATAGCCTTATATCTTTGCTTTAAAGACAAACCTAACAATAATTTTATAATAAATCTTAAAAATAGTGAATTTGTATATTCAAATCATATTGTAATTTCTAATATGAGAAACAGGAAACCTTAAAATAATATATGCAAATATCGTCTATAATGACCTTCAAGAGAGAGCCTTACAACCGACTTTTACGAGAAATCTTTTAACAACCGATAAGTTTTCCAAGTACAAGTATTCTAAATCAAACTTCTATAAAACATATACGCGGCTCAATATTACGACAAAAGCTGTATTGAACTATGAATACTGAAGAATGTTATTTTCCCCTACTTATCAATCCTAACTATCTACAATTGAACCTCACTAATCCGACGCTTCAGCAAGGGATAGGGCGGAGCAACTGTCAAATAGTCGGATTAACCAGATATTTCAATGAAGCACGTGTTTTTCATGTGATAATATAATAAAATAACATAATTGTATTAAAAGTTATATATTAATATTTTTTAAGAAAGTAAAGGAAATTGATACGTGTTATATACACTAATAAGTAGGCGCGGTAGCTCAGTGGGTAAGGCACTTGACTACCATGCTCCCGGGCCCAAGTTCGAGTCCGTCTGAAGGCAGAAAATTTATTTTCTGATATTTCAGCCGTGGATCAAATTCGAGGTCGGGAGACCTTCCTGGGACACACCCAGCCACCTAAAAAGTGGGTACCCTTAATTGGGGAGAACCAACCCTTAATGGGGTTGAGTGTGAATTCTGGCCAAATCACTTTTCACAAACGTTGGCTCAGATACAGTACAACCTTCCCTAAGTACTGAACCCGAGACCCTTCATGGGTTGTAAGTGCTGCAGGTTTTTTTTTTTTTTTTTATACACACTAATAGACTAATATGGTTGCATAGAAATGTTTTAGCCACTACCAATTAATACAGGGTGTCCCGAATTTAAATGGCAAAACTTCAGGAACTTATAGGAGACCGAAAAACGAAGACAAAAAGTCGTTTATAGATTTGCTTGTTTTTGCTTAGTTTTAGAGAAAATCGCAAAAAAAGAAACAAAACAAAAATGTTACAGGTAGCGATTATCACCTTTTAAAGTTCGTCAGGCTAGGCAGTGAGATATGTAAATACTTAAGGTTATCCTTTACATTCTTTTATTTGTTTACATTTTGGCTTCCAGGATTGTAATTCCTAAATGAGTCTTCAGTCAGTTACTCAGATATTTTTGTGTAAATAGCATCAGCCACAGTGCCGCATACATGTGTGTGGTTTCTGTAACGGTAATGCTTTAAAAGCGGTGTAACAATTCTGAGACTAGCATCCGAAGAGCATTAGCAATATCGAGGCAAGCAATATGGCGAACTTTGAAAGGTGATAATTGCTACCTATACCATCTTCAAAAAGTTCAGAATTTATTACCTCAAGATTATGTCAAGAGATTGAATTTTAGTAACTGGTTTCTTGACAAAATTCGCGATGATAATTTATTTCCATTAAATATTATATGTACCGATGAAGCTACCTTAGATGAAGAAAACAAGAGGAGGAATTGTTAATCAAAGAAATTATCATGTATGGGCTCTTGAAAATCCCAGAGCTATTAGAGAGAATAGGTTTCAGCATAAATTTGCTATTAACGTTTGGCTTGGAATTCGTAACGGATTACTGGTGGGACAATATTTTTTACCTGGAAGATTGACTGGTATCACATTTACACATTTTTTGGAGAACGACTTTTCTAATTATTTAGATGGCATTCCCTTACAGCAGCGGATTGAAATGTGGTTCGAACTCGATGGATGTCCAGCTCATTATAGCAGAGTTGCTCGAGCTTGGCTGGATATAAATTATTCACGACGATGGATTGGACGTGGAGGAGTAGTACCTTGGCCACCCAGATCACCTGATATGACACCCATGGATTTTTTCGTATGGGAAATCTTGAAGCAGAAAGTTTATTCGGTGTCAATCAACTCAAGAGAGCAATTAAGAGACCGAATCATAGATGCAGTGCACCAAATACCATCAGAACAATGTTTAGCTGCAATTTATCAAGTGAGTGCTAGATGTAATCCATTGGTGGAAGAGGACAAAATTTTGAGCAATATTTACATTAAAAAGAACATAACATAAATATAAATGTAAATAAATAAGTATAAAAATGAAAACTTGTTTTGTTTCTTTTTTTTTTTTTGCGATTTTCTCTAAAACGAGCAAATCTCTAAAGTACTTTTTGTCTTAGTTTTTCGGTCCCCTATAAGTTCCTGAAGTTTTGCCATTTAAGTTCGGGACACCCTGTATATAGAAGGATTGGCCATAATAACACTGTGTTGTGTTTGGTTTATAGCAAACTAACTCATTTTTATAATAATTAGGTATACTCTAAAAATCGTTGTTAAGGGCCATGAAAAAAACCCCACAAAATCTGCAAATGTTTGAGGAAATTCAAAAAAATTAATAGCCTGTATCTTATCCCCAGTTTAAGGCCCAGAGCTTATTTTCCGCTCAAATTCTCTACTTTTGAATACAAGATTTTCTATATAACCAACCGTGCAGCAGATATTTAGGAGAAACATAAAAGTTCGAATTATCTGACGCTTTGATGCTACCAATTAGCGAGCAATGGCGTTTCAAGATCCAAAGCCTGAATTTTTGTATTCAAGCTCAACACTAACAATACATAACTTAATCAAAAATACTCGATCTTTCACATACCAAAATGTACAATGCTACTAGTTTTGGGATACCGCGAAAATATTGGTCCCCACCCATCGGGTATCACGAGAGTATCGGATTACCAGAAGTTGGATTCAGATTCTGCTGATTTTAAAAAAAGCAATTCATTATTTGCAACCTCTTGGATATAATTCATATTATTAGATCAACACACTCATACTTTAGAACTATGAAAAAATACCCGTAAAATTGTATCATTGTGAAATAATTTAGCTTTTATTTAACTTAAATAAAAATAAAAATAAAAATTTATTCTAGGACAAAGTCCTTAAGTAATAAAATTTATATGACAGCAAATTAATAAGACATTATTTTAACTTTTTAGAAATAAGAAATTAATTATCCAAGCTACACCTTACAATTTACCTTAACCAATTATAATTATTGTTTCTCTTTGATTTAAACATTATATTTGATTTATTTTTTTCTAAATTATGTTAGGAGACATTGTAAATTTAAGAAGATGCATTGTGAATGCCGATGCTAATATACGATGCACAGACAGCCGGCAGATCGGATTCGAGCGTGGGTGTCCGAGATCCGAGGAAGGTTTAGTAGTGGGGAAAAAATCAATGTCTGAGTAAGGTCTAATAATATCAACGGCACATTCATTTTGAAAATATTAAATATCTCAATAATAGATTACAAAAAGATTTATATAAATATATGTACAATTCGAAAGGATCACTAGATTGAATATTTTTTAGGAATTACAGAAAAGGAAAACAAAATTCAAAAGCGGAATTGTCTAAGATATACCTAATTCGGTATAAACGCCAACAATTTTTTTGAGGTAAGTGGTCAGTAATTTTTTTTTTTTTTTTTAACCAGCTCCTGCTCCTGGCTGGCACCGATCTCAAAAAAAATAGTCGGCGTGTGTAACGAATTAGGTATGTCATAGACAAATACGCTTTTGAATTTTGTATTCCTTTTCTGTAATTCCTTCGAAATATTATTGTTTTCCTTTTGAGTTCACTGGATGTTTATAACTTTGTATACCTATCTACCGATTTGAAATCGGTTTAATTTTATTCTTAAATTACTCTTATTTCTAAGTTTTTAGTGTACTAAGCTAAGATAAAAGTAAATAGGTAGTTATTATTATTATGATTACTATAGATAGATTGGTAATATCTAAGTGATTATGTTTGATTATTAGTAATTTAAAAGTCTATAATACTTTGTAACAATGGCGAGATCCTTATCAAGAGGTTCTTCTAAAAAAAAGAAGATCCCGGCGTAACTTATTTTTCATTGCCCATCTGCTGATGTCCTCAATATCATCCTGAATTTTACGAGATGCTTCGAACATGTCTGAAGGATGGGAGGATAGGTAGATTTGGAGGTCTTCGGTGTACAGATGATACTGGGAGTGGCGTATAACTTGGGGTAGGTCATTAATATAAGATGAGAAGAGGATTGGTGACAGGGAGGATCCTTGAGGGACACCTCGTGTTACAAATAAACTTATCCATAAAGATCTTAATGTCCTATATTTTGCAAATTTAGCGCAAACCAGATACCTATCCCTTAATAGTAAACTTCATAACCACAAAAATCCACTAGTCTCTGAACTTGCTTCGCATTCTATTATCAACAACCGTCTGAAATGAAGACGGCCTCGAGACCTTGTAGTATAGAATTCTCATTGAAGTGTTACTGGTGAGTAGTTCTTTTACAAATTTGACATGTTATTGTAGTCATAATCAATACATTTACTTGATGTATATATTTTGTACAGTTGTCGATTTAAATAAATGGATTTAAAAAAAAAATTAACCTTGAGGTTTTTTAATATGTATTTTTTGTTTTCTAAAAACTCTGTAAAAATGTCAAAAACAGACAGAGAAAGTTATAGAGAGGCCGGTCAAGAAAACTGGTGTAATAAATTCTTTCTAATTGGGTACTAACCTTCCTCAGGGCGGCCGTGTCAATTAAAAACGCGCTGTATCTTAGAAGTATTATCGCAGTTAAAGTGACATGAAAAAAAACAACAGTGGCATTACAGACTCCAAATTTAGTTTTATAATTTATAAAAACAAAAATATTTTTAATTTCAATTCAAAGGTTCTAGCTTAATTATAAAATTAAGATAATATATAATCTACAACATGTAATGTAAGTTAATTACAATTCAGATAGTTACAACAAAAAAAAAATTACAAATTTTTATTTAAGAAGATAAATATTCCAAAGTGTCTGGGTTTCAATTACAACTTCAGGTACCACAAATGTATATAAAACCTTAAAATACACTTACTTACTTAAACCCATAAGGACACACGCTACACAAATATATGGGACTGCAAAAAATACACACCTTAAAATAATACAAATATTTCAATAAAAAATACTCAGACTAATCACGAAATCACCTTGGTACATTTCGATCACACACTTTTCTCTGATTTAGAAATACCCACAGTAAAGGAAGATATACATAGCCTTTATAGATGATTTCACGACAGACTTCATGGACATAATAACATACTCATTGATTACATGGCCACGACTGACATGCCTGGAAATACTCTCAGAAGCTTAAAAGAAGCTGGATGAGAGATTTGCTCAAATAATTCCTTTTTTCTAATCCATGCCAGGAGGAGGTACTTTTGAGGGCTAGTCTCCCACACGCCTATAAAGCCTGTATTTTTACAATTTATCAAATTCACTTATTGTTACTCATATAATAGGTGTAAATAAAAATCTTAAACAGAAAAGAAGAATTATAAATAAAAACCTTTCAAACTATAAATTAGGACGTTATTTAAGTCGATATATCAATGGTTCATTAGCGCTCTAAGGCCACTATCAACCTGCAAAGATATATAAAATAATCTCTGTTCAGAAATAAGAAAAATAATTCTTTTTAATGATAAAAGTATAGTTGACTGTTAACCTTCCAGTAGTCGCAACCCTAGGGCTAACACCAATAGTCGCAACGATCTGACAGATCACCTCTTGAAATTCAATCGTTTTACTGGTGATTTCATCAATTTTGTTTTTCCCATTTACTTAATTTGATTTTTAAAGGAATGCAAATAATAATACACTTTAATATAATAAGTAATACAAATATTATTTATCTATTATAACAACTTTAAACTATTTTTCTGTTATCACAAATGTTTAACTATTATTTACTTCACTAATTTTATTTATACAGCTTTGGCAGACAATTATGAATGTTTCTAAACATAAATACATTTTACATTGTTCACAAAAGTATTTAGTCAGCCTTCGTTTTTCACATCATTCATAACGCCGTCTTATAGAGCCGCGTCCTTCACGACTTGCTTCAGGTGGAGCATCCTCTTTTCTATAATATATGAAACATAAACGAACTCTTACTATAAATGAATTATTGGTAATGCATTCCTCATCACTAGATACATCATCTTTGTGTTCAGTATCTGAATGCTCAATTCTTTTTTCAGCAACGCCTGTTTCACTTACAGAATCAGTCTCACTTTCAACAAAATCGTCTATATCACTATTATTCTCCGTATTACAAGGAATGATTTTACGAATCATTTCAATATCGTCTGGGTTTTCTAAATCGAAGGT
Source organism: Euschistus heros (assembly GCA_003667255.2). Lineage (NCBI taxonomy): Eukaryota > Metazoa > Arthropoda > Insecta > Hemiptera > Pentatomidae > Euschistus > Euschistus heros. The sequence goes on along the minus strand of RCWM02000572.1, from coordinate 565,453 downwards.
GCGCTTACGATTCATAATGCAATAATGATAGTAGTCAGTAGTCGCAATGAGCCTAATAGATCTAGTCCCGGTAACAGCGGAATAGAAACTAAATAACTAAAAATCTAGAGAGAACATTGAGGATTTGACATCACTAATGCATTCGACGAATGTTAGCTGAAAGGTACTGAGTCGCTTATCTCATTATAAAAATCCTACTCGGAATACTGCGCAAATAATACCTTAGGTGATCTGTCAGATCGGTTGCGAGTACTGGAGGGTTAAGATGTATGGAGAAGACCAGCCATCGTTCGTCTCCCCTCCAGTGTGGTACGGTAGCCCTGATGAAGACCCAAAGGTCGAAACGTTGGCAGGTATTAAAATGTTTCTACTTAGACGTGGTGTTTCTCTTTGACTGCATCCCTGATTATCTTCTTCTCCATAATTGTTTTTAATTCTGTGTGAAGCAATATTGGCCTAGTAAATACATTGTTTCTCTTCTATTAAAATAACAAAAAATATCTTTTAAACTTTTTTTTTTTTTTATAAACGATTAGGTGTCACAAACTGTCTCTAATGTCAGTTGTATCGATCAGTTCCTAAGAATCGACTTTGGTCTCGATTCGTTTCTCAAGAATGGAATAGAAACTTGGAATTGATACATTCCTAATTATCATTATAAATATTATCAAATCAGAATTAAATTTTAATATTACATCTTGCTTTAATTAATTAATGCAATATAAAAAATTAGTAAAACTATGAAATCAAAACGACAGCTATAGATATCGCTCAAATCATAAACGGACTATGAAAGGCCTATGAATATTGACGGAGAGGAAGTTGGAGACGAGACGATAGTAGGGAACTGAAACTTAGCTGCTTATGCCTAAATGCATAACATAGAGAGCGCTGCATAAATGTTCTCATGCAATGTAAATGCACCCTTCCCCTCCCCCTCGTCCTCTTCCCTCCGAACGGTGGGGGGGGGGGGTAGAAAATTATTGGGCTCTAGATTGGACTTTACTCAGGCCATCCTCCTCTGAATTAATACATTTCAATTTCGAAATCGCCTCGGCAACTCTAAGCTTATATCAAGGCTAGTTCTGCCTCATCAACCTGCTAGGTGGCACTATTGCCGATATTTTGAGAAAGACATCTGATGAAATAAATGTTTTTTTGATAAAAAAAAATAAAAAAATAATAATAACAATATGCTTAACCTTGAACTTACAAGGAGACGTTTTGACTTGTAACTCACAGATTAGAATGCCGATTTTGACCTATAATGGCACAAAATAAGAGTTATAGCCGCCAATGAGTATTGGGAGCCAAGTAAAAACCAAAAAAAAACCCAATTTGATAATCACATTTTACTTATTTTTCTTTTATCTTGGTCAAGATACATAAATTATTGTTTTTACGTAAAATTGTAGTTTTGCATGCTATCTCTTTACCACAACCAAAACCCGTTGTCCGATAACACAGGCAACAAAAAAAAAAATGTTTTTGAAATTTTTTTTTACTTTAATAGCTGATTTTTATAGATTTTTGTGTGCTGAATCCAAATCTGGTCTTAGTTTTTTGTATCACCCAAAGTTGTTGAGAAATTTGCTTTTTTTATATAATTTAAAAAAGCATATATAACTGTTTAATATAAATATAAAGTATTATATAACTGTTTTATGAGGCCTAACTTTATATGTAGAGATGGTAAAAGAGTGTTCCAGTTCTTTCTGCACCAATGTTGATCCCTTGCTGTACTGCCCCATTCACACAAAAATATGGAAATTTGGTAAAACCGCCTTGCTGACCAGGAAGCATGCATGCAAACTCAAGTTAAAAATAAATATGTTTTTCGGATTTTCCAATTTTTTTAATAGGTTTTCGTTGATCGAAATTTGCATTAATATACATCAAAAGAAAGCTGAGGGTCTCTTCTTTCCAGCGATACCAATGAATGAATAGCGTGATAAAGTATTAGCTATTTAAAGGAAAGTAACCAATAATCGTTTTAAAAATTTCTTTCCCTCGAAGAGTGTGAAAAATGATATTTTTTGTTTTTATTGAATAAACGTTTTTTAATGTTTTTGAGGGTGCTGAATTAGAATATAACGTCAATTTTGTATTAGAAAATCTATAGAGGTAGTTTGCTTGAAAATCTAATCATTTTTTTAGAATTTAATTAACCTAAACCAAAATCTATGGAGCAGCTGTATTTTTTCTTAAATCCGCAATCAAAAATAAAAATATTGGTGCAAGAATTATGTCGATATCATTTTTAAACTCGAGATGTAAAATAAATTAATTTAATGCCGTTTTATTTTTTTTAGTGGGTTCTAGAGCCCATTGGTCGGAACGGCAAAATGGGTGTCTAATATTTTTTGAACAGAAACCTCAAAAACATTTGCCAACAAGATCCATGAGAGACTGAGTGTGTCCTCCCCTTGTTAGTTATATGTATAAATATATGCATTTTTTTTTTTTTTATTTATTCTTTTCTGATGCTCTGGCTCAGACAAGTCATAGGGCTTTTCTGGTTAATTTATGACTATCTTAGAAAATATAAATGGAAGGAGAGGGAGAAGAGGCTCCGCTGGCTGGCACTACATTCACAGGGCGAGGGGTGATAACTCCCCACTCCCTCTGGTGGCCTTAATAAAAAGTAAAGATATAACGAATGTTATAGAACAAATGTTTACATCTGGAATTTTATAAAGCTGCGGTTGTTGGAGCGGGGGTTGGACCCGGTCCAAGGGCTGTCCTCTGTCGTTTAGTGCCCTCCTTCCCCTGGCATCGCTTTGCACAACTAAATAATTCTTCACATGTATTATTTATGTCGGCGCTTGTTTTCGTCCCGCCCGGCCTCGATCCGACGTCTTCGTCATGTCGGTTTTAGTAATTGAATAATGGAGGGCGGTCTTGGGAAGCCACGTCGGGGAATATTGTAACATGGCGAGTGAGCACCGCCATACGAGGAAGGCCGAAAATTAATGTAGGCAGGTATGATTGTTCTATATAATAAATAAACTAAATAATGTAAAACATATTTTATTAATAAAAATACACTTCATTCCTCTTTCTACGAATTATGGGTACACGATTAAGAAATTATATCAATAATTATTATAGATGGAGAGTTAAAAGAGGGGCGGCACCCTACTATAACTTTTATTATAAGTATTAAAAGCGGAAGAGTGACTGACAGCGACCCCGACTTTAAATAAGGGCAATTACATCCGTTGCCGTTATATCTGCACACAAAACAAAGAAAAGCAAAGGTTAGGTGGAGAGGATATTATGATGGATCCAGAAATCAGGAGGCTCTTGCTTGGAGGAGCTAGGAAGTGAAGAAGAAATAAGTCTGATCATGAGAGAGACGATTGAGACCTGGCTCAGACGAACTTCACGATGCCGACTTAGACCGTAACACTTAAAGGCAATAAGTCTAGGGAGTAAATTGTGTGCTGGACTTAATTACAGTAATTGAATGGGTCCGCCGAAAAACGTTCTAAGCGACAAAACAAATTTTGAGTAATCAGTGAAAGAAAACCATAATCTAAAGTTCTCGTTAGTTTTGTAAGTTAGATTTTTTTTTATATTTGTTATATTTACATCTATAATAAGTAATTAAATTTGATATATTGGCTCTACTCGAAAAGTTTAGAATTTTCGAGTTAAAACTTGTTTTTTGTGTGGTCAAAAACCACATCCTGGTTTTCGGACGCCGAGTCTACAGTATTGCACTTATACGATGGGCCCGGTGAAAGAAACCCAGATGCTACTCGATAGTTCTCCCCTACAGGACGAAGATCCCAATAAAAGAAAGAATGACGAAGAAGAAGGAAAATTTTTCAACCCAAAAAAATTTGTAAAGAGAAGAGATCCTCGGCTAGAAAACAAATTTCAAATAGAAATTTCCAACAGATACTCTGAACTAAACAAAGTTCAGATTGAATCAATTCCAACTACTAGTTTCAGCAACTCTAGTTTTACAAACAATACTCCTCCAGCGGTTTCGAGACCTCCACCAATCGTCATTGGTAAAGAATTTTCCACACTAGCAGTCACCCAGGAATTCCAGAAACACAATATAAATAATATTTTTGTGAGGCCTTGTGCTGACAGTATAAGAATTTATCCAGAAAACCAGTCAGAACATTCCAAGGTTCTCAATTTATTGAAGACCAGCAATTTTGATTATCATACATTTGCACCAAAAAGTAACAGGCGTGAGACAAAAAAATTCTTATTACTGAATATTGACATCCAAGAAGACATTTTTAATATTCAGCAAGCTTTTCAGGAAGTAAAGGGAATATTAGATATACGCCGGCTTAAAAAATCATTTCCAGACGGATCAAAAAAGGAAATACCTCCTGTGCTCTTAACTACAACCCACGAGACCAAAATAGAAGATATAAAGCAAATTCGACACATAAACAGAACCTTGTTCACAGTAGTTCATTATAAAGAGGAAAGAGGTATTCCTCAGTGTCACAGATGTCAAGAATTTGGACATACAAAAAATCATTGTGGCAGGAAATTTGTCTGTGTTCGCTGTAGCGGACCCCATGATATTACGCAATGTACTAGACAAGAGAGTCCAAAATGTAAAAACTGTCAAGGACCTCATGTTGCATCCTACAGATTATGCCAAAAGCGACTAGAACTAGAGTCAAAAATGATTCAGCGAAGATCAGTACCAACAACAACATTGCAACCAGACATTAAAGAAGCACCAAGAAATACGCATTATAAGAAAACATCGGGTTCTAAAAGCTATTCAGACGTAACAAATAACATAAATGAAGAACCACCTCCTTGGCTCGGCCAAATAACAAGTTTGTTGGATAGATACATGAACCAAATTACACAACTTATTCAAACTTTAGTTAACGTCGTAACCTCAAAATGAGCAGAGAAATAACAATTTTAAACTTCAATGCCGACGGTTTATCTAGCAAACTAGGGGAAGTAGAAACGTTGATGGCGCTGATTAAACCTACTATCGCTGTTATAAGCGATACAAGATTAAATAACAAAACAATGCATCTGTCTGGATACTCAATTGTCACTGAGAACCTAACTGACCCTTACGGTGGCGTTCTTATTGCCATACGCCATGGAACAACTTGGAAAATACTGCCTACTCCGTTCAACATCACCGATAATAGGATCCATCATCTCACAATACAGGTGAAATTACAGCAATTAATTCGCATAACCGCCTTATACAGACGCCCGCGAAGCTCTCTCCTAGAATTCCAGAAAATCCTAAAAGAATGTGCCAAACGGAGTAACCACTGGATAATTGGGGATTTGAATTCTCGACACACTATTTGGAATAATGCAAAGAATAATAAAGCTGGTCAACTTATTGCAAAAACACTATTTACAGTCGTTCATCCAGAAACACACACGTTCCGCCACAGAGCAAACCCAAAAATCACTTCCACTATCGACTTATTACTGACGAGACAAGCTTATAAGATTACAAAATGTACTGCATTAGATTTTATAACATCTGATCACAGGCCTGTTTTGTATAATGTATTAGGAAATGTGGAACAACAAATCCCCTCGAAATATAGTTATAAACAAGCAGACTGGGATTTATATCGAAATCAAATATATCATCAACTAGGACTAGTCCCGACGCTTTCTTCAATAGAAGACATAGACCAGGAATTGATATTCTTCAATAAAACCATAAAGGCAGCTGCTGACATAGCAATTCCTAAGTTTACTCCAGTACCATCTTGCTTACGGTCCCCTCCAGAGCATATTTTACAGCTTATAAAACAGCGCAACTACTGGAAAAATAAATGGTACCGAAAAAGAGACAATTCCGTAAAGAAAATCCTGAACTCCCTTACAACACAGATCCGTAATCTGTTAAAAATATGGAAAACGGATATATGGGAAGAAAAACTTAGAGCTACTCACGGTGACTATCGAAAATTTTGGAAAATTCTGAAAAATAAAACAAGGACTAGTAAGCTAGTAAGATTACACGAAGGAGACATCCTACTAACAGCAGAGCAACAGGCCGAAAAGTTAGCAAAATATTTCGATGAAGATATCACTAGGCGAACTGGAGATTTGAATTCATTGCCAACAGCAGATACAGAGGATAATTACATGTACATTTCACCTAAAAAGCTAAAAGCGATAATTCGTCGAACAAATGGAAACCGAGCACCTGGATGCGATGGCATACAAACAGTACTACTGAAAAAACTTCCCAGAAGGGGAATAGCCCGTTTAGTAAACCTTTTTAATACCTGCATCAGACTGAGATATTTCCCTAAAGGATGGAAATGTGCCACGTTATTCCCATTACTTAAACCGGGAAAAAATGGAAACGAACCTGCTCACTACCGACCAATAAGTTTGCTTCCCCATATAGCAAAAATATTCGAGAAAATTATCCTAGAATATTTGAAGAAATTCTGCAGGGATAAAGAAATAATACCACCAGAACAAGCAGGATTTCAGACACACCTATCCACTGAACACCCTTTGGTGAAATTGCAAAATGAAGTATCTCAAAATTTCAATAGAAACACGGCCACTGCATTAATATCAATAGATTGTTCAAAGGCATTTGATGCTGTCTCGCACGGCATAGTATGTCAACAGTTAATAGACAATGAATGCCCAGAGCAACTATTTTCGCTTATTAAATCGTTTCTTAGCCAACGATATATAATGGTAAAAGTTGGAGAAGCCTATTCAAAAGTAGTACCTCTTACTTGTGGTGTCCCACAAGGAGCGGTTTTGTCACCGATCCTTTTTTCTATATATACAGCAAACATTGTTGGAGCTAAATACCACAAATCCAGTGTAACCGCTTTTGCTGATGACCTAGCTATCACAAGCAGTAGCCTCAATGCCACAAGGGCCCTCAGTCAAGCCGAAGTAGCATGTCAAAAGATTGTTGACGGCTTAAGAAAACTTCATATTGACGTGAATTTTAATAAAACTAAATGTACGATATTTTCATTTCAAAAAGGAAAGAAAAAACTCCCAGTTAATTTTAAATTAAACGGACATACAAACAAAATTTCTAATAAATTATTATATTTAGGCATTTACTTTGACAGACATATGACGTTTTCTGCCCATTTTGAAAAGAAACTTAAAACTGTACGGACAAAATCATACAAACTTTATCACCTATTGCTATCAAGGAGTCTTTCACTACGGCTCAAGCTAATAATTTATAAATGCGTTTTGAGGCCGGCATTACTCTATGGAGCACCGATGTTCCTTCATCTGTCAAAGACAATGACAAAACGGTTAGAATCATTTCAAAATGGAATTATTAGAAAAATAGTAAAGGGAACGGCATTCGAAAAGAAAAAGTCAAAATTAATAAGTAAAGAGCTTCAATTACTGACAATAAAAGAAATTATAGATCTAAAACATTTAAATTTTCAATCAAAATTACCACTGTCCGGGAATAACTTGTTCAATAAACTTATAGAAAGTCCAGCTCCCCAACGTTGGCAGAAATATATTACAATGCGTGAATAAATTTAAGTTTTAATTTTAGTTTAAGTTGTTAGGTTAGGCCGGCTCAAATAAAAGATGAACCCCCATCATCAAATAATAAATAAATTAAATCAAAAAATTTTCAAACCTATATTTATCACTTATAAATTCCTTAAAATGTAATCTAGTTACAGTACAAGGAGAAAAATAAATAAATAAAATATTAAGCATAACAGAACTAATAAAGGGGCTTAAAAAAAAAAAAAAAAAAAAAAAAAAAAAAAAAAAAAAAAAAAAAAAAAAAAAATCTATAATAACATAATGGATTACAGTATCATACATTGACGTACTATTTATTATATATTTAAAAACCTTTAAAATCGCCACTCGGAAATTTTGTCGCTTAGAACGTATTTCGGCGGACCCATTCAATTGTAACATCATATTAAGCTCTTAAATTTATTAATTCGTTAAATAAATATAGGAAAAGGGGTAAATATAGTCACCCTCTTTTATTTTCGATATAGTTCGATATAGTTACTTTTAACTTTTGAAGTGTTTTTTTTTTTTAAAGCCCCTTATTTTTATTAGTTCTGTTATGCTTAATATTTTATTTATTTATTTTTCTCCTTGTACTGTAACTAGATTACATTTTAAGGAATTTATAAGTAATAAATATAGGTTTGAAAATTTTTGATTTAATTTATTTATTATTAGATGATGGGGGTTCATCTTTTATTTGAGCCGGCCTAACCTAACAACTTAAACTAAAATTAAAACTTAAATTTATTCACGCATTGTAATATATTTCTGCCAACGTTGGGGAGCCGGACTTTCTATAAGTTTATTGAACAAGTTATTCCCGGACAGTGGTAATTTTGATTGAAAATTTAAATGTTAGATCTATAATTTCTTTTATTGTCAGTAATTAAAGCTCTTCAGTTATTAATTTTGACTTTTTCTTTTCGAATGCCGTTCCCTTTACTATTTTTCTAATAATTCCATTTTGAAATGATTCTAACCGTTTTGTCATTGTCTTTGACAGATGAAGGAACATCGGTGCTCCATAGAGTAATGCCGGCCTCAAAACGCATTTATAAATTATTAGCTTGAGCCGTAGTGAAAGACTCCTTGATAGCAATAGGTGATAAAGTTTGTATGATTTTGTCCGTACAGTTTTAAGTTTCTTTTCAAAATGGGCAGAAAACGTCATATGTCTGTCAAAGTAAATGCCTAAATATAATAATTTATTAGAAATTTTGTTTGTTTGTCCGTTTAATTTAAAATGAACTGGGAGTTTTTTCTTTCCTCTTTGAAATGAAAATATCGTACATTTAGTTTTATTAACATTCACGTCAATATGAAGTTTTCTTAAGCCGTCAACAATCTTTTGACATGCTACTTCGGCTTGACTGAGGGCCCTTGAGGCTACTGCTTGTGATAGCTAGATCATCAGCAAAAGCGGTTACACTGGATTTGTGGTATTTAGCTCCAACAATGTTTGCTGTATATATAGAAAAAAGGATCGGTGACAAAACCGCTCCTTGTGGGACACCACAAGTAAGAGGTACTTCTTTTGAAGAGGCTTCTCCAACTTTTACCACTATATATCGTTGGCTAAGAAACGATTTAATAAGCGAAAATAGTTGCTCTGGGCATTCATTGTCTATTAACTGTTGGCATAATATGCCGTGCGAGACAGCATCAAATGCCTTTGAACAATCTATTGATATTATTGCAGTGGCCGTGTTTCTATTGAAATTTTGAGATACTTCATTTTGTAATTTCACCAAAGGGTGTTCAGTGGATAGGTGTGTCTGAAATCCTGCTTGTTCTGGTGGTATTATTTCTTTATCCCTGCAGAATTTCTTCAAATATTCTAGGATAATTTTCTCGAATATTTTTGCTATATGGGGAAGCAAACTTATTGGTCGGTAGTGAGCAGGTTCGTTTCCATTTTTTCCCGGTTTAAGTAATGGGAATAACGTGGCACATTTCCATGCTTTAGGGAAATATCTAAGTCTGATGCAGGTATTAAAAAGGTTTACTAAACGGGCTATTCCCCTTCTGGGAAGTTTTTTCAGTAGTACTGTTTGTATGCCATCGCATCCTGGTGCTCGGTTTCCATTTGTTCGACGAATTATCGCTTTTAGCTTTTTAGGTGATATGTACATGTAATTATCCTCTGTATCTGCTGTTGGCAATGAATTCAAATCTCCAGTTCGCCTAGTGATATCTTCATCGAAATATTTTGCTAACTTTTCGGCCTGTTGCTCTGCTGTTAGTAGGATGTCTCCTTCGTGTAATCTTACCAACTTACTAGTCCTTGTTTTATTCAGAATTTTCCAAAATTTTCGATAGTCACCGTGAGTAGCTCTAAGTTTTTCTTCCCATATATCCGTTTTCCATATTTTCAACAGATTACGGATCTGTGTTGTAAGGGAGTTCAGGATTTTCTTTACGGAATTGTCTCTTTTTCGGTACCATTTATTTTTCCAGTAGTTGCGCTGTTTTATAAGCTGTAAAATATGCTCTGGAGGGGACCGTAAGCAAGATGGTACTGGAGTAAACTTAGGAATCGCTATGTCAGCAGCTGCCTTTATGGTTTTATTGAAGAATATCAATTCCTGGTCTATGTCTTCTATTGAAGAAAGCGTCGGGACTAGTCCTAGTTGATGATATATTTGATTTCGATATAAATCCCAGTCTGCTTGTTTATAACTATATTTCGAGGGGATTTGTTGTTCCACATTTCCTAATACATTATACAAAACAGGCCTGTGATCAGATGTTATAAAATCTAATGCAGTACATTTTGAAATCTTATAAGCTTGTCTCGTCAGTAATAAGTCGATAGTGGAAGTGATTTTTGGGTTTGCTCTGTGGCGGAACGTGTGTGTTTCTGGATGAACGACTGTAAATAGTGTTTTTGCAATAAGTTGACCAGCTTTATTATTCTTTGCATTATTCCAAATAGTGTGTCGAGAATTCAAATCCCCAATTATCCAGTGGTTACTCCGTTTGGCACATTCTTTTAGGATTTTCTGGAATTCTAGGAGAGAGTTATAGTTATAGAGAGAGCTTTTGAAGTTATAGTTTTTTTCTTTAATTATCAACTGTAACAAGTTTCATAAATGCGAGAAGGCAAAACAATAATTAAATCAATTATTTAATATCGAAAACGACGATTTACAAAAATATTTCAAATTCAAATATTCAAATGTTATTCAAAAAACATATACAAAATGTGCCCTCTTCAAAAAAATCACCAAAAACAGGATAAAACAATTAAAAACGGCATTTAATTTAAATTTTAAATTATAAATAAACTGAATAATATTGGGAAATGATCGTTAGAATATTGGTCCTGGGAAACCTGCCAGTCTAAGTGAGTAAATAAACTAGGTGAGCACCAAGTTAGGTCAATACAAGTGAAGGAATTATATGCTGGACTCAAATATGTTGGTTGTCCTGAATTTAAGAATATGGAGTCTGTGCTGTCTATTATTCGTTTAATAGTATTTCCGCGGGTTGAGCAATATGAAGAACCCCACGAAATATGATGGGCGTTAACGTCACTAACAACAATATAGGGAGAAGGGGTATTATTCAGGAGATTAACAAAATCTACTTCATCAAAATTTTCTGGAGGAAGATAAATATTATTGATAAAAATAGGGATGTTAAGGAAGACCTTGACTATCCCTGCTTGCAGGGAGGTATGTATCTGAATCAACTCAGAAACGACCTTTTTATCGACGGCAATTAAAATCCCACCTTATGCGCTACTGCGATATTCAAAATCGTTCCTGTAAATGTTATAATATTTTAGGTTAAATGTTTTATTGGGGTGTAATTTAGTCTCTTGTAAATTCCATTAGCGCTCAAGCAACTAACTGGCGTGACTGTTTTAATAGACACAGCTGTTACTGGGTTTCTAAAAATAACTCGATTTTCGATCATTTGTTCCGTTTGTACATTAACTGATTGTTTCGTCTTTACAATATTAGCAAAAGAAATTTGGGTAGATATGGGGCCGCCTCTTGAATTCGCTTTATTTCTTTTTCTTTAATGAAAACTGGGCAATTTTTAGAAAATGCATGGTGGTCACCTAAGCAGTTAGTACACATTTTCGGATTATTGCACTCAGAGCCCTCATGCTTTGTTTTCCCACAAAATTTGCATAAAGCTTCTTTGGTGCAATTGTTTTTAGTATGGCCAAATTAAACAAACGTAGCAACGAATTGGGTTTGAAATAAATTGCTTTACTGCAACATTATGAAAACCTAATTTAATTTCGGAGGGAAGAGAGGGATTGCCAAAAGTTAATAAGTAATTATCGCTGTTATGCTTTTCATTATTTCTAAAATACGTCAACCTTTTAACAGCGACAACATTTTGGGGTTTAAGCTCCTTTTTTTATTTCTTCTATATCGACAAAATTTAGATCGGGGCACCACACTATGCCTTTACTCAGATTTAATCTAGCATGGGGCTCTATTTCGACTGGAAAATTATTGCATAGATTATTACACTTTAACAGTTTTTCCCGATTGAGAATCGGAAAATTCCTCTACCAAAAGAGTTCCATCTTTCAATTTTTTAAACAATTTAGCATCTCCTATTAATGATTTTAAACTTTTATGGATTAAAAAAGGTGATACTCTTTTAAAATCTGATAACTTATCTTCATTATCCGAATCAATTCTTTTAATTATTAAAAGTTTGGGATAGTTTTTTTTCGTTCGGTATTCCCTACAGCAGTACACTTAAATATCCCTTTCTTTCTTTTTAAAGGAGGGGATTCTGCCATTTCGTTGCTATTAAATATAGAGTTAAACAGCTAGGTCCACACACCACAGAACCAAACCTCAAATTCTAGTGAACATAAATTATTCAAAAAAGGAAAGAAAAAAGTTCAAGTTCTCATCTGAGTAGTTCTTGGAGTAGATCCTCAGCAGATTCACATCATAAAATTTCACTTTACTAACACAACATATATAAAAATCAATACTTTTTGTTGTACAAAAATGTTAGGCTTTCTAGTAAGGTTATGATCGTCAGGATCTTAAGATATCGTTGGCCGAAGGACATCCTTGGCTATTCTCCTTCCAAACAAATTATTTTTTGTCCTTAAGAATACTTTTTTTTTAGTCGTTGTCGGTCTCAGAATAGTCCGCCATTTAAAAAAAAAAAAAAATCATTTTTCTTAAAATTAACTAGGATAGTTCCCCCCCCCTGGTTTTTCATTTATTTAAAAAAACATAAGCCTTCCTGACAGTGAATGCCCTAGCTTGTAAGGAATTCATTCTGTAGCCAGTAAAGAAACCTGGTTTCAATTTCGGAAACCTCTCTTTCTTTTTTATTACTATGTAGTTATTGAAACAAAACATCATTATTTTGCATCGGGTGAATAAACAAGACGAAGTTGAACTTAAACAAAACTGGGGATCACAACGGAACGTTTCCCCCGCGCCGGTTGTTGACAGTTAGCTCAGTTTGTGTAACTGTACCTCGCTTAAACAGAGCTTATACAAACTTTTCATTTTCTGATAACTTTTGCCCGAGTGTGAAGTTGGCAGGACTGTTCTCAATATTTCCCCTTCACTCTTGATTAGTTATAGACCATTAGCTAAATTAAACATCGAATCAACTCCGTGGGTGCCGAATTAATTAATTGCGAAATTATATTAATTGAAATACATTATGGATACATACGCAATTTGTATTTACTAAAATACTTTCTGAATTTAATATGCCCGACATTTAATTTCCTCATCAATATGTAAACGTAGCTCAACTCATATTTTTGAAACACGTTCTTTTTTATTAATTAATAGCATCCTCCTTCGCTAAAGTAAGAAACTTCTACTTTTAAATTTTAACTAAGAATCGAATTTTTATTTAGGTATCGATAAAAATCGCGTAAAAGAAAATATGAATTCATAGGACGTTCGAATAACATTACATTTCATAATGACTGTTAAATGATTTGATTGTTGTGGTTTCTAGTTCTGGAAAGTCCTACACACATTTGACCAAGAAGAGAAACACTTAATCCGAAGATCAATTTCAACGCTTTTATATGTCTAGCCTTGCCATGTTAAGTATTTGTAAATTGTAATAGTAAAAGAAACTTTAACTTTAGTTTATAGTTTGAATTAAAATGCAGCCGTAGTCATTTTTATCCTGGTACCATTGCACAGATTATATTGGAGAAGATAACGTAAATACATAAGATGCAGAAGTGCAAATTAATGGGCAATCATTTCGGTGCTGCAAAAAGTTTACGTACTTAGGATCTCTAAGAACAGAAAAAAATTATATGAAATTAGAGATCAAAGTAAGAATAGCGTCTGGCAGCAAATGCCTTTTTGCACTTCGTAAAATTCTAAGATTTACGAAATTTTTCGATCTGCCAAAATCAATATATACAAAACTGTAATAAGACTGGTTGTGACTTATAGAAGCGAGTGTTGGGTGTTGACTCAAGAGAATTAGAGGTTGCTGAGGATTTGGGAAAGAAAGGTCCTTTGAAAGATCTTCGGTCGGTGAATGATCACGGGAATTGGAGAGTCAGAACCAACATGGAACTGGAACAACTGTTCGGGGATCCCAACATCATTTAAATAGTCAAAGTAGGAAGATTAAGGTGGTTTAAAGATGTACAAAGTATGACGGAAGACAGGCTTCCAAAAAAGATGATGTACCTCAGGCCGGGAGAGAAAAGATTAAGAGGTGGACCAAGGTTGAGGTGGCTGGACAACGTCTAAGGTGACCTGAGAAAATGGGAGTTAGAGGTTGGAAGAGAAAGGTGGAAGATAGGCAGGAATGGCTGTCGATTCTTTGTGAAGGTCCAAGGTCCGGCGAGAATCGTAGCGCTCAATATAATAATAATAAATTTTATTTTTAGATAAAACTGCACCGTTAAAACCTCTCATGTAGAAAAGATTTCGCCACCTATCGGTCAATTTTCAAAATTCACTCTCATCCAAATATTTTCTCTTTTTCAATAACAATTAATTAAAAATAGGTAGATTTTATTATTGCTAAACCTTCCTAAATCTATTAAGATGATGTTAAAATTTGGTACAGATCGGTGAAGTAGTTTTCACAAACGGAAAATGGCTCGTCTTTTTAATATAATAATATGGATTTTAATAAAAATTTATTTATTCTGGCTGTTCTCTTAAGTAGAACTTTAATTATTTGTTACATTTCAATGTGTTATATACAAAGTATTTTTAGAAGTATTATAATACCTGTGTTTATGCTATTATGTCAGGTGACAACCAATTACCGATGGTTATCAGGTCACTGCGGCACTTGAATTCCTGGCAAATAACACTAAATTGATCTTTTATGACGTCTGTTTTCAGTTCTTGGTTGAAGAGCATTGTTCCTGCAGTGGAGTAGAGGCTGGGATCGCTGAAGATGTCCTCCAATGTGAGGGCCGTGGTCTCTCAGAATCAAGAGGTTACCTTCGGGCACTTCTTCCTAAAAGTAGGGCATAGCAATAATAGTTCTCGCCACTTTAGCTGTAGTATCTGCTAATCTTTTTCTGATTCTTAAAATGATTCAGTTTTTAACTTATATTGAGATTTTCATATTGAATAAAAAATAGACAAATGAACACATTCTAATTTCTAATTATTTAACAAATTGGTGAGGAATATGGGATCTGAAAACCGTTTTAAAGAAGAATTAGATTTACATAAATTTGAAAAACTTTAAACTCGACTCCGTACGTTAGAGAACCTATATGAATTCTTTACACACAAAACAAAACAGAATTGAGGAAGAAATAGTGCGTAAAAAAAATATAAAAAATTTAAGTTTTAATAAATGTTTTGTGTTTCGCGCGTTAAAAAGACCTCTTAAAGTAGATTTAAAATAACTAGACGTATTTCATCTTTTAGAACATTTAATGCAGATTAAGAAAATATAGTTTCTGTTTCTATGGTAAAACAAAGTAGAGAAAACTGCAATTTTTCAGAAAAAAAAGTAAAATTTTAAAAATAAAAACAAAAAAAAAATGCTACCTACTCAACAGATTGAGATAGGAAACTCGTTTCTTCGCCATTCTACCCCGTTTAGCATGTAGTATTACCCAACGTTTTTTTTACACTATGTCTGGGACACCCTGTATAATAGAGAGATTGAGTTAAAACAAATGTAAAGAAATTAGTTGAAAGGAACATTAGAAATGAACGTCCAATAATCAATCCTCTCTATCTCGCTTGGACTCATGAAACAATCAGATCTTTCTGCATGGTTGATTTCCTTTAAAAAATATTAAATTAATTGCTTAGTTGTACACTAACTAAAAACAATATAGTTAAAATATAGGAAGAAACAAAAACTAATGCCATTGAGGTGTTTATTTAAAAAGGATTAATCGAAACATTGTGCGTCGGGTAAACATCTGAGTGATAGACATAGACTATAGGATTGCTCCAGGCTGATTTAACGGATTATGGTTTTAATGGGTAGTCCATTAAAATAAGGCTCCAAAAGGCCGTTTTCAAGAAAAAACTGCGAAACTTTTATTCTCAGCGGATCTTTATGTTTTTTGGGGTGTTGAATCCGAATCCAACCATCGGCTTCATATTCAAAATCGCAAAAAAACCCCGTTATTTTGGGGGTTTTTTTATCTATAACACGATAACGAAGCTTTTTTCTTATAACGATAACGAAAGTCTTCATATATTAATTGTAGCTGGAACTAGTACCTACATAATGAAAAAAAGAAATCCGAAATCGGACCATTTTTTTAAAAAGTTATGTTATTGGGAAAAATGGAGAAATAACTCCGAAAGTATTTGTCCGATTCAAAATATTTTTTTTCAGTCTGAAAGGGGGTTAAATTTACAATTAGATCTTATATTTGAATTTATTTTTTCAAAATTCTTGAAATACACAAGCTGTTGGGGAGGGGGGCTTTTCACTTTTGGAAAAAACAGTTGCCAACCCCAATGAATGCTGGTAAAAAATTATCTTACAATTAGAAAAATGCCCAAACATTAATTTTAATGATTGGGAAACCTGTAAAGAATTAATGACATAAAAAACAAAAAAAACAAACAAGGAAAATTGAAACTGTAAATGAACACCAAAAATTAAAAATATTTTTTTCTTAAATTTCGAAACCATTTCGAAACACTCGCGGGTTTTGCTATCTAATAATCTGAGACCTAAAGTGCTTAAAATATATCCCGAGAGTTTACCGCCATCTCGAGTTTTAAGAGAGCAGAAGCGCTCTCTAGTACCACTGCTCCATCTGGGATAAATCACTTTTGGTTATCGGTTTAAAAGTGCTCCAGCTGGGATAAATCGCTTTTGGTTATCGGTTTAAAGTCTTAAAGTTCAGTCTACTGAACATGTCATGATTTGCATATTTTGCCAAAAGATACACATTTAGCGTGCTAGCTTGGGTGGTTTACAGGATTTAATATAATTTACATATATATCATCTGATAGCTTTGAATTTAATCAGCTTTGAGAAAGAAAAAAGAAATTTGGGATCGAACAAATATTTGAGGAGTTAGAGCGACAAATGTGCCAAAAACACTTGGATTTTACAACAGTACGTTTTTATTAGCGGGCTGGCATGTACATTTTACGTGGTTCGATTAAAACTTCATTTATAGATTCTTATAGTAAATTTAATCAGCTTTAAGATGAAAAAAAAACAATGTTGTATCGGACAAATAGTTTCAGAGTTATAGCCAAAAGAGTTCGGCAAACGTGTTTTTGCGAAGCTGTGGGACAGTTGGCCAATTTCTCCATTTTTTCCCAATAACATAACTCTGCGAAAAATGGTCCGATTTCGGATTTATTTTTTTCAGTATGTAGGTACTAGTTCCAGCTACAATTAATATTTGTAGACTTTCTTCGAAAAAAGCTTTGTTATCGTGTTATAGATAAAAAATCCAAAATAACGGGGTTTTTTTGCGATTTTGAATATGAAGCCGATGGTTGCCGTGGCAGCAAACTTAAAGATAAAGATCCGTTGAGAATAAAAGTTCCGCAGTTTTTTCTTGAAAACGGCCTTATGGAGCCTTATTTTACTGGACTATAGGGTAGTTTGAAGAGAGGTGTGTAGTCAGAGGTTATCGAAAGGTGTCGGCATCGAATATTCGGGTTCCTTATGCCTTTATTAATTTATTTTTATGAAGAAATATTTGCAATGAGTTGTGAGGAGAGTGTTATATTTCCAAACAAGAGACAAGAGATTATACCCAGGCTGTATAATCAATAATTTCTCAATTACTAGAACGACAACTGTCAAAAGTGAAGCTGCACTGATTCGCCAGATTAGCCGACGTGGGAGGGACTTGAAGCAAATCCGAGCGATAAACTGCTCTGTTTAATTTAATACCCCCACCCCACCCCCCGCCCAGCTAACGATTTATTTATTTATCGTTCTCTTCACGCGGCCGACAGCCTAACTCTGACATTTCGCGAAACAAAACCGTTGCCATATCCGCCGACGGAGCTAAACTCTGACAAAGCATTCGAAACAAAATTGAGCCAGGTGAGATACTGCCCGAACCAGACGGATAATTAACTCATAACCTGTGCATTGCATACCCCGAGGCTGATAAACTTCCTGACAGCCGGCCAAACTCCCGGCCTTCCAGCGGATCGGCTCCCGTTTCTGGGAGCCTCTTCCATCGGAGCAATGTCATAACTTTTGTATACATCGTCAATCAAACGAGTGTACAGGGTGTTCAATAAAATACAGTAACATCAGGATTCGATTTATGGAACCATTTGCAAAAAATAAAAACATCCATTTAAACTATGGTTCGATTCTCATTCTTTATATAGACATTTTTAATGTAATTTTTTTTTCGATATTCCTCTAATCCCTGTTGAACAGATCCACTACCTGGGACTCCATTTGGACAAACGTCTCACTTGGAATCCACATACAAGACTGAAACGACAAGAAACGGACCGTCGTTATAGACTACTCCAACATTTGCTAGACTAACGTTCAAGGCTTCAAATAAATTACAAGAGACTCATTTACATGGAAGTTATTAGACCTATATAAACATACGGAGTTGAGCTTTGGGGCTCCACTAAACTATCCCATTCTTCTTGTATCCAATCCTTACAATTCAAAATCCTTCCAAAAATCCTTAATGCTCCTTACTTTGTCGCAAATAAACTTATCCATAAAGATCTCAATGTTCCATATGTTGCTGATTTTGCCCAAACCAGATACCAATCCTTTCATAGTGAACTGCACTCCCACACGAATCCATCCGTTTCCCAACTTGCTTCACATTCCATACCTGATAACCAACCGAGGCGACTGAAAAGATTGCCCAGAGACCTTCTAGTTTAGAACTTTTATTAAAGTGTTACCTGTGAGTATTTACATATCATTATAATCATTCCCTCAAATTTACTTGATGTATATTGATGTACAGTTGTAAATATCAATAAATAATTAAAAAAAAAAAATTCTTTTTCTCAAGAAATAACTACTTTTTGACAAATGATTATTTACATTTCCGGCTAGAACTAGACCAATTTCTATATTCTCGTTAAGAAGATTTAGTTCCTTGGTTCCTTCCTATTCCAATCCTTAAAACCTTCGTTTTAAGGATTGGAATAGGTTCAAAAAACCTTCGTACATTCACAAAACCATTGCCCTTCGCCCTTCCATTCTGCTTTTGAATACCAGATCTCAGCCTATTGATTGGTATATCACTTCTCATCGAACCGCTTCCTTTGAAAAATCGTTTATTAATCGGGCAGCTTTATGTTGGAGTTCTATACATATTTCAATGCGCAATGCTCCTTCTTTCACTTCTTTTAAATATAATTTATTTATCCATCTCCTCAATTATCTTTCTCTAGATCTTTTCTACGTTTTACCTAAATATCTGCTGCACAATTGGTTTTAAAGCGAACTTTTTATATATTTAAAATTAAAACTATACGAAATTTTCTTCAGTTTTCAGCAGAAAATATGTTCTGTAGCATAAATTGAGACTAATATACTAGGTTACAGTCGGAATTCTCCTTAAAAGGTGATACATTTTTTTTTTCGGTTTAATAGTTCTTGAAGTTCTTGAAAACGATGTTTAGAGCATGCGTAATAATAAACGATTTCAAATGTAAGCTGGTTTGCTGCAAATCTTACTAAAACATATTTGTGCAAACGTATTAATCTGTTAGTGTTTATAGTAAGTTTCTATTTCCATTCTTTTTTTTTTTTTTTTTTTTTTTTTTTTTTTTTCATTTATTGATATTTACAACTGTACAAAATAATATACATTAAGTAAATGTGTTGATAGTGAATACAATGACATGTGAATAACTTGTGAAGAACTACTCACTAGTAGCACTTCAATAAAATCTACACTAAAAGGTCTCGCAAGTTGGGAGACTAGTGGATTGGAGTGGTTATTGAGTTTACTATGGAAGGGTACATATCTGGTTTGGGCTAAATCTTTTTAATATTTAAATATAAAGTTTAATCATACTATACTTTTAACTATAAAAAACATGTTTCTGCGTTCCGTCTACCCCACCGTCTCTTAGGGGTTGGATTAGTGAGGTTCAACTGTAATCTAAATATATGTCTTATTGGCAGGTACGTGAATTTGGTGTACGAAAATATAAATGGGTTTAAAAAATATTAATGAAGGGTGATACTTTTCTGGCAGAGGGGTATTTTAGAAAGTGGAGTATCTAATACATAGGAAGAACAATGGATTATGTGTTTATTTATTAATAATGAAAGGTTTTAATTATGAAAGGTCTTATTAAACATATAAACTCTGAGCCTTTAATAGCAATGATTTACCGCCTTTTAAGCATACCATTAAATGAAGAAATTCAAACCATATACCCCATAGCAAGCAGTGACAGATACTGTAAAATAACGATCGGCAATAATAAAAAAAAAAAATCCATAGAAAAAATATGAATAATATAATATGAATAATAACACCCACTACCCCGAAGAAATCGGCCCAATATCCATCAAAGTCGGAAAGAAATTAAAAAAAAAAAATGTTTAAATCCTGCATTTAAGATAGATAAGAAGAACATATTAGTGCATAAAATAATAAGCCCCAAAATTTCAATTTCGTTACTCAAATTTCGCTATCCATCAAATGAAAAAAACAACAACTATATATTCAATAAAGAATGGGGAGTAAAAATAGTACATCAAGTTGAAAAAAAACCTAAAATTAAATATTTATGAATCATTTAAAACCAATCCGGATTTTTTTTTAGATGACCAGATAAACATTTCTAATAGCCCTATTTTAAATTTGTTTCTAACAGGAACGCAAAAAATCGATTAGTCACAGGGAAAACCCCCCAAAACAATTTAACCTACCTGGCCCTTCTCCTTCCACTGTATTTTAGATATCTGTTAGGTCTCCTCAGGTAAGTAAGTACTTATATATTTGATATCTTTTCTAATATTTTTGAAAACTTTAGTATATATAATCCATGTAGCATAGTTTTAATATGTAGAAAATTTTGGATGTTTTAAAACTGAAGATAAATTTTTAGCATTCCAAACTAGTTTTCTAACAGAATAATTCCTATAGAAGTGGCAATTAATTCATCAATCCTAATTGTATTGATCCTTCTATACTATCATGCGTTCCTCAAGGATTATTTCTGTTATTTTAACAGTTTATTTCATTCTCAGCTCTGGTACTTAATAAAATAACATGTAAACTATCTTTGGCCTTGAAACTCTTCCTCACAATTAAGGATAATGTCAACTTTAGAAAGGATCTACTAAACCTTGAGAACTGATCTGAGCTAATGACCATCACCGATATTACGAGGCAGAAGATTGATCGAGCCTAGGACGAGATGAAGATGTGTTTAGAACTGAGTGGACTGAGGCGGGATGAGGTTGCCATGATGAAAAACTTGGAAGATGTAAATCACTTCAACTCCTGCGGTGTCAGTTTATTATTAAAAATGGGCAAACTTTGCGAAGGAGGACAAGTTGCCAACTGAGAGCGGATGGTGGGGGGTGGCGATGGGGGGGGGGGGGGGGAGAGTGTGATTAGTGTCTCAGGTTGATCGCTCAATCCCACTCTTACTCATAACTGACACCACCAAAAAATTAATGGACATCATAATTATAAATATACATATAATGCTTAAGGAGGTATGTTATTATATTATAAACATTGTTCATATAATAATAACATACCTATTTAAACATTATTGATATGAATTCGTGGGTGGAATAATGAGCCACAAATCTCATCCTTATAAAGCTGAAACTAGGGAGAATACAACAGCAACTTAGAACTGTGTAAACCTGAAGATGGGAATAATTCCCCCCGAAACATGTTTTTAATGAAAAAACATGATACGGAATAATATGATGAACAATGTTTATAGTCAGTGATGTGTTACTACCAAAATTGTTCGATTCTCCTTACCGGTACCGGTTCCAAAAAGTCGATACTCGATTTTCGATACTGGTACCTCGGTTAAAAATAAATTGATATATATATAAAAGAGCTAAAAAAAAAGGCATACTAACTCTTAAAAAAAAAAAGAATAGAGAATTGCAGATCAAACAATGTTCAAAAATTAATTCATATTGTTAACTATTATTTAAGAAGAGAATTGTCCTAAAGGTTATTACTTGAAGAAGAGTAGATTTTGCAATGTGAAACTAAAACCTTTCACTAAACACTATAGTTCTGAAGTTTCTCTGAATATTGATCTTAATAGTATATTACACAATACTCAGGCCATTAATGATGTACGGTTGTGAAGTGTCGGGAGATGCATCCTCTACCAAACGGAAAAAAAATACAATCTTTCCAAAACAAGATCCTGAGAATTGCTGTAGATGCTCCTTGGTTTGTAAGAAACAGTCAACTACATCGTGAATTAGACATGGAATCAATAGACGATTACATCAAAAAATGCTTCACCAGGTTATTTATTTTTGTTTTCCTATTTATTTATTATTATTTATTTTTTTGTTATTTTTACTTCTTTGCCCTTTTTTTTCTTTTCCCTTTAATTTATTGTTATTATATACTTCCTCTAAAGTTATAATAATTCCAAAATTATTATAAAAATTATCAGTTATGGGTATCTCTTGCACGAGACCATACCCTTTCTTCTACTATTATTAAATCATCACTTATATATTTAAAACATCCATATAAGGCTTACCAGGCCTATAGTATATTAGGATTCGAAAATCTGTATGAGCATTTAATGAAGTGAAAACTAGTCTGGGATATTAAAAATTCTCTCAGATTAAACAAAAAGGATAACAGATTGGTGCTGTTTCCTGGCCTTAATGTTTTTAGTGCTTTAGCTTTGGCTATTGAAAATAGTAACCCTATTTCTTAGTTTACCAACATATAAATACATATCTTCAGCATTATGGCATTTGGCTTGCAGTTGCGATTCTTGATTTTCCAAAATAATGTTATATTTCTTTACTTATTAGTGTTGATCTAGAATTAATCCTCCAGTAGTCGCAAACCTAGGACAAAAACCAATAGTCGCAACGATCTGACAGATCACCTCTTGAAATTCAATAGTTTTACTGATGATTTCATCACTTTTATCTTTTTCATTATAATTTATTTGATTTTTAAAGGAATGCACATTATAATACACATTAATAAAATAAATAATACATATATTATTTATCTATTATAACAACTTTTAACTATTTTTCTGTTATCACAACTTTTTAACTGTTATTTACTTTATTATTTTATTTATACAGCTTTGACAGGCAGTTTTTGAATGGTCTAAACATTAATACATTTTGCATTGTTCATAAAAGTATTCAGTCAACCTTCGTTTTTCACATAATTCACAACGCCGTCTTATAGAGAAGCGTCCATCATGACTTGCTTCAGGTGGAACATCCTCTTTTCTATAATATATGAAACATAAACAAACTCTTACCTATAAATGAATTATCGGTAATGCATTCCTCATAACTAGATACATCATCTTTGTGTTCAGTATCTAAATGCTCAATTCTTTATTCAACAACGCCTGTTTCACTTTCAGAATCTGTCCCACTTTTATCAAAATTTTCTACATCACTATATTTTCCGTATTACGTAGAATGATTTTACGAATCATTTCAATATCGTCTGGGTTTTTTATATCGAACGTGCTCTAACGATTCATAATGTTATAATGATAGAATATAATCTGTCGCGTCAGTACTTGCAATGAGCCTAATAGATCTAGTCCCGGTAACAGCGGAATAGAAACTAAATAACCTAAAATCTAGAGAGAATATTGAGGATTTGACGTCACTTATGCATTCGAGGAATGTTAGTTGAAAGGTACTGAGTAGCTTATATCATTATAAAAATCCTACTCGGAATACTGCGCAAAAAATACATTGGGTGATCTGTCAGTTGCGTCTGCTGGAGGGTTAAAAAAATCTATTATAATAAAACATAGAATATATTTTTAAATTAATTTTCTAACATTATTTTATCGCTAGGGAGAAGAATCGATGTATGTATAATAATTAGATAATTATGTATTAGAATACTACCTCTATATAATATACTAATATCAATCGGTTCCTAAACCCCACGATTTTTTTTTTGCACTTGACTCATTTTGGTGAACTCATTTTCACTTAACCTTAAACTTATTCACTAGGATGACAGAATTAATCATTAGACACACAATAATATCTCGAAATCCCGAATAAAATACAAAATAACAAAACTTGATACACATCATTATTGATACGTTTCACTTAAATACATAGTATACTAGCCGACCCGGCTACGAGTTGCTGTGGTTAAGGTTTTCGTTATATTACATTGTAGTAAACTATTTAAGGGGCAACGGTAGGAGAACATGAGCCATGGGGACTGCTAGGTTTTTTTTAAATAGATGCCATTAGTAAAAGAACATGGCGACCTTCATGACTAGTGTTCTACGAATGGCGAAGTGTTGGCGAAAGCTAAACGAATGGGAAACTGTAGGCTTCTGAAGGGTATCGTAGATTCTGAAGGTAATATAAGGCTGTTATAGAAATTAAATCAATAACATGAGATGAAAGCGGATAAGAGATAGATTGATAATCAGATTCATTTAGATCCTGGAGTCATGGTATATCAAGACCTGTTTTTTTTATTTTTCTTAAAAAGTGCTGAGTTGATTTCAGAATATTTTTTATCACTGAAATTATTCCTGCTTTTTAATTAGTAGTGCTTCATAGTTCAAAACTCTTTACTTAATGAGCTCTTTCAACACGTTTGTTTTTTGTCTCTCTGCTCCACGCATTGTTGAGGTTAGATTTTTTCGGTGGCATTTGACTAAAAATAATAATTTAAACGTTTAAATGTCTATTGAGTTTAAAAAAAAAAAAAAAACCCTAAGAAACACGTTTTTATAGCACATCGAAATGAGAAGTGAAAAATAATTTTTAATATAGGTAGAATAAAAATAATAAAGAAAAAAAAATGTGTACAATTATTAAAAAAGTGTGGGGCGCTTCGTACCATTTTGCATGTATATATTTATTAACTTTTGAAGATGGCATTATTAATCTCCATTAAATTATGTGCAAAATGGTATATAAACTTTTATAAATTAATTAACTATTAACAATATAATATGGTATAAATAGATGCGGGAAACAGTTAAAAAAAAATCGAGTGACCGTAAAACATTCTATAATGCTTCGGATTATGAGTCGTGCAATATATATATATATATACAGGTGAAGCAAATATAAGGGTGTTATAGAAATTAAATCAATAACATGAGATGCAAGCGGATAATAGATAGATAATCAGATTCATTTAGATTCTGGAGTCTTATTATCTCAAGACCATCAAATGCATATATCATACAGTCTGATTTGATGCATAGCAAATATAATAATATAACTATGCGATATGATATGATAATTCTTACATGTATTTTTTTTACTTAAAGAGTTTTGAATAATGAAGCACTAATAATTAAAAAGCAGGAATAATTTCACTGATAAAAATATTCTGAAATCAGCTCAGCACTTTTTAAGAGAAAAAAATAACAGTTGATAAAATTCACTGTTGTATAACCTTCTACTATAAACATATTTTCAATTATGGTAACCTAAAATTTCAACAAACAAATTAATTGAAAGCATACGTTTTCATATTAAACGGTTAAAATTTCAAAGCAGACCGGATCGAAATACACCAGAAAAAACAATAAAAAAAATGCCAAAAAAAAAAAGAAAAAGAAAAACACGCTATAAAAAAACAGTAAATTACATTTAAATTATAAAGCATTATTGAGAACGGCTATAAACTAAACAAATGATGTACACAGCCCTTATATTCGTTCATAAAGGATGTAATTAAAGTTGTAACATTAAACAAAAACAAGATAAAACCTAAAATTGAGCAGATGAATATTTAAAAAAACATAAAAGGATTTATGAATAAAAATGCCCAGAGGATGTTCTGTTTATAGAAGGCTTTAAACGGGGAGGAAATACCTTTATTAAACCACATTTACCACTGCCTTAATAATAATGGGAAATTACATAAACAGCACTATAACAACAAACCTTATTACCTCTGTCTCTGCAGAATATAAAAAAATATACAAGCATTAATTGTTCCCAGATAAGTAACACAAAAGTAAATGATTATATGAACAAAATATCAAATAAATTATTATATATTGGTAGTTTATATAACTTTTTTGCTCATTAGTATATACATATATATATATATATATATATATATATATATATATTTTTTTTTTTTTTTTTTTTTTTTTTTTTTTTATTGATTGCTTTAAAGTATAAACTTTATGGCAATTGAGTTAGCCAATAACAATAATAATTACATAATAGTAAATAAACAATAAATACAAATAGAAAAAAGTTTTACATTTTATATAATTAGTACTAACAGAAAAAGTATTTCTTCAAATTATAATGATTTATACGAACAAAAGATTTTTTTTTTTTTTTTTTTTTTTCTTACAAGCTATAATGATATATACAAACAAAGAAAAAAAATAAAATAAAAATAAAACATACATTTTTACAATTTATAATAATTGATATTGATTATAGTCTAGGGTGACAGAAGTTGTAGCAGCAATTGCAATAGAATCCAATATTTTATTTAGTTAATTCAAAAGAAATAAATCAATTACTTTTTGCTAGCATTTAAAACATTTAAAATAAATAGGAAGACGTTATTTATCTTTTCAATGCTATTGTAGGATAAAATATTTTCCAAAGATAGACTATCATCTATTTGAACTATATAGTCTTTTAGGTATTTTTTTCGAAAATTATCGTGTCTTTTGCACTCTAACAACAGATGTTTACAGCTATTTATGATGAATAAGCTACAATCTACACATGTTTCATTAGCTTTAATTTGTAAACTGTTATTTTTAAAAAATATTTTCAAGTAGTCACATTTGGCTATTCTCAGTTGGCTAACGGTTCTTATTTTGGTTATATTAATGTTATATTTTAAATAATCTTCCGGCTGAGGGTTATTAAAATTTGAAATTTTCATAAATAATGGGTTATACCTTGTATTTAAAGTACGATCAATGTCTGTTGATAATAAATGATTAGTGACTTTTTCTATTATGTTATTTTTATTAGATAATAATTTTTGTGGATTGAAAAAATCTTGAAAGTGTTCTGGGATACTGCCGTTAATGGTTAATTGTTTAATTTGAGATACCCAGTTATAATGAAAATCTGGTTTATTGGTATGTATAAAAGTCTTTCGAGGCAGATACGGGGTAGCCGATTTTCTGGTAATGCCATGATTTTAATTGAAAAATTTATTATTTTTTTTAGTACTGGGATGAATAACGGATTCCGTCCTGTTTCTAATCTTACAATATAATTTGGTGTGCATTTAGGCCAGAAATATAGTGTTTTTAGAAATTTAAGTTGAATATTTTCGATAGTTTCCAGGTAGTTTAAACTCCAGATCTGAGCTGCATACAGAAGTGTTGATGAGACCATAGCATCAAAAAGAACCATTTTTGATTCCCAGGAATCACTTTTACCCTTTATAAGTATTGCTTTTACTTTTGCACTTGCAATAGTTGCTTTTTGTACAAAGTGATCAGCTGCTTTTGCAAACTTTCCTGTTGAGGTAAATGGTACTCCTAGATAATTATAAGCCTTTTTTATTTGTAGTTGATTTTCTTTCCAGTAGAATGGTTTTATTTTTTTTGTTTTAGGGGATTTGTGGAAAACTACTATATTGCTTTTATCTGGGTTTAGGAATAGCGAATTTTTATCACAGTATGTTTCTAGTATTTTCAACTTCTTCTGAGTACTTTGCCATGAATTACTTAAAAGGACAATGTCGTCAGCAAATAGGAGCATTATAACCTCTTTGTTTTTATTAATGGAAATCCCAGTCGCCCCGTTACTTTGGAAATATAATAAAATATCTGAAAGAAATAGAATGAAGAGTACTGGGCTTAGGCTTTCACCCTGAAGAAGACCTGAGCTAATATTGATGTTTTCATAAACTTCGTTGCCAACTTTTATATGCATGCTTGCATTATCATATAACATTTTCATTACTCTGATAATTTTTCCACTCAGTCCCACATCAAAAAATTTCTGCCATAGTAAATTATGGTTTATAGAATCAAACGCCTTTTTAAAATCTGCAAATATAGCATATACGTAGCTTCCTTTAGCGCACAAATTAATATTTATTAGTGAAGAAAGTGTGAAAATGTGTTCTTCGCATCCTCTTCCTTCTCTAAAACCTGCTTGTTCTTCAGGAATTAATTTTTCCATCTCCGCCCATCTCATAATTCTTTGTGACAGCATAGCTGTAAACAGTTTCGTAGCATTGTTTATCAAAGAGATGCTGCGATAGTTTGTTAAATCCTTCTTGTCCCCTTTCTTGTGGACTAGATGTAATTTTGATATAGACCATAGAGACGGGGGTTTCTCAGTGTCCATGACCATGTTATAGAGATTTAGGAGGTAGTGTTCCCATTCAGGAGTTAAATTTTTAAAAACTTCATAAGTGATATTATCAAATCCAGGAGACTTATTTATTTTTGATTTTTTGATACAATATTGTAATTCCTCTAATGAAAAAGGGATATCTAGGAGTGGATGGGTAACAGAAAAGAAATTAACATGTAATATTGTTTTTTTTTTTTCCGTATAAGATGTTATAATATTCTACCCATTGTTTTATTTCTATTTCGTTTCTATGCGTTGAGGGCGGTTTAAGGGATTTGATTACTTTCCAAAATTCTGTACTATTTTTAACGTTTTGTAATTTTTTTTATAATATCAGTTCGGTATTCCGCTTTCTTCATAAGTATTATTTTCCTATATTTTGTTTTAGCATTTAGATATTCTTGAACCGAATTTTCTTCATAATTACTTTTGATCATTAAAGTATATTTTTTGTGATACAGTCTCTTTAATTGTTTACATTCGAGGTCAAACCATATTTTTTTTGAAGTGAATCTGTAAGGCAGGTAATCATATTTTCATATATCTTGTTGGTATCATTATCATTGTAATAAATCCTGTTAGATGTTTGAAGATTTTTATAAAATTCTTTAGTCTTGTTTTTGTCCCACTGTGCTGAAATTTTCATTGATTTTGACTCCTGTTTAACTATGTATTTTTTATTAAGGTTGGTAGTATTTAAAATTGAGATATTGCAGCCTAAATGGTCGGATTCATCGGAAAAGGCAGTTATCTTTAAATCTTGAAATATGGTAAAACAATTTTCATTTATCCAAATTAAATCTATTGTACTTTTTTCCCCTGCTTGAAATATAAGTATATTTGCCTGGTCTGTCTGAAACAGTCCGCCCATTACATAAAAAAAACCCATGAGATTCCATTAATTCAACAAGTAATCTTCCGCGGCGATTAATGTTTAAATGATTGACTTTTCTTTTGGAGTAAAGTAATGAGTTTTCAAATAAATCATCTTCTACATCATTCAAATTACCCACATGAGAATTAAAATCTCCGCATAAGATCACGTGATTGTGTGGAAAATTAATATTTATATTATTTAACACACGCTCTAGTTTGTCTAAATAAATATCAAAATCACAGCCCGGTGGTAAATATATGTTAGCTAATGTAATCAATTTATTATTTAGAAAGAAATTTATTATTATGCTATTAATAAATGTAATTAAACCAGCACTAGCTCTTCCAGGAGTTTTAGTTTTTATTGCATTGCTTGCAAAAGGGATATATTCTCTTAGCCAATTTGGAGTTTTGAAATTACTATTTGTTAACCATGTTTCTACAATACAAATTGCTAATGTGTTTTCTGAAATATTGACTTCAGAGGGATTTATATTCCAAATATTTTTATATCCACATATATTACAAAATATTAAATTATAATTATTATTTTCATTATAACTTTCTTTAATATCGTAAATATTTTTACATTCCTTAGTATTGGTATTAGTGATGTTTTCTAGCTCACCTGGGTGTTTGGCTAATCCTGCCGGTTGACAATATTGATATTGGTAGGTTGGTGTATCTAGAGGTCGGGGTTTTAAATGTTGTAAACAGTTGCTCTTCGTGTTGTTAACCATGAGTGGGGGATCCGTACTTTCAAGTTCATTGTCAAGATTATTGTTTTTTTTTTTTCCAATTACAAATTTACTATCCGGTTGGTGGTGCGAGAAAATGTGTCACTGAGTTGGTCCGGTGTCTTTTTGTTTCTTACTTGGCAAACTTTTTTGTGAAATTCCTCCTGGACTGGCATCTGAGGGGTAAGTCCGTTTTTTATTATTATAATCTTCGTCTGGGCTAAATTCATTCGAATCCGTTTCGTAATTAGGATCAGATAGATTTTTTAATAATAATATATCTTCTTCTGTATGAATCTGTAATCGTGTTGTGCCTTCTGCTTTTCTTATATATATGTTTCCATTTTTGTGCCATGCATATTTATAAAGTCCTTCTCTCTGAAGTGATTTCACTTTAGAGAATAATTGTCTATTATACTTAGTCAGCGCCTCGTTTATATAAATCCTATCCGAATCACGCTTCTTTAGGGACTCTAAGTTTAGTGCTTTAAGATTTAAATTGTCCCTATTTTCTCTAGCTTTAGACATGAATATATTTCTATCTAGTTTTCTTAAAAATTCAAGAATTATTATGTCTGTAAAAGAACCATTTCTTCTTCTAATACGGTAATAATTGTCTAGATCTTTAATATTTATTTCACATTTAAGTAGATCTAACACTTGTTGGATTAATTTATTTATGTTTTCTCCTTCGTGATACGGTATTCCTATTATTTCACTTTTTTTATTTGCATGCTGGGTTAGAATAAATTTAGTATCAGTTTCTATTCGAACTAAATCCTGCTTTAAACTTCGATATTTCTTTTTTATATTTTCTAAATCGGAAAACATATTCTCAAATTGAGTTTTTAAGTAGTTTTGAGTTTCCTGTATGTTTGAAATAGTTGCATTAAATTGACTTAAAGAACTTTTAATTGAAGCTATTTCTGAATTAATACTAACACTAGAATTAATGAGGAGGTCCAATTTCTCATCTAAGCTCATATAGCTCGAGGTTTTTGATTCCATTTTTACCTTTTTTTTATTTTTATTCCTTTTGAAGGCTGGGTTTGATCTATGTCCAAGGTGCAGTTGTGACGTCACTAAAAGTGATATACTTCTTTAGGATGACTATTGACTATAATATGTAGATATTACTGTAGCAAAAATACTTCCTTTAAGCACTTTAACACTTTATAAACCGGTTTCGAACTTTTGTTTTACAAACAACTCACTTTAAACCACAATATAATAATCAGTTAGACAGAGCTCGTTATCGGTGTGCTGCTACCTCAATGGCGTCCGGCTAACTCCTGTATATATATATATATATATATATATATATATATATATATATATATATATATATATATATATATATCTTATCCGCTTTCATCTCATGTTATTGCTTTAATTTCTATAACAGCCTTATATTACCTTCAGAATCTACGATACCCTTCAGAAGCCTACAGTTTCCCATTCGTTTAGCTTTCGCCAACACTTCGCCATTCGTAGAACACTAGTCATGAAGGTCGCCATGTTCTTTTACAAATGACATCTATTTAAAAAAAACATAGCAGTCCCCATGCCTCATGTTCTCCTACCGTTGCCCCATAGTTTACTACAATGTAATATAACGAAAACCTTAACCACAGCAACGCGTAGCCGGGTCGGCTAGTATACTATGTATTTAAGTGAAACGTATCAATAATGATGTGTATCAAGTTTTGTTATTTTGTATTTTATTCGGGATTTCGAGATATTATTATGTGTCTAATGATTAATTCTGTCATCCTAGTGAATAAGTTTAAGGTTAAGTGAAATTTTCACCAAAATGAGTCAAGTGCAAAAAAAAAATCGTGGGGTTTAGGAACCGATCGATATTAGTATATTATATAGAGGTAGTATTCTAATACATAATTATCTAATTATTATACATACATCGATTCTTCTCCCTAACGATAAAATAATGTTAGAAAATTAATTTAAAAATATATTCTATGTTTTATTATAAGAGATTTTTTTAACCCTCCAGCAGACGCAACTGACAGATCACCCAATGTATTTTTTGCGCAGTATTCCGAGTAGGATTTTTATTATGATATAAGCTACTCAGTACCTTTCAACTAACATTCTTCGAATGCATAAGTGACATCAAATCCTCAATATTCTCTCTAGATTTTAAGTTATTTAGTTTCTATTCCGCTGTTACCGGGACCAGATCTATTAGGCTCATTGCAAGTACTGACGCGACAGATTTTATTCTATCATTATAACATTATGAATCGTTAGCGCACGTTCGATATAAAAAACCCAGACGATATTGAAATGATTCGTAAAATCATTCTACGTAATACGGAGAATATAGTGATGTAGAAAATTTTGATGAAAGTGGGACAGATGAACACCCTGTATATAAAAACTGCTGGAACAGAATTATAAAAGCTCTCTCAACTGTTTTTATTTAGCGGCCTTTCTTTGCGTTTCAAGATTATGATTCATAAGTGTGTTACGAATCATAAGTGCATTAAACTATGGAGCACTAATGTTCCTTGCTCCATTGAGCAAATAAACAATTCAAATCATTCCAAAAAGGGAACAATTAGAAAAATGGTGATGGGAAGTCACTAGATAAGAAAAGGTCAAAGGTTATGAAAGAAGAGTTCCAGCTTCCAACAATAACAAAAGCCGTCCACATAGAAGTGATATATCATACAAATTTCCATGAAAATGACCGCTTTCTGGTAATAAACTCTTTAACAACATTACTGTTCAGTATTCCAAAGTTTTTAGAACCAATTTTCTTCATCTATCCAGTCCGTACAATCCCAGATCTTCCATGAAATTCTAAATGCCCCTTATTATGTCACAAATAAACTACTACGCAATGACCTAACTATCCCAAAATGGAGATTTGCTCCAAACAAGATAGCTTTCCTTCCACTACAAGCTACATAGCCACTCCAATCCACTAGCCTCCCAACTGGCTAATCTTTCGGTTCCGATTTAAAAAGAGATGGCCTATTAAATAGCTACTAATGAGTAATTCTTTGGAAGTTATTTACATGTTATTGTATTAATTACTTATTGTATATGTTGTATACAGTTGTGAATATCAATAAAGTATTTTTAAAAATAGTTTTTAGTTCTTAGGTTAGGTTTATTCAAAGAAAATATGAGTCCTATCATCTTATAATTATATAATTAAATATGAATCTTTTTTAATTTAGATTTTTATTGATAAGTTCCCTAAAATGAAACTACTAGTTTATTTATTAGTTATTTGATCCTTTTATATTGGTTTTTATCTTGTATTTTATTAATTTAATTAAATATTTATTTAAATTATGCTGTAGAATAATTTGAAATTAGAGTACCTAATGGGATAAAAAAAAATATTTCACACAGTAATATTATTTGTGTACAATTTATATTTTTAAATATAATTGTTTTGTTTTACAGTGCTTCTTTATTGTTTTTTTTTTTTCATTCTTCTTTAAGTTGTATTTTATTTTTTAATCTTATACAGTTAGCTAATATTTTCAAAATTTATTTACATTAAAAACGAAAAGAAAGAATAATCTTTAACAGTGATAGTAAAAATACTTCATTAATTAAAGACTAAATTTATGTTTTTAAATAAAATGTTAAAAAAATATTTATTTTAATATGTATTAAGCTTAATCATTATCATTGGCAAAAATATTACTGATATTTGTATGTTGTAATTTATAAAGAAGATGCTCTAAGATGTAGTCAGGATTAATGACACGTCTAAGTTTAAAAAACTTTATTTATAAGTACTGTCATTTCGACCTGCCTTGCAGATCTTCTTCTGTACTAAAAATAACAAAAACATGATGTGACTAAATGTTGTAAAACGAATTAAATAACAAATTAATATCAAAAGTAGTAATTACATAACCAAGTATAAACTTGTATCAAAATATAGCTGAAATACAATTTTTAATTATTATGGAATGAAAAGAATATAATAGCTATTGAAAATGTTTGTATAAATAGTATTATTTGATTTAGAAACAGTACTATGGTAAGGAAAAGGAAAAGATAGGAATGACAAGAGAGGGAAAAAATAAAACTGATGATTTGTTTTTATTTATATAAAAAGCTACGAAAAGTTTTTTTTTTTTCTTTATTTAAATTTACAAATGTACAATATATATACATCTAGTAAATGTGTCCATAACAAATACAATAACATGTAAAAACTTGAAAAGAACTATTCATCTGTAGCATTTCAACTAAAATTCTACACTAGAAGGTCTATATATGGTACATGTATTGAGGTTGAAGAGGAAAAGGTTTGTTTGAGGAAAAGGCCACCATTGGATCAGGCGTAACTGGTAGATTATTTTACATGACTAAATGTTATGCAGGATAGTAGATACGTTGCGCCGTGTCTCTGTTTATTTTAGGATATTGATAAATTGTTGATTATTCCTGTTAGTGTCAGAGTTATAAATTAGGAATATGTCAACAAATCATAACATTATTTAAATATCGAAATTTTAGCTATGAAATTAATCGCTCTCATCTAAACTGCTAAATAGAAATTTCTAATAGAACTTTAGAAGTTCTATTAGAAATTTCTATTTAGCAGTTTAGATGAGAGCGATTAATTTCATAGCTAAAATTTCGATATTTAAATAATGTTATGATTTGTTGACATATTCCTAATTTATAACTCTGACACTAACAGGAATAATCAACAATTTATCAATATCCTAAAATAAACAGAGACACGGCGCAACGTATCTACTATCCTGCATAACATTTAGTCATGTAAAATAATCTACCAGTTACGCCTGATCCAATGGTGGCCTTTTCCTCAAACAAACCTTTTCCTCTTCAACCTCAATACATGTACCATATATAGACCTTCTAGTGTAGAATTTTAGTTGAAATGCTACAGATGAATAGTTCTTTTCAAGTTTTTACATGTTATTGTATTTGTTATGGACACATTTACTAGATGTATATATATTGTACATTTGTAAATTTAAATAAAGGAAAAAGAAAAAACTTTTCGTAGCTTTTTATATAAATAAAAACAAATCAGTTTTATTTTTTCCCTCTCTTGTCATTCCTATCTTTTCCTTTTCCTTACCATAGTACTGTTTCTAAATCAAATAATACTATTTATACAAACATTTTCAATAGCTATTATATTCTTTTCATTCCATAATAATTAAAAATTGTATTTCAGCTATATTTTGATACAAGTTTATACTTGGTTATGTAATTACTACTTTTGATATTAATTTGTTATTTAATTCGTTTTACAACATTTAGTCACATCATGTTTTTGTTATTTTTAGTACAGAAGAAGATCTGCAAGGCAGGTCGAAATGACAGTACTTATAAATAAAGTTTTTTAAACTTAGACGTGTCATTAATCCTGACTACATCTTAGAGCATCTTCTTTATAAATTACAACATACAAATATCAGTAATATTTTTGCCAATGATAATGATTAAGCTTAATACATATTAAATAAATATTTTTTTAACATTTTATTTAAAAACATAAATTTAGTCTTTAATTAATGAAGTATTTTTACTATCACTGTTAAAGATTATTCTTTCTTTTCGTTTTTAATGTAAATAAATTTTGAAAATATTAGCTAACTGTATAAGATTAAAAAATAAAATACAACTTAAAGAATGAGAAAAAAAAAAAAATAAAGAAGCACTGTAAAACAAAACAATTATATTTAAAAATATAAATTGTACACAAATAATATTACTGTGTGAAATATTTTTTTTATCCCATTAGGTACTCTAATTTCAAATTATTCTACAGCATAATTTAAATAAATATTTAATTAAATTAATAAAATACAAGATAAAAACCAATATAAAAGGATCAAATAACTAATAAATAAACTAGTAGTTTCATTTTAGGGAACTTATCAATAAAAATCTAAATTAAAAAAGATTCATATTTAATTATATAATTATAAGATGATAGGACTCATATTTTCTTTGAATAAACCTAACCTAAGAACTAAAAACTATTTTTAAAAATACTTTATTGATATTCACAACTGTATACAACATATACAATAAGTAATTAATACAATAACAAATAACTTCCAAAGAATTACTCATTAGTAGCTATTTAATAGGCCATCTCTTTTTAAATCGGAACCGAAAGATTAGCCAGTTGGGAGGCTAGTGGATTGGAGTGGCTATGTAGCTTGTAGTGGAAGGAAAGCTATCTTGTTTGGAGCAAATCTCCATTTTGGGATAGTTAGGTCATTGCGTAGTAGTTTATTTGTGACATAATCGTTTTAATTTTTTTTTAAAGAAGAAAAAAAAAAGAAAAAGAAATAAAACAACAGAAAATATGATTACACCTATGTTTGTTTATTTTATAATGAAAACTACAATTATCGTTTTAATTTTTTTTATTTTTATCAACTTGAGTTTTAAGTAATAAAATAATTTTCATAAAATTATAGTATTTATTTTATGTGAATAAGTTGTAAAGAACTACTCATTTCTAGCACTTCAATAGAAACTCTACATTAGAACTCACGGCAGCTAGTGGATACGAGTTGGTGATTGGTCGTTCTGAGTGGAACTGATTCCAGCTTTGAACCAGTTTGGAACGAAACCAACTACAACAGTTTTTCGTTCTAACTGGAACGAAAACCAAAACCAAAAGATCCCCCGTTTCGTTCCACCCAAGGTCGTTCCGACTGCTTCTCTCCCTCCCTCCCTCACTTGATCTCTTCCATCCCTCTTACTGCTGTTGGTTTCCTCCCCTACCCTCCGTCGCCTCGCCATACAGCGCATAGGCATCTTAAAAAAACAAAACACTTTCTGTGAAACTTTCTGTTCTACCGACAGAGGTCGGCTAATTCTTTCGGATTCAAACAAATTTGGTTTTTAAGAATCAGAATCAAGCTGAACATGCAAAAGGGCTTGTAAAGGTTAGGTTGGCAGTTTTAACCTTCTACCGGTCGCGTCAATTTCCGTAACACGAGAGGTCACGCGTTGTACGAAGTTCAACACCCTGTTGTTTTTTTTTATCACTTTTTGTCCAAATTTTGTATTAAATCTATTAAATAAAATATTTTGACAATTCTACATTTAAAAGAGAGTATATGTAGAAAATATCACCTGAGACAATAATATTTTAAACATAGACGAAAATATGATTGAAAATAATAAAAACAAAGTTATAACTAGATACATTTTTTTTTATGGTCAAATATAATTATTTTCAGGTCTAAAATGGTTGTTTTTATAATCAATTATCGTAAATAAATTTTTTTGAGGAATGATTTTTACAAATAAAATGTAGATATCCCCTGGCTGCCTCCCCCTCCCCTCGCGTCATCTCCATTACCACTCTCTATATAGGTTTCTGTATTATGATCTAAAACATTTTCTGTTTCCTCTTTACTCAATTCCAAATTTTTATTTGATTGTCCGGTTACTTTTTCTTCCTCGACTAGTTCTGCGAAATTCGAGGAATATATTCCAATTTTATAGGTTTCCATTAAATCAAAACATTCCGAATATTATACAAAGATAAAGAAAAGCAAAAATGCAAAAGAATCCATTTTACATTATATCGAATCCAGCTTACTGCCGAGAAAGGTACAAAAAAAAAAAAAAAAAAAAAAAAAAAAGAAAATAAATAAAATAAAAAAAAAAAAAAAAAAAAAAAAAAAAAAAAAAAAAAAAAAAAAAAAACCCAGAGCGGTAACAAAACTATCCCCTCCTACTTCATTGAAATATTACTGGCGGCAAACAGTGAAGTATAAGTAGGAAGCTCACCGGAAGCGAAAGAGAGAAAGAAAAGAAGTTTGTAGTTGCAAGTAAAATTAAATTAAAAGCAAAATAGGTCGATCCATACAGGATATGAGAAATGTTAATGCCTGTGGTTTAACAGAAAGCAGAAAGCTTGATTGAATAAAACTATTTTAAAAGAATACAATTTTTTTAATAACTATGCTTAGCTATTTAAAACTTCCTAATATTATATTATACTATAAATTTAAAATAGAAGGAGATTAACAGCCCAAAGTCACAAGGGATGGAACGAAACTGCATGGTAAGTAGGTAGGAGGTAAGTCGAACTGACGTGGAACGAAAAGTGGTACAGACCGTAAAATCTCATTCCACTTTAAAGTCGGAACGGACCTTCACTTGTATGTAGAAGGTTAGTCAAACTGACGTGGAACGAAAACTGGAACTGGTTCCAATTGTGAAACGAAACCGAAATGTGTACTTTCATACCGCTTTTAAGACGAAATGGCCCTTCACTAATTCGAGTGAGTATGAAGATTACTATGAAAGGATTGGTATCTGGTTCGGGCTAAATGAGCAACATATGGATCATTAATATCTTTACCGAAAAGTTTATTTGTGACATAATAAGGAGGCATGAGGAGTTTAGATTGTAAGGATTGGATACAAGAATATTAATTAGTCTATTGGGGGCTTTGAACGATGATAATTGAAATTACAATTATTTAAATTACAGAACGCTATTAATAGTTTTAAAAAATAAAATAGAATTGGTAAACTTAGATTTGTGTTGTTCATTTATGGAATAATTGTAATTACCTTTTTTTTATTAAATAAAATACCAAATTCCCCTTTAGTTGTATATCAACATCATTTTACAAAGTATGATCTAACAATAGTCAGCGTTTTAACAGATAATTTTATGTTGGTATCGTGTATCTTTCATACCATCATTGTGTAATGTCGGAAGCAATAAGAAAAACCTAGTACTTTAAGTAATATATTTAAAGTAAATAAACCAATAATATTAAATAAATTAAAGTAAATAAGTCTTTTCTTATTGATCGAAAGCATTAAACGTTTGTCTAGTAAATGTTGGATTATTCGAAAATGACGGCCAGTTTCTTGTCGTTTTTCGAATAATATTCGGATTTCAAGTAATACTTATATCCATATAGAGTCCTAGGTAGCAAATCTATTTAATGGAGATTAATGGAACATTATATTCAAAATAAGTTTTTACAAGTGCCTCAAAATGAAAATGAATTAGCTATGGAAATTATAAATTACTTTAATTGGCAATAGACAAAAATTTTCTTTTCCTATATTATAAAAATCTAAACCCTTCAGACATCTGTGAGTTTTCCAAAAAACATATTTCATTCTTCTTATCATAACCTAACTCCTTTCGAAGCATCAACATCCAAAATATTTCTTACATTATTTGCTTTCTAAAACCTTCAACCTTCAAACCACTATACGCCTCTCTTCCACTTTGTCATTTGCAAATGCCAACTCTTTTTAGTTATTATTTTTTTCTCTAACTGGCCAAACGTTTAAATTGTAATCCACAAACTAGACTAAAATGACAATAAAAGGCTCGTCGTTTTCACCTTTTTCAATATTTACTTTGCAATCGTTCTATGTTGCCGATTAATTACAAAAGTTTCTTTCTTACCTCGGAGATATAGAACGCATTTCCGTAAATTTACAGGAGGGCAGTTTAAAGAAAAAAAGATTTCATTTCCTGAACAGTATATTATACTTATGTGTACCAAATAAATCTTAGCTTTCCCATCCACGCTAGAATAGGTTGGTAACCCGTCCTTTCTGTCCTAATTAGAGTACATAAGGACGTTATGCCCTCCCCCCAAAAAATAAAAAAAGAAAAGAAAAAAAAACATTTTTGTGTAACTTACCTTACAGTTAATTTGTCTGGGACATAGAATTCTGTACTTCTGTATAAAGGGAAAAAACGTGAATAAAAATACGTAATAATATATTTTTGGTAAAAAAAGGAAACAGTGTTTTGTACCGCCGAGGTACAGATATACAGTTTTTTTTAGTTTTTTTATTTGACATTCAATAAATTGGACGTTCATGGCGAAAAGGGAGTAAAAGAGACATCGGTGTGATAATAAGGAAAACTGTTTCCCAGTTGCCTTTATATTATTTTGTGTTATACAGTGGTAATGTAGTTGCGAAACAAGGAAATCGTTAAGGCCCGAGTTTATAATAAATTCTAAATTGACTATATTATTTATATCAACCTTTATTTACCATAAAATAATTGTATAATTTTTTCCTTTTTTTTATTCCTTCTTTTTTTTCCCTCTAATTTCAAATTTATTCATTTCTTCAAATTTCCTTTTAAATAAATACTAAAGCGACAAGAAACTGCTCGTCGTTACAGACTACTTCAGCATTTACTAGACAAACGATCAAAGCTCCCAATTCATTATAAAAGACTTATTTACATGACTGTGATAAGACCTGTTTGGACGTACGGAGTTGAGCTTTGGGCTCTACTAAACTATCTAATTTATCTCGTATCCAATCCTTATAATCCAAAACCCTTCGAAAAATCCTCAATGCTCCTTACTTTGTCACAAATAAACTTATCCATAAAGACCTTAATGTTTCATATGTTGCTGAGTTAGCCCACACCAGATACCTATTCTTTCATCGTAAGCTCCATAACCACTCAAATCCATTACTTTCTTTACTTGCTTCCCACTCCACTTCCGATAATCCTCCGAGGCGTCTGAAAAGATGGTGGCCTAGAGATCTTCTAATGTAGAATTTTTATTAAAGTGCTACTGATGCGTAGTTCTTTTCAAGTTTTGACATGTTATTATAATCGTTATCAGCTCATTTGCTTAATGTATATATTTATACAGTTGTAAATTTCAATAAATTGATATATAGAAAAAAAAAAAAAAAAAAAAAAAAACCTTTTAAGTATTATTTTTATCATGGATACTATCAGCTTTATTTGTATTTATTCCTAAATGCGGCAAGTAGACCGCCATAATATTGTACATTATAATTATCATTAGGGACCCATTGCCTTAGAATAAAGGTTTTTGTCATAAATGTGTCTTTTGCCCGGAAGTTAATATTTTTCTTGTGTAACGTTTTTTTATACTCTCAAAATGTGCAACGTTTTTTTTTACTCTCAAAATGTGCAACGTTTTTTCAAACTTAAAAGTGTTGCATTTGGACACGCTGTAACTCTGTTGATGTTGCTCGTATCGGAAATTTGACAATTTTTTAAAATCAGGAATTCAAAGGATATTTTTTGTTGCATAATATTTGTCATCAAGACCTACTGTTTAGGGTTCTCTAGTTTTCCTCATTGCAGTAACCCTGCAATGGGTCCATATATTTCTACGCGTCCCATCTCTCAACATAACCCGTATTATCATAAATATTTATACAACATGTTCAGTTATACATAATGTAAAATATTTTAAAGTAATATAGGAATTAACATTGAGTGACTATGAAATATAAGCAATAATTAATCAATGGAATTATAATTTAATAATTAAATATAAAAAAGATTAACAAGAAAAAAAAAGGGAGAAAAAATATAAACAAATAGAGGCCGCTGGAGCTAGAGGAACCACGTGTTCCAAAACGACAAAGAAGAACAAAAACAAAGAGGTAAAATTATTGATAAACTGTTCAATTGTTGAGTTCTATATAATCAATATGATCCATAAATGC
Organism: Euschistus heros; assembly: GCA_003667255.2. Classification (NCBI taxonomy): domain Eukaryota; kingdom Metazoa; phylum Arthropoda; class Insecta; order Hemiptera; family Pentatomidae; genus Euschistus; species Euschistus heros. Next base: position 523,873 of record RCWM02000572.1, on the reverse strand, counting down.
ACCAAACTCATCAAAGTATTTGTCCATGAGATTCTTCTTTGAAAGCGGCCATTTCTCTCCGTTCAGTAGGACTTTGGGTATCAGTTTGTGTCTGTACCTTTCCAATTTTCTGGAGTCATAAATAAACTGTTCGTAAGTTTGCTCAATGTTTCCGTCGCAGTTACAGATGCTGTCAGTAAGTTTAAATCTGTGTAAGTTTTAGCTCCACCATGTCCTGTCAAATATTCGATTATTTTGTATATCAGTTTTTTAATTTTGTTTCAATTGCCTAAAATTTTAATAAATTCACGTATGTCTAACTTTTGTCGAATTTGTCCATTTTTCGTTCAAAGTTTTTCGAGTGTTTTCTAAAAGTGCTCAACTGCACTAATTGGTGCTATACCGTTTAGGGTTATATTGGTTTGACTAAAAACAGTCAGGTTTTGCCTAAATCTTTTGAAATTGGGATTTTTTTTACATATTTTAGCTCTGTTGGTGTAGCTTAATTCAATGTTTAAAGGTGTTTATTAATTTCAGTTATTTTATCAATTTAATTATAAAATGTAAATAGGTAAAAACAATAGATTACAGATAGATAAATCCATGATTTATTGTTTTTCCTAGTTAGGGTGAAATTTAGTTGTTTTTTTTTTTTCAAACTTTTCCTATCCAATTTTAATTGATCTAGGGCACATTCAAGGTCAGAATTCCCCCCTTACCATAATGGAATTAATATTGTCGTAATATGAGGAAAATTCTTTCCACGTCTTAAACGACTGTTAAAAGGAGAGGAAATAATAATTTAAAAAAAATTATCCGGCGTTTTGCTTTCATTCCATCCGCTCCGAGTTCTTTTTCTGATAGAATGAAAATTATAAATAAACAGGGAATTAATTGGTCCGACGTTTACCAAAAAGCCGCGGTGCTGTTTCAGCGGCTCATCTCGTAATTGGCTGGATCGGACCGTAAACACATACAACACCCCCCCCCCCCCCCCCCCCTCCACAACACCCCCACACTAGCCGGTCATTTTAATTTGCCACATAACAACAATGTAATTTACTCTATTCAATACAGTAACTCTGGACGCCAGTGGGTGTGTTGGCGTTTCCTCGGTGTAAAACGGCTCTGATGTTTCCTCTGATGTTATTTACTCCCTGATTCAGTATTAAAATTATTATATTTATAGATGCACAATTAAAACAAAACAATAAGAAATAATTTTATAATGATAATGAGCAATGATATCTCCAAATTAGTTTTATTGATCAAAATTATTAACAATCGTATGGGCGACGCTCAGTGGTCCAGAGTAGCTAATTTGGCAAAAAAACTCTAAATCTGCCAAAATGTATTTCTTATGCTTTCAGTTGTTGCTAACAGGTCGGGAGCCGATCGGGCTAACAGTTTTTGAGATATTCTCTAAAATATTAAAAAATCATGTGTTTTACGAACCTGATTGTTGGTAACCCATTTTATGCAATCTATCGTTTACAAATGGAATATAATAGTTATTTTGTAAAGGAAAGAAGATTGTTAAAGATATGAGGCCTCATTTCTATAATATATTTAATTTATTTTAGTTACATGATCGAAATTTTATTACCCGAAATATTCAAAACAAATGCATATTCCGTCGGCACGGGTTCTTAGCCAGTGGCTAAGCAAGTAATCACTCTCAACAACCAGAGTTTTCTTCCAATAAAGGGTACCCACTTTATGGACGCTGGGGTACACTCCGGTCTCCTCACCCCGGGATCGATATTTGCATCATTGGACTGAGGTCCAGTAGCTATGAGTCCAGTGCTATCCCCCCCCCCCCCCCCCTCCCTGCATTGAATCCTTTGTTATTCTTTTATAAAGTTACCCTTATATTATGCCTTGTTAGATTAATTAATTTAATATTTTCATTTTTTCCCCTTGTACTGTAATTCAGTTACATTTTAATGAATTTATGTGCAAAAAAAAATTTGTTTTTTCTTATTTTTTATTTATTTAATTGAAATTTACAACTGTATATACAAATATATTATACATCAAGTAAATACAATGATAATGATAAAAATAACACGTCACTTGTTTTTAAAGCAACTACCCATTGGTAGTACTTATAAAGGTCCCATATAATGAATTATACTAAATTCTTCAATGAAGGAGTTAACAATTATTGAAATATTTCACTTATTATGGCATCACTCCTCTTTATTATTCATCTATTAAGTTACATGTATCGGGAAAACTTTGTCCCATCCTCAGACTTTAACAGTTATTTCTCCTTGGTGTTAACACGGTGTGTTAACACCAAGGAGAAATAACTGTTAAAGTCTGAGGATGGGACAAAGTTTTCCCGAAACATGTAACTTAATAGATGAATAATAAAGAGGAGTGATGCCATAATAAGTGAAATATTTCAATAATGAATTATATTATAAGGTCTCGAGGCCATCTTCTTTTCAGAAGCCTTGGAGGGTTATCTGGAATGGAATGAGAAGCAAGTAGTGATACTAATGGGTTTGAATGATTGTGGAGTTTGCTATGAAAGGATAGATATCTGGTTTGAACCAAGTCAGAAACGTAAGGTATATTAAGATCTTTGTGGATAAGTTTGTTTGTGATGAAGTAAGGAGCGTTTAGGATTTCGAATTGCAAGGATTGGATGCGAGATGAATTAGATAAAAAAAAAAAATTTAGATTTGAAAAATGTTCAATTTCATTTAATTATTAGTAGATAACGGGGATAATATTTTCTTTGAGGAAGCCTAACCTAAGAACTGAAACCATAAATTTGTTCTCACATTTACAAATATTTCTGCTACACGTTGGGGGACTGGACTTACTTTAATTTTGTTGAATGAGATATTCCTAGATAGTGTTTTTTGACTAATCATTTAAATGTTTTAGGTTAATAATTTATGTTGAAGTCTGTAGATCAAGCTCATCGTTGAACAACATTGTCTTTTTCTCTTCAAGTGACATAACCTTTACTATTTTTTTTTTTAAATTCCATTTAGGAATGATATCAAACCTGAATTCAGATCTGCCAGGGTCTAACGATTTTCGACGACCGAAGGTAATATCGAAAGTTGATTCAACCTTTACCATTTTTAAAAGGACACCCTTTCTTTCCGTCATTAGTTTGGCTCTTTTCGTCAGTATCTTCTATATTTGATGGGAACTTTGAGATAGGCTCTCAAACCTCTATTTATATTTGTTTCTACATATATTTCAACTTTATTAATTTGTTATTGGAAATAAATTTTTTTTTAAATAAATGGATGATATCAAAAATAAAGTTCATTCATATCTACACCATTACAAAAAAAAATATTATAATATGCGATGTAAATATGATAAAGTCTAAGGTATATATACAATATATTTAATTAAAACGGATCAAAGATTTCTACTATGATGTATATTAAATTTGATGAGGTTTATCGCAGGATTTTCAAGATATTATTTGGTCAGGAAATTTATGCAGGCTTATATTTAAACTAGAAAAAAATAAACCTAGAAAATCACGTTAAAGAAAACATTTTTATTAATCAAAATACGCTCTATTTCTCTCAAAATATTTCTGCTAAAGTGTTGGATATGAATAGAATTCGGAATTCTTATGATTAGCCATTTCTAATTTCAACTAGGATTGATGAATTAATTGCCTCTTCTATTGGGAATATTTTATTAGAATACTAATTTCGAATTCAAAACATTCATCTTCAGTTCTAAAACATACAACATTTTCAGCATATCAGCACTATGTTACATGGATTACATACACTAAAGTTTTCAAAAATGTAAGACAAGAAAGCTAACATTGGTAATTACCTGAGGAGATCTAACAGATATCTGAAATATATCCATTCTGGAAAGGGAAAGGGGGCAGGTAGGTTAAATTTTGGGGGTTAACTATGGCATTTCCCTAATGAATCATTGGATTTTTGCGTTCCTATTGGAAACAAATTTAAAATGGGGCTATTGAAAATGTTTATCTGGGCATTTAAACAAAAATCTGGGTCGGTTTTACTGAGGATGAATGTTTAGCTTTCGAAACAAGTATTCTAATAAAATAATCCCAATAGAGGTGGCAATTAATTCATCAATTCTAATTGTATTGATCCTTCTATACCATCGTGCGTACCTCAAGCGATTTCTGATTTCTTTTTAAACTTTTGATCAATAAATTTCTTATCGTTTAGAAAGTGTTCCAAGTTCCTAAAAACGGTATTTAATAAGAAAAAGGTCTGGGGAGAAGGGCGGTTGGGGAAGACTCATAACTAAACTTGTTTTTTTCTTGCTTGTGAAATTTCAATACTTAAGCCTCTTCAGATCGTATTGAGGTGATCAGTATCGTTTGGTTGGCTGTTATTTTCTCAAGACTTTTCTTAAAATGCAGTTTAACTGTGAGTGTGCACACACGCTATCTTCGCCCCGCACTTCATTAATGCTTGCTTCTCAGGTCCTGTTCAGAGATTGAACTCGCAAAACTTGAGGAAATTATACGATAATCACTAGTAAACATGTGAGTAAAGACTGAATTATTTTCAAGTGGTGAAATGCTAAAAGGATAAAAAACATTTTTGTTTGAGATAGGAATAATAAACGAGATAAATACAAAAATAAATCTACTAAATATAACAGAGAAAGATAATATAGAGAAAACAATAAAGCCTGGTTTATTTTCCAGACCATCCAATATAACCGAATAACATACTCATACAGGAAAGATGCGTATTATTGTAGCTAAATTAGATCGGTTGTTATTGTATATTGAATATCCTTATTAGCGTAAATATTAAGTTTCATAAGGTATTATTATTACGTACTTTAATAAAGGAAAATGTGTGTAATTTCATTTTACTTGTTTAAAATATTACTTCCCAATTATCCAAAGTAAACCATAAAAATACCTATTCCTCCCTCTTTACCCAATCTGGCGGTGTTCCTCAAGGTAGTATCCTAGGCCCCATCCTCTACACGGTATATACAGCTGACATCCCGACTCATCCTACCACTGTCCTCACCACTTACGCTGATGAAACATGTGTGTCATCAGTAAACAATGATCACTTCATTTCCTCTCAAACACTCCAATCCCATATCCCAAACCTTCAAGATTGGTGTCAAAATTGAAGAATCAAAATAAAATCGTAATAAATGTCACTAAATAACCTTTACCCTTTGTCGTAAACCTACGACTTCTTGCCTTACATTAACTTTTAACGATGTTCCACTACTTTTAACAGATCCGCTACCTAGGACTCCACTTGGACAAACGTTTAACTTGGAATCCACATACGAGACTAAAACGACAGGAAACTGCTCGTCGACTTCTTCAACATTTACTATACAAACGTTCAAACCTTGCGATTTACTATAAAAAAAACAAACTCATTTACATGACAGATATCAGACCTATTTGGTCATATGTAGTTGAACATTGGGGCTCAACTAAACCTTCCAATTCTTCCCGTATCCAATCCTTCAAAAAATCCTTAATGCTCCTTACTTTGTTGCAAATAAATTTATCCATAAAGATCCATGTATATGTCCCATGTGTTGCTGATTTAGCCTAAACCAGATACCTATCCTTCCATTGTAAGCTCCGTAACCACTCCAATCCACTAGTTTCCCAACTTGCTTCCCACCCTATTCCCGATAATCCTCCAAGGCTTCTGAAAAGAAGATGGCCTTGAGTAGTTCTTCACAATTTATTCACATGCCATTGTATTCACTATCAAAACATTTACTTGATGTATATATTTTGTACAGTTGTAAATTTCAATAAATGGATATTTAAAAAAAAGAAGAAGTATAAAAAATTAGTGATGATGATTGTATTGTTGACTGTGAGTTGTAATTAAGGTGATGGAATGGTCAGGGGTGCAGTCAGGATAAATAAGCACGTCAAGTTTTTAAATGAAAAACTTATATTTTGGTGTGCCAACGTTTCGACCTGCCTTGCAGGTCTTCATCAGGGCTAAAATAACAAAAATTGGATGTGACTAAGATGATACAAACATTTTTTTAAAAAAAATAAATAATAAGAATAATTTAAAAATGAAAAAGAAACAAGAAAAAATAATAATACAAAGTAAATTAGTCAACGAAAGAGTTAATAGCTGTTTACATAGTTATAAGAATATCTGTAGTTAATTAAATAATAGAATACAAAATAGTAGCAAAGTCTAGTCAAAGATACAGTTGTAATAAAATAATTTAAATTGAATAATACAAATTTTAAATTGTGTAAACTAATACAATTTTATTAACAGATGCTTTTAATAGGAATTTAAAAAAAAGTATATTTTATTAAAAAATTACCAAGTTTCTATTATTTATACTTATAACCCTATAATTTTATCCTATAAAATCACTTAAAAACGCCTACAGGCTTCCTCTTTATTTTTTACAAAATAAGAATTTATTTATAAAATGTAAATTACCTAGAAGTGATGAATGAAAATATAAAAATATAATCCTCCTTCTGAAACATACTTTTTTTTTATAAGGTAAATAATGATTAAAAAAAAAAAGTGAAAAATTACCAAGAACGGAAAAATGGCAGGATATATAAATAACACAACCTTTCTAATGTCCAGGGATTAAAATATAAAATTACCAGGAAATGCTTATTCATTTAATTTATTTTCGGCTGAACATAAACTGTTAGTAGGGGTTCGTATATTTGACAAGTCACTTAGCTTTTGTAAAGAAATAATTATTTGTCAATTAAAATAATCTAAAGTTAAATTTTATTTTGGTAATCAATATATAGAAAAAATATCATATCATTCAGGGAGAAGAATTGTTTAAATCCATTAGGCACGATTATACGAGAGATTAAATATCAGGAGAGTTCTTAAATAAAACACTATTGAGAAATTTTTAAATTAAAAAATCTATTTGACTTCAGAATTCAACTAACAATAAGTTTGAATTTAATTTACAGAAGTTAGTGAGGAGGGGTGCAGGTAGGATTTCGTAAAAAACACACTTAGCTTAGCAAAAATAACCTTAATCGGTACAGCAAAGTTTTTACCTGCATTGCTGACCTCTTTTCCCGTTAAAAATAAAAAAAAAATAGATGTGAACGAATGATAAAAAAAAATAATTTTTAGAAAAACAAAACAAAACCGACTTCAAGATTAAACCTACATACACAAACTTAACTAAAAAATAATAAATAATATTTTAATTGCTTCAAAACAAAAACTATTTAATGAAAATCAATGAAATTATCGATATTTATATACCTATTCACAATTTATGACCAGTTATCTTTGGAGTCGGTGCCAGCCAAGAAGGGCAGTTTAATCCGGCCTTTACAATTAACTATCGAATGGCCGGAGACAGCGGTTTGGCGGTGATGAGACAGTGGGAGGATCTTTACGATTACAATTTCTTTTCAAATTCTGTTTGTTTTGGTTGGCACCGACTCCAAAAATAACTGATCATAAATTGTGAATAGGTATATAAGTTCGATAATTTCATTGATTTTCATTTAATGGTTTCTGTTTTGAAGCAATTACAATATTATTTTTTATTTTTTAGTTGTTTGTGTATGTAGGTTTAATCTTGAAGTCGGTTATGTTTTTTCTCTAAAAATTATTTTTATTTTTTTACTTTTTAGTGGTGATTGTATTTTTGTTTATATAGTCAATTGCCAAAATAGTTCGACCCTGAAACCCTGAAAAATATTTCGAGTTACTGAACAAAGACTTATCGAGGTTATCATTCTACTTATCTCCATGTAATTGGGAAAATTGAACACAAAATGGGAGTTGAAATCATTACGCATATTTTTCATTAATGGGTATGTGTATGTTGTTTGTACATACATATAAAATCATTGATACAGAAAATTAAATACCTGGTGCTAATTTATCATATAACTTTCAATTGAATTGCGCTTTTTTCTGAGGGTGCCTAAAAGTAGACTTACCTCCTTCCACCAGTGGCGATCTTTTCTTTATTCTTTAGGACGGTTAAAAGAGAACTACGCGGAATTCGGAATTCGCTAGCAACAAACGCCCAACTTCTTTCTCCTTTCTGCAATTTGCAAATCAATTTTAACTTTTTGTTAATTGAAAGAATTTTCAATAGCCACTGTAAAACCACTCGAGTGAATAACTAATAATAAGTGACTGGTGTAACTATGAACTGAAAAGACAAACAATGACAGAAAACAGGAAAACAAATTACACATGAAATTCTTTTAATTTGAGTTCGAGTTATAGAGGCGATGATTTCTAATAGTTCGTTTCATGGAGGTGGTCCTAGAAGTTCTCTTTTTTGAACTCTATTTTCAGTTCTACTTATTTTCGACACAATTTTTCACATTATTTGTCTGAAATCGTCTCATTGAGGTGAAATTTAAGTGTAATGTACTTCCGACCGCAGATTTCGTTCGACTTATTTAAGAATTAACTTATCGAAGTACAACACATCGAGAGTTGACTGTATATGTAAATTATTTTTGTTAATAATTTAGATTTAGTTACCATTGAAATTTTAGATAATCATAATCATAAATATGTTTAAAATGTAAGGTTATATAACAGTTATTTTTATTAACTGGTTTTTTGATTTTTCTTAAAAAGTGCTGCGTTGATTTCAAAATATTTTTTTTATGGGACTACCTCTGAAGTATGCCCTACCGGTCTTAAAAAAGAATCATCAAAATTGATTAAGAATTGACGGAGGTTCTCAACTCATCTGTATTTATTTTTTTTTTTTCAAGATCCGGCCAATTATCATTTTCAAATACACTAAGAGGCAAAAGATTGCACCTACTTAGTTCTTTTTTTCAATTTGAGACGTGGAAGCGTGGAATTTTTGGCCTTATCTTTATATTTTCTGAAACACATCTTACCATGTACATTCAATATTTCCGTATGACAGAAAATTAGGTTTTGGATGGGTTGAGCTATTTGAAGATGCCTTGAATGCCAAAACTCAAAATGACGAACTGATGATTAATAATGATTCTTTGAATATAGAATCAGAAACAGTGTCTTCCTGATCAAGAACCTCCCGCCCCCTCAAACGAGAAAGTTTTGGACACGGTGGATCTTTTAAAAATAATAGGGCATCTGGCTATGATAACTTCGAATATATGGTCCAATCTGCGAACAAGGTGCTTGGCGCATAAGAAGTTACCAAGAACTGGACGAAGTCATAAAAAATGCTGATATAGTGCGGTTTATAAAATTAAGAAGAATAAACTGGCTTGGGCACATCGGAAGGATGACAAGTGAGAGAACGGTGAAGAAAATTAAGAGAGAGAGCTTCCGAGGAACACGAAAGGGAGGACGCCATAGGAAATCCTGGGCAAAGAATGTTGAGGAGGACGTGAGGATACTTGGAGTAACCGGCTGGAGGAGTAGGGCTCTGGATAGGAAAAATCCTGACTGAGCGCTAAAAACACACACATAATAAAAATTAACTATTAAAAAAATCCAATATTTCTATCATAAAATAACCTACTATAATATAAGTATAAATAAGAAATGGTTATAATTGTAAATTATATGTGGGTGATTTTAATATATCGGGACAATTCCAATAAAAAAAAATGTTCACTACATAAAACATTTTTTTTTCAGAAATTGTTTCTCTAAGGTGTGTGAAGTAAGTCTGTGAAGTGGACATACATAATCTGCAATATTTCTAGATATATTAAATAAATAATAACTATTAAAATATAGGGGGCGAAAAAAACACGACTACGAAGTGAGTTTATTATCTAGGAGACGATGAAAATATCATATTTATTACATTTAAGAAAAAAAATGCGAAATTAACGAGGTATGTGTATTATAAATTTGGCGTGTATACATAAATTACATTTTCAGCCTTTTAGGTACGTACTATCACATCTACTTTAAAAACTTCGAACTAAAATTTAAAAATACTAAAATATAATAAAATTGCACTTTATAATGACAGTTCTATTAACTTTTAATTAATAAAACCTAAATAGATTGTAAATGATAAATAAGCTATGAAATAAAGACTATCACAAAAGGTATTAAATTAAGTACGATTATATTAAAAACATTGTTTTGATAAAAATAATGTTACTAGAACTTTCATCATAACTAAGTAGATGGGTATAATGTTTAAACATTAAATAAAAAAAATGTAGGCCGTACGTTTAAAAATAAAAAAATTAACGAGCAGCAATAATTGATTGCAATAATTGATAATTCGTTGGTTCCTTTTGGGCTGATGTTGATGGTCCGGCAGTGATGAATGCCTCGAAATTTCCCACGTTTCACGGTATGAGAGGGAGAAATCAAGAAATTTATTTTTTAAAAGCAGATAAACGCTAAAACAATTTAAGTTCAAATATAACACATCCTCACTCCCTGTTATTCAAATTTTACATTTAAATGCCTAATGAGGGAGTTCTAACAAAAACAACGTTTGTATCACGTTATACACGTGGCCTATTTGAAAAGTAAAACATGGTATCTATTTGTTTTTCAGTAGAGCTTGAAATTTTTCTTGAATTAAAAAAAATATATATATCATGTTTTCAATGGGTTGATTCACCCTAAGGAGTGAGGATGAATTAAAATACGGTTCTTACCGAGAGGAGTCTTCACTTGTCTACCAACGAACTCAGCGTCTTGAAACAGATGGCACTAGACAGGTCTACCAGAAATAGTGTTGCCCTATACAAGACACCCCTCAAATTATCCTTTTAGAGAGCGATGGAGGGATTTTCAAAAATAATTTAGGGAGCGAACTAGAGGGTTGTGACACTTCTTTATGATGGTGTATGTCGTGCTAAGAAGGCTAAATATCAATCACAAAATTATTTTTGGATACAAAATAGAAAACAATACCCCTTCAAATTTTCAAACTAGAACATAAGCGTAGGAAAGGCCTTAAATATTTTCGAAATGCAAGCATTTTCAAGTTGTGACAACCTAGGGAGTGAGTAAATGCTATACATAAACGTCAATTACTCCGGTTATATATGTAGATATATCATTATTGTACAATGGGATATATCATAATGGTACAATGGGTACTTGGCCATGTAAACTAAAATCTAAATTTTATGGTTAGTAAAATTTTCAAAATACTTTGGTGACTTAAATTGTACCAAAATTTTGAAATCACCCATGTATATTCACAGTACATATTAAAGCTTCAAACTTAGGTTGAATGAGTGATTTCCTCAAGCAAGCAAGCAATAAATAAGTTAAAGTATAGCCAGGAAGAGATGATTAATTGTACATTACATGTTTCACATTATATTGTATTACTTTTATGTATTAGCGAATCCATTGGTTGTTTTCAGTCCAAAGACAGCTGTAAATATAAAAATGAAGTAAAGAAACATTTTCCTCATTTGATAAATATACTATTTCTGTAAAAAATATAAAACAAGTTGAAAAATGTATTTTCAGTGTTTGTACATGTATAGTTAACTTGATCGATTACCTTTTTTTATTAAATTGCTTGAGCATAAAGCATTAATAAAATATATCTCTCTCTGATCTTCTTATCATATGATATATCTTATTTTTATTTTTTTTTTAATCATAAATATTTAATAGACAATGATTGTATGAAAATACAGATTATGATACATTCTTAACTAATAATGACTATTTCTGTAATTAACAACGAAAATTGCCAAAAATAAACGGAGATAGCCCCAGGACCTAAATGGCCGTAGAGCGATATAATCCGGAGCGAGAGATGGAAGAAGCGATTACTTGGCGGGACTCCAACCCGAGCCTAAAAGCCCCCCTCCCCCTCCCATTTCCCGCTCACACCCCGGTGTCGTTTTTCTATTTTCGTCTGCTAACTTTATTTCTCCGATGGCGGAAGGAGGTGGGCGTTATACAGGTTAATAGCCGAACCCAAATATTTCCCCATTTGCCAGGGAAATAAAAGCTCCTATCGCTACATTCGTACACAGAACAGATAGCCTCAAATGTCAAACTCTAGACGAATGTAGTTTCGAGCCCCAGTATCTCGGACGAAATGGTTTTCGGACCGAATGAGGTCTTCAAACGGGCGCCAGTTTTACTGCACTGATAGTGAACGCTTCACGGCATCTCTTCTATATTTCAATGTAGCACTACCTTATCCTGCGATCCTACATTTCTAGAAACCTATGAATAAAATCAAGAAGTTATAAGCTATTTTTACAACGGGATTATAAACAGCGCTATTTCTATCCACTAAAGCATAAATATATCCCTGATTACTTAATACAAATGACAAAACAAATAACTAATAAAATAATTCTGTCAAAATCTCTACCAACAATAAATACAAAAAAAAAACATTAAATAGAAATAGTTTGTGCCATTTATGGGTCTAAAAAATTAATTCTTTTCAAGTATCTGTCAAACAATTTTATTTTTTTATTTGAACAAATGACTTCTTTGGAATCCATATTAGAGACTTAAAAGAAAAGAATCTACTCGTCGTTTTCGACTACTCTAACGTTTCCTAGACAGGCGTTCAAAGTTCCCAAAAAATTACAAACGAATTATTTACAAGACAGTAATTAGACCCATTTGGACATACGAAATTGATCTTTGGGGCTCCACTAAACCTTCCAATACTTCTTGTATCCAATTCTTATAATCGAAAACCTTTCGTAAAATCCTCAAGACTCCTTATTATGTCACAAACGTATCCAAAAAGTCGTGATGTTCCATATGTTGCTGATTTGGCCAAAAGCAGATACCTTTCCTTTCATAATAAACTCAAAACCCACTCGAATCCACCAGTCACCCAACTTGCTTCACACTCATTCATTCATTCACGGCGCAACAGGCGCATGAAACGGTCCTTGGCCAGCTCAACGGCTCTTCCCCAGTCTTCCCTGTCGGTGGCACGTCTGATGGATATTCCTGTTGTCTTCAGATCCTCGGAGACGCTGCACTTCCATCTTCCTTTCGGTCTTCCACGAGACCTTACTCCACCGGGGCTTCCGGAATACAGTCTTCTGACTGTCCTTTTCTCGCTCATTCTAATTACGTATCCCAAACATTTTATTCGCTGTATTCTTACATTTTGGGCAACACTCTGGTCATTATAAAGTGCGTACAGCTCTGCTTTGTCAAAGTCGAAACAAACCATCCTCCTCTACAGGTCCATAGATGCGTCTTAATATCTTCCTTTGAAACCTGTCTCTTGGCCTATCTAAGGCATCTGAATAGATGGCCAAGAGACCTCCTAATGTAGAGCTTTTTGCGCAAAGGAATTCCATTTTGGCTTTTAGTTTTACTTTTACTAGAGCTTCTATTATCATATTACAATGGCAGTTTTGCAATTCCCTTGTGCAAAATTGAATTAATCATATTCAAAGAATTTTTTTTTTTTCAAATTAAAAAATTTATATTCAATTTGATCCTTAAGATTTTATTTATCAATGTTTTACATTACATACCTTAACTTGAACACCCCATAGTGTGACTGAAATTAGAAAAGGTTTAGAGAAAAAAATTGTTCACGTAGTAAACTGCGTTGCATTTATCTGAAAACCCGTGACATGTAATGGATTAAAATTTTGAAAGTAAACAAACCGGAGCACGTATAGTTTACTAGTTGATTTGCCATATTATTTACTTTCTTTTAATCACAGACAACAGTCAAAATACCAATAAATAAAAAAATAGGGTTTTTTTTTTTTTTTTTTGAGTTACTGAGGAGAGAACCCCAGTGTGCCTCGCTGCCGCTATTTAAAATTAAGACAAATTGAAGAAACAAATTAACAAAGCAAATAGAATAATAATAGTTTTTAAAACATATTTAGTATATTTGAGAGGCCACAGATATGCAAACAATAATGGTAAGAGACAAAATTGTGCACTTCTGAGTAAGGCATTTTGGATCGTTTACCAAAGTCCTGTAATTACTTTTAAAATACCATTTGCACCAAAGTAGAAAAAAATTAAATGGATCCTTAATAATTCCTGATAGTTTCGAAAGTACTCTCAAGTAATTAAAATTTAAACAGTATCATGAGCTTCCGAAAGCTGTTTTTGAAAATCTACCGAATTATTTAAAATCTTTTATTAATTATTTTTGATTCTTCCACTGATACTTTTTCGCTTTATATAAAAAAAAGTTAAAAGAAATTAATAAATATAATAAAATGAAAACAACTGTACCATAACAACACACGGTCTTGAATTTTGTCTTAATTGATTGAATTTCTCGATTGTAATTCTATTAGGAAATAGTTATACAACACTTTTTTTTTTTTCATAAACATCTTTATAATAGCAATTTAATAGTACTAGCGAAAAATTCCTACATAGAATCTAGTATATATGCTTATTTTTGATCATGTTTGAAATCATGAAAGTGAGGGAAATTGAAAACATTCAAAATTCAATTAATAAAATATTTATCTTACCCATTACAACTGAATTGTTAATAAGTATGAGATCAGAGATTTAGTAAACAATAAATAAACATTTAAACATAAAACAGAAGTAATAAAAGAAAATGGTAGGGCATTATTAAATACTTTTAAACTTCGAAATTACAATCTGCAAATGAAACTTTTCAGTAAATTTAAAAAAAAAAAAAAAAGGTTTAGGGGCTGGAGGTCCATTCATGAATAAATATGTATTAAAGGTCTTTTTTTTATCATATTTCAAATACAATTGTTCCTATTGTAACCTATTTCCCTCACATTTAGTCGTGTGAGGGAAATAGAATTTTGAGGCTAACAATACAACGTGCATTTAAAAAAAAAAAGAACAAAAAAGTGGAGCTCAGCACTTCTAGTGAAACATGTACTTTACTGCAAATAAAACAAGAATTGAAATTACCTCTTTTTGAACATCCAATTCATCTCGTATCCAATCCTTACCATCCAAAATCCTTCGTAAAATCCTCAAAGCTCCTTACTTTGTCACTAATAAACTTATCCATAAAGATTTTAATGTTCCATATGTTGCTGATTTAGCCCACACCAGATACCTATCCTTTCATAGTAAGCTCCATAATCACTCAAATCCTCCAAGGCGTCTGAAAGGAAGATGACCTAGAGACCTTCTAGGGTAGAAGTTTTAATAAAGTGCTACTTATGAGTAGTTCTTTTCAAGTTTTAACATGTTATTATAATTGTTAATATATTTACTTGTCAATTTAATTGTCAATATATTTACTTGATGTATATATTCTGTACAGTTGTAAATTTCAATAAATGTATATTTAAAAAAAAAATTTTAAATGGAAGGGAAATAGATTGGTCCTATGGGACACGAACATTAGAAGTAGTTGTCATTATTGTAAGCAATTAGTCTCAGTTTCAATTCCAAAATTCAATATATTGAAACTCATCAGTGGTACTAAAAAAAAGTAAGTTAATAATTGCCGAAATAAAGAACTTATTCACCTTTAACGTTACCAACTCATGATATGGGACACGTAAAGGAAATAGAGTTTGACATTTTGAATTCAAATTTAACCATGAAAACGAATCAATAGCCACGGAAAAACTACTTTAAGTTAAAGATGAAAGTACCTTGCAGTTACTTGTTACATTTGGGTTCCAAGAAATTTCGTATTAAAACCACAATCGCTTACAGAAATTCGAATGTAATGGTCAGGTTTAAATTACGCTTGTCCACCAGGTTCCTTATCCTATTAATGGTAGGTACTCACTTTATAAAGACTAAGTGTGTGTCTCTTGATCTCGAAGTTGACCCACGGCTGTAAAAAAAGAATTTAAATTTTCTACATTTAGCGGGATTTGAACTCGAACCTGGGAGCCTAGTATTCTAGTGCCTAACTCACTGAGCTGCTGGATCCCTCGTCAGTATAAATACGTTTATTAGTCTTTTTTTTTTTTCAATTAGGATTGATAAATCCATTGTCACTTCTTTTGAAATTATTTTATTTGAAAACTAGTTTCGAATGTTAAATATTCATCATCAGTTCTAAAATATACGTACATCTCAAATATCAGCACTTTGTTAGATAGTTTATTTTGTTTGTATATTAATATATAAATAGTTTGTAATAAATAATATAATAATAATAATATAATAATAGATTGTTTAGTTGTATTAATATAATAATAGTTTGTATCCTACTAAAAGTCTGTATTTATCAATCAAATGATGGAAAACGAATCAAAAGAAATAACAGCATCAGAAAACATGCTTGAATACAACCAGAAGGAGGTAAATAAAATAATAGGAGTAGTTCCGGAATCAATTCCCCAGAAGACAAATGATAATGAAATTATTAAAATGATAATAGAAGCGAATAGAAAATTGATGGAAGAAATGAATAGAACAAATGAAATTAAAATGGAAAAGAATAAGAATGAAATAATAAAAAAATTTGAAGAAAGTGAAAAAAAAATGGAAGAATATAGAAAAGAAGATAAAAGAGAAGTAGATGAAAAGTTGAGAGAAGTGAAGAAGGAAATTGAAATGATTTCAAATAAAAAAATTGAAGAAGTTGAAAACAAAATGTTAATAAAAGTGGAAAAATATAGAAAAGAAGATAAAAGAGAAGTAGATGAAAAGTTGAGAGAAGTGAAGAAGGAAACTGAAATGATTTCAAATAAAAAAATTGAGGAAAATGAAACTATATTAAAAGAATTGAAAAATGATCATGAAGATAAATTAAACAAAATGACGATCAGAGTAGATAATATAGAAAAAAATAGATTGTGCAAGGAAAGTACCGGTTGGTGCTCACCAATGAAGGATGCAGAGATTAAAAAATTTTAAAATTTCAAAAACCAGTTCCCAAATCAATTTTTAGAAGATTTAAAAGATTACTATCAATATCAAACCGGGAAGAAATTAGAGAAATTCATCAGCAGTAAGTTGGGGGAAGAAGCTTTGAATTGGTGGACAACCAAAATTGTTGTAATGGAGGAGTTTAATGATTTTGAAAGGGAATTTTTGTCGGAATTCGGAGGGACCAACTGCATGAACTGTACTTACCATTCCAGCATAGAAAATCTTCCCTATACCGCTATGTGGGGGCTTAATGCACCAAGACCATGGGAGAAAGTACAAAGCCAGAATTTAAAGTTATCACAAAAGGAACACTGTAAGATCCTACATAATATTAAACGATTGAATGAGGTTCTTTTCGATCATAAAAAGAACAGCAAATTAAAAATAGCAGACTTGGTACTGGTCAGATCAAATATTGTTAGCAATGCCGAAAACCAAATAGTTGGAAAACTGTCAAAGAAATTTGAAGGTCCGTACAAAATAAAACACAAAGTGTGTACTAACATATACCTATTGGGTGACCTCACATCTGATACCATCAGAGGAATTTTTCATGCATCCCTTTTAAAGAAGTACTTTAGCAGGGAAACATATACTGAATGTATAGATGAACCACCGGATGTATCAAGTAGAAAGTGAACTTACTGTTTTAATGTTACTGTAAAAAAAAAAAAAAAAAAAAAAAAAAAAAAAAAATTTTTTTTAGCAAAGAGGGGGAATATATAAAGGGTCTAAAATTTTGTCTATTTTCATATGGAAATTTTAAATAATTCAAAATAAATAAATTTAAGAAAATTATTTAGTAAATTAAAATTGTTTAAATAATGAAAAATGGTTGCATATAACTGAGTTAACTGTCATATCATTTTTTTGTTTATAATTCATTTTATATATAATTGTGGGTAAGAATAATGTAAATTATATTGATAACATCTAAAGAAAAAGTGTAATTTGTAAAATTTGTTTAAAATTTAATTTGTACAATAAATTTAGTTGGCAATACATAGAATAGAGGAGTGGGGGGACAGTGTTTTGGAGGGAACAGGAGGTGTAGGGCCACATGGTGTGCAGCAGTTATAGTGAAACATGTTTGTGATAATAAGATGAATGTTTTTTTTTTATGTTGATTGAAATGTACTTAAAGTTATTTTATGAGAAGAATTGGTGATGTATTTAACAAGACAATTTAATAATTATTATTTTTATTGTGATTAAGAGGTATGTTTGTACATTTTGTATTAAGATTCTTTGGACAGGGAGTTGATTAAATTTGAATTATTATATAAAAAATAGCTTATTTAAATATTGAATTTTTTTGTGTAAACTTTACTTTAACTAATTTTGGATTGAAATTGTATTTTTTTTTAATTATATCATTTTATGAAAAGCCATTTTTCATTAATTATATTACGGCGCCCGGACAAAATAAAGTAAAATTAATTATATGTTCACCTTATTATTAATAATTGTAAGAATAACCTTACAAAGTACAACATAGACCTGTTTTTTAAAGCTATTATTAAACCTAAACAGTCATTACAACCCAATCAGATCACGAAAGAATTCAAAACTATAATAAACCCAAAAGAATTAAGAATTCCTTTTCAAAAGGTTATGGAAACTAAAAAAGGGTCTTTGGTAATCCAAACTGACCGTGAAAGAGATTTAAATAAAATTGAAGAGAAAATTAAAGATTCAAACACAATGTCGTACCGAAAATTATCGAAAAGAAATTCGCGGGTTTTAGTTAAATTTATCGAGGAGGACATAACCTTGGATAACATAATAGAGTACATGGTGGCTCAAAATGAAGAAATACCCCTTCAAGAAGATAAAATAAGGCCGGTAGTTAAACTAAATAACAGAAATAATACTCGACACGCAGTATTAGAAGTTGATGCAGGGACCAGAGAACTACTGCTCTATAATAGGATTAGCCTGGGCCATCAAAAATTTATCATTCAAGATTATTTTAGAATAAGAAGATGCGGGCAGTGCTTGAAGTTTCACCACAGCACTAGAGATCGCAGAGGGACTGTGGCATGTTCAAGATGTGGAGGAGGACATTCGGCGAATGACTGCACGTCTCAAGAAGTCAAATGCATAAGCTGCGAAAATTTAAATAAAGTTACAAGAAGTCAGCAGAAGCGCTCTACTTGCCATTCTGTATTCGACCGAAACTGCCCTTCATACTTAACTGAAATACAGAAATTGGCATCCAACACTGACTATAACATCCCTCTCCAGTAAGTCTCAAAATACATTATTTCAACTACATACATAGACTGTACTCAATGCATTTTATTTATTTATGACGTATAGACACTTAAATATCATACAGCTCAACACACATCATTCAAAATACACTTCAAACATGCTACAACAATATATAAACATCAAAAACATAGATATTTTGTTGCTTCAACAACCTTACACAAGGTTAAACAAAATAGTAGGTTATAGTAAATCGTATGTTTTTCATATTTTATTATGGAATGCATATAGAATATGCCTCATTAGTTTTAAAGGATACCATTGATATTTCGACTTGCCTACTTTTACACGATGTGTAGGACAGCAATACTGGTTTTGAAAGATAACTCCTCATATTCTCCATTGATTGGTCTTCCTCATGATCTGCAGGTCTAGTTTCAAAAACCTTCCGTAAGCCTTTACTTGACTCATACTGGGTTAATTTTTTTAAAAACCTGGGTAATTAAGAGCAGTGGTGGATTTTAAAGTACAGAGAAATAAGAAAAAACAGCTGCAAGGTTAGTATCTGGTGATAAGTGTATTCTGGGTCGGAGCAGGGGCAACTGGCTTGGGATAAAGATACCTTCTTTTTTCTTTTGATTGTGGAGGCTTATTTTATACTTTTTTCACCCATATATAATATTTATGTACATATTTTCCTAATTGTTTATACTTATTTTAATTTGTTATCTGACCAGACATAACATTACTTCATTACTTACTTTATTTTTAACGACCTTTCTCTCAGAATAAGATTGTTATTACAATTAACTTTATATAGAGATCTTGTTTGGTGAACTCAGTAACTGCAGACCGATTTGACCTTTAAAAAGAACATTTTATTCAGTATAAAATAAAAAATATTTCAAACAAATACAAACAATAGGTAATCTTATCTTAAAACAACCATCGGTTTTTACAGTCATCATACAGAGTTATTCACTGCACAGCATTTGCCTCTCCATTATAAAAACACACAAAAAGTGGTCAACATACTCCACCATTTGTAAACATTGCCATCTTCAAGAAGTGTATCGACAATCTGAATTATAATCCCATTCCATTTTAAAATAAAGAGGATAAATCATAATATTAAAGCGAGAATGTTCAAAGTACTGAGAAAAGTGGAAGTCTTTGTTCTTTCTTGTTATGATACCTCAACTAATCCAAAGTTTGTTTATCATAAACAATAAATCTTTCCTTTACTTTTTATTTCAATGAAGAGTTTATTTTGTTTAAATTACAGACTGTTATTAAGAGATTATCATAATGTTTTATTTACCCAAGTACCTGACTAGTAAGTCAAATGAAAAGACCATGTTTATCCGGTTTTAAAAGTGAATTTATCCGTGAATTCAACACTGAATAATTAATTTGATCATGCTATGGAAAGCTGAAACTGTTTATGATGTTCGCAGTTTTGTGGACTATGAAAAAGGTGAGCGTTGAAGTATTATAAGAAATTGTAACTTTGCTGAACAAGTTAAAATCAAGCTGTTCTTTAGCTCCTAAAGTTTCAGAATTCAGGGCTAGATGCGCTTTAGTCTTATGGCAAATTTAATGCTGAATTCGAAATGTGGTCAAAATCATTGAATCATCATAGAAAATCATATAACTCTGAGTGGAATAGAAAGGTGCGGTCAGCGGCATTTTCCTTCATTTTAGGTCTAGTTTTACTCAATATTTTTCCACACTAAAAAGTAATCAACCTGTATAATGAAAAAAAACAAAAAAAACATACGGCACAAACTTCTAATAACAACAGATGACATATAAACAGCTGTTCACCTAAAAAAGTGATTCATTCACTTTTACAATTGTCCAGGGTTATGGTTTAAGCACTTATGGATTAACAATACTTAAATGTTAAGTATTTTACCTCTTTGCAGTATAAATGTATTCATATACTTTCCGATTGAAGGCTTTTGAAAAAACACAAAATTTGAGCAATGGCTTTGTTTGGGGCTAAGAGGAACTAGGTAAATGATCGCCAGGTTCCGGATGGCGATGGAGTTCCTTGTTCCGGCTGCGGAAGGTGTATTTCTCCGCGCCCTTCCCAGCTCCCGATATTAACCAGGCAGTGGACTATTCTCATCGTTGCAGATCCTATTATATGTTTCCATTATTGTTTACTTGGCATATTTAAAAAAAATAAATATCTATTTTTAAAATGTAAAAGTAAATACATTGCTTAATTTATTAAAAATATTGCTTCTTTCATTCTTCTGAAGCTTTAATATGCTACGCATTACACAGTGGTGTAAGTCAATAGGTATAGTCAAGGCGCTGAGTGTGGTTGAGTATACAAACATCACTCACCGCTGTTTCTCTTCTGATTATTGTTCAGGGGGTCCTACTCACCATGGAACTGCATGTTTCACCCGGGAAGTAGGTTTAGGTGAGAGGGGGGCGGCAATAGTCGATGTTGTGCTGTTATAATCTCTATAACTCAACTACTGAGCGTTGTAAAGACTCAAATTTGATGTCAAATTGTTCATATTTTTCATGTTGAGAAATTTTTGTTCTTTCATCTTTTTTTTTATCAAGATAGTGAAGCAAGCAAACCGGGCAACAAATAAAAATGTAAGTACCGTAATGGATGTCAGCCCGTTGAAACCAATTAATAACTTATAATTAAATTTTACGCCACCCATTTTTATAAAATTTAAACCATTGTTGTCTCAAAATTGAAACACAGCCCATTCTATCTTGCTTTTTTTTTTTTTTTTTTTTTTTTTTTTTTTTTTTTTTTTTTCTTCTTTTCCTTATATGGTATCCCCATATAAGGACCATTTATTTGTATATTAACATGTTCCATGCCTTACAGGCATACTACAGCTATCCTCCCTAAAATGCTATATGCTGTACATGTTTGGCATCCAGCTGTACTTCGTAAAAAAAAATGTTATAAAACTACAAAGGCTACAAAGGATCATTGCAATCAAAATATGCAAAGGATACCGCACTTTGTCATTTGATGCTGCGACATTATTGGCGGGTATTTTGCCAGTTCAATTAAAAATTGACGAATAATAAACGACATTGTTTAACATTAAAAACACAAAGACAGGATATAAAGACCTAACATTAGACAAAATAGAAAAAAACACAAACTGTAAGTTTTGGGTACACCCTGCATCAAATTTGTGGACTACACCCAAATGTTTTTCAGTTAATACCGACAAAACAGAAATCTACACGGACGGTAGTAAGGACAGCGAGAACGTTGGATGTGCATGGTTATTTAAAGCTCAAGATGGCAGAACCATAGAACATCAGTATAAACTAGAATCGTACTGTTCAAATAACCAAGCCGAGAAATTTGCTGTTTGGTCTCTATAAAATGGGTTAAAGCACACTTTGGAATTGAGGGTAACGAAAGGGCCGATTACCTAGCCAAAGAGGCGGCTAAAAGTAATTTGTTACCTTCGTATAACAAAGTTCCATTATCATATATAAAGCGGGACATAAGTTCTGATATGGCAATAGTCGATGTACATTCATTAAGCACATATCTAAAATTTTGAGTCTGCCCGTCTTCATTACATATGTCCGATCGTATTATGTTAAATCGTTTGAGATATTGTTTAGAGTTTCCGTGTTCTGTCATTAGTTGTGTTAGTTTGTAGTTATTACTTTGCATGTGTTTGTAATTGTTGTGTGTAATGTGAGGTATAAATCTGTGTAAGCTTGGTGACTTTGATGAGGTCACCCACAATTGGTCCCACTTTTTAACCATATCAGAACTTATGTCCCGCTTTATATATGATAATGGAACTTTGTTATACGAAGGTAGCAAATTACTTTTAGCCGCCTCTTTGGCTAGGTAATCGGCCCTTTCGTTACCCTCAATTCCAAAGTGTGCTTTAACCCATTTTATAGAGACCATTTTCCATTTGTTCTCAATGGTTATTAAATTTCGTCTGATTAGGTCAGTCAAATAGTCATATATGGCTGTATTATTAATCGACTCTATTAAAATTTTACTGTCCGTATGTATTATAATATGTGTGTTAGTCTTCTGAGGTTCGTTAATTATGTATTCCGTAACTTTCAAAACAGCAAATTTCTCGGCTTGGTTATTTGAACAGTACGATTCTAGTTTATACTGATGTTCTATGGTTCTGCCATCTTGAGCTTTAAATAACCATGCACATCCAACGTTCTCGCTGTCCTTACTACCGTCCGTGTAGATTTCTGTTTTGTCGGTATTAACTGAAAAACATTTGGGTGTAGTCCACAAATTTGATGCAGGGTGTACCCAAAACTTACAGTTTGTGTTTTTTTCTATTTTGTCTAATGTTAGGTCTTTATATCCTGTCTTTGTGTTTTTAATGTTAAACAATGTCGTTTATTCGTCAATTTTTAATTGAACTGGCAAAATACCCGCCAATAATGTCGCAGCATCAAATGACAAAGTGCGGTATCCTTTGTATATTTTGATTGCAATGATCCTTTGTAGCCTTTGTAGTTTTATAACATTTTTTTTACGAAGTACAGCTGGATGCCAAACATGTACAGCATATAGCATTTTAGGGAGGATAGCTGTAGTATGCCTGTAAGGCATGGAACATGTTAATATACAAATAAATGGTCTGTATATGGGGATACCATATAAGGAAAAGAAGGAAAAAAAAAAAAAAAAAAAAAAAAAAAAAAAAAAAAAAAAAAGCAAGATAGAATGGGCTGTGTTTCAATTTTGAGACAACAATGGTTTAAATTTTATAAAAATGGGTGGCGTAAAATTTAATTATAAGTTATTAATTGGTTTCAACGGGCTGACATCCATTACGGTACTTACATTTTTATTTGTTGCCCGGTTTGCTTGCTTCACTATCTTGATAAAAAAAAAGATGAAAGAACAAAAATTTCTCAACATGAAAATATGAACAATTTGACATCAAATTTGAGTCTTTACAACGCTCAGTAGTTGAGTTATAGAGATTATAACAGCACAACATCGACTATTGCCGCCCCCCTCTCACCTAAACCTACTTCCCGGGTGAAACATGCAGTTCCATGGTGAGTAGGACCCCCTGAACAATAATCAGAAGAGAAACAGCGGTGAGTGATGTTTGTATACTCAACCACACTCAGCGCCTTGACTATACCTATTGACTTACACCACTGTGTAATGCGTAGCATATTAAAGCTTCAGAAGAATGAAAGAAGCAATATTTTTAATAAATTAAGCAATGTATTTACTTTTACATTTTAAAAATAGATATTTATTTTTTTTAAATATGCCAAGTAAACAATAATGGAAACATATAATAGGATCTGCAACGATGAGAATAGTCCACTGCCTGGTTAATATCGGGAGCTGGGAAGGGCGCGGAGAAATACACCTTCCGCAGCCGGAACAAGGAACTCCATCGCCATCCGGAACCTGGCGATCATTTACCTAGTTCCTCTTAGCCCCAAACAAAGCCATTGCTCAAATTTTGTGTTTTTTTTCAAAAGCCTTCAATCGGAAAGTATATGAATACATTTATACTGCAAAGAGGTAAAATACTTAACATTTAAGTATTGTTAATCCATAAGTGCTTAAACCATAACCCTGGACAATTGTAAAAGTGAATGAATCACTTTAGGTGAACAGCTGTTTATATGTCATCTGTTGTTATTAGAAGACTTCCACTTTTCTCAGTACTTTGAACATTCTCGCTTTAATAAAGCGATTTATCCTCTTTATTTTAAAATGGAATGGGATTATAATTCAGATTGTCGATAAACTTCTTGAAGATGGCAACGTTTACAAATGGTGGAGTATGTTGACCACTTTTTGTGTGTTTTTATAATGGAATGAGATTGCAAATGCTGTGCAGTGAATAACTCTGTATGATGACTGTATAAACCGATGGTTGTTTTAAGATAAGATTACCTATTGTTTGTATTTGTTCGAAATATTTTTTATTTTATACTGAATAAAATGTTCTTTTTAAAGGTCAAATCGGTCTGCAGTTACTGAGTTCACCAAACAAGATCTCTATATAAAGTTAATTGTAATAACAATCTTGTTATGAGAGAAAGGTTGTTAAAAATAAAGTAAGTAATGAAGTAATGTTATGTCTGGTCAGATAACAAATTAAAATAAGTATAAACAATTAGGAAAATATGTACATAAATATTATATATGGGTGAAAAAAGTATAAAATAAGTCTCCACAATCAAAAGAAAAAAGAAGGTATCTTTATCCCAAGCCAGTTGCCCCTGCTCCGACCCAGAATACACTTATCACCAGATACTAACCTTGCAGCTGTTTTTTCTGATTTCTCTGTACTTTAAAATCCACCACTGCTCTTAATTACCCAGGTTTTTAAAAAAATTAACCCAGTATGAGTCAAGTAAAGGCTTACGGAAGGTGTTTGAAACTAGACCTGAAGATCATGAGGAAGACCAATCAATGGAGAATATGAGGAGTTATCTTTCAAAACCAGTATTGCTGTCCTACACATCGTGTAAAAGTAGGCAAGTCGAAATATCAATGGTATCCTTTAAAACTAATGAGGCATATTCTATATGCATTCCATAATAAAATATGGAGCATTTGTAGAAAACAGCAGTTGAAAAAATAATTTAAAGAAAATTTGATTTACACTGAAATCAGAAAACTTTGAAGCACTGCTCTGAAAACCTGTGATTTTAGGCTTACGGAATTTTGTAATTTTGTACTTACCTAGTTTTTCCCAAATGGTACAGATTTAATCATTGATTTACATAAAAAGTTAAAGGTGATTAGATAAGGTTTGTTTAGAATTATTTTAAACTTTCAGAAAATTTAATTTAAACATCTTAAATGTTTTCGCTCATATTTCAAATATTTTTTTTAATACAAGTGTTTAAATATTTGGGCCTCGATGTTTAAGACGTAGTTTTTAGGATCATTATGTGTAATCATAGTATTATTGGAGCATTGTGGGTAGTCATGGTATATAGGGACAATCGTACAGTAGAACCTCAATAATCCAATCCCTAAGGGACCAATTGGTATGGCAGAAATGTTGGATTAACTGGATATAACAATGAAATCTATGTTTTTCATAGTTAAAAGTGTATTATGAATATATTAAAAGATATATATTAACATTTAAAAAAAAAATAAAGGAACTAAAAACATTATATATAATATCAGACTAATCAGTATGTTCAGCCAGCTATTTATTTATAGAAGCGTTGGCCGTGGTAACACTAAATTGGGTTAGATTTGTAGGAAACTAACTCACCTTTAAAACCCTTTATAATAGTATACTCTAAACGTCTTTTTCAAGGACGTATAGAGGAAAACTGTAAAAAAAAAAAAAAAAAAAAAAAAAAAAAAAAAAAAAAAAAAAAAAAAAAAAAAAAAAAAAAAAAAAAAAAAAAAAAAAAAAAAAAAAAAAAATTACGATTTCCATCACTTTTTGAGAGAATTCTGAAAATTTTGAAGCTTTTATCTTAGTTCCTGTTCAAGCTTAAGAGCTTATTTTCTGCTAAAATGTAGAAACAGTTGAAAGTTTTGACATTCAAGGTACAAAACTTGGATTTTAGCCAACAAGCACAACACTAACAATACAAAATTAATCAAAACTGTCAGACCTTTTGCACACTACAATGTACAATTTTACTAGACTGTTAGGGATTCCTCGAAAAAATATTGTTCTCCCCCCTTCCCCATGGAATCCGCAGAATATAAAAGTTAGTTTTAATGAAATAAAAACCACAATAAATTACAATGTTTTATTAAATACCTTTCATATTTTTTAACACTAATGGTTTCCATAACCTCTTGTTTCATTTGTTATTGTTGTTTTGTTTCATACAATAAATATTTAAGAGTACAACAATATATTTCTTACAGAGTAAATAACAGCTTTGAATAGAAAGGAGCATTATACTAAAAAAAACAAAAACAAAAAAAAAACATTGTAATTAAAAACTATAAATGCCAATATAAAACATCTTGGCATTAAGGTAAAATTTCATAATTTTTATAACTAACTGAAAGGTAAACAAAACAGGAATTAAATCAAAAAAACATTCCAATTTACATTTTATTCTAATCTTAAGTAAAACACTTGTTTACTTGTCTAGTATCTGGAAACCAAAAAAATAATAATCAACTGTTAGTTACAATTTAGGCAAAACATTAAAATTTTAGATCGTAGTGATAAAATCATTTTTAATTGCGAATGAAAATATTTATTCAAGTATCGGTTTCGAAGTCTCTCAATTTCTGTAAGTCCTTCATTTTAGTCCCTGGCCCATTTTTATTTTATAATACAAATTACAATGACTAGCTAAACAATTAGTAACTGAAGAATGGACGGTTTTTTTTGTGTGTTTTTTTCAACCCCAATAATTAGCATACAAAGTCACTAATTGTAACGGTGACTAAATTGAAATAAAATGTTATACATGGCTTTTCATTTTCAATTGAAGTTCCTGATAAAAGAAAACACACACATTTAGTTTTAAGAAAGAAAAAAAGATAGTCAGGAGTGATGGAAGATATTACTGTTGGTACTGTTCAACCGATAAGAAAACTAAACCAATGCTGTAAGGATAATAAGAAAAATAAATTTACTAGGCCATTTTAATATCATCAAGTTTAAATATATTCAAATACAAAAAAAAAAAAAAAAAAAAAAAAAAAAAAAAAAAGAAACTAAGAACCGAAGGAGATCTACAGCATTTCTGAAACCACAACAAAAAACTTTTAAACTACGTCTTATGAATTTAGGTAATACAGAATATTCTAGTATTTTATTCAATCAACAATAAAATTCAAAATTATTTAACTCTTTAAAAGGTATTATATAATAAAATAGGTATTACTTTCTGTTTTTTAAATTATTTATTTTTACACTTCTTTCACCTCTCAATTGTTATGTATTTATTTCTTTATATTTATTATCTACCAATATTTTAAAATGTATTATTATTAACTTATTCTTCAAGTTCGATTAATAATTATATTTTGCGAACTTTAAATTATATATTTAATTAGTCAAAAATAAACATAATTAAATAACACATTATATAATTAAGTAATATTAACCACCTTGTCAATTTATCAATTTTTTTTAAGGTAAAAATTTCATTTCATCAACAAAACAAGAATATCAACATTCTTAACATTACAATATGGCAATGTATATTCTAATTAAAAAATGACAAATATTCATTAAAACAAATTATAATATAATTTGTACCTATATGAGAAGTGAGCCATATTTAGAATAAAATTATGTTTTAAAAACAAATATGGACATAGTTCGAGAAGAGCAAATAGTCATACAAACAAAAAAGATAACCTGATAAGATAATTAATATTAATAATAGAATAATATGTTATAATTTAGTAAATATAAATATTATTATTGTGTATTTAATTACAACTAATAATTGAATAAATACATACAATTGTGAGGGGAAAAACTATTGAAAATAAGTAAATATAGTATTATACTTAAGAGAAAAAAAATATATATATTTCATTAGCTAAATAAAAGAAAAACAAGATTTTACAAGAATAAGTCAATAAAAATACTACATTTTTCATTTATTTTCAAAATTACAATATCTTATAAACTTAGTACCTCGACATTTAGGCCGATTTAATCACGAGTAACAACGAAGTAAAAAAAAAAAAAAAATTACAAACTACAAAAATTTGAGGTACAAAAAAAATTCAATGACAGTAAACCACAAAAAACTGTCAACACATTACGTTTCAAATCCAAGCAATAAACAAAATATGCTCATTCTTGTCCTTCAATATTCAAATAAAAGATCTGAACGTTAATATCTCATATATAAAATAAACAACTAATATTCTAACCGTAACATATAACACTACAATTCTAATCAAAATAATAACATATTTACATCAGTTTCAAAATAAATGAAAAGAATTATTCCCATCAGTAAAACATTACCAATGTATATATTATAAAAATATATAAAAAATATACATTTTAAAAATCTAGCTTAGTTTCATTATTTAAACAGTCTTTTAGTTCAATGATAAATTATAAGCTACAGTGATTACATGAGACAAAATTTGTTTTAAAACAAAAAAAAGAAAACTAATTAGGATTTGATTTCAGAGGTTATCTTATCTATGACTTTGACGAAATGCGCAGACAACAGATCATCCTTGTCCTTCTTCAATAAAACTCTATAAACATCTTTGTACTTTTCAGCGATTTCATTAGACCTGTACAAATAAAAATTATGATCAAAAAATACAAAGAACAACTTCACAAATATGATTATTTATAGACGACAGTAGTACCTCACTAATCCAATCACTAAGGTATAGGGAAGAAGGGCCAAAAGGTAGGATTAACATGAGGTATCAATGAAGCATATGTTTTCATAGTTAAAAGTATTATAATTATATTAAAAATTATATATTAACATTTCAAAAAAGTAAAGAAAATAGAGATGTATGTTTAATACACCAACAGACAAATATATTTGTATAGAAATATTTTAGCTAGCTATTTATGTATAGAAGCATTAACCATACATAATAACACTGTATTGTGTTTAGTTTATAGCAAACTAATTTTTAAAATTATTTAAAATGAAGTATGCTCTAAATGTTGTTGTTCAGGACTTTGGAGCAAAAACTGTATAAAAAATAAAATAAAAACAAATGAAAAAACAATTTCCACAACTTTGAGAGAATTTTAAAATTTGAAAGCCTGTATCACAGTTCCCGTTCAAGCTACAGAGCTTATTTTCTATTCATATTGTAGCCAATTTAGTCAAGTTTAATTTTAAATATATGTGAAAAAGCTTTTCTTCAAAACCTACCATGAAGCAGATGTCTTGGTAAAATGTAGAAAAGTTTGAAATATTTGATGCTTTGATGCCACCTATTAACGAGGGGTGATGCTTCAAAACCCAAAACTTGGATTTTCCTACACAAGCATATCACTAACAACATATAAAAAATCAAAAATATTGCACCCCCCCCCCCAACTCCATGGGAGGGTCGGATTACGCAGAGAGTCGGATAAGTGAGGTTCTACTGTATTTATTTATTATATACAATGCATATTGCTTATAAAACCAATAAATATGCTTCTGGAGCATTTTTAGATGCATTTTTTTTTTTTTTTTGATAGACTATGGCATCTGGATCTTATTTTTATCCAATCAATACAATCCTTCTTCTCTAAACAGTTCTTCACCGTCTGACAGGGCTCAGAAATTTTATCAATTGAGCCTATTTCAGCTGGAGTTACTACTTAAGGCTCCATTGTGCCCCCTCCCTCCTGTACTTCATATACATGAACGACTTACCGAAAGACAAATACATAGTAACTGAAACCTACGCTGACTATGCACAAACCACTCTAACAATAAAACACAACCTGGACAAAATACTTAACTGGTGTAAACTATGAAAACTGAAACTTAACTATAAGTCACAGTAAGTTAAATTTATATTATGACACAAAAACTGTCTCTATAAATATATAACCACTAGAGATAGGCTGACTAATCGGCTGCTTCTGTAGTTGGCGATTAGTCAGTAAAAATATCCAACTAGTTGACCAATTTTATTCATCCATATTCAAACTTAATTCTATTGTATATATTATATAATAATACATACGAGGTCTGTCCAAAAGAAAAGGTAAATTTTGAATTTTCGCGGGTTGTGTACACTCGTATTTTTTGTTATGTTGGTACACATGTGTTAGTCATATGTTAGCATTATCAGCCAATTTGGATTAGTAGTTTGTTGTTGACAACTGAAAAGGTTAGTCATGTTTGTGTATGTTCTTCGATTTTTGACTTTCGTAAGGTTAATAAGGAATACTACAAGGTAGTTATGCAACGTTTGCGTGAAGCAATATGGCTCAAACAATCGGAATTGTGGAAAAAAAAAATCATGGATTCGGTATCACGATAATGCACCAGCTCACACATCAATGCTTGTTCATGATTTTTTGGCCCAAAACAACACCCTAATCATGCCTCAACCACCTTATCCACCAGATTTGGCTCCCTGCGACTTTTTCCTATTCCCAAACCTGAGGAGACCAATGAAAGGAAAGCGTTTTTGCCACAATTGATGAGATAAACTCAGAATCGAAGAACACACACAAACGTGACTAACCTTTTCAGTTGTCAACAACAAACTACTAATCCAAATTGGCTGATAATGCCAACATATGACTAACACATGAGTACCAACATAACAAAAAAAATTTTGATAATCGAATGTACACAGCCCACAAAAATTCAAAATTCACCTTTTCTTTTGAACAGATCTCGTATAATAGAAGAATATTTCTTACAAAATGAATGATAATTGGAATAATAAATACAATTATTTAAAAATGTATAAACTTACTTTGGCATAGTACAGTATAACTTAATAAGAGACCTAATGATACGTTGCAAAGCTTGCTCTACAGTAGAAAGCATCTTCTGTATTTCCTCTACATCTTCTGACTCAGCTTTTCTAACTGTGCATGAAAAAATTACAAAATTATTTTAATTAAATAAATAATACATACATATTTTATAATTGAGTTATATTTAAGTTTAACTATCATTTTAACTTATGGCTTTAATCATTTCAACTACAAAATTTTGAAATTGAAAATATTAATTCATCAAACAATCCCTAAATCACTCAATAACTAAGTGAAAGATGAAATTCTACACTTGATTCTAAACTATTTTTGCATACTTAGCTCAATTCCATTATATATTTTCCAATCAAACTCAGTTATTGCACTAAAATAATTATTACTTACAGTTACTACAGTCAATGGCCTAAAAATGAACTCTATAAGTGAAAGAAGACAAGTCAAGAAATAAATCTTCATAGTAACCTATTAAGAACTAAAATTGGACCAAAAATCTATAAATACTTCTTACTTTATTACAAACTTTTGAAATTGAAGTTTTGTTCAACAGATTAGAGTTTTAGTTTTAATTTTCTTTTAACTTAACAGGTCCTCAGAAGACCTGGTATCTTACACACTGCGTAAAAGTTTGTAAGCTGTTATGTGAGTAGTATTCTTAAAGCGCATTTGGCATTTTTAAGATATATATTTGTGAATAAAAAAAATGGTGTAAATGGGACAATCTAGTCCAGAAGTATGTCTGCTAGGAATGAATCAGCGAAATTGGGCAAAAAAGGAGGAAAGTTGGAACGCATTAGTTATGTAGAATGGAGTAAAAAGATCGAAATCTTGTGATTAGATTAAGGACTTGATTGAGGGATACATGTACATAAGTATATTTGTTACATGAAGTCTATATTGAACAGAAAAACACTTCAAATTTTAATTTAGCACAAAAAAATTTCAAAACACCATATACTTAATTTTGAAATATCAATAAAAAATGTTATGAATGCAGCATTGTAGAGAGTGTCCATAAAAAGTATCGGGTATTTGTTACTTCGATAAAACAAAAACAACTTAAAATAATAATAAAAAATTATTGTTAATTATTACAATATAAAGTGGAAAATTATTTGGAAAAGATGATGTTATCTAAATAGTGACTATTATGCTGCTAGCACTCTCCTTATCGGGAACGAAGATTGACGATCACATGCTTACACATAGCTCTCGATATTGCTGCCATTTCTGACCTCATGTTTTGCTTCAATTGCATCAGGTTCGTCAGATTGTTCTCATAGACCTTACTTTTTAAGTATCCCCATGCAAAATAATCAAGTGGACTAAGGTCAGGGCTTCTGGGAGGCCAGTTGATGTTACCCCTACACGAAATGACCTTATTAGGGAATAATTCGTTAGCAGCTTCCATTGCTTGATTTGATGTATGGTAAGTGGCCCCATCTTGTTGAAACCACGTTCTAGAGTTTTTTAGGGGGTCCAAAATGAGTATCGGGTATTTGTTACTACAATAAAACTAAAACTACTTCAACAATTTTGATAATATACTCTTCAGTGATGAAGCAAACTTTAATTTGAATGGTCATGTCAATAAACAGTATTGTCAGTAATGGGCATAGGAAAATCCGAGACGAAAGCATGAACGACCCCTGCACAGCCAAAAAGTTGTTTTGGGCCACTATGTCTGCTAGAGGCTAGAGGCTACTCAATGTAAATATTGACCGTTATTACGATATGCTGCAAAACTTTTTGGGTCCAGTTACAGGAATATCAAGGTTTCAACCCAAGAACGTGGTTTCAACAAGATGGGGCCACTTGTCGTACATCTGACACTGTGAACAAATTATTCTCTAATAAGGTCATTTCGTGTAGGGGTAACATCAACTGGCCTCCCAGAAACCTCGACCTTAGTCCACTTGACTATTTTGCATGAGGCTACCTTAAAAGTAAGATCTATGAGAATAATCTGACGAACCTGACGCAAAACATCAGATTCTAAATGGCAGCAACATCGAGAGCTATGTGTCAGCATGTGACCGTCAATCTTCTTTCCCGATAAGAAGAGTGCTAGCAGCATAACAGTCACTATTTAGATAACATCATCTTTTCCAAATAATTTTCCACTTTATATTGTAATAATTAACAATCACTTTTTAAGTAGTTTTTGTTTTATCGAAGTAACAAATACCCGATACGTTTTTTGGACACCCGGTATTTATTCATTCAATTAGTTTAAAACAATAACTATTTTATTATTACAATAAGAATAGGTTAAAATAATTTATGGCCTTCTATCATAAAATTAAACCTGTGGTTGGACATTTTACATAAAGTTGTGAAAAACGAAAATGCATAATTTTAATAAAATTTCAAGATTCTGTATTTAAAAATAACTCTTTGATGGACCTCAGTATTTTTACCTCACAGGCTCAATCGGCCCTGTAATCCATTTCTATAGAAATGCTTAACGGTAAACACAGAAAATGTGTGTGCAATATTTAAAATATAAAACAATGAAAATGTTATCTATGGTAACAGAATTTTAATGAAGTAATCAGCATTAAACTGATTTCCAAAAGGCTTAGAAATCAGCTGATTGCTAGAAGTTCCATCATATTTTGATAGATCACTATAGTGAAGATGAACAAGTTCAAAACATTTAATAGAGTACAAATTAGTACTTTTTTATTCTGAAAACTAAGTGTAGAAAATAATTTTTCCCCACGTATGCTATGAGTTACAGTTGTGAATTACAGGAGAATATTTTTAGTTTACTTTATATTTCTTTTCTTTTTTTTTTTTTATATTAAATTATTTCTAGCCGATCACATTCTCTACACACTAAAAACAATCTGCCTTTCACCAGCAACTGTATTTCTTTTGGTAAATCAAAATATATTTAAGTAGCATATCAAAGCAAATAATAATAGGATAAATGTTTAAAAACTACATCAATTTACAATATAACATCCCAAACCCTGCTCGGAATTCTAGTGCTGCCCCTGGTGAGTGGTGACAGACTTGGAAACTACCATTCAATTCTTACAGTTCTTATCTCTGATTTAAGGTGAGATTGTGAATTTTGATAAGTAAATACATTCCCTTTTACGATTATCTAACAAAATTTCAGGATAATTATCAGAAGGTGGCTACCATGTGGAAGACATTGACGGGATGATTGTAACAGGGTTAATCAGGGATAAATGTCAGGGGATTTGAGGTTCAATAATGATAGAAAGAAGTTTGTAACCAGAGATTGGTGGTGGTATCCTCATCGAGCCTTCGGGTTCCCATAGCATTTTATATATTAACTTATAAATAAATCAAGAATAAATAAATATTCTAATTAAATTTATTTTTATGTAATTAGTTTAAATTATTACATAATTATTATTATTAACAAAAGATAAATTACACAATTGAAGGATTAAATTGGCACTAACATGTTTAAGCCCATTCATTATAATTTTAAAGTTTTATTTGACAAATTGTTACACCAGCCAACAGAAAACTACATCTTGCCTAAGAGATTGACTTATGTCAGAAATTTGTAATTTTTTTTATTCAATAAACTTCATGATTTTCTTTTTTTAAATGAATGATGAGGAATAACTATTTTTTTTCGAAAATGCTATACCTTTTAAGAATCAAACTTAAAAATTCTATTAAGTAGAAAAAGAGGTTAAAGATAATATATAAACCTGATTCTTTCTCAAGTTCCTGGCTAGCGATGAATATTTGGCGGCATTCAACTATATAACCGATGGCTTCTTCGTAATGTTTTAATTGCCAATGTTGAGTTTTCGACTCT
This sequence comes from Euschistus heros, assembly GCA_003667255.2. NCBI lineage: Eukaryota > Metazoa > Arthropoda > Insecta > Hemiptera > Pentatomidae > Euschistus > Euschistus heros. Next base: position 488,696 of record RCWM02000572.1, on the reverse strand, counting down.
GCAAAAATAAACAGCACTTGCAATAACAAAATATATAAGCATAGATAACCTAACATTAATACAATATTCTTTTATAAAATAGAAGTATAATAAATATAAGGAAAAAATTATAACCTGTTGCCTGAAATTCAGCAAAAACAACCCTCTCCAGTTGAACTCGAATAATATCACTCGGATTTTCAAGAATCTTAAACAGGCCAAATGACTTTTCATAATGCAAATTACACAACTGACGTAAGCTTTTCTTCTTGCTTTCATCATAATGATTCTTCCTACCAAAAAAAAAAAAAAATAATAATAATATATATTGTAGTGATATTTCGGAGTCGAGATAAATTGTATGTAAAAGGATTTTGGTTTGAATTTGGCGCCAGTGAGAGTTCGCCGCCGATCTAATTGTTACGTAGTTTTGTTTGTCAATTTGAATTAAGGTATGTTAAATAATGATTAGGATTTCTAAATGTTTTTGTAATGTATGAATTAAATTCTATATTTTATTTTAAGTGATAAGTCGTTAAGATGTAATAAAGACGAAGGCTGTGAAGGTATAGACTTGTCCGTTAACGGTTTTTTGCGCTTGGGACGCGTACTTCTAGGATTGAGACGCTCTCTTCACGCTGGAGCCTCGAGGTGTGGACATCTCTCTGTTATTTTAGTGAGTCGTTAGTCACATGTGTGAAGCATTAATAAACTATTTTAACAGTCTTAATGTGATGAGTGTTTCAATAGACTGATGAAGGAAGGTTAGAAGGAAGTTTGAAACAAGAAGGATAAGTTGAGGAACAATTTGAATTATGAAGATCTACAATCGTTTCGAAGATGGAAGGTGTCTTAATTACTAATATGTCAAATGTTATATATAATCTGGTGTAAAATGTGTTTAATTGTTTTGTTTATAAAATATATTCTTGAGTCAGAATCATTATCTTTGAAAAGCTCAACCCTTGATATTCCCTCAAAATTTATTTAAACAAAAAAAATTAACTTTATATTAATTAGAACTTTTACTTAATCTAATTAAAAAGAACATTACAATATATATAATAAGGATAAGCATAAATAAAAAAATTCAATTTCTCCCTGACTGAGAAAAACAATAGATCATGAACAAGTCTATCTATAATCAACTACTTTTCCCAATTTACATTTTAGAATTAAAATGATCAATTTACTAAAATTAATAATTAAATTAAATGTAACAATCAATGATTATTCAAAAGAAACAGTTGAGAATAAATAGGGATTTCAAACGTGACTTTTTTCATACAAACCAATACAGCTCTGTAACAAAAAATCCAAGCATTATATAAATAAAAAATAAATGTTATATAACAAAAAATATTTTCTATTAAATTTCTGATTAGGAAACTGTCGGCTAATTTTTGATCCGAGCAATACCAACAAAGCTAGAGCCAAAATACTCAAAAAATTGTATTACTAATTTTTTCTTCAAACTAATTTTTAAAAGTTTCATAATTCTTTTTTTGAATTCTTGACAAGACCAGAACATCTGGCAATGCTATCTTGGACTCTATTTAACCACATGATCATTATTTTATTGAAGTCATAAAGTAACCAAGTCAATAATTTTCGGAAGAATATATTATATACCAGGTATGCAAGTTTAAAATGTCGTTTTAATTCCAATAGAATGCGCTCTTAGCCTATTGAAGGATTTGCTTATCTCTAAACGCTATTTTGTTTGTTAGTCATTTGTTTACAAAAGTCAGTTGTTTTTAAGTCGTTTACGTGGACGTATCATACCTTTCTTTGGTGTTAAAAATGTCTAATTTTAAGCCAAATAAAGAGCATTTGCGGCATGTCATGATTTTCTTATTTAATCAAAAGAAAAAGGCATCTGAATGTCATCGAATTCTTGTTGAGACTTATGGCGATGTTGCTCCAACCGTCAGGACATGTGAACGTTGGTTTCAAAGTTTCAAACGTGGTGATTTTGATGTTACTGATCAAAAACGAGAAAATCGACCAAAAAAGTTTGAGGACTTCGAATTGCAATCTTTATTAGACGAAGACAATACCCAAACCCAACAAATTATGGCAGAACAGTTGAATGTCACTAGGCAAGCCATTTCCGATCGCCTGAGAGCTATGGGAAAGATTCAAAAGGTTGGAAAATGGATTCCACATGAATTGGACGAACGACAGATGGAAAAACGAAAAAAACTGTGTGCGAAATGCTGCTTTTTACGCCACGAAAGAAAGGGTTTTTTTTGCATCGAGTTGTAACTGGCGATGAAAAATGGATTTATTTTTTAGAATCCCAAACGAAAAAAATCATGGGTAACGCCAGGACAACCATCCACATCGAGTGCAAGACCGGATCGTTTTGGGAAGGAGACAATGCTGTGTGTGTGGTGGGATCAGAAGGGAGTAGTCTACTACGAGCTTCTCAAACCCGGCGAAACAGTCAATACCGAGCGCTACCGACAACAAATGATCAATTTGAGTCACGCATTGATCGAAAAACGCCCAGAATGGGCTCACAGGCACGCCAAAGTCGTTCTTCAGCATGATAACGCTCCTGCACATTCAGCCAGATTGACTAAGGAAACGATTTCTTCGCTTGGTTGGGAACTCCTACCCCACCCGCCGTATTCACCTGACCTGGCGCCTTCTGATTATCACCTCTTCTCATCGATGGGACACTCATTGGCGGAGCAACACTTCAACAATTTCGAAAACGTACGAAAATGGCTCGATGAATGGATTTCAAATAAAGATGAAGCATTCTTTTGGAATGGTATCCATATATTGCCCGAGAGATGGGCAAAATGTGTAGAAAGCGAGGGTCAGTACTTTGAATAAAATATATTATACTTTTTTTAAAATTATTGTGTATATATTTTAAGAAATAAACGACATTTTAAACTTGCATACCTGGTATAGACAATAAAAACAAAAATTTTATTAATACATTAATACTTATTTATTAATTAAAAAACACAAATAAATTTTTGTTACAATGAAAGAATGATATATAGTATAACACAGACCTCAACGAATTATGGTACAGAGAGGCTATTCTGTAATGCAAAGAAGCTGCACGAAACTGATAAAGTGGCAACTTCGGAGTTTCATTAGTCAGATCACAATGGCGGAGGGCTTTCTGCAATAATTCAGCTGCTTCTTTCTCTGCTTCTTCTCCCTAAACAGTTAAAATATAGTTATTTTAATACAATCATTATCTAAGTTGGTCGACTGTAGATAAATAGAGGAGAAGATGGTTGGGGAAATAAGTAATTAAAAGAAATTAATTAATTGTAACAACATTTCAGCTTACATTGCAAGTAAGGGTGGGTATTGATACGTAATATTTTTCTTTTGATATATAATTATGTATCTTACGATATATCGTTTTCCCTATATTCTAAAAATATGACACAAACTAAATATACATTAAAGATAAAAGCAACAGAATTTTTTAAACAAAACCTTATAAAATTGATTTAAACAAGCAAAAGTTTTTAATGGAACTTTTATTTCTATTTCAATGTAGGTGGGCTAGAAAAAGTATTACTACTGTTCCACTATTGTATCAACAGAGCTATTATTTTCTAGAGCAGGGCAAACCACCCACAAGGAATAAATTAAGTGGAAAAATTAAGGGATATTTACTTTTCCAACAATCCACTGATGATACGTGGGAATTAAACAGCTGACCCCATAATATTGATATCTCAGCATATGCACCTACTGCATACGGTTTAATTCACAAAAAATCACTTCTATAATTTAAATATTTGAAATAACTGTGTTTTTAATTATGTTGTAAAATAAATTAAGGAAATGACACTGAACCAACCGCTACTCCATCACCGCTCCCACCCAAAATAACTTTATATACAAAGAGAGAAGAAAACACTAAATCAGAGTTGAAAGTAATGTTAACTTTCAATAAACTTTCTCACGTCAGGAGAAAGTTTATCAGGACATTTTTGTTCAAGACATGACAAATAACAAGATATCAACAGTTAAAACACTAAGTATATGTTGAAAGTTATGTTGTTGACTTCTAGTCAAATTTTTCAGAGCAGAGAAGTGGAAATATAAACTTCCTCACATTTTTTTTTTTTTATATAGGTGTTTTATTAAATTAATATTACAATCTACCTTTCCTTACAGCAATAAGTAACACAGATGACAAAAAATTCATTCACATAACAAGTACAATGAAAATTTCTCACACTAAAGAAGTGGAAATATCAATATATAAAACACTGAATTCATTTTTGATGAATTTGGTAGAGCAATGGTTTATATTTTTAGGATTGATGAATTAATTGCCACTTCTATTGAGATTAGTTTTATTTGAGATTATATTATTGTGTTTTAGTTACCTCAAAGAACTGAAGATGAATGTTTAGCATTCGAAACTAGTTTTCAAATAAAATAATTTCAATAGAAGTGGCAATTAATTCATCAATCCTAATTGTATTGATACTACTATACCATCATGCGTACCTCAAGTGGTTTATATTTTGTTACTTCAATTAGCTAAAATGATAAAATAAACAGGAATATCATTGTAACGTGATTGGAATATTTAAAATGGTATTTCATGAAAAATCATGATAATTCTATATTTTTGGTCACCGATATCCATAGTGTATCAATATTCATAACTCAAAAATTGCTTATATGGAATATCGATATTATTTTTACAATATCCATCTTTACTTGCAACATAAGCTAAAATGTTGGTACAAAAAATAAAATAAAACATTGTATCACTAAATTACCTATTGTAGTATACATCACAAAATGATCAGTATTTGTAATTACTCTTGAATATACAATTGAATGGCTGCGCCAAAAAACGTTCTTAGCGACAAAATTTCTGAAGTGGCAATTTTAAAGTTTTTAAAATGTATAATAGTACGTCTTAGTATGATCTAGTAAGCCAATATGTTATTATACAAGAAAATATAACAAATTAATATGTGAATATAAAATCTAGCCTACAAAACTAACAAAAACTTTAGATTATGATTTTCTTTCACTGATTACTCAAAATTTTGTTTGTCGCTCAGAACATTTTTCTGCGGACCCATCCAATCAATACAACAGATACACAAAATTAATTAAATGTTATTTTAATGAAGAACACTTAATTTTATTTTTTTATAGCTATGTAAAATATTATTTTTGTTTATTAAAAATTTTTAACATATACAATAAGAACTTTCCTATTTGTCGAGAGCTGGGTTAAGAGAGCACCAGATAACTGAGTTTACTGTATCATAACTTTTTTTTTAAATGGCACATGAAAATTGAATATCTATACTATTATATAAAAGGACAAGCCATTTTTTGTTTTTTACCACTTACCGTGGAAACTACTGGTTCAATGTGTGCCAAATTTTAACCACATCATGTTTATAGTTCCAGGAAGGTTTAGCAAATAATAAAATCTACTGATTTTCAATTAATTTTTTATTAAAAAAGTGATAATAAGTGGATAACAGTGAAGTTTGAAAATTGACCGATAGGTGGCGAGCACTATTCTACAAGAGAGTTTACAATTGTTAAACTACTGAACACATCTGTACCAAATTATTACTACAACATTTTTATCGTTCTAGGAAGGTTTAGCAATAACAAAATTTACAATAATAAAAATTAAAATGTACAATGTTAGGTAGCAAAAACGAGGCTTGCCACACAGTCAAATATATTTTTTTTTTTTTTTTTTAATGAAATTCAAATCCAACCAGAAGATATCAATAAAATATTTTCTGCGAAAAAAAAATTATTACCAAATCAAAATTCAGTCCATTGCTTTTTAAAATAGTGTATAAAAATATGATTCACAAGCCTTTAAATGAATAGTTTATTATTCGCAATAGTTCCTTAATAGTCTCTGTCCATCTGATAACCAACTTTAGATTAAAACTAAAAATTGGATATTTAATAATGCTTTTACCTAATCTTCATCCACCTAATCAGAGCAATTTTAACCAGGTTAAAATTGATTGCTTTACATAAAAATAAAATTGAAGAAATAATGCTCATTTTCAAACAAGATTTTTATCGATAAACAATAAAACTTCAATTATTAGATAAACTTATCCAAATTCTTTACTTATGAAGGCGGGCAAAGCCGTGACAGGGTATGCTAATTCACTATAATTTATAAACCAACCTTTCTGTAATATAAATTAAATGATAATTATTTAAAATGATTAAAGTTACCATTCCAAGAGGAGTTTCTTGATAGCGAGTCGCCAAGAGGTAGAGTGTTGTAGAGAGCTCCCAAAAAATTGAGTCCCATATCACTGGATGTATTTTCCTATCACCAATCACCACTAAAGCTTGATTGTAGTACACTACAGCCTGCAAGAGCAGACATTCAAATTTTACTCATGTAAAATAAAGTAAGTAATGAGTAATGTATAACAGTACATTGTATAACGTATAATTAACCTAAATTTAATGGAGAATATTTTTTTGATAAATAACATCTGTCGTTAGAAGCTAAATTGGTTTGAATGAAAAATTTCATGTTTGAAACCCCTATTTTCTCTCAACTTTATTTATTTCAAATAATCATTAATTGTTAATTTAATTTAATTAATGATTAAAGTAATTTGATCCTTTTAATTTTAAAATGTGAACTGGGAAAAGCAGCAGATTAAAGATAGACAAATCCATGATCTAAAGTTTTTACCAGTCAGGGAGATAAACAAAATTCATTGTTTTTCTTTTCAATTTATTTTTGTATTTTCGTTTTGGTGCTAAATATTTGCCACCATAAAAATAGAAGCATTTAAAAAAAATAAATAAAAAAGTTGAAAAATTATAACAAAAGTATACTGATTTTCCAGTTTCTAGGACAATGTCCCTTAAGAATAACATTAAAATAATAGAAACTAAAATCAGATTTTTTTAAAACAAAACAAGATAAATTAAAGTGAATACAGATTTACTATGTTACAGAAAAAAAAAAGTCAATACAGAAATAAACAAAACAAACAAAATTGTAGAGAGGTAACAGAAAAAATGGTAATCTAAAAAATAAACAAACATAAAATCAAAAATCATCTATACGAAAATGAATCCATTAACATAAAAAAATTATAAATTAAGACTGTTTTATATCTGATTGAATGACATTCATTACAGGGCATCCATATAATTACAGAGAGTCAGTGACAAACTGTTTTCCTTAGAGTCTTCTACAAACAATTCTTGCACTCTACAAACAAACGGATACCCTAATGCTATATCCCAACAAATAAACCAATACTAGAACTAAATATATACAATTTACTATATAATTAAAAATATAGGTTAAACGAAATAGACCCTTACGAGAAAAAGTGCAGCATAAGAACAAAAATGTAATGACCATGAAGCTAAATTCGATAAAACTTTGTTCTAACACTGTTCCAGGAAAAAGAGAAAAAGAACGCCATACCCAGGAAGGAGTTATACATAGGAAAAATAAAAATAAAACGGCTAAAAATGGAAAATGTTTACTAAAAAATGTACAGTAATTGTAAATTGATAGACAAATATTGAATTTAAAAAATAAATTAAAGTAAACAGGAAATATGAATAAAGAATTAAAAAATAACTATGTACAAAAGATTAAAATAAATTAAATGAGCATGTTGGCTTAAAATATTCATCATTATTTATTTTCTTTTTTTTAAAAACTAATAATCAGCTGTTTCTAATTCATTATTATTTTTAAAAGTTTCGTTTTCTACTTCTGAACTGCACACAAAAAATAAAGGAGTTATCTTCATTGTATCCCAAACATCCACTATTTAACAAAATTCTTATTTTAAAAGCGCTCGAGAAGTTGCGAAAACATTTTGTAAGGGATGGACAAAATTAAATAAAATTTTGTTCTCAGAACCATTAGATCTTGGCAGGTGTTGTTTCTTTTATGGTTTTAATTCAATTGCACACTTGATTTATTTTAGTGAATACAAATGTAATTTAATTGTGACATAATATTACCTAATAGTTATGAAAATATTACTCGCAATAATGTTTTTGTACCTTTCATCAGATAGTTATAAACAGAAATTTGGAGCATTACAACAAGAAAACTTTTAATCGAAAACTTCCCTAATACCTCATAAAAGTACCTCGCATAGGAAATAGTTATTATTTATGAATCATTAGAAATAATAAAATTGATCAAAACCAATCCAGATTTTTATTTACCAGGTATGCAAGTTTAAAATGTCGTTTTAATTCCAATAGAATGCGCTCTTAGCCTATTGAAGGATTTGCTTATCTCTAAACGCTATTTTGTTTGTTAGTCATTTGTTTACAAAAGTCAGTTGTTTTTAAGTCGTTTACGTGGACGTATCATACCTTTCTTTGGTGTTAAAAATGTCTAATTTTAAGCCAAATAAAGAGCATTTGCGGCATGTCATGATTTTCTTATTTAATCAAAAGAAAAAGGCATCTGAATGTCATCGAATTCTTGTTGAGACTTATGGCGATGTTGCTCCAACCGTCAGGACATGTGAACGTTGGTTTCAAAGTTTCAAACGTGGTGATTTTGATGTTACTGATCAAAAACGAGAAAATCGACCAAAAAAGTTTGAGGACTTCGAATTGCAATCTTTATTAGACGAAGACAATACCCAAACCCAACAAATGATGGCAGAACAGTTGAATGTCACTAGGCAAGCCATTTCCGATCGCCTGAGAGCTATGGGAAAGATTCAAAAGGTTGGAAAATGGGTTCCAGATGAATTGGACGAACGACAGATGGAAAAACGAAAAACTGTGTGCGAAATGCTGCTTTTACGCCACGAAAGAAAGGGTTTTTTGCATCGAGTTGTAACTGGCAATGAAAAATGGATTTATTTTCAGAATCCCAAACGAAAAAAAATCATGGGTAACGCCAGGACAACCATCCACATCGAGTGCAAGACCGGATCGTTTTGGGAAGAAGAAAATGCTGTGTGTGTGGTGGGATCAGAAGGGAGTAGTCTACTACGAGCTTCTCAAACCCGGCGAAACAGTCAATACCGAGCGCTACCGACAACAAATGATCAATTTGAGTCACGCATTGATCGAAAAAACGCCCAGAATGGGCTCACAGGCACGCCAAAGTCATTCTTCAGCATGATAACGCTCCTGCACATTCAGCCAGATTGACTAAGGAAACGATTTCTTCGCTTGGTTGGGAACTCCTACCCCACCCGCCGTATTCACCTTACCTGGCGCCTTCTGATTATCACCTCTTCTCATCGATGGGACACTCATTGGCGGAGCAACACTTCAACAATTTCGAAAACGTACGAAAATGGCTCGATGAATGGATTTCAAATAAAGATGAAGCATTCTTTTGGAATGGTATCCATATATTGCCCGAGAGATGGACAAAATGTGTAGAAAGTGAGGGTCAGTACTTTGAATAAAATATATTATACTTTTTTTTAAATTACTGTGTATATATTTTAAGAAATAAACGACATTTTAAACTTGCATACCTGGTAAATCACTAAGTAATTATTTCCAATATTGCTAATTTAATTTTTTTTTTTTTTTTTTTTACCGGTTAATCCTTGTTTTTGATTGAGACTGTACATACGCATAACGTTTCATTAATCAAGTGCACTTTAACAAGCTATGCAGTATCTTGGAAGGCTGTTCAGCCGATTACAATACAAAAGTGCTTTCGTAAAGTTGAAGTAAATAAGGAAGGATATGTCGACGAATCAAGTGAAGCGAGAGATGGTCTAGGCACCATTGAAGAACCTCCTGTGTGGTCCAACGTTCAACCAGGCGTAACATTAGAAAATTTAGTTGAATTTAAAAACAACTTGGCAGTCTGTGCATTCCAAAGTGACGAGGAAATTGTTGCTGAAGTCACAAAAACCGAACAAGGTCTTGATGATTCCGATTCTCAAAGTTCTGACGACGAAGAACCTGGACCTCCACCACTATTTACCCAAATGGTCACTGCATTTGAGGTTGTAAAACGTTCATAATTGAATGTGAATGGCTGTTATATAACGTACCTTGCAGAAAAATTAAGGAATTTTTATGACAAAATGAATTAGTACTTATATTTTTCAAAAAATGATTGTTTAAGTTTATTTTAATCATTTTTTTTTTTTTTTTTTTTTTTTTTTTTTTTTTTTTGGGCGCGAAACGGCCTTGTAGACCACGCGAATATTATGATTGTATTCTCTTCTTTTTGTTCTTTCTTTCCACCCACTTTTCCTTCATCAAGTTTGAGTGCTTCCTTCTCCTCTCCTCCGTCCAAGCCACTCCTCCACTGGTCCTCCTTGGCCCCTCAAAAACTGCAAGCCCCTGTAACTTTTTCCTGAATTCGTCTCTATCCAAGCAATCCACGTCCCTGATTCCCAACCTTGCTGTTTCCTCTTTCAGTTGTTAGATGTAGCCCCGTGCACTCCGGTATCCCCAGAGTTTTTCCATTATATTCTTATTCAATCTTTCTTTCGGCATCCTCACCATGTGACCATAGAACCTCAATCTCCTAGTTCTTATCTCCGTTTCCATATCCTTTATCTCCCTGTAAATTTCCTTGTTTGGCCTTAGCCTGTATCCTTCCTCCGTTTTCTTAGGACCATAGATTCTTCTCAGGATTCTTCTTTCAACTCTTAGCAGTTTCTCCATACTGGGGAGATTCATTGTTTCGGTTCCATACAAAATTACTGGTTTCACTACAGTGTTGTAGTGTTTGATCTTTGCCTTGATGAAGAGATTCTTTTTATTGTAGATGTTACTCGTTGCGAAACTCAGTCCTTCCAGTCTGGCAACTCTTTCCTTCATACCTTCCTTTTCTGATCCTCTGTTACAAATGGTCTCTCCCAGGTATTTAAACTTTCGCGTCACATTTACTGAACCATATTTTGTATTGACTTCTTTCTTTCCAAAATTTTTGTTCGTTGTCATGAGCTCCGTTTTTTCGAACGATATCTGTAGGCCCGTTTTTTTTTTTTTTCGGCTATTTCCTTTAGGGTGTTTATTTGATTTATTGCTTCTTCCTCTGATTCTGCCAGAAGTGCTAGGTCGTCTGCGTATGCAAGGCATTCTACTTTGATGTGCTTATGTTTGGTCCCTACCTTTGCTCCTGCTGTGTTTACTTTCCAAAGTTCCTTCATGACCTTATCTAAAACTGCGTTGAAAAGTGTCGGTGACAAACCATCTCCTTGTCTCAACCCTGTTTTTATCTGAAAGGGCCTACTTACTGTTCCCTGAAACTTTACTTTTGAGACTGTGTTGTTGAGTGTTAGTTCTATTAATTTCCTGGTTTTTCTGTCTATCCCATATTCTTTTAGAATCTCCAGCAGTGTTTCTCTATTAACCGAATCGTATGCTTTTTTATTGTACATTTTTTATTTAAGTATACATACATACATAATATGTAGTTTTAAAAAATACATAATACATATAATATGAAATCTGAAAATATAATAATATACAACGTTATCTAACAACAAAATATGTATAACAATAAAATTGTGATTTTTTTTTTTTATGAAGAATTTTTTTTTTAAATTTTAAAATAGCCACTAAACCTAGTACTATTCAGTTATAAGAAGTATTCACTTTTATGAAACATTTTCCATTCCCCCTCACTTTCATATAAGTGAGACTCCACTATACATATAATCTGTACAGCAAATTTCTGATGTTTTAAAATTGTTTGTATGTTTTTAAAACTGATGATGAATATTTGACATTTGAAACTAGTCTTTAAATAAAAAATTCCAATATAAGAAATAATTCATGAATCTTAATTAATTAATAATATAAACAATTTACCTTCATATACATGTTCTTCTGATGTTGATCGAAGTTAGCATTCACATCACAGCCCATATGTGCCTTCAGTCTCCAAAGCCTTCCGATATTACACATCACTAAACCAGTATTCAATTTATCTTTTATCTGCTCCAATACTCTCAAACCTTCCGTCAGATATTTTTCTGCTTCAAGGATAAAGTGAATATACTAAAAAAAAAGAAAAAAATATATTAAATTAAATTTCTTCTTAAAAAATATGGAAATTCAAATTAAAAAAAAAAATCAACAGTGGGCAAATAGCAAAATATTACAGCTGTATGAAACTCTACTGCTTTAAAAAACATTTTCGTTGAGTAAATTATTGATGAGGCATTTACTGTAGTGGAACATATGAAGATGTAGGTAGTGGGGGTGTGCAGTCATGAAAACACAATCTATACTATCATATAAAAGGACAAACCATTTTTCGTTTGTCCTTAATATATATAAATATGTGGTGTAATGTGTCAATATCAGAGAAGTTTAAAACTCAAACGATGGCTAGCACCATTCTGCAACAGACTTGGCACTTATAAAACTATTGAACCCATCTGTTGGCGACTCAATGGGCGAAAGAGATGGGGCAAGGGTCTCAGCGTGCTTGTAACCAGAAGGTCGTGGGTTCGAATCCCACCTAGGCAGGTTAAAATTTATTTTGTGGCGGTGTTATGGTTAAATTTTCAACTATAAAAAATCACAACCGTCTCGGACGCCACAATATATTTTTTTTTAAAAGGAAAATAGCGAAAACTCTTAATCAGGATACAAAAAAAAGAGAACTTACCCTGGTAGCGTTCACTTTGTATACTTCATAACAGAAAATACCTTTTAAGAACAATTTAACTATTTTTTCTTTTTTCAACCGACTTAAAAAAAGAGGAGGTTCTCAACTCATCTGTATTTTTTTTATTTTTTTTCGTGTGTATGTTACGCGATTACCCGGTCAATTCTGAATCAATTTTGATGATTCTTTTTTAGATCGGTAGGGCATACTTCAGAGGTGGTCCCATAAAAAATATTTTGAAATTAACTCAGCACTATTTAAGAAAAATAAAAAAAACAGTTAATAAAAATCATATAATAAATTAAAATCTCCATGGTAACTAAATCTAAATTATTAACAAAAATAATTTACATATACAGTCAAATCTCGATATGTCATACTTCGATAAGCTAAATTCTTAAATAATTCGAACAAAACCTACGGTCGGAAGTACATTACACTTAAATTTCGCCTCAAACAGACAATTTCAGACAGAAAACGTTAAAAATTGTGTAAATAAGTCGAACTGAAAATAGGGTTGAAAAGAGAGAACTTCTAGGACCACCTATCTCTATGAAACGAACCATTAAAAGACATCGCCTTTATAACTCGAACTCAAATTAAAAGAATTTCATGTGTAATTTATATTCCGGTTTCCCGTTATTGTTTATCTTTCCAGTTCATAGTTACACCAGTCACTTATTATTAATTATTCAATCAATTGAATAATTTTACAGTGGCTACTGTAAATTCTTTCAATTAACGAAAAGTTAAAATTGATTTGCAAAGTGGAGAAATGAGAAAGAAGTTGGGCGTTTGTTGCTAGTGAATTCCGAATTCCGTGTAGTTCTCTTTCAACCATCCTAAAGAATAAAGAAAAGATCACCACTGGTGGAAGGCGGTAAATCAACTTATAGGCACCCTCAGAAAAAAGCGCAGTTCAGCTGAAAGTTATATGATAAATTGGTACCGGGTATTTAATTTTCTGTATTAATGATTTGATATGTGTGTACAAACAACATTCCCATTAATGAAAATGTACGCAATGATTTCAACTACAATTTTGTGTTCAATTTTCCTATTTACATGCAGATAAGTGTAATAATAACCTTGATAATTCTTTGTTCAGTAAGTCGAACTATTTTTCAGGGTAGCTTCAAAATCGAGAATTGACTGTATAAACAAAAATACAATCACCACTAAAAAGTAAAAAATAAAAATAATTTTTAGAAAAAAAAACTAAACCGACTTCAAGATTAAACCTACATAAACAAACTTGATTACATTAAAATTTTTAAACTAAAAACTAATGTTATTTTCAGATTCCTTATCTCAAAAAACATGTAGAAACTTAATTTTGATGAAATCAAAAATAATTTTTTTTTTACCTTTAAAATTTTGTAGGATTTTAGAAGGGGCTGTCAATTTCTGAAAAAATGTAAATAATTTGTAAAAAATGTAAATAATTTCGCAACCGATTAATACAAAATTTTAAGGTCATCTGGAAGTCTTAAAACTGCATAGATTAGTCCAAATCCAGAGGTCGCTGGATATCCCCTTATTGAAATATCTCAAGTTATAACTGACCTTAGATTTTTTCATTCACATCATATTTTGTCCACTAAAATCGGGAGTAAATCCAATGTTATACGCATGGATAAAAGGCAGAATGTATGCTGATTCAAGTGATGCTATTACTGTTGCAATTGGTTGAAGACAGCAGTTGCTATGGCCGGTAGAAAATGTTGATGAAATCTCAACTTCAAAATTTTAACCTCCTCGAAAGGGGTAAAAAATCAATATTTTTGTATTTTGATCAAATTTCACATATAAGGGTTTTATGGTGTGTTAAATCGAGATTTGAGATCAGTTGTTCATGAAAAAAAGTTTCCACTGATTTACAGCGGATTTCCTTGGAATTTTGTCATTTTTTTAGAGTTTTTGAGCACCTTAAAGCCGGGTGGTGTCTTGAGCATAACGAAAGTCTTTTTATATCAAATACCTTACATAACTGCAATTAAACGTGAAAGAATCATTTCTCTATCTTGACTGAGAGCTGAGAAAAAAAATAAAACGTGATTTTCATATTTTATTATTTTTCTTGGCTCCTTTTTTTTTTCACCCCTACCTCGCCTTTTCAGGTATACGGGGTTTTTAGCAGCAGCGGGGGATCAACATATGGGTTTTATGTCACCACTGCTGCCAATGAAACTCTTTATTTATTTACATGAATTGATTGAGGACTATTTATTTAATGGGCACAATCCTTTGGTGCAACAAAACAATGCTTTTGCACGCATTAGCGACCGCACCTTTATTTCCTGTGGTGCTCTTCGCTGAATTGTGGCCAGTCTCCTCTTCTGTCGCTGTGCGAGTTTACCACTCCATGCAGGAGATGCGAACCTCAGAATACCCAGAATCACTCCTTTGTAGATAGTCATTGTGGCAGGGTATCTGAGGCCCCAGAAAGCACCCCCTATCCTGCTCAGTCCATTGATAGGCAGGGTCACTCTATCACTTAGGTATTCCCGGTGAGGGGTTGGGTCGAATTTCTTCTTCAGTCTTACCCCAAGGTAAGTTACCTCCTCACCTGGTCTAATCCTCTCTCCCTGGATGTTAATTATTATAGGGTGAGCCCTGTCTGTGGAGCCTTTCATGAGTATGGCCTGGGTCTTTGCTGCTGCCATACTCAGCTTCTTCCTAGCACACCATTCCGCTATGGGACTGGCGCACCTTTCAGCCTCCATCTTCAGTCCAGCTCTGCTTTCCGCGGCCACGATGACTGCCAGGTCCTCTACGTAGGCCGTGGCAAGGAAACCTCTCTCTTCTAGTTCCCCCAACAGTTGGTCAAAAACTAGCTTCCACAGGGCCGGGCCAAGAACCGAACCCTGGGGACAGCCTCTCTCGATGGTCTTGTCGACCTCGTAGTAGCTACCTTTAATCTTCACACTTCTGTTGCTCAGGTAGCTACTGACGAGGGAGTAGAGGTTGCTGGGGGCGTCGAATTCCTGCAGATGCTGGAGCACGTACGGCCACCAAACACTATCAAAGGCGGAGGAGATGTCAAACAACAGGAGCATAACATACCTCTCTGCCCTTGCCTCCGCATCCATACGCACTCTCAGCACTGCATCCGCTGTTCCCTTGCCACGGGTCGAGCCAAACTGCCGTGGATGACTAGCAGCCCTGAGGACCGGTATAAGGCTGGTGATGATGAGATGCTCCAGGAGGCTCCTAATGACCATTGGCTAGTTTTGTACAATTACAGGTCCCTAATACCCACACAAAAATCAGCATTCAAATCTGTGAGTTACAACTGCAAACGTCCCCTTGTAAGTTCTTTATTTCTGAAAGCGTGCAAAGCCACATAGCAGGTTAGATAAAATATAAATTTTAATTTATAGTGACAAAGTTTTAGCCTATCATGTAAGCATTCATCATGGCTATGAAGAAAAAAAAAAGAAAGATATGATAAAAACATGGAGTGTATTTTAAAAAAGGCAAGAAAAGAAAACAGTAAAAAAATAGAAAAAATAAGTTAAAAAAATAAAACAAACTAAATATTTTCTTTTTATAAAAAAAAAATATTAGGATAAAAGACAAGTGGATATAGTTGATAAATAAATACATAAAGTATAACAATAAAGTCTAACATTGTAATAGAGGAATGATTAAGATTAAGGCATAAATAGTATTAAAAAATTAAAAGTACATAGTGAAACGGAAAAGAAAGGGGTAAAGAAAATGGGAAATAGATGTCATAAATTGTGAGGAAAATGAAAGTTAGTAAACTATACATAACTATTAAATTAAAAAAAAATGAATAGTTTCACTGATAAATAATTAATGAAGATATAAACAAAATGGAGCAGGAGAGGAAAATAAGGGGTAAAAATGAAATTTCCTTGTCTTTTTTAAAATCCACTTTCTTTTGTTGTCACATATTATGTTTGTTATTCTTCTAGCCCTGACGAAGGCTTACAGTGTAGGCTAAAATTTTGGGCCAAAAAATTAAAACCTACTATATATTTTAATTTTGTTCCCATTATTGCATACACCACCTACCTACATCTCTATTAAATAGTAAAAAGTTTTCAATAACTGTTGTATGTAGGTATGTGAATTAAACTAAATTTGAAATTGTATATTTAATGCTGCATAGCTCTTAACTACATGAACAAAAAAAAGAAATACACCTCTTACATGCATAATACGTGTTACATATATGCTCACTCCTATAAACACAGGTTTAAAGTTTGAAGTACGTGTAAACAGCATTGACTAGATTGCACAAGCCAGTTTGCGCAAATGGCTTGAGCTTGTAAACTGGCCTAATCATACTAAAACTAAACCAGGATTATCACCAGTAAGATTATATAATATGGTGTTGATCTCAAAAACTAATAACTCATGATGAAATAAATGATCAAATTTGCACATTGAGATTCAAGAAT
Source organism: Euschistus heros (assembly GCA_003667255.2). NCBI lineage: Eukaryota > Metazoa > Arthropoda > Insecta > Hemiptera > Pentatomidae > Euschistus > Euschistus heros. The sequence goes on along the minus strand of RCWM02000572.1, from coordinate 471,671 downwards.
AAGAATGACATTAAAAATTATTACACTTACCCTTGCATTTTCTTTGAGATGCTTCTCAGTCTGAACCATCTCTGTAAAATAAATTTAAAAATGGTGAATTGAAACAGTGAAAACCAATACATATAAATTACAGTGAAACCCTAATTATCTGGACTCCAATTATCCGGATATCTGATTTTCCGGATTAATAGCATACGATTTTTTTTTTTTATTTTATTAACAGACATAGTAGATCGTGGTTCAGAGTTCACATAAAATACAATAGGTCCCGTCTTATTAGTTTTAATGACACAATGCGGACAATGGACTTAGAATGCAGAGTCCACACACCTCATAACAGTCCAGTTCTGGGTGAACGTACTTACTTGTTAGTAAATTTCTAGAAGCATATCCATCCATTCTACAGAGGTTTTACCCAGTCTGGGCCCTATTGCCATCACAAGTGGTCTCTTTATAAGCTTAAAGAGTTGTAACACCTAAAAGAAAACTTGTTTCATTAATTGTGTCCGAAAAACTGTCCATTGTCGAACGTCTTCAGAATGGCAAATCTGAGAAAAAATATTGACGGATAAGTTCTGCATCGTAATATCCATCCAATATGTTAACTAAACTTTGTTGTTACATAAATATAATTTTATAAACGGCCACATTTTTAATTATTCAATCAAATACATAGATAAAACATTAACACCCTAATTAAATTGTAAATCTGATTGTCCGGATGTTTGGGAATCTGGATCAATTTTGGCCCCAATTAATCTAGATACAAGAAATTTTAATGTTCTTAAAAATTTAAATAAAATGGTTAGTGCTTGTTCTTGGAATTTTTTACGTTAGCGTTAACAGTTCAAACAGAAATCCCTGATAAAAATTTATTTATATATTTTTAAATTTTAATTAGGTATTATTAAATACAGTGAAACTCCAATTATCCGGGTTGATTTGAAGAAAATATATATATATATATATATATATATATATATATATATATATATATATATATATTTTTTATGACCTTTTCAACTGTGGTTCGGAATTAACGTGAAATACGATAGGTCCCATCTTATTCATTTTCATGACACAATTAAAGACGTAAAACTAAATAAGCCAAGTGGCAGCTACCAGAACTGTCTCAGAAACACATCATAACAGTCATGTACTTGTTGAATTTCTAGAAGCATAGCACATTCATCCTATGCGGGTTTTGCCCAACCTGAGCCACCGTCTCGAGTGGTGTCTATATAAACTTAAAGAGTTAAGGCACCTAAAAGAAAATGTGTTGTATTAACTATGTCCAAAAAACTGTCCATTGTAGAACATCTTAGGAAGGGCGCATCTTGGAAAAAAAGTTGGCGAATGAGTTCTGTGATGGAACATCCACAATTTCCAACAAGCTAATGAAACTTTGTAGTTACATAAATATAATTTTATAAACAGCCACATTTTTAATTTAAAATAAAATAAATAGTTAAAGAATGACATAAGTCTGTATTTTTTATTTCAATACCCTAAAGCTGTGTTCTCACAGAGCGTAGCAACCTAGCGTGATCCACGCATTCGTGGAATTGCCTCCGTCTGAATGAGGTGGCATGAGTTTGCCTCTGACGTCATCTAGAGAGAGGGGAGTCCACGACCACTCATGCTCGGTATCAAATGTTTGATTTTCAGGCACTGACCACGCCAGTCGAGAGCGGAATCAAGAGAGTAACAGGTGGTTTTTTTTTAAAACAAAAATGTTCGAGCCCCCAGAGAAACGTGTAATGAAACTTTAGCAATTGTGAAATGCTAAAATTTTCAGAGTTATATGCTGTTGAGCAGTTGTTGTACGACACACTACAAAGACAAAGATAAAAGGCTAGCAGCAGCTAATAGGATCGCAACAGTAATGGGAATCAATATTCTATATCAATATGGATTTGGTCCCAAAGAAGTTACTAAAAAACTCCAACATTTGAGGAGCTCCTACAGCCAGGAGTTGAAGAAGATTGCCGATTCGGAAAGATCAGGGAGTGGCTGTTTTTCAGATCTGCCAGGATCTGACAATTTTTTGAGGCCTAAGGACACCCCTGGCCACTCTCCTTCCACAATCAGAATTAGTTTTCGTCCTTAAGGATGCTGTTTTAAGATGGCTGAAGGACCTCTTTTTGGCAACATAGATATTAGATTTCGTCCTTAAGGATTCTATATATATTTTTTTTTCATGATTTAACGATTTTATCAGTTTTTTGTTCTTAAGGATAATATGTTGAAATATTCCAGGATCCGAAGGATACTCCGCCATTGTTGTCCTTATAAGGATACTGTTTTAATAATATTAAAATATTTAACAGTTTTTAAGTTATTCAATAGATTTTCCGCCATTGTTGTCCTTAAGGATACTCTTTTAAAATATCTTTAATATTTAACAATTTTAATATGGCAGAAGGATATTCCACCATTGTTGTCCTTAAGGATACTGTTTTATAAATATTCGATTTTTCTTGCGAGTATCCACTTCCTGACCCAATAAATCTTTTTCTTCCGCTTTTTATTATGTCCACATGACTCTCTTAATCTTTTCACCAACATATCACTAAAAACTAAACTCTAAACTGCACAACTTTCAACGAGAAGCTCCTCCATGGTAGACTTCAAGGGGCAAACTGAATTGTGGTCGTTTGAACGGTCCACTACTCTCGGCTCGTTCACTTTTCTCCCGAAGGCGTGCCACGCTTTCGTCTTTTTGCCCAGTGAGAATGCGGCTTAATTCAATAGTAAATTTGATTATCTGGACTTTTTGGTATCTGGATCAGTTTGGACCCCAATTAATTGTTTCAATGTACATAGAAAACATTTTAACTTTGTTTATTTTTAATTTTAAAGCAGAATGTAATTTAGATCTCAGAAAAATGTCAGCTAGTAGTGATGGAAGAGGAAAAAAATTCCATCAGAAATTGAGATTAATGAAATAAATTTAGACGATACAGGTGACAAAAGTAAAATGGATATATAACAAGAAAAGTAAAGCTGTTAATTATATATAATATATAATATTATTTAATTAATTAACTATGATATAAGAAGTCAGATAAGGTTAGGAAAAAATAAACATGACTGCATTGCCATCGATTGTCTTTCTCCTGTGTGGTTCAGTGGTATTAAATTATTTTAGCCCTGAAGAAGACCTGTAAGGCAGGTAAAAACGTTAGCACTCTAAGAAAATAGTTTTTACTTGGACATGCTTATTTCTTCCTGAATGCACCCCTGATCATTTTCTTCATATAAAATGGATATAAATAGTAATATCAAACCTAGTTCATATTCACCACCAAAACGAGTATCTAGTTCAGATATAATATTTTGTGTTAAACAGCTATAAATAGTATTATGAAATTATTAAGTTGTATTTACCTGCTGCTAAATTGTTATAAGTATTTCCGATCTCATTGTAGACATTTCCAAGACGTCTCATGGTTTGTATATTTGGATTCAAGTCCTGAGATCTTTTATAGCAAGCGATTGCTGATGTTAAGATAATGAATGTATTATCAAACTCCATGGGAATCAAGCTTAGTTCTAAAACAAAATTATATATTTTTTAAAATAATAATATTGTGTATATACTTTTATATTACAAACCAATATGTCACAATGATGTAAGATGGTTCCTGACCCTCCACTACACTATTATATCTGACCATTTATAGTACAGCCCTGCAAATCATAAATTATTATTAAGGTGATGAAATGGTGAGAGGTGCAATCAGGATAAATAAACACGTCAGCTTCTTGAAGTCGGCAGAGGAAGCGTTTATCCATCCGTGAAGCTCACTGCTGCTCAAAATATCAAAGGGCACTTCAACTGCTTTTGAACCTTAACAGTGGCTCATTTTTTGTCCTTCCTCATGGTTATCAGGGACTTTACTTTAAGGGCGCTTATATTTAAAGGAATTTATTATTTTTATAGGGTTGCCATATAATAATAATTTATGATGATGATTGTATTGTTGACTGTGAGGTGATGAAATGGTCAGGGGTGCAGTCAGGATAAATAAACACGTCAAGTTTTTAAATGAAAAACTTATATTTTGGTGTGCCGACGTTTCGATCTGCCTTGCAGGTCTTCATCAGGGCTAAAATAACAAGAATTGGACGTGACTAAGAGGATACAAACATTTAAAAAAATAAAAATAATTTAAAAATGAAAAAGAAACAAGAAAAAATAATAATAATCGATGACTAATTTACTTTGTATTATTATTATTTTTTCTTGTTTCTTTTTCATTTTTAAATTATTTTTATTATTTATTTATTTTTATTTTTTTTAATGTTTGTATCATCTTAGTCACATCCAATTTTTGTTATATTAGCCCTGATGAAAACCTGCAAGGCAGGTCGAAACGTCGGCACACCAAAATATAAGTTTTTCATTTAAAAACTTGACGTGTTTATTTATCCTGACTGCACCCCTGACCATTTCATCACCTTAATTACAACTCACAGTCAACAATACAATCATCATCATAAATTATTATTATATGGCAACCCTATAAAAATAATAAATTCCTTTAAATATAAGCGCCCTTAAAGTAAAGTCCCTGATAACCATGAGGAAGGACAAAAAATGAGCCACTGTTAAGGTTCAAAAGCAGTTGAAGTGCCCTTTGATATTTTGAGCAGCAGTGAGCTTCACGGATGGATAAACGCTTCCTCTGCCGACTTCAAGAAGCTGCTAGGAACACAGATCAGTGTGAACGAGTATCAGGAACTTTTTTGGAAAAAAGTAAATATGTATTTACTCCATTAGGTTAAATTTATGAAAAGGAATTTAAACTTTAAGACATTGTAAATTTAGTATGTATAAATGACATAAAACTATATATTTATATTGACGGTAGGTTTGATGATATAGTGGTTGTTTGAGAGATCAATCAATATTACAAATAAAAAATAATAATTTATGTTTACAATATAATCCTTAATAAGCATTTATTAAACAATTTTTCAACATGTTTCGGGAATTATAGTAGCCCATCTTCAAGATCAAACATTCTTATTTACAACATTTCCATTTGTCAACTTGCTTTTTAAAAGAATATTTTTTATTCTATTGGGTTGTTTCACATGAAATGTCCGATTTTATAATATTTGAAATATATAGAGGATTTTGCGAGTCTCTGTTGTTTACTTCCAAAGTTCACATATCATAATCAAGCAGTTACTAATCCTCTACTTTTCTTTTATAAACATTAGCTTCCCAATCAATTACACACTGTTTAGTATACCTTCAAATATGAACATGGAAACACGCGATTTTCGTGTAATATTTTTTTATGAGTTTAAACTAGGTCGTTCGGCAGCTGAGGCTGCTAGAAACATCTGTAAGGCGTTTGGGGAAGGGAGTGTAAATGAACGAACCATTCGCCGTTGGTTTGCTAAGTTTTCGACTGGGGATACCAACTTGGAAAACCAGCCCCGAGGAAGACCTCCAACTGTAATTAGAGAGGTGAGACCATTACCTCTACAACCTACTGCAATGAAATTGGCCAAATGCACGAAAAATTATTGAAAAAACAACCTGGATTGGTGAATCGGAAGGGCCCTATACTCCTACACGACAACGCTAGACCCCACGTTTCAAAACTTACCATGCATAAATTGAAAGAGCTGGGGTACGAAGTTCTTCCGCACCCACCATATTCTCCCGACTTGTCTCCAACAGATTATCACCTTTTCAGGAAATTAGACAACTTCTGCAGAGGAAAAATTTTTGCAAATGATGCTGAAATCAAAAGTGCGTTTTCAGATTTTGTTTCACTTCAAAGCTCAGAGTTTTTCAAATCCGGGATAAAAAAGTTGTTGTCACGTTGGGAAAAATGTGTAGAAAAAGAAAGTAAATACTTCGAATAAAATTATATTGTTTTCATATTGTATTTTTACTAAAATCCCTTTACCTTGAAAACGGACATTTCATGTGAAACAACCCAATATATAACTAGAATGTCTTATTATATTGAGTATAATTGTTTTTTTTTTGTTTGTTTTTTAAATAAGTTGACAATTGTAAATACTGTAAATAAGAATGTTTGATTCTGAAGATCGGAAACCATAGTTCCCAAAACGTAGAAAATTTCAATTGAAAAGAAAATTTTCTATGCTGAAGTTAGTAAAAAAAATCACAGATATTATGAAAAAATATTGAAATCTTAACAAGGGAATCACAACTGAGTAAACAATATCACATGTTTTATAGTAAGAGGAAATGGAATAATTAACAAAGCATGACTCGAATGATTTCAACAGGTACAGGCTCACAAAATGCTTATTTCTGGACACATTAATCTAGTTAATACTCTTGAAACTGCCCCAGAGTAGAAATAAACAGTATTTAAAAAATGAAATGGGTGGTTAGAGCATTTCAGAGCCCATCACCACTGCATTACATTCTAAAAATACCAGGCCATTTTAAAAGTCCTGTAGGTTTTTCATTAATTAAGTTTTATTTGGTCTCTACCCTCTTTGTTATAATTCTATTTTCAATTTGACCTTTGCCAAATATTGTTTAGTGTCTTTGAAAGAGGGATTACCTTTTAATCGTCACTCCTAAACATTTAAAGAAATATATTAAAATGGTGAGTGTTGGTTGGTCAATTTTATTATATGAATATATCAAAACTTGGCTTGAAGGCAACCAATCGAAAAATATGCTCAGTGTTTGGTAGGTACTCACTGAGCGTAAAGCTCAATTTTAGTTTTCCAAATTTTGTCAAGGCGATGAAACAATTGAAGATGATGCTCGTTCTGGAAGACTTCAAGTTGCCAACGAACAGGAAATTCATTCCAAGATCCTTGTCAAACATGTGCGGAAGTAGGTAAGCAGTTAAATATTTCACAGGCAACAACCTGGAGATACCTGCATCAACTGGGTAAAATTAAAAAAATGGATAAACGTGTCCCTCACAAATTATCAGAGGCTAATAAACGGCAACATACTGTAAAGTTGACTAGGGATAAAGTAATGGATATTGGATGGGAAACAATGCCCCACCCACCATATTCTCCTGACCTTTCACCCACTAATAATAACCTTTTTAGATCACTGGACAATTGTCTCCATCAGATATGTTTTGATAACCAGCAAAGCCTACAATTGGAATTAAATCAGTTTTTTACCAGCAAAGATCAATAATTTTTCAAAAATGGCATTTGGGATCTTGCATCACGGTGGGATAAAGTTATTAGTTGTAATGGCGATTATTTTAATGAATAATTCATTGAATTTTTGAATTACCCTCCAAAAAACGACTAGACTTTTGAAAGGACCTGGTATATTAAATATATAAATCAAGCACGGAATTTAAAACATTATCTTTTATTGATGTATAGGCATATCTGTTTTTTTTAATAACTTCTTCTATTCCATTCTACGCCGAGAATGTCCATTGTGTAAAAGTTTCAATGTATTTTTCAATAACTTTTATTGATAATAATGTATTATTGAACATTTTTTTATATCATAATTATTATTTCACTAAACAGTTTAAACACATTTTAATATGGCATTGATTTTAACAAATGGAGCACAAAAAAAAATGTTACCAAATCTATGAGGAATCGGAGGAGGTCTAAATACTTCAGGATAATTATCCACTTCGTCGACATCCTTCTTGTTGTTCTTCCACAACGAAAATAAACAATCGCCGGCTTTGAACAACATAAGGCCAGCAAGGGCGACATTCTCTGAACTGCATCTCAAAACCCCACGAATATGCTTCAATGCCAGGCAATGCCTAAATCATAAAAACTTAAGATTAAAAAGAAAAGTGATCTAAAGAAAAAAATTAATATCAGCTGTACAAAGTATTATGTAGAAAATAATAAAAAAATAACTCGAAACATCAACAATTTCAAATAATATAATACCCATTAAGGATGGGCAAAACTGTCCGTTTCATAAGCAATCGTAACTGCTCCTTACAGTTATAAGTAATTATTCAAAATAGCAGTTACTTTAATTTCAAATTATAACCATATAATTCCAAGCAGCATCTTACACTATTCAAAGAGAGGATATGTTTTGCTTTAAGTTGAAGCCCTACACTAGAGTCTACCCGTCAAGGTAGGTGGACTAGGTGGGTGGAGAGGGGGTCATCGGCCTCATTCGGAAGTGTTCGGTGGTCATTGGCTTTGGCATTCTCAATGTCGCCTATCCTGTGTTAACAACACTCCTGGAGTTATGGTTTTTTGAAAATCAATGAACATTTAGGGGTTTTATATTACAGTTGATATTATTTGTAGTTATGCTACTGACATATATCAACAAATGTAAAATAAATCAGGTTGTAAAAATTTAAAAAGTGGAATTTGCTGAATTTCGTTTTTATAGTAGACTTTATTCTGTAACAAGTATTTCTTTCGGTAAAGTGTGACCCGAAATTAATCATAATAGGTTTATACAATTAGATATCATTGATTATATTAGTATTATTAATGATATTTTAAGCTTAAAAAAAAAAATAATAATAATAAAATAAAAAACACGTTAGGAAGAAATACAATTAATTTGTTACATTTATTTATTTAGTTTTACGTCCTTTTTGGGACATGAAGACTAATAAGACAGGACCTACCAAATTCGTTATATTAATTGGTTCCATTAATATGTCAATATTTATAAAGTGTAAATGTAATACATAGTAATATTAATTATTACCTTTCAATTTAGGAATTTGTTGTTTTATCAAAACCAGAAACCATTATGTTTCGATATGATGATTTATTACATTATTTACATATGTAACATATATATGTTAATTATTGGTTTATAAAAATATTTAAAACAAGTATTTACAATCAATAGGGTAAAGATAATTAATTGATTATATACATATATATATACCATCTTAAAATAGTATCTTTAAGGACGCTAAATAAAATAAAATTGTTAAATCCTGGATGATGGCCAAGGATGTCCTTCTTCCGCCAAAAATTGAACATAATCACTCAAAATTTAGTATGGAAGAGGTGTTCAAACGTAAAATGAGCATGCGCTAGGCTTGGGCATCATTTACATGCTCATGCCAACACACCAACCTCAAGTCGAATTTCTGTCCCGACAGATTTCATTCCAAGCCAAAATTTTTGGCTTGTGCAAATTTCATAAGCATGTCAACCGGCCTATAGTTAAAAGTGTATTATTAATGTATTCAAAGTTATATATTCATATTTTAATAAAGTAAAGGATATAGAAACTTAAATTATACAGTGGTGCTCAAAACTTTCCGACCACATAAATTATTTTAAATATTTGATCTCTATTAACACCATTCAAAGTGAAATTATATGGGCTAATCCTAGTAACAAATACACCTCTGAAAACATACCTTTCATCAAAATTTCTTATCTACAATTGAAAATTTTCATAAGTTCTCATAATCATAAGTTACCGGCCAGCCTTTGTTGTGACTGTTTGCAGAGGGTTAAATACAAGCTGATCTAATTAAGTTTTGGCCTGATACTGAGACTATCGATATGTCTCTAAACACCAGTCTGTAGCTTCGAGAAAAAATCCTCTCTCTCTCCGAGGAAGGTTAATCCTCCTGAAACATTTCTCGTTGCAAGTTACCATTAAATGACTTCCTATGTAAAATTCGTGGTAATCATGGCCTAGAGGATCGATTAAGGAAAGGAAGGCAAATGTGAACCTCAAAAAATACGGATAAAGCTCTTAGTGGACTTTAAAAATTGAACTCAGAAAGATGTGCAGATGACATCTCTGATGAATTAAGACGCCTAAACATCGCTTATATTAGACGTGTAACTGTCATTTGGTACTTCCATATGTGTGGATCATACGACCAAGCTGCTGTGAAGAAACCATTCATCAGCAAGAAAAATCAGAGACCATGCTTTAAATTTTGCCGTGAGTATCTATATTGGACTTTGAATATGTGTAAAAATGAGGTCTTTTTGGATGAAAAAAAATTCAGTTAGATAGCTAGTGATAGGAGACAGTGTGTAAGACGACTTAGAGGCACAAGGAATAATTTTCAATAGCAAATACTAACTGTTATGTTTCATGGTAGAAATGTAACGGTGTGAGGTGTATTTTCAGCTTATGGTGTTGGAACCTTCGTGCTCATAAACGAACGTATGGCCAGTAATATTTCCAGGAAAAGTATGGCGTAATATTTTCTGCGAAAGGTATGGCTACTATATATTAATAAAAATTTACTGAAAAAGCGGTGGGGTAACCTTCTAAACCTAATAAAAGTTGAAAAATTTGTTTCCTTCATTGGGATATACTGTTTGTTTTCCTTTCAATTAGCATATTTCTTTTACAGAAAACTATTTAATTCTTTATAAAATCCTAAATTAAACTAAAATTTAAAATAACAAATATATAAACGGAAGTTAAGATGAAATTTCAATGTGGCCTGAAACTTATGATCACCACTGTATATACTAATTTGTGGGCCTAGAAATGTTTAATCAGCAATTCATGCATTGAAGCATTTGGCATAACACTGCATTTTTTTTATTCATAGCAACCTAACTCATTTTTCAAATTGTTTATAATGGAGCTCTAAATGTTTTTCTTAAGAACTTAAAGAGCGAAAATCATAATTTAAAAAAAAAAAATTCTGTCACTTTTTGAGAGAATTCTGAATATTTGGAAGCTTAGCAACCATTCAAGCTACAGAGCTTATTTTCTGTTCAGATTGTACTACATTTAATCTTGTCTAGTTTTAATATAACAAGCATTTCTTCAGAACCAACTGTAAAGCAGATATTTTTGGAATACTTAGAAAAGATAGAAAAATTTTATGCTTTGACACTACCAATTAGAGAGGGATGAATTCATATTTTAGGGAAAACACATTTTTTTTCCACAATGATCCACAAATCAATTTTCATTTCTGTAATAGCTACATAACTAAGCCCATTATACACAGATAAAGAGAGAAAAAAAATTAGTTTTCTGGTGACACACAAAATTCATGAACACATGAAATGCACTTAACAGATTATTCGCAAGTGCCATTTATGATAAAGAAATAATATATTTACCTTTCAGCTTCCATTTCCTTCTCTATCAATATAGAATAAACCAAACAAGCCTTCATGTACAGCAATGAGCACAAATGTTTTTTCCATGAAGCAGAATCGACTTTGTCAGGTGTCTGCCACTTCGGCAGAGTCTCAGCATTCGAACGACACAACAAAGTCTTCAGTGAGCAGTCTTTGCTATGCAAATCACAGATTAAATATGAGTACTAATGGTTATTTCTTAATATTAAATAGAGAAAACAGTCGAGTTAGTAATAAAAATAGTGAAAATATGTAAATGTAAATACAATGTAATACTAGCAATACAAATAATTATTTTAATTATGTAGATAGTTGCGGTCTGCAGTCAAGGAAAAACAATTGAAAATGTCCGTTCATTGTGCTGACTTTTCAGCCTACATTGTAAGCCTTCATCAGTTTTAGAAGAAAATCAAACAGAAAAATATGACAAAAAAGGGAGTGAATTTTAAAAAATACAAAAAAATAAATTAAATGTCTGTTTTTATAAAGATAAGAAAAGTTATAATGATCAAATAATAGTATATATAATCGATGAGTAAATACATACATAAATTATAACAGATGACAGGTGAACAACATAGTTGATGAATAAATACATAAAGTATAATATTTAGATGGTATATAGCAATAAAGGAATGATTAAGATTAATTTAATTGATGAACATTTAATGAATATATCGAGAGAATTGGGTAAGTATATTGAGTTGAGTAGGAGAATAATGAAATACCGCATCAGTTGAATTAGAGAGACTAATTTATGTAGAAAGAAAAAGAGGGTATGGAAGAACTGAATGAAGGGAATGAAGCTAGAAGGTTTAATCAGTCTCTTAAGAAAATGAGAAGCGGATATCAACCCAGGCTAAATATGTGTTGTACCAAGGAAGGATTAATCATTGGTGAGGAAAAGCTGATTTTAGATAGGTGGTCGGAGCATTTCGAGGGCGTGCTTTGTACCGCTCCTCAGAACGGAGGATCTGCAATCAATGATGTATGTAATGACCGAGACACCAGAATGCTTCCCGGCTCTGAGCCTCCCCCATATGAAGACTTTATAAATGCGGTAAGCCAATTAAAAAATAACAGGGTTCCTGGTGAGGATAATTTCCCTGCTGAAATGTTTAAATTTGATGGGGAATACCTAGACCAAAGAATTTACAACTTAATTTTTGAAGTGTGGAACGAGGAGCGGATGCCAGAGGATTGGGGTTCGGGTTTGATCTTACCAATTTTTAAGAAAGGGAACAAGACCATATGCCAAAACTATAGAGGTATATCCTAGTTGAATGTAGTGTATAATATTTTAGCCAATATTTGAACAGCAAGACTGAAAGTATATTCTGAAGAGATTCTCACAGATTATCAGGGTGGTTTTAGACCAAACCGAGGCACAATAGACCAAATATTTACTTTGCGGCAAACCTTAGAAAAATACTACAGCCACAATATAGATGTTCACATGCCCTTTGTGGATTTTAAACAAGCATTTGATCGAGTGGATAGGTCTCAGCTCTTTAATGATTCAATATCCCGCACAAATTGATTAACTTGATCAAAATGACAATGTCCAAGACTCAGGTTAGTGTACTTGTCGGTAGCAGGATAAGCAGGAAAATACATTTTGATTCTGGAGTAAGACAAGGTGTTGCCCTCTCAGCGGTCCTGTTTAATCTAGCCCTACATAAAACAATGAAGAATTTGGAGTCTGGTGGGACTTTGGCAAGTCGAACCTACTAAATTCTTGGGAATGCTAATGATATTGTGGTCCTGGCAAGAAATGAGAAAACTTTAAAGGTCATTTTGCATAAGATGGTTACATATTGCAAAATAGTAGGTCTTGAAATTAATAAAGCAAAGAGTAAGTATATGGTATCTTCGGCATCTGGAATTGGAAGAAAGCCGTGTAACTTATCTAGTGACAACCACTCTTTTGAAGCTGTTAACCACTTCGTGGGGTCCTTCCTGATAAAAAATGGAACCGAATAACTGCTGCGGAGATGAAGTACTTACACAGAGTGGCTTCCGAAACGCACCAGGATAGAATCCGAAATGAAACAATTAGGGAAAAGAGGCAGCTGAAATGGTATGGGCACGTGTGCCAGGTGAGCCCAGACAGAGACCCACAAAAATTTATGGAGGCGAGACCAGCAGGTACTAGACCTAGAGGAAGGCCTCAGCTTACCTATGTATCCAGGTTGGGGCAAGCAAGAGGAAAGACACTGCAAGAGATGACAACTCTTGCGAGAGACAAGAGACAGATGGAGGTCCTGGGTTGGATCAACTCTACGCTGAAAGGCACAAAAGAGAAAGTTGAAGAAAAAGATGAACCACTTCGTGTATCTTGGCACGGAAATTAACTCCGAAAATATAGTGAGCGACGAGGTTAAAAAAAGAATAATGAGTGGCAATAGAGCTTACTTTGGCCTTACAAATATGATGAGATCAAACCTGCTATCCAAAAGGACAAAACTCAGGCTGTAGAGATCTCTTATCAGGCCCATTGTGTGCTATGGCGCAGAGACATGGACACTAAAAGCAGCTGACTAGCAAGCATTAAGGATCTTCGAAAGGAAGATATTGAGTGTTTGGCACTGTGTACGCTCAAGGAGCATGGCGAATTAGGAATAACCAGGAAATAGAAGATCTTATACAAAGTGATTCCCTAAGAAGAGAAGAAGAGGACGCCCTCGTAAGAGCTGGATTGCTGATGTGGAAGAGGACTTGGAAAAGATGGGCGTGACAAACTGGAAAAGAAAACCTTTTGATAGACATTGCTGGGGACTAATTGTCAGGGAGGCCAAGGTTCACCATGGACTGTAGAGCCGAAGAAGAAGAAGGAGAATAATGGTTTAAAAATGAAATATTGTTAAATATTGAATAATATATTAAATACTTTCTGTATGAAGTCGGAAATGAAACAAAAGGTAGAAAATACATTATGTTAGAATGTAAGCCTTCATCAGGGCTAGAAGTGAGCTAATGTCATAAATTGCAAAGAAATGAAATTTGCTCCCTTTTTCATTCCTTTTTACTAACTATTAATATTTGATTTATAGTACTATCTGCACCTCAATGTTAATCATTCCTTTATTGCAATTTACTGACGGTTAAACTCTAAATGTTTATTCATCAACTATATCCGCTCATTCTTTGTTGTAATCTCTTTATATATATCTATACTATTATATAAAAGGACAAGCCATTTTTCGTTAGTGATCACTAACCGCAAAAACTACAGAACCAATCTGTACCAAATTTTGAATACATCATCTTCATAGTCCAAGGAAGGTTAAGCAATAATAAAATTTACAGATTTTCAATTACATTGCCATAAAAAAAGCAATAAATATGTGGTGAGCAGTGAAGTTTGACAATTGATCGATAGTTGGTGAACACCATCCGAAAGAAGTTACAAAGGTATGTTGTTATATAGAGCTAGAAATTTAGGATAAAATTTACTTATATTCAATTAGGAGTATAATTTAAAAAATCTATAAATATGAGGTGCAACATGTGAATCCCAGTGCAATTTAAACATCGATTGGTCTGAGGCAAGCACCATTCCACAATAGAATTTGCAATCATATTGAACCTGATTGTAACAAATTTTAACTACATCTTCATAGTTCTAGGAAGGTTAACAATAATATAGTTTATTATAATAATAATTTAAATGTACAGTCTTGAGTGTCAGAAACAAGGTTTGCCAACTGACATATACTTTTATGGTAAGAAATCAAATTCCAACCAGTTTAAATTGATAAAGTTATTTCTGCCATATTAAAAATTATTCACAAAACAAAATGTTGATCCCTTGCTTTTTAATATTTTTGAGTAAAAATATGATTCATGGGCCTCGCCGATTTAATCTCTCCTTGCATAAATGACAGTAAGTGTTCAAAAAAATCCTCAAACAAGTTAGTTGGCGGCATAACCTTTATTTTTGCCGGAGATTTCGATAGATTATATATGTGATTCCAAATGGTTCTAAAGCCGATACATTCAATTAAAGGATGTTCAAAGTCTTCATCACATATTTGCAACAACTTGCTTATGAGAGTGGACCAAGGCAAGATAGGGTTATCTATATTATCTATAGGCAAGATAGGGTTAGTATATTTATAAAAACAAATGATTTAATTTACAATATTTACATGACTTTTTTTCTGTTTTAAACTTTTTTTTTTATAATTTTACATACTGTCTTTCTTTTCAATTGAGGGGGTATTTATTGACTCTGGCAATAATGAAGAAGTAGGTTTTAAATGTGTTGAATTTTATGACTGCACACCCTAACTGCCTACTTCTTTATGTTTTTCATATTTTTTAAATTCACTTTTTTTTATTACATCTTTTAGTTTTTTCATCATCACAGCAATATATTTACCATTTTTAATTCTGGTCCCTTGACAGCATAGCCCAACTATGTACATCATCATTAGTCCCACAGTAAAATAAACCACATCAATACGAATACTTATTTTATTATAATGAAGAGTAAAAAGAATAAAAAAGAGGAAATAAATGAAACTATAGATGTTTATTAACACGATAAATACTTACTTTTTACTATCTTGACTAACTTCATCGTTGCTCTTATTCCCTCTATCTTTTTTCTTACGCTTCCCTTTTTCAACACTGCTTTGACCAGGGAAGGGCATCGGAATGGCTTCACTTGGATTAGCCATTTTAGGCTCTTCCTTACTCTTCAAATTGAAAACAAAATACAAATAAATAAATATAGGACAAAATAACAGTATCTGAGTAACAAAAAAGCAATATATATTATTTCAAAATCATTTTCACTTTCTCCACTTAAGGGACTATTCTATATATTATAACTCATAAAAGATAAAAATTCTTTTTGTATTAAATAAAAATAATATTTATAATAAATAAATTATGTTACATATACAATTTAGACTCATCCAAAAAGTAATGCAGGTCATTGAGGGAAACATTTGGAAGTAGGGGTGAGCGAGGAGCCAGGAGCAACGAAGAGAGTTACATGGGAGGCCTAAGAGACCTGAAGAGAGAGGACTAGGGATAATGGACCTGATGAGAAGCGATCAGTGTAAAAGGCAACCACCTTTTTGGTATTTGGGACCTGTTATAGTATAGATTGTTATTTAAATAAAGATAAATAAATAATTTGAATTGTTTACATTGCATTTGCTCCTAACACAATCCCCATGTCACACAATTATTAACAAACTGATAAGAAGTGAATTTAAGAAAGAAGTGACAATAAAAAAGTTCTCAATTTATACTGAAACTTTAAGTCACTTAAGTATAAAATATTATGTTCAAACAGGGATATACAGAGCTTGAAAACTGAACATGAAATAATTGTATTTAGAACAAGAGAACAAAAAATAATAAAATAAAAACAGAACATAATCACATTAACAAAAATAATTGAATGCATCTAGTAGAAAAACAAAAAAAAAAAATTATTTACATAAACTGTTCACATTTTGATAGAAATAAAAGGTGGCTATTGATAGTTTTTGTGGTTAAAGAAGTAATACTAGAAAGCAGAGGTATTTGAATGACGAATGGTGAAAGGGATGGAGTTATATAGAAAACAAGATTGGATTAGGAAAGATCTGTTATAAGCAAGTGTACTAAAGAAATGTAAGGTGGATTTTGGAATCAGATGGTTTGGTATAGAAAGAATGCAAGAAAATACTGGTGACTATAGGAAGAAAAGAGCCACTTAAATTCCACATAAAACTGTGAAATGTGGGTGCCCTTGGAACCTAAAAATATAACAAATAAAGCAGTTAAACAGTGTTTTGAGTCTAGCCTCGAGATCCTCAGATAAACCGTTATAAACAATACAGCAATAGTCAAAGTGGGGGAAGATAGAAGTAACCAGAAGCCTGCAGGTCTCGAAAGGAAGGTGACAAAGGTAATTGAGACACTTTAGAATAGTGATGGTGCAACAGGAAATTTTGTTCATTTTGTATGATAGTCCTAGTTAGTTTAATTGAAATAAGTTTAGATATACATAAGTTTTAATTAGCTTATGTGCAAATTCAAATTGTAAGCAACTTCTAATTTAAAGTAACCTCTCATTAACACTTTGACTGCGGATTATGACAATGTGTCTTGTCCCTTTACAGACAGGGATGACAACACACAGTTGCCACATCCCTTTTCATTTTAAACAGTGCCCACCAGCTCTGGCATAGGAAGACTGTCTCAGTCTGCAGCATCAATAAAGCTTTGTCTTTGTTCTAAATTTTTTGCAGCTTAATTGAACTATTTTTTGGTTAAACAATTCTTTCAAAGATAAGTTTCATATAAATTATTATTGCTTATATAAACATTATTGTTTGCTAGTTAAATTAAAAACAGCTAATATTAATTATAAAACTTTTTTAGATATTAAAATCAATATTTTTGAAAAAAAAAAAAAACTTTTTAATGTAGCGAGGAAAATTATGGAAGTTTATTAAAAAGAAAAAAAAAAAGAAAAGGTTTGGATACAGCAAATAGATTATTGAAAGCAATTATTTACTCCATTTTTCTATTAAAAACATGTTAGGATGGTGTTTCGACACTCGCATGAGAGATGGTATACCTCACCCAAGGCAGGTGAAGGTTCCAAGTTGTCATTGATTTTTTTAATAGAAAAAACACAAAAATATTGTGATGTTACTTATGGTAAGTGTAAAAAAATGCCAAAGTAATGCATTTTAAAGTATTTATAAAATAAAACTTCCAGCATAGAGGAAGGACCATGGTGGAAAGAGTCAGGACGAGTTAAAGGACTTATAATCAATCACTAAGAGATTCAACTATCCATAAGTTTCTACATACATAATAATCTATTACTTACATCACCATTAACTTTGAAATACTGAAGGCAGTCTAATCCTTCGAGTACGTGCTGCAATGCGGAAACGCATCTTTCTTCGACTGTTCCTACAATTGGTGGTGGAGGTTGATACTTGTTTTCTAAATAAAAATAGTAAAGAACATTAATGATATAAATATTTGACATAAATGATTAGCTAAATATAATGGAACCCCCACCTGAAACAGACCTTGGATCTAACAGGTCTTCTGATTTAACAGTCTATTTGTAACAGCTGCTATGTTGTTATAAGCACAAAAGGGTGAACAGACAAGTTTGGTTGAACTAAGATTTTGATGCCTTTTTTTTTTTTTTTTTTTTTTTTTTTTTTTTTTTTTTTTTTTTCCGGCTTTTGTGGCACCTCAGCCCAATGGCTCATTGTGCCTATGCCGTTTATACTGTACAATTGTTAGTACAGTCCTAGTGTTTTCATGTACCCTATAATACTGATAGGGTCTATGTCCACACTAGGATCTAGGATGATTTCTTCCCCAAAGTGAAGAAACCTTCTCCTCGCCAACATATCGCATTTGCATATAATGTGGTAAGGCGTCTCATCCTCCCTATTGCAGAATCTGCAAATCGGTGAGGTCTTGATTTTCATTATGCAGAGATGTTTGTTTTGATGCCTTACAAGCCACAATTAAAATTCATTGAGGCATAATAATAGAGTATTATGACCATAATGTCATGGAAAGTATTTTAAGATTCCTCATTTTTATATCAGTACTTCTATATATTCTTTTATTTTACTAAGAAAATGTAGCTTTAAGAAACAAAGATAATGCGCGTGCTGATCCTATACCTTCAAGATTTAAATTTAACACTTATTCTGGGTCACACATGATATCTTGACTTCAACAATTATAGTAAAATCTGGCAGACTTACTACAAGTATTTCACCCCTTTTCCCTTGTCGTAGGGAAACATGTCTAAGGACAAAACCTACCAGGTTCTTAGGCGCAAAACCACATATAAGTGCTTTGGGGGAAGATTATTCATGGGTTTAATGCCTCAACTATGAGCTCCCAGTTCCATCACTCGACTTTAATTAAATGTTAACAAGGTTAATATAATTAATTTTATATATAATTAATCCTGTTTTAAGCTGCATGTACTTTTTTGATTATTAATATAATTTAATAATTTTCTTTTTTGAATTAGGTATATATAAATAAAAAAAACCTGTTTACACTAAAAAAGACATTGATAAGTCACATATGGATCTGAGGCATGGACAACGGCAAGGTCTGATAGTTTTTGAATGGAAAATTCTTTGGCAAATCTTTGAAGCAATGTGTGTCAGAAACGAATGGAGACAGTGCACAAATGTGGAGGTCCACAGGCTCTTTGGTGACCTAGACGTGGTCGCAGCTACTGAGGTAAGGACACTCCAGTGGGCTGGAGATATGGTGCATATGACTGAAGGAACCATTCCTAAGAGTGTCCTTATAGAAAAACTATATAGAAAAATAAGAATTGGAAGACCCAGACTGCATGGCTGGAGTCAGGAACTGGATGATGGCAGCACAGGACAGGGATGCATGACACTTGTTTTAGAGGAAATCAAAACTCCTGTACAGGTTGTAGAATTAAATAATATATAAATATAAGAATTTTTTTAGATCTGAATTAATTTTATTCACATGTTGCAAGAGATATTTTTAAAAATACTTATGTAAGATAACCTCTCAAACTGGTGATACCACCTTGTGCACTTGTTGACATCGTTAAACAC
The DNA here is from genome assembly GCA_003667255.2 of Euschistus heros. Classification (NCBI taxonomy): domain Eukaryota; kingdom Metazoa; phylum Arthropoda; class Insecta; order Hemiptera; family Pentatomidae; genus Euschistus; species Euschistus heros. The sequence goes on along the minus strand of RCWM02000572.1, from coordinate 452,001 downwards.
CAAGTCAAGTTTATTAACCAGTTGCATGTCATTCAACTAATTGATTTTTTTAGATTATTGTTTCTTAGGATAAACTTAATTATCCTGACTCCACCTATAAACCTTTGTTAGAGGAAATAACTTAATTTATTTATTATTTAACATTTCTTATAATTTTTCAGGCAAGTAGGTCCTGACTGGTTTACCTTTTAGATTAATGATGATTCGGATTCAACAGTTGGACTTGAAATAACAATAACCTAACCAAAAATGTGTTACCCCTTTAATGCATAGTTATTAATATGAGAATATAAAAACTGTATTCATGCATTTAACTTATCTCAAATTAGTATTTAATGTATCTCAAATAGTCATTTCAGGTCACGTACTTCAAATAAAAATTGTCTTCATCGAGAATCGACTCGAATGTAGAATAGTAAAAATGAGAGTTCAAGAATCATAAGAATAGAAATAACAGTCATAAATAATAACTGCATGATATTGAGGAAATTCAAGATTGGACTAAACATGTTTTAGTAATAACTAACCAGATGAAAGTGATTTATACATAGAGACGCAGAGAGATGTAACCGCTACTGAATTACTCGCACAACTTTCTTCTTCTTCAGGCTGCTCAGGTGGAGATGGAATATCTTCCAAATGAGGACACGAAGGGTCAGTTTCGCATGGGATGTAAACATCAGAAAGCATATAATGTGCTGACAAAACTATCTGGAAAACATACAGTTATAGATTATTAACAAATAATCAATTGGTAATCTAGTATTATTTTTTTTTTCTTATAACAGTATTAACATCAAATGATTTTAATACCTCAGGATATTTTTCTTTAGATAAAAGTGAGAGACAGTTTTTGAGTAGCATTCGTATAGTAGCTATCTGGAATATCGAATTCTCTCTCGAAGCGAGCATGTTCCGAGCGACTCTATAGAGTAGCATTCCAACAGGAACTGTAAAAGGATTTTGGTCTCTTTCTTCCAAGGAATCCGAACAGAGAGATGTCAAGTCATAAAGCTTCACAGCATCTTCATTTTTACCTGCGGGAAATTTTTATTGACAAACTTATTTCACCAACTAGAGACTAAGTGTAAGAATCTAATTTAAGAGTGTAAGAGAAGTAAGTTAAAGATGTAGGTTATTGGGGTATGTAGTCACAGATAACACTCTTTCATGAACATAACTATGGCCTAAACGTTAATAAAATAAAATATGTTTTGTTGACCTCAAAGATTGCTTATTTTATTAATTATCTCTCTTAGGAGATTACTTTATATAACTCATTCAGTCATTTAAGACAGCTCTAAAATCATACAATAACTATAGGGGTGGAGAAGAAAATAATAAGGGATGCAGTCAAAGAGGAAAACACATCTAAGTAGAAATACTTTAATGTACATAAAAGTTCGATGTTTATGACATCAAAAATGAAACAGATGTCACTCAATATAGTGACCAATAGACATTGATGTTTTTGAACATCAATGTTATTAAATGTATAATGTAAGCCAGGCTGTTAAGTCCAACATTACCTAACTTTAGTAATATATTTGATATTAGTTAAAAAAACACTAAACAAATTGTTTTAAAACATCAATGTTTTTCATATTTACATTAGGCAGGATTATTATTAATATATTGTTAATATAATTATTATATATTGTTAAGTTCACAGTTACATTTGTTTCACGATGATTCTTATATCTATTAGAAGCAAAATCTTAGGGTTAGCTAATTGAGGTTAAATAATTTATATTAGTTAAATGAATGTTAAACAAAGTGTTAAACCATTGATTTTTCCTATCTTTATTGTAGGATTATTCCACTTATAGGGTCAACACTTAAACCAACATGAAAACATTGATGTTCCATGTTTGGTTGGAAAATTATTGTTAGGGTTACCTTCTAAATAATTTATTTTAGTTAAATATGTTTAAGGAGGCACGGTAGCTCAGTGGGTAAGGCACTTAACTACCAAGCTCCCGGGTCCGAATTTGAGTCCGATATAATGCAAAAAATTTATTTTCTGTTATTTCAGTTGTGGCTCAACTTCGAGATCGGGAGACTCTCCTGGGGCATACCCAGCCTCTACAAAGTGGGTAATCTTAATTGGGGAAAAACCTGGCAGGTAAGCGAGATTTAGGGCAAATCTCCTCCTTTCACAACCGTTGGCCTAGTAACAGTATATCCTTACCAAAGTACTGCGCCCAAGACCTTTCATGAATTGTTAGTGGTATAGGTTTTAAATATGTTTAAGGAATTGTTTGAAAGCATCGATATTTGTGATAATTAGCATGTGTATAAAGTAAAATAAAAATATCAATGTTTTTTAAGAATTTGTTAACTAATTAACGAACATAAATTATTTTAAAAATAACCCTAATATTAACATCAAATCTGAGAAATAACTGTTAAACTGCGTTTTAAAGGGTTCAAGAAGATTTTCAAAGATTTAAATAGTTGTAAAAAAAAATAAGGTCAATCATATTATTTGTTCCATTATGTGACACAGTATAAGGGATGTGACGGGTTAGCAGCAGGAAGAACCGGCAACATCGGTCCATGCCTTTCCAAAACCTAACTGCCTTCCTTAATCTACTGAACTATACTGACATAGTTTTCAAAATACAAAATGAGAAATATGAAAAGCAATACTACTTACCTTTGAAGAGCCAATAAGTATGACCAGCTTTGGTGGCATTCGCTTTTAGGAAAGATAAAATATTTTGTGCGACATCTCGTATCACTTTTGGAGAGAATTTCGACTCAGGTAGCTGTGGAAGATCTTCTGTTTTAATCAGCTCATATTTCTGAACGATGCCATCCAGATGGTAGCACATTACAACTTCTGGAACGTTTGACATGAGGTTATCCAGCCAATAGTCGATGCCAGTAAGTACGCTAATAGGTTTTGTTGCATCCCTAAAGTAATTATCATTATATAAATGATATAAAGTATTATAGTATAATTTAAAAATTAATATTACAGTTAATTACACTTTCATAGAATAAGAAACAAAAAGGTATGATTTGAATGAGGTAAAATAAAATAGAAACGAAGGGCCAGGAGGAAAAACCATGGCAGTCCACTAATTATTTATTTTAAACAGGTGGGGCCACCTGATAGTATAGAAAATGTATTTTATTTTCATAAATACAACAGGCCTTGATAATATTGATAAATTGTTGACAGGGGGTAGTCAAATCTAGCAAATCATTCACATGATTAAGCACTTACTGATTTAAATGTACTAAAAAAAAAAAAAAAAATTAAAACTGAAAAGAGAGGTATGTATTTATTCATGTACAATCAAAATAGTTATCTACATAAAAACATAATAACATAATATGAAGATAAATATTTACAAATACTTAAACGGAGCAAAAGTTATTTGTCGAGTAAATAATCCGTTATTTTGGATTGAATTATATTCTGGAAATGGGATTCAAAGGCACAATAACCTTTCATACAACAGAGCTGAATACCATCGCTACTCGAATCCCTGTTTTTCTCAGCCCATTGAAGTGCCACATTGAAAGCTTTTGAAAACAATCCTTATCAATACTAAAGGATAACTTAAGAAAGTCAAACATCAATTGGTTGAAGATACTTATTTTCTATAAATAGAAAATATAATGTGGATTTTTAAAATCAAAACAGCTAAACAACACCATTTAAACATACATCGTTATTCTTAGCAGATTTTTGTTATTCCAGAATAAAGATTATTTTTCAATTCATTGCATGTTCATTGTGATTTCCGATTCCTAATACATCATTGAAAGAAAATTCATATGAACCCTTGGAATGTTAAATCCTCTATGAATTTGTAAAATTGATTATTTTTTAATATGTTGGCAGAATTAAAATCAATTAACATAGAGCATATTATAGATAGTAAATCCTATTTGTTGTTTACTAATTTATTCCTTGGATAATTATTAATTTTTTTAATAGATTTGGTTTGATTGATATCAAGAATTGAAAACTTTTGGTAACCACAAGAAAATAAAACTTTATAGTTAGCAATTAACTAAATAATAAAATAGTTCTCTTTTACCTAAGCCTTAAAGAGATACAAGGTCTTGTCGAACCTCCAAAAATAGGCATATCTGTTCCTAAAAGCATCTGAATATCCTCAAATGTCCAAACTACATTTCGAGTAAATTTACGATCAAAGGGAGCATCTGGATCTGGTAGGCCCTCTTCCAACCGAGGTTCTGGTAAAGCAGGTCCCCTCTAAGATAAGTTTATTTTTTTTAATTTTTTATTTTCAATTTCTTTATTTTAAAACTAAAATGGAATTAAATTTGATGTTTACCATTGTGAGCGGTAAGCTGTCTGTATAACTTTGGGCAACTACATTATCTTGAGGTTCAGCTAAGCTATAATGAAGGAACTTGGATACCAGAGACTGTTCCTGAAGAGCATTGCGAGTATTATTCTTAAAAAGAAGACTTTTGTTCTAAAAAAAAAAAAAAATAATTATAGAATTATATTACATTACATAGAATTACATTATATTATAATACACTGCTTGGAAAAAAAAAAAAAAAAACCCCAATGCATACTTAGACATAAGTACAAACTTAAGTTTAAGTAACTAACCGTTTAGAAAAAGGAAACAATAGGAAGAAGACTGTTAAAAAACAAAAAGACGAGGCAAATATTAAAAAAGAAGACATATTATAAAACTTGATTAAAGTGGCTTAATTTATGGAAGAGTACATCAGCTCGAACTGAAGTACAACATAAATCACAATCGAAATCAGATTTTTCTGATATAGTGGCAGTTAGTATAACATAAGTTTGTTTAAAATTTGACTTCTTGCCTTTGTTTTATCTTTGGTCAGCTGTTATTATGTGCTGTGTAACTAAAATACTTGTAACAGTTGATACCACTACATCAAAACAAACATAACATAAAATGTCTCCATCACCTTTAAAGTCTCAATTGAGAACCCACATACATACTTTCCAACAAGATCTTTTTTTTTTTTTTTTTTTTTTTTTTTTTTTTTTTTTTTTTTTTTTCCCGGCTTTTGTGGCACCTCAGCCCAATGGCTCATTGTGCCTATGCCGTTTGTACTGTACCATTGTTAGTACAGTCCTAGTGTTTTCATGTACCCTATAATACTGATAGGGTCTATGTCCACACTAGGATCTAGGATGATTTCTTCCCCAAAGTGAAGAAACCTTCTCCTCGCCAACATATCGCATTTGCATATAATGTGGTAAGGCGTCTCATCCTCCCTATTGCAGAATCTGCAAATCGGTGAGGTCTTGATTTTCATTATGCAGAGATGTTTGTTTAGTCTGCAATGCCCTGTATACATTTCTGTCAGGTATTTGAGCTTAACTCTGTCAAGATTAAGAAGTTGTGTGCTTCTTTTCTTGCAGTGCCCTCCCAGAAACAGTTTTGACTGTCTCAGTTGTTCTGTTTGCCAGTTTTGAGAGGCGATTCTGTCATAGAGCCTTGCAATTTCACTTTTCGCAAGGCTCCAGGCTATACCACAGACAGGCTCGGGAGCAGTAGGAATACTGTCCGAACCCTGTCTGGCCAGTTCGTCCGCCTTCTCATTACCTGTTATGTTCGAGTGTCCTTTCACCCATTCTATCCAGATTCTGTTATCAACAGCTAGCCTGTTGAGGCTTAATTTACAGTCCTCGACAAGCTTGGATCTGGTTATAGTATTCCTCAGAGCCCCCAGGGCAGCTTGACTGTCTGAGTAAATCTTAATGGTTCTGTTCTGTGTTCTATCTTCTATTAGTTGTTGTGCACAGCAACAGATTGCCATTACCTCAGCCTGAAATACCGAGGTATACTTCCCCAGGGGGAGAGAAGTGCTCTTGTTGTCGCTTGCTCTCCAAATTCCTGCTCCTGAACCTTTCTTGGTTAGGGAGCCATCGGTATAGCAATTGATGCCATTGCATTTTTGGTGTTGCTTCCCGATGTCTATTACCACATTGAAGGTAATTTCAATGTGTTTCTTTGTCTGGAGGTCTGAGTTCATTTTGAGCAACTCTATTCCCTCCATTTTGTTTAATAGCTTCTTATGCCCATCTCTTCTAGATGGTTCAAAGAGCAATCCTTGCTTTACAAGTTTATACATAGAGAGCATAGCTCTTGCTTCTACCTCCAATTGTAGTGGCCTGAGGTTTAGTATAACCTCCATTGCCGCAGTTGGAGTGGTTCTCATGGCTCCTGTAATTAGGAGACATGCCAGTCTCTGTACTTTATTTAATTGGGCTTTGGATCTCTCCAACCCCGCTATATGCCACCATACCATAGTGGCATACAATATTGAGGGTCTGATTATCATAGTGTAAATCTTTGCAAGAGTGATTTTCAGCATTACGGGAGTACAAATGCTGTATCTTGGTGGACACTGAACAAAATACTGAGTAACCGAATGATGGTAGGAAGAAAGGAAATCAGAAAAGTGAAATAATATTCCAAATATTTGAGCAGAGGGGAAGGAAAAATTAATCCACTTTATCAATTCCAAGAGAAGCAAATGTGAGAGAACTGCACAAACACAAATTCATTCATTAGGCTACAAAAAAGAATAGGAGTTCCCATAGCTATTTTTCGGTTTTCATTTATACTTATTATTTATTTATTTATTCATTTTTTGTTTGTTCTGAAACAACAAAATGGTTTCAACTGCTTAATCTTAATCCTAATTCCAGATTTGAAGATAATATGCAATTACATATCACTAATGAAAAATAATGTTTTTATGGCAAAATAAAATAACTCATACATTATCTATAAAATAACTCAGAAAATAAAATGAAGTATTAGGACTGAGACAGAATAAAACCATTACTTATTAAATACTCAACTAAAAAATAAATGTTCTTGAATAATTAAATTGAGTTTGTCAGAAATGTTATAAATTCAAAGAAGGAAACCATCAATATGGAAGTAAATGATATTATAATTTTGAAGAAAGTAATCTTTCAAAAATACTTCTTTTAACATATGATGTGGTAATGTCAAGATAATAAAAACTTATTTAGCCAATCCATGTAAGATTCAAACCTGCACAAGATTAATGACTTTAAAAAATCAAATCATCCAGACAAAATGCAGTATCTAACATAATTTCTTAATGTAAAAGTAATTTATATCTTTATTTATTTATTTATTATTTATTTATACCTCCCTAACGGACTACTACCTCGACGTGGTAGGGGGGCCGAGTAGCTGTGGCGTTAGCTGCAGTGAAACCAAAAGTAGTCTTAGCCAGGTGCATGCCTGGCTTGGATCCGGTGTGAAAGGTACGCCGATTACAGGACCCTTCCCTGTCTGTGAGGACAGGCACTCCCAAGTGGTAACCCACACCTACCGTCCTGCGAATTCCGCGGGGAGTTTAAATAATGGCGGGGGTTGTATCGGGGGGATGGGTCCTACCCTCCCCCACCTGTGATGCCTGTATAGGCGCGGTCGAAGCGGCGACGAGGGAGGATCTCAGGATCACCGCAAATGTTGAGGAAAGGTGGTTTTAGTGAGTAGGAATCTCACACTACCCTGCAACTGGCTACCATCGTCCAGCGAACTGGCTTCCATTGTCCAGGGATTCGAAGCAGGGTGTCTTGAATACCGGAAGATTTCCACCGACCTCGATAAAAAAAAAAAAAAAAAAAAAAAAAAAAAAAAAAAAAAAAAAAAAAAAAAAAAAAAAAAAAAAAAAAAAAAAAAAAAAAAAAAAAAAAAAAAAAAAAAAAAAATTTATTTCTGATATAATTTCTAATGAGTTCATTTCTCAACAAAGTATTTCTATCACCAAAACTGTCAAACTTTATAAAGGATAGCATAGCGATGAAATGAATAGCCATACCTTAACCTCTCAAGAAAAATCAGGAACTAATAATACAATTCTCTCAGCACATTCATCAACTATTATAACATATTCCGAAAGGGACACAGTCACAGTAATTCTTAAGTATATGGTTGTAGAAACTATTTGGGAAAGGTATTCTGATAAACCATTGTTAAACCTCTTCACTAATAGTTCGGTAAGTAAACACAAGTTATTAATTGTTTAAAAAGCAGTTTTTTTCAAAGAGATATAAAATAAACTGTTTTAACATTATCTAAAATAAACTGTTTTGACCAAGATAAATGTTTAATATATAACTAAGGCAAATAAATTACCTTCCATTCAACGATTACACACTGAATGGATTATCAGGTAATAACACTAATTGTAAGTTACATTAGTCAGATACAAAAACGGCAATGTTCTATTCAGCATTATGACTGTTTAATAAACAGTTCTGATGTTGGGATGACTCAGCAGAATTTGACACCTGGCCTTGACATACATATAAATGTAATCAGATCATACAGACACTTAGATACGATAAACAAATGAATATATACAGATTTTATTACTCTTTGTTTAATAATAGAATGAACAAAAAAAAAATTAAATAATTTTTAAAATAAATATATACCTTTAAAGTTTGGAGAATTTGTTCACAAAAAAATTTCTTAAGCCATGCCCATTCAGATTCCGCTTTACTCAACAGGTGCTTGTGGATATCGAACTCGTCTATAAGTAATGTATTTTCAATTCGATGAACCATCATGCTTACCTAAAAAAATGAATTGGTAATTCATAGGAAAAAAGGTAATAAAACAACATTAAAAAAATCAATATACTCACAGGCATGGTACTGTAAGGAATTTTCAGCAATTTTTTTATGTTCTCTGCATCTGACACAACATCAACTTCTCCCACGCAATCAGGAAACATATTCGCCATCCTGAAGCTTTAAATCAAACAAAAATAATCAGAAAATTAATTGGATGAATTAGAAATATGTTTGTATCATTTATAAAGAAGTTATTGGAGCATCTCAAAATCATGGATTAGACTAGAAGTTCCTAAAATAAGGATTTATGAAAGGTTCATTGTTGGAAGATAAAAAAAAGAAATAGGGACTACAAGAATAGATGATAGTTATGAAACAAAATAACACTAAGCAACATAATTTTATTTCCTTTCTTACATTGATTTCATATGTTAATGTCTGTTGAATTTTGAACATGGACAATTCTTATCATTTATTGGCATGAGACAAATCCTTTTCACTTAACCAATTTCTTACCTTTTCAACTTACCAAAATTCATCCACTACTCACAAACATCAATTTTATCATGATTAACAAATTTACCAATTTGCATGCTACAAAAAATATGTAAGCCTCAGGAGGACATCAATAACATTAAGTAATGGGAAGTAGAAAATAAGTTGAGACTCAAATAATAGCACAAAGGCAAGCCTCATCGGTTCTAAACCTTTTCAGCCTCCATTGGTTTTCCTCAAAAAATATCCTATTTATTATTAAAATTCTATTAATTCTAGGAACAACTTCTATACATATTATGGAATAACCATGTTTTCCAACCTTGACAGCTTTTAAGATTTCATGATTACATACCAGTCTTAAAAGACAAGAAACTGCTTGTCATTTACAAGTACTCCAATATTTACTAGTTAAGCGTTCAAAGCTCCCAATAAATTATAAAAGATTTATGTACATGACAGTGATTAGACCCATTTGGACATGCGAAGCTGAGCTTTGGAGCTCCATTAAACCTTCCAATTCTTCTCATATCCAATCCTTACAATGCAAACTCTTTCATAAAATTCTCAATGCTCCTTATTATGTTACAAACAAACTTATTCGTAATGATTTTAATGTTCCATATGTTGCTGATTTGGCTCAAACCAGATACTTTACCTTTAAACATATAAATTTGCTTGTATATAATGCTTACAGTTGTAAATATCAATAAGAAAAAAAGATTCTATGATTCATTCCAATTTTGACTATAAATGCTTTGCTGGGTAAGTGGATGACTGGTGAACTGAAAGCTGAAAGAAATGTTGTTTATTTGGGCTTAGTGTCCTTATGTACTCAAAATAGGGCAGGAAGGAAGGGTTATCCTACAAGTTATCAACCTATTCTAGCCATGTTGGGAAGATCAAGATTCATTTCATGGGACTGCCACGAAATAAATTTTAACCCACACAGATGGGATTCAAACCCACGACCTTCAGTACCGAGTGCGCTGAGACTCTCACCCCAACTCGCTCGGCAATCAAGTCCCCAGAAAGAAGGAGACTGCTTTATCAGTTTTATTTTCGGGATCCCCAGACGAAAAAATATCTTGCTGGTACTCTGAAATCAGCTGGCTTTATCCTTCTTTCCAACATCAATAATTCTTAGGCACATTCATAATCCTTAAAAAACAAATATTTCCTTACTCTGTGTTCCTCTACCCACCTTTTAAATGCTAATTTTATTTGAAGTATTTCCCTAGTTTGTGAATTTTGACAGCACAAAAGCATGTTTGTTATGACAATGAGACAATAAAAAGCTCCGAAACGTGCAAATTAAAAGTAAATTTATTTCATTTTGGGATCTGTACAATTATATAAAATGACAAGACATTTTTCGTTTGTGATCATTAATCTTAAAAACTTCTGAACCGATCTGTACTAAATTTTAACCATATCGTATTCATAGCTCGAGGTAGATTTAGCAATAATAAAATTTTAAAATTTTCAATTATATTGCCATAAATAAGCGATAAATATGTGGTGCATAGTAGTAAAGTTTGAAAATCAACCGATAGGTGACGAGCACCATTCAAAAGAGGTTATAAAGTCGTATAGTGTTATATTGTTTTTGAAATGTATGATAAAATATACTTATTTTCAATTCAATTGTTATTAAAGCTATAAATCTATGAAGCCACATATGGATCCCAGAGTAGTTTAAAAATCTACCGATATGTGGACATTCTGCAATAGACTTTGCAATAATAAAACGATAAAACCCAACTGCACTAAATTTTAACTACAACTTGTTCATAGTTCTAGTAAGGTTCAAAGTGCACTTTTAACCAGGTTAAAATATCCTTAACCAGGCTATGCATGCAAATATCATTGAAGATATAATGCTAAATTAAAAGATTTTTATCAATCAAATCAACAAATCATCGAATTGAATTATTAGTAAAAATAATCTAATTGAAAATCAAAATTGAGTTATTAGTAAAAATAATCTAAGTTCTTTATTCATTAGAGCTGGCGAGGCCGTGACGGGGTATGCTAGTTAATAATAAAAATAATGCCTTTTATTCTCCAATTGCAGTAGGATGTTGTGCAATTAATGTTTATGTGTAGAGAATAAACAGACATTGCCACCATAAATATTTATGGTGTTAAGATCTGTTTATTTTCAATACACTGACAAAAATAATGCCTTCCATCATCAATTGCATTTGTTTTGGTAAATCAACAAATACTTATTAAGCAACACATCAAAACAAACAATAATAGGATAAATGTTTATAGATAATATCCATTAACAATAATAAAACATTTCTAACCACTCTCGAAATTCCAGTGATGCCCCAGTGAACAGAAACAGACTCGAAAACTACTTCTCACTTCTTATCTCTGATCTCCTATGAACAGCCATCTTTGTTTTAAGAGACTGTGAATTGAATTAAATTCGTAATAAATCAAGTTGACTTGAATTCATTAAATGTCTTGTGCATTTAATATTTGAATTTATTATTTACAATTAACAATGAGTAGATAAATCCAAATTTTTTTATTACATTCTGAAATCATGAAATTCCAATGTAAAATACAAATATAATCCAATCCAAGGAATCCCAAATCGGTAACCACCCAGTTAATTTTTTTTTTTCCCTATATATAGCTAGAACTATAACGAATATAACTTCCATATAACTAGAATGAAAGAAGATCATTTAAAAGTTAATCATTAGTAATTATTTATGTCTAAATTTTATTTAAATAACCCTTAACTATTATGTTAAACTAATGAATTCATCAAGTTAACATTATCTATTCACATCTACTGATATGATTCCTTTCTCAATATGAAGATCATATTGTGTCCATAGTTTTAGTTTTAACAAAAAAATCTTTTTTTTTGAGTTGGGCTACTTTAATTCTAGATGTTCCAAGTGTTCAAAAAAGTGTTTATTTAAATCCTCCTCAATCAAAATTTTTTTTCTTAAAATTTGCATCAACAAAACATACTATAAATTAAAAGTAATATGTAATTCTACATAGAACCTGCGAATAATTAAAAATGTACAGGAATAAACATAACAGTTAACAAAGGGTCAAGTGAGATAGAGTGTAACAAGGGGCATAGTGTAAAATCATGATTAACTCTTAGGGTGTTTAATTTGACTAGGGTGTTTCTATATTCGTTTGTCAATCTCTTGTAAAACCATCTTAAACAGCTATAATAGGACATCAAATTACAGGATAAATAAAAGAATCAAATTTAGGTTTTTGTAAAACATTTTTGAACAATTTGGCTAGTGAAGTTCTTGTGAGAAACCTAATGAGTTCTGGTAAGAAAGTATATGATCATTTTAATATTTAATTATTTGGAGTTAGAATATTAAACAAAGTTTATAACAATTTCTAACCAATATAATTTGAACAAATTTATTTTCTAGGTGAGTTACATCAAAAATAATTCGGAATATGGACATTGGGGTCTCCAAACTGCGGCAAGCGGGCCAAATCCAGCCCACCAATGTCATCAATCCGGCCCGCGGCAGCTATGCACTGAACCCTTCAGGTGCGTATACACTTGGACTTTCACCCCAAATGAGCACACGTTCGCCTTTATTTTCTTCAAATGTGTACCGCCGAGCTGAAAGTATCAGTCCCATCTGATAGTTGTCGGTAACTCAAAGTGAGCACGCAGTCAAACACAGTGGCTCATTGTTGTCATTGGGGTGTGTGTTAACACATATAATGGCTTGGTATTGTTGTGATAAGTTAAAAAAAACAAAACAAAAAAAAAAAACAGAATAATAATAACTCCGTTTTATTTACTTATACTAGGTAAAGGTCAATAACAAGTACCTATAATACGCATACAATTCAAATAAACATTAAAAAATAATTGAAATGAATCCAATAAAATATACATAAACATTATAACATATAAAATACTAATGGGATTTATATAGTTGTGATTTTCCACTGATAATAGCTTGTTGTTGTGGACTAATTTTGCTTGTACCAATTATTAAAAGAGATTTAAGATGCTCATCAGTTAAATTAGATCTATAAACATTCTTTACATATTTCATTTTGGAGAATGTTTTCTCACACAAGTAGGTAGAACCAAAAACAGAAAAAAGCCCACTAGCAAATTTATGCAAATTATCAAATTGTGCAGCTGGAAGACTTATAAAATTCCATCAAAGATGAATTTTGATACTTGTTTTTAAATAGTTCTGGAGCTAGTGTTTCAATGTCAGTGTTAAAAGGATTTGAAAAATCTTAATTTTATTCGCTATAACATTAAAGTCTGAGAAACGACTATCAAAATTTATATTCAAAGCTTCGACTGCAAAATCGACAGGATACTGAGTTTCAGTTATGTGGCTGAATATTTCACATGTTTTAAAATATGTAAAACACATTTTAAGCAATTGTAATTAAAATAGTTTTATTTTCTGCTGGAACGACTTGATACAAGTGTATAAATCAGGGAGAAGCTGGTTTTCTCCTTGCAACCGCAAATTAAGTTCATTCATATGTTTTGTTAAATTGGGATATAATGCTAACTTCCACAGTCATTTGTTAGTTTGTAATTCGGATGAACTGCGATGCTTTTCATTAAAAAAAAAATTCAATCACTCCTCGAAGCTCAAAGAAACAATGAAGGACTTTTCCTCAACTAAGATAGTTTACTGTAGTATGATATGGTAAATCAGTTACTCCAATCTCTTCAGTAAACTTGTGGAATTCTCAGTGATTCAGCCTATTGGATCTGATGAAATTAACAATTGATGTGACTGGTTTAGAACTTCAGACATATTCAAACATTTTCCGCACAGAGAATGTTGATGAATGATACACAGTGTAACGCTAATGGTCTTGAACCACCATCATTTTCTACAGCCTTTGACACAAGAGCGACCACTACTTTATTTTTACCACATATGTTTTGGCCTCCATCAATTGTAATGGATTTCAAGTTTTTCCATCGAAGGTTCTTTTTTTAATGGCATTTTCAACTGCCTTAAAAATATCTTCACCAGTAGTCGTGCCGTGAATGCTAACAATATCAAGAAGTTCTTCATACACTTTATAGCTTGTATATACTCCTCGAATAAAAATCAATATCTGAGCAGTGTCTGACAATCCGTTGACTCATCCAAGGCAAGAGAAAACCACTCAAGATGTCCACTTTTGTCAGACAGTTGAGCTGATATATTTTCTGCGATTGCTTCTACCCTCCGAGCCATGGTGTTTGCTGACAAACTGACAGATTTAAATAAATGTTCCTTTGTGGGTCATATCTCTTCGGCTACTACAAATATGCATTCTTTGATCAATTCTCCATCGGTGAATGGTTTTCCAAGATTTCAAGAGCCACACGAAAGCTGGCACGAGGTGCAGCCTCTTGTTCAATATTGAGTTTCAAAAACGTAGATTGCTGCAATTTCAATCCGTGCTTCAAAGCTTCAAATTTTTCTGTCCGAAAACTTCTGGTTCTATCTATTTTGAGTAATTTTTTCAATGTTTCTTTTCATAATTACGTTTAATATTATATTCTTTGAGAACGTCCATGATTTCATTGCAAATTAAACATAGCGCCTTCTACTCAATTACGAAAGTTTAAAAGTTCCACTCATCTTTGAATGTTCTGCATTCACTATCTATTTTTCGCCTCTTTTCCATACTAGTAAATAAACAGCAAGTCAAATCAAAATGTAATGAAGATGTTTTTTAAACGCGCAAAAACACGCTGAGTTATGCACAACTACTTCAGCCCGCAATATAGCGGTTTTATACTGATATCTGTACATTCAGCGCTGGCTGGTGGCACCTGGCAGGCGAAAGGAAGGGAGGCAATGTTACCAAAGCTCCTTAACGCTCACACGGGTCCACCCTGTCTATGCAGAGATTTTTTTCTTAATATGTTAGTTTGGTTTTTTGTTTGTATTTATAATTTTAACTGCAGATTAGCCATTTTATGGATCGTAGGTAAACATTATTTTGTATTTGGTTTATATAATAACTAAATTTTAAATATTTTTGTGCTATCTCACACCAATGTTTTTTTTTCTCTTAATTTTATTTAACGTAAATTTAGTTTCTTAGCAATATAATATGTACCCAAAAAGTTTCATAACCAGGGACGATTTTTGTTTTTTCTAGTTATAATTGTAATTCTTAAGATATCTAGTTCCATAATATTGTTATTATTCTATTCTATCCCCCCCAAAAAATAAGATACTAAATTTGTCAATGTTTTTTTAAAAATAAATTGTGGGAACTCTGTCGAAATTTATTTTTGGACCTATAAAACCTAAAGCTTGCGATGTAAGCACCTTACAATTTGATGTGCTGCTTTCCCCTAACATTTTATAACACCAAATTAAAATTTAGTACTGAAGTTGCTTCTGGTACTTTTTGAATGTTTGAACACGTTTCTGAATTTGTATACCTTGGCTCATAAGTGACGTGCGACAACAGAATCTCGGCTGAGGTCCGGAAAAAAATTATCTCAGTGCATCGCTGTTATTATGGACTCCGCTCGCACCTTTCTAGCAGCCTCGTCTCTCAGCACACTAAGGTCGTTCCATACAAGACCCTCATTCGCTTTGTTTTAACTTATGGCTCTGA
Organism: Euschistus heros; assembly: GCA_003667255.2. Classification (NCBI taxonomy): domain Eukaryota; kingdom Metazoa; phylum Arthropoda; class Insecta; order Hemiptera; family Pentatomidae; genus Euschistus; species Euschistus heros. The sequence goes on along the minus strand of RCWM02000572.1, from coordinate 436,277 downwards.
GACCTGGACCACTACAAAGGTTGATGAAAAAGACCTTATTTTCGAAAGGAAAATCCTCTGTAGAATATACGGGTCCACCTTTGAAAATGGACAATGGAGAAGGCCTAGTAATAGAGAAATCTATACTGTAGCTATCATCAAGGCAGGGAGGTTAAGATGGACAGGACACCTCGTGTGGATGTCGGATGGGACGGTACCAAAAAAAAATTCTAATAGAACAGATATCCGGCAGGCCCAGAGTTGGAGGATCCAGGTTACGGTGGTCGGACTGTGTGGCAGGGGATTGTAGTTCCATAGAAGTACGGAATTCGAAGGTGGCATCTCAGGACAGAAACACGAGGCAATAGCTGTTGGAGGAAGCCAAGACTCGCTTGCGGGTTGTTGAGTTAAATAAATAAATAAACTTAAAATTTAAACATAAAAAGTAAAAACTCAGTTAGGATTGATGAATTAAATGCCACTTCTATTGAGATTATTTTATTTGAAAACTAGTTTCGAATGCTAAACATTCATCTTCAGTTCTAAAACATACAATAAAATTTTCAACACATCAGTACTATGTTACATAGATTAAATATACTAAGGTTTTTAAAAAAATAAGACAAGAAATCAAGCATAGGCACTCACCTTCGAGGTAACTAAAACACTGAATTTGTGAGAAGTAAAAGGGGGGGCAGGTAGGTTAAGTTTTAGATTTACAACGGGGTTTCCCTTATGACTCATTGGGTTTTTTCGTTCCTATGGGAAATAAATTTAAAATGGGGCTATTGGATATGTTAATCTGATCATTAACATATCCAATAGCCCCATTTTAAATTTATTTCCCATAGGAACGAAAAAACCCAATGAGTCATAAGGGAAACCCCGTTGTAAATCTAAAACTTAACCTACCTGCCCCCCCTTTTACTTCTCACAAATTCAGTGTTTTAGTTACCTCGAAGGTGAGTGCCTATGCTTGATTTCTTGTCTTATTTTTTTAAAAACCTTAGTATATTTAATCTATGTAACATAGTACTGATGTGTTGAAAATTTTATTGTATGTTTTAGAACTGAAGATGAATGTTTAGCATTCGAAACTAGTTTTCAAATAAAATAATCTCAATAGAAGTGGCATTTAATTCATCAATCCTAATTGTATTGATCCTTCTATATCATCATGCGTACCTCAAGTAAAAACTCAGTGTGATCTGTATGAGAGGCAGAACTATAATAAACCTCTCAATGTAGGTAGGGAGAGAACCAGCAACCCTGCACCACTCTCATTGGCCCTGACCAGCCAAACCTCCCTCCCTTCACTTTTACCCAGTTTTAAGTGCCATCAGCTAGCGCTCAGACTTTAACTTCCCTCAACTTGGCTTGAAGTAATAAGTAACGGTTAATTTGCTGACAGTTTCTATTTTCCGCCTCGTTTGTACACTAGTAAATTGTAAATAAACAATCAAAATACTGTTACAAAGATGTTTTTGAAACATGCTAGGGAGTTACACACTACTACTATAGCACCTCTATTAGCATTTATCTAGAAGTGAGTGTAATACACCATACATGGAATACACCAGAACTTCGTAACATTACACACAATAGTGATTGAACTAGCGAATTCAGCAAGCGTATGCTTGCTCAGGGCGCGTACTCTGAGACTAGCCTAGAAATTATAGGAACTGGTAGGAAAATTAAAACGGTGTTGGCCCGCGGAACCCTTGGAAGTAATCAGTATGGCCCGACGGTTGAAAAGTTTGGAGACCCCTGGTCTACACAATGCTATTGACATTGAAGAAGAAGCGATAATATTCTTATCGTAATTTTTATATTCTTATCGCTTATATATTATGTTTTATATATGCTTGGTATACTGTTATAGTATATCCCATGTTGTAATACTGTATCCCTACGGCTGTTACACTGTGCCACGACCCTGGGACACACTGCAACAAATTTGTGATTTCAGATAAGTAAATACAAAGTAGCTTCTCAGTATAATTTTGATAATATTTTAACGTAATATGAAGATTAAAGACTGCTTCTTTTATGGTAAATAATTAGATGATATAATTTTTTTTTTCTAAAAATAAAAATGACTTTTTTATTAAACTGTTCCTCACTTGACCTACACTAAATACCTCAACCATAATAAGCTTTAAAAAAAAATACCTTGAAAATGCTGAAGAATGTGAAAACCCATGATTCAGCCCATACAATTCTCCACTGCTATTCAACCAATTAGATGGTGGCGGCTTCAAATCTGTATTGTACTGCAATCTAGCAAAGGTTGCAGGTGCATTCACAGCAGAATATTTAACGACAGCATTAGATTTCACTGGCTGTCTGGGAGACTGGTTACCAGCTTTGCCAGACTAGAAACAAATCAAAATGTTTTCATTATCTTAAAAATAAAAAATATAAATACATCTCTTCTTAATGGGTTGTAAAATATAAAATATCAGTAAAGGACTCAACTTAAAGTATCATTTAAAAAAAAAAAAAAAATTTTTTTAATTTTTTGTTTGTGACCACTAACCACGAAAAATACCGAACTGAATTCTAACTACATCATCTTCATAGTTCAAGGAAAACCTAGCAACAATAAAACTTACTATAATAAAGGGATGAGTCAGAAAAAAGGCCCGTTGTATAGGTAAAAATCAAAATTTATTTTTCTTCTACTGACAAGGTTTTTAATAATCAAAATATAAACTATTGTGCTATATGGTTTGACGCCATCTGGAAGCCAGCTCACAGTGGGCCGAATTGCACTTCTAACTGGAAGAAAATATTTTGTTCCCAATTTCTATTTTTTTTTTAGTCGCAGTGTTTGGGGAAAATGTTTAAAACATTTTAGGACAACGAATTTCCAATATTTTGGAAAAATAATGGTATTTTTGTAAAAAAAAAAAATTAATTTTTAAAAATAATCTCCTATGAACTTCTACTCATTATAATAAAATAAAATAAGCCACGTATCAATAATCCAGACAAATAATCTCGATTTATTGTTGTCAACAAATTATCAAATTTAAAATTTCATTATTTGCATAAATATTTGGGTTAATCTGGGATGATACCTAGATACTTCAGTATGCATTTTTTTTCATTGGGATGTGTTCACAAAAATTAGCAGTTTTGTAGTAAAACGATTATTTTATATTTAATAAGAGAATCAGAGTGAGAATGTTCTATTTATTAAGTTCTATTAACAATCTCTGAGCCATGGAATAGTAACTTATGTACTGTTACAGGCATATAAAACCAAGGATAGAGGTTAAGGTACAAATCTATTGTCACTTCCAGATATGATTCGAATTTGTCAAAATCTAACTCAAATCCAGAATTAATCACACTAAGAATATAATAAAACATCTGCAGAATTTCCTTGTCGGTAATTTAAAAAAAAATCTTGCCATATTTTCGTCATTCGAGGTTCCAAAACCAAGTTTTGGCCTATCCACAACTAACCCAATTTATCTTTTAAAATATAATTGAGTTTCTTCTTAGAATTTTTAATTGTCTGGTGGTCTGGCCGATAGTTAGTTTTTTTTTTAAAGATTTGCAGTGTCTCACTTTCTACATGATCGCACGGCAACCTCAGCTGCAAATGTGATTTCTAAATACGGAAAAGGAAAATCCATCAAATTGTTAACATAGCAGACCATTGTGCTGGTAAAGTTAGTATACAATACAAGTGTTAGTTAACAACATTATGGTACCAGTGACATACGGTGTCATGTTAAAAATATTGTAATGAAATTAAAATTACACTTTTAATTGATTTATTCAAAACAATAAAATTGATAAATAAAATCCAGTATTAACAAATAGTGACATCGTCCATGTTTAAAAAATAAAAAATAATTCAGTCCCTATAGCTCAAACAAAATCAGCATTGACACTGAAAACAGTAACGCAATTGTTAGTATATAGATGCTTGTCTTTTGATTGTAGCTTCTAAGGGATTAAGGCAATGATATTTATAAATTCCTCTAGCTCAGGGGTTCCCAAACTTTTTGTACCACGCCCCCTTTTGTTGAAATGAAAGCTTCTCACTTTCATAATAAATTGAATGGGCCTAGAAACAAAACAAAAACAAATAAGTGTTCCATTGAAAACAAAACATTTATTTGTACTGCCATAAGATACAACAATATCAGTTTCCACAAAATACAAAAATTATTAATAAAAGAAAAATAGATTAGGTTGGTTAGTGAGATGGATGGGCTTGCATTTTCTCTACTAGCATGCCTATTCGTGGCAGTTTTAGTAAGTGCACAACGCAAGTCATTCCGCAACATCAAGTTTATTCCGATACTTTGTTTTAATTGCCACAAGTGTTGAAAATGCTTTTTCCCATAAATAGGTGCTTGAAAAAGGCAAATATAAACGATGAGAGTAGCTCATCTTTCAATATACCGAACATAAACAATTAACTGAGAACATTATCATTATGCTATGTCTTTTAAAATTCAGAATTTTAGAAAGACTACCAACATTTAATTTAATGTTCAACTTATCTCGCGCCCCCCCCCCTGACATGTCCTCACGCCCCCCAGTTTGGGAACCAATGCTCTAACTAGATATTGTTCTTTTCAACAGTCAACGGGCTTTGGTGATATGTAATTTTTTTCTATGATTTATTCCCACTTAAAATTTATTTTTCGTTATACTGCAGAGGTTAACAATGTAGTTGAATCTGGAAGAAAAATCAATATAATTACTAAAATGGCAGTTATTAGCAGCTGATTTTTGCTGGAAAAGTTAATATAGATACTAGTGTCTGTAATCAAAAAGGTTTGGAGACGGTGTCACGCAGTGGCATTTCAAAAATATATTAATGAAGTTAAAATTAAGCGTTAAATTTGCTTATTTAATACAGTAACATTTTTAAATATAGTTAACTATTACAAATGAAAAACCACTACTTATGTGCAATAATATGCTTCATCCATAATAATATATCGTTGGATTTCCAAAAAAAATTATTTCAGTCACATTGGATCTGGGCATTATTGGGTCTTCATTTATTTTTCTCTGGAGCTGCAGAGTGATTAAGCTAATAATATTAATGGAATCCTTTAATTGAACATCGTTCTTATTAACAGTGAACCGAAATTGATGATTCATTAATATGACTTTATTCCACTTAGAAACGTTATTAGTTCCACTGAGCAGCTGTAGGATTCCTTGATGGTATCACTCTTTGGGTTTTGAATTGAAGAACTCATGAACCCCATTTTCAACTTCATTTAGATTGTTGAATGTTTTCCCATAAAGGAAATGAGCCATTGATCAGAACAGGTGGTAGTCTGATGGTGCTAGGTCTGGACTATATGCTGGGTGAGGGAGAAGCTCGATTCCATCCAAATTAGCTAGTTTTTCTTTTGTAAGGCGAGAGGTGTGGAGTCTGGCATTATCTTGTTGGAACAAGTCTTACTTCCTGTTGACTAAACCTGGATACCGCTGAACCAAAACATTGTACATTCTCTGCAGTTGTTCTGAATAGAGCTCTGAATTTATAGGATCACCAAAGTGAACAAAGCAAAGCTAAAGTACTGAGCCCGGATAGAGGCATGTTGTTTACCAAATGATTTAGACAGGATCAAACATGAACTTCTTATCACAATTCTTAGCTACCGAATGTATATAAGAGAGGAATTACAATGCAAAATTCAAACACAAAGAAAATGGTTATTTTTTCTGACTCATCCCATTAGTTATAATAGTTTAAATGTACAATGTTTAGTGGCAGAAACAAAGTTTGCCACACAGTCATATACTTATATGGTTAGAATTCAAATCCAACCAGATGAAATCGATTTCTGCAAAATAAAAACTGTCAAATCAAAATGTTGATAATTTGCTATTCTTATATTGTGTTCAAAAACATGATTCATGGGCCTATAGTTGTAAGCACTGATAATGCTGTTCATCATCTGCAAGTTTCTCAATTGTCTCAGTCCATCTGGTTTACAAACTCATACATTAAAATTACAAATTGGATGTTGAATTCAAGTTCAACCGCCTAATCAATGTAACAGTATCAGGTTAAAAATTAAAGTTATGCATGAAAATATCATTGAAAAATAATTCTCAATTGCATATCTAATCTTATTGGCCTCCATAATGGTAAGGGTCCATGCCTCAGCTCTGTATGCTAACATTGGTCAAACCAGTGCTTTATAAATTTCTCTTTTGGTGGCTCGTAATAAGTAGGTTAAAAAAAAAACGATAAAAAGGCTTCAGAAAAACCTAGTGGCAGCCGTCACTCATCTATTTACTACATTCATAGCTTTATTTTTGTGATTTAGTTCAGAACTCAGGTTTGTAAACTCTTTGACATGCTCGAAGACATAGTCTCCAACAGTGAATGCATCATTATTGATTGAGCCCAGTTCCATGCATTAAGAACTTAAAATTATCTAATTCTCTTGTGAGCGGGTGAAGCCGCCACTGGGGGAGCTTGTTAAAAATATGCACCCACACTGCCTATAAACTTCACGATGTAAAACAAGCATTTTTATCACCACTATGTAAAAATTAAGTGGCGAAGAAGATGCAAAGTCTTGGATGTCCATTTTCAGCACATTTGCATTGTACTTTTTTTTTTTTAATATCTTAAATTAAAATCAGTTGGAGAAAGATTCAGTGAATATGATGGGTGGAGAAGGACCTATACATTCAGCTCCAACAGCTTCTGTAGAGTTAGTCTTTACAGGTCTAGACATGTGATTTCATGAAGAATAGGTTTTTTACCAGAGGTTGTTTTTTTTCTTCCCCCAATTATTCATGAAAAGTTTGCAATTCTTTTTTTACAAGCTGGCAAATATTCCAGTAATTATATTATAAATAGTAATAATTAATAACTATGGTTTAAGCACATAGGTAGATTGTTCTTTTATTTACTATACAGAATTAATTGTCACTTTTAATGGAATTGTTTTATTTGTAAACTAGTTCTAAATGTTTAACATTCATCATTAGTTCCAAAATTTTCAAATCAGCACCTGTAACATACATTATATATATTAAAGTTTTTAAAAATGTTATGTCAAGAAATCAAATGTAATGGTACTCACCTACAGGGGCAAAATGAACTTCAGAAAGATATCAAGAGTGGAAGGAGGGCATTATTTCCAAAAAAGCAGTGTCAATGAACTAAAATATAGTGAATATTAAGCTAAATACACGGGAAGAACTGGACGCTCAGTAAATTCAAGATTAAAAGAACATATAACAGCATATAATAATAGGATCCAGAATTCCAACTTTGCTATAAATTTAAATGGAAATAACAATAAATTCAATACAGTTCCAGGAGTGAAACTAACACATCAAGAAGAAAATAGCCTAAAATTAAATATTTATGAATCATTAGAGATAATAAAATTGTTCAAAACCAATCCAGATTTTAGTTTAAATAACCAGATAAATATTTCCAGTAGTACCATTTTAAATTCATTTCCAATAGGAATGGAAAAAACCAATCAGTCATGGAAAAAATCCAAGGTTTTAACCTACCTGGCCCTTTTATTCCTTCTACTCTTGATATCTTTCAGAAGTACATTTTGCCTTTGTAGATGAGTACCAATAGATTTGATTTCTTGTCTTATATTTTTAAAAAGTTTAATATATATTATCTATATAACAAAGTGCTAACTTGAAAATGTTGTGTTTTGGAACCGATGATAAATGTTTAACATGCAAAACTAGTTTTCAAATTATCTACTATTCCAATAGAAGTGGCAATTAATTCATTAATCCTAATTGCATTGATACTTCTATACCATAATGTCTATACCTCTGTATGTTACACCGTAATATTCATGTTTTGGTATGTTTCTATATTACTATGTCAGAGTCCAAATTCATAGAGACAAATTAAATGAATTTCAGCAGTAATCATAATTTTATTCAAATAAATTTTTCGGTAAGTTGTTTTGATCTAAAAGTTGAAAACTAAGACTGATAATGAAAAAAGATTACATAATCTTTCAAACAGTAAACATTACACTATTGTTTGTGTACAGATAAACTAATCCCTAATAAAAAGAAAAATGTACAAACAAAACTGACATTTCATACGTTATTAACCAGTAGATAACTCATTAAGATGATTAATTGAATCGTTCAAGAATGTTTCAACACTAGTATCAGCTGTCTTTACTTTGAAAGAAAGCCATTACGAACTTATCGCCGTTGAACAGTAATTAACTATTTTTTACAATACAGTTCATTATTAAAAACTCATTACAAGCAGTTGCATTGAGAAGCAGCAAAATAGTGGTGATTATGATGTAGATAACTATTTTTTGCAACTAAATTAAAAGTGGTTATTTCTTTAACCAAATTATAACAGGTTGTAGTAAATAACTTAAAACAAAAAATTTTAAATACAAATTACTTAAGCTTGAATGCAATTATAGATAATAATAATTTGTGTTTTTTTTATTGAATCTAATAATTAGTTTTTTTACATGACTGCAAAAACTTCATCGATCATTAGCACAGATTTTTTATTTTATTTTTTTTTTTGTGGAGGGGAAGAGGTGATCTCAAAGATTTGAGGCATGCCTCATGAAGCCCCCTACTGTGTACCACAAAGTTTTGCAAAGTCTGAATCTTGTAACTAGAAAAAATATTAACTGGTATAAGAAAAAAAATGATTAAAATCATGACAAAAGAGACAAATAACGTTTTTAAAACACAAAGATTTTTAAACAAAATTGGTAATTCTGTTAATAAATTACTGAATATAACATACAAGATCATGGATAAATTAAGGTAACCATAATAAACATGTAAGATATATGAAAAACCATTTATAGTTTTAGAATTTTGAATACAAAAAAAAATTAAATTTAAATTTAGTTCTAACAAAAGGAAAATATATACCTGATAAATTACTATATAGATAAAAGAAAAATTTGGTTGACAAATGTAAGAGGACAAATTTCAATAAAATATAGAACTGAGTTCAAAGTCAATAACTACTAAAGAGATTATCAAAAATTATTTAAAACATGTTAGATTTTGTGAAAAAAACAAACAAACACTGAAATGACAAGTCATAAATCTTATTTTTTCCTAATAATTACAACTTTATTAGTAAGTCCAGTTTAAGAGCAAAGAATAAAAGAATATTCAGCATAGGAAATTTCCAAAGACTTGAATTTCATAATACGAACTTGAATAAAAACATGAAAACAAACACCTCTTATCATTTGAATATTTAATAACTGAATTTGAAGAAATCAAAGAGTTGTTAATTAATAAAAATTAGAATAACAATAGATGAAAGGATAGGTGCTTCAATCATCTTTAGCCAGGAACTGAACAAAATGAAACTAACTTGACTTTTCTAAATTAACAATGGACAAATCACAAATTGAAAAAGTCAAATTTTTGATCAAGTACTTACTTCATCAGCTACAGGTATATCATCCATTTTTGACAGGATAGGATAATCTAATGAATAAAATATACATTTCTTAATTTCAGTCCAAAAAATTAAAAATCTAAGTTACTAAATTAGAATCATGTCATGGCGTATGAGAAATGAATACATTAAATCAGACATTTCGAAAAATCAGATATTTAATGATTTGAAACCTGAAGTTCTTTAGCTTCCAAAATAGTCTAGAACATGATGGAAAAGAGGTACAAACCCTAACAACTCTGTGTAAAGAAGAAGACCGTGTGGAAGGTTACAGGGGCGTGGCTTAGTAGTTGAAAAAAAATTGAAAATATCAGAAAATTAAATCAGTTACTTTATTAAGAGAATATTTATGATCTAAGAAATGTCGGTTTATACTTATTAAGACTTTTCCACTATCAAACTATATCCTAATAGCATTCCCCGTTGCGGCTTCATTCGCTCTCATAAGTAAAGAACTTAGAAGCTTTCAACTATTATCTAAAGTTTAATCTATTCATAAAAAAAAAAAAAAAATGTAATATTGAAAGCATGCGATAAGAACAAAATAATTATAAATCCGAATAAACTACGTTTCGAGTTTTTAAACACAATATTATATCAATGATTAGATTGTTAGGGTTTCCAGTTTTGGAGGTCGTGAGAGAAATAGTCGGTTCGAAGATTCATTACAACTGTTTTGTGGTTCCAGCTTTGTGATTTGTTCATTTGAATAACAAAAGAAACTTTATTTGGAAATTTTAATCGTTTGAATTTAAATGCTATATTAGTACGAATCATTGGGAATCTAGGAATAAATGCGATTCCTACAGTCGCTGTTTCAGTGAAAATTATAGCCGCAATGATATTTCCACGCATAGCAGTAAATTTTACCTGGAATTATAGCACAGATTTGGTGGTTTTTTTATTTATATTTTTTAGGCTTTCGCTAGACGCCATTGGCCATTAGGTGGTTAAAGGCCACGTAAAAACATAATTTAATGTCTATTTTTTTATTTTAGTGTATGAATTGGTAATCAAGGTAGATATAGAATATTTACTGTATTAGTAGCGATATATCGGTCGATATTCAAACTTAATAACTTAATATTAAAAATAAATATATGTTATTATCAATTTCAAGCTCTAGATAACACCGCATCATTATAACCTCTCTAACAAAATGACCTTCGCCACATATCGTCAAATTTTCATACTTCACTGAATCTACATATTTATCGCATTTTTAATAATAATTTTATTAAAAATCAGTAAATTTCATTTTTGCTAAACCTTCATTGAGCTACATTTAGTAAAACCAAAGTTCGTGTACACCCATTATTTAAAAACTTATTCAAGTTTTGTTTTTTTAAGCAAGTAGCTTTATTTGGAAAATTTGTAAGGGATGTAATTCAAAGGAATGTGCCAACTCATTCACATCAAACAAAATTTGTTTTTTTGGTGTTATTTCAGAATTATAATAATTTAATAAGGAAATGTATTCCAAAAGTCTGTGTACACCATTCATAGACAGAAAATATCCAACCAAAACTTGTTAAACCTCTGAAGGATTACTGGCATTGTACTATTCTGAGTTACTTTTAGTCATCTAATATCTGATTCCATGCAATGAAGTAATTTAAAAATTATATTTATTCTTATTTGAATATTTATTCACATCTGTAAAAAAAAGGAATTACAATCAGTGAATTTGGTAAAATACTAAAATATTTGCCGTGTAAGTCATAAGTAAGAGTAAAACCCTGTTGAGCCTTATCTTGACTTTATTTCTTTTTCTGAATTAACTAGGGAGATCCCTCATTTAGCTCCTTTTCAGCCTTCTCTGGATATTGTCTGGAATGTATGTTGTTGCCATGTTGTTTATGAGTGTGTTGGGATTTTCATGTAATTGATAGCGAAATCGTTTTTAGGGAATCCGTATTCGTTTGATAACAGTTGGCTTGTTAAGGTCAGTTTGCAGTGTTAAGTTGCATAGGTACCAGGGTGTTTGAATACCTCCGATGCTAGTCCTGAATGTTTTTTGTTTGAGGAATTTGCAATTTAATTATTATGTGTCTTTTTAGATGTTCCATATGTACTTTAGGTTTAAGTAAGTACAAGTTTCATTTTTGTATAAGTTGTAGCTTTAAATGTTTTGAGAAAAATAAGTATAAAAGTCTTAGCCTTCGATTAAGGGTTTCCTTCTTTTCTTCATATTTGCGTTCCAAGTCTTATCATATATATGACCAAGGAAGTATACAGTACGTTTCTTTGGAATCAGTGTGATGTCAAGGTTAACTGGAGGACATGTGTTAAGATTTATTGTTGGGTTTGTGAAAAGTTGGATTTATTTTTCTTGTTAAAATTCATCGCAGTTCTGATGTCAGGATTGAAGGGAAAATCATGGGTGTATGTGATGCGAAGTGATGGAGCAGGTACTGAACCTTGTGGTATTCCTGCTGACGCTGACTTGATAGGAAGAAGGCTCTGACCTTTGATAAGCAGAGAATTTAATAATCATGTCTAAAGAATAGCAAATTAACTCAGTATTTAATTTTATTGTTATTTATTTATTAATGTACTTTTTGGAAGAAGAGTTTTACAAATACACAAAAATAAAATAAAAATACATTTCAATTTTCATGAACATGAAATTATATATACACATTAAAAAAAAAATTAATAAATTAATAGAAAAACTTTATTTTGGAAAAGGGTATTCAGGATGACTTTCCAGTAAATTGAAAAAGCCAGTATTTCCCCGGCCACCAAACATTCTTCCGTCTTCTTTTCGGTCCAAGCCACTTATCTTTTCGAATTCTTCTTTTGTCAATTCAAAATCAAACACCTGTGAATGAAAAAAAAATAAGTAAAATCTATATAATGATTAGATCATGTGATGTGAAGGTACTTAATTTTTTTTTATTATCGGTACCGATTCCTCGTTTTAAAAAAGAAACGATTTGTCAGCTAAATAACTAAAAAAAAATCATTCGAAAATGTTCATAATCGACAAACAGCAAATGTGTTGAAATATAAATATAAACAAAGAATGGTGTGTTACACATGAGGAGAAATAGTGCCCAGAGGCACCCTTCCTTGTCTCCGATTTACCGTTATGTAAGTAGGTCTCTCATCCAGTTTCTTCTCAGTCACTTTCCGGTATTCTCCGGCAGGAGAGACGTGGTCCTATCATCGATGAGTTTGTTTGGGAGTCCATTTAATTTTTCCTGAAACAGTTTGTAGTGTGTCCGTAAGTGCCTAATTACTGTTAGTTTGTGTAGGTCAGTGTGTGTAGTTTGATTGTTAATGTACCACAGTCTTGTGCTATTAGTCTTAATGTCTTGCACTGGAAAGGTTGTTATCTTTTTATGTGTCATCGAATTAAACGGTATCGATGCGACCCCAAGAATCGAACTTGGGGATATAATCGAATAACATCGATTCTCTTTACCGATGGTTTTTTCAAGAAACTGTGGAATCGAGAATTAACATCATCCCTAATAATAATGTAATAGCCAGACTAATTTTACAAGTTTACTTACATCAAAATTTTGTTTAATTCTTGATGGATTAGAGCTTTTCGGAATAACTGCTATTCCGTATTCGATTAAAAATCTCAACAGGACTTGAGATGGCTGTTTCTTATACTTATCGGCGATTTCTTTAATCACTGGATCTTCCATAGGCGACAAAACTTTGAGTCTGTAAAATAAAACTCAATGACAAAAGCTTTTATTGTTATAGATATTACAATCTGCCTCAGTGAAAGGCTATTGGTAATAGAAATAATGCTTGTACTCAAAAACACACAAAAAAAAAAAAAATAAATAAAAGCAACTCAATTTCTCCCTTAATGAGAAAAACGATAGATCATAGATATGTCTATCTTTAATCTACTGATTTTATAATAATATTTCATTTCCAGGCTTCTATGGTTCTGAAAAGACTTGATGTGACTTATTTTTTTCTTGGTCTTATTATATGAAGGGTTCTAGGCCAGAAAGGGTTATGTTCAAGTACCATAGTTCCGAATAAATCGCAAATGAAAATTACAAATATAGACGATTACAAAGTATTGATAAAGTATTAATTGGCTGAGAAGTAATTAGAGATGTAGTTTGTTGGGATATGGAGTCATGGATACACAGCAATTGAAAATAATATTTTAATTTATAATGCCGACGTTTCGATTTGCATTGCAAGTCTTCATCCGGGCTAGAAGAAAAAGAAAACAAACAAAAATATAGAATATATAAATAAACGGAATAAATATAGAATATATACAAATATAGTATAAAATAAAATATAATAGAAGAGAAAGAAAACAAACAAAAAGTTATGACTAAATTTTAGAGTATAAAAATACTAAAAATACCCTCTTTTTATTTTTTATACTCTATAAAATTTAGTCATACCTTTTTGTATGTTTTCTTTTTTTTCTTCATTGCAATGCGAGTTGAAACGTCGGCATTATAAATTAAAACATTATTTTTAATTGCTGTGTATCTATGACTGCATACCCCAACAATCTACATCTAAATATTTTTTCCTCATTGGGAACGGGTTCTTAAACTCCAAAACATGTTAAAATCCTCCTTCTAGCCTCTGTGGAACCATGTTATTTGATAGTACATGGGAAAAGCTAACAGGTGGCGATGAAATTTAATACCCTTCATATACAGGGTGTCCCGAATGTAAATGGCAAAACTTCAAGAACTTATAGGGGACCGAAAAACTAAGACAAAAAGTTCTTTAGAGATTTGCTCGTTTTTGCTTAGTTTTAGAGAAAATCGCAAAAAAAAGAAACAAAACAAAAATGTTACAGGTAGCGATTATCACCTTTCAAAGTTTATCAGGCTAGGCAGTGAGATATGTAAACACTTAATGTTATCCTTTGCATTCTTTTATTTGTTTACATTTTGGCTTCCTTCTAGGATTATAATTCTTAAATCAGTCTTCAGTCAGTTACTCAGATATTTTTGTGTGAATAGCATCAGCCACAATGCCGCATACATATTCTAATGTTGAATACACTGATATGATTTTTGTTATATATTTCCATTAAAGATTATATGGACCGATGAAGCTACCTTTACAAGAGGAGGAATTGTTAATCAAAGAAATTATCATGAATGGGCTCTTGAAAATCCCAGAGCTATTAGAGAGAATAGGTTTCGGCATGAATTTGCTATTAGCGTTTGGCTTGGAATTCGGAACGGATCACTGGTGGGACCATATTTTTTACCTGGAAGATTGAATGGTATCACATTTACACATTTTTTGGAGAACGACTTTTCTAATCATTTAGATGACATTCCCTTACAGCAGCGGATTGAAATGTGGTTCCAACTCGATGGATGTCCAGCTCATTATAGCAGAGTTTCTCGAGCTTGGCTGGATATAAATTATCCACAACGATGGATTGGGCGTGAAGGAGTGGTACCTTCGCCACCCAGATCACCTGATATGACACCCATGGATTTCTTCGTATGGTGAACCTTGAAGCAGAAAGTTTATTCGGTGTCAATTAACTCAAGAGAGCAATTAGAAGACCGAATCATAGATGCAGTGCACTAAATATCATCAGAACCATGTTTAGCTGCAATTTATCAAGTGAGTGATAGATGTAATGCTTGCATTGGTGCAAGAGGACAACATTTTGACCAATATTTACATTAAAAAGAACATAACATAAATATAAATGTAAATAAATAAGTATAAAAATGAAAACTTGTTTTGTTTCTTTTTTTGCGATTTCCTCTAAAACTAAGCAAAAACGAGCAAATCTCTAAAGGACTTTTTTTTCCTAGTTTTTCAGTCCCCTATAAGTTCCTGAAGTTTTGCCATTTAAATTTGGGACACCCTGTATACTTGCTACAATACACAGAGATTATATGCTGTACAAAAAGAGATAATAAACTCAATTTAGAAATAAACACTGAAACTGGCTGGGAAAACAGTATATCATGAATATGTTATATTTCTATTTCCATGACTGGATAGCCTATCAATCTAACCATTCTCACAATATTGGGAGACCATTCCTTGAAGATCCTGCATGTAATTGGCCGTGACTGAAACAGTTCGGAGATCTACTCCAACGTTTTTGTAAGATTCTTATGCAGAATTGCACAAGCCACCAAATATCGGTCGGTTTTCAAACTTTACTGGGATCCAAGTGCAACACACATTTATCGCTCTTTTTATTTAACCAAATATAAGTAAATTTTATCATCAATTCCAAGCTCTACATAATAGAGTACCTTTGTAACCTCTCTTGCAGAATGGCGCTCACTACGTTTTGGTCGATTTTCAAACATCACTGGAATCGAAATATTTATCGCATTTTCGATAACAATTTAATTGAAAACCAGTAAATTTTATTATTGTTAAACCTTCCATGACGTATGTAGATGGTGTTGATAAAATTTAGTACAGATTGGTTCAGTTTTTTCGTGGTTAGTGATGGCAAACGAAAAATGGCTTTTTCTGTTACTTGCTACTAGCACACCTTTCACAGCTTCGCCCGCTCTGGTAAGTGCAAAACATGAATTACTTTAAGTTATGTTTTCAGTTTAATTTGTTTATCGATGAATATCTTGTGTTGAAGTATGCAATTGAGCATTATTTCTTCAATGATATTTTCACACATAGTAGTTATTTTTAACCTGATTAAAATTGTACTGATAAGGTGTTTGTAGATTACGTAAAAGTTTTATTAGACATCCAATTTTTATTTATGAGTTGGTAATCCAGATGGACAGAGACTGTTAAGAAACTCATAATGGACTCCATTATGGGCCCTAAAGGCCCAATGAATCATATTTTTACAAACAATATCCAAAAAACAGAGGATCGACATTTGATTTATCAATAATATTTAATCCGGCAGAAATAATTTTATCGATTTCATCTGGTTGGATTTTAATTGCTAACCATAAAAGTATATGATAGTGTGGCAAACCTCGTTTCTGCCACTCAATACTGTACATTTCACTTTTTACTGTTCTAAATTTTATTATTGCTAAACTTTCTTAGAACTATAAAGATGATGAAATCCAAGTTTAGTATAGATGGATTCAGTAGTTTTACCAGTATAAACTCTAGCGAATAAAATCTGATATCGGTCGATTTTCAAACTTCATAGGGATCCGCAAGTCGCACCACATATCTAAATTATTTTTATTAATTTAATTGAATGTAAGAACATTTTATAATCAATATCCGGTTATATCTATTTATATAACACCGTACATTGGGGGACTCGATGGCCGAGTGAGTTGGGGCGTGTGACTCAGCGCGCTCGTAACTAGAAGATCCTGTGTTCGAACCTTCGATCTGTAACGAACCCACGAATAAATCTTGGCCTTCCCACCCTACACTATAATAGGTTGGTAACCTGTAGGATAATAAGGACGTTGAGCCCCAAAAAACAACAACAAAACTGTACATTAATAACCTCTCATATAAATTTTCGCCACCTATCGGTCGATTTTCAAACTTCACTGAAACCAAACATTTGTCGCATTTTCAATAACAATTAAATTGAAAATCAGCAAATTTTATTTTTGCAAACCGTCATAGAACTATGTGATTGAAATTAAAAATTAAAATTTGCTACCGATTGGTTCAGTTGTTTTCTTGGTAAGTGATCACAAACGAAAAATGGCTTTTCCTTATACATACTAGTGTGGATTTCTTTAATGTAAATTGAATAATTAAAAAAATTAAATAATCTTAATCAATGTTATAAGATATTGTTATAAAATCTTCTTACCCATCGGTGGAAATACCACGTTTCTCCAAAAATGATTTATGTCCTGGAGATCCCATAGGAGCATAGGCACACACGGTCACGCCATTCTGTTTGCAGAAAGATATTAACTCTTTCTGTTGCAAGTAGATGTGCAACTCCACTTGTAGGTTTGCTGGTTTTATTCGAGAGTTATCGAGGATTCTTTTGATTTGCTCCTGGTTAAAGTTAGATATCCCAATGCTCTTAGTTCGACCAGCGTCAACTTGGGCTTCCATCGCCTAAAAAGAAAACATAGTACAAACTCGATGATTCGACACATATGGGACATGTGGGGTGTACGATGTCGAATATGGTGGATTACTAGATGTAAAGAAAAAAAAAAAAAAAAAAAAAAAAAAAAAAACTTTCTCTCTGACTGGGAAAAAACAATAGATCATCATATATTTATCTGTAATCTACTGCTTTTCACAATTTACATTATAGTACTAAAAGGATCTAATCACTTCAATTAATGATTAAATTACATTAAAAATTAATCATTAATTATTATACCACACACTCTGTTATCTTCAATTTAAAACTAAAGTCTTTTTTAACCCTTTAACAGGCGATGTATCCTGGAGGTTATACATATTTAATGTCTGCTAAAGGGTTAAAAAGAGTTTATTTCATAAGATATCAGAAAGAAGATTGGCATGGAGACGGGCTCTAGATGGACTGAGAGTTACAAACAAAATTAGTGGTTTAAGTTGCCTGAGGATATCTAATTCAAGGAATACCAATGCTAACAGTACAGTTCATAGGAGAGAGAGTTCCCAGGGGAGTTTAAGGAAATATATTACAATAATAAGAAAAAAAGAAGGCTTGAAAGAAAAATGTTAAATACAAAGAAATAAGATGGTGTCTAACTTATATATTATTATTGCGATTGTTCCTCTTCAAGAGAGTGGTTGAACTTAAACTGAAACATTCTGTTATTGTTCAATAAAATTAATTAAATTTTGTTTTAAAATAAAATATATTAACTTACTTTCCATAAATCCAAATGATTGGTCTTGTGGTCTAACAACAAAGCTCCTTTCTCATCCGTCGGGAACATTTGATCGAATCCTTTATTCTCAAGTCCAACCGGGCAATGGATCAAATATAAATCCAAATAGTCAAGTTGTAAACTTTCAAGTGACTTCTTTATAAAAGGTTCAACATCCTCAGGTCTGTTAGCGATAACCGGTAACTGTAAAATGAAGAATATTTCATTTTAAAAAAAAACAAATCATAAATAAGTATAATAAACATTGTGTTTAAGGTAGGATTGAACAAAGTCGTTTAGTATTTTAATTAGATTCAATTCAGTACCATTTGGGAAAAACTAGATAATTGCATTTTTGTTCACAACATGAAAAATATTTTGAGCAACCCATATTAGAGTCCTACTCATTATGTATAAGTAGGCAAGTTGTAATGGCAATGGTATCCTTTTATACAATTGACATTACAACTTGCCTACTTTTACATGATGAGTGGGACTCCAATATGGGTTGCTCAAAATATTTTTCTTATTTTGAACAAAAATGCACTTATCTAGTTTTTCCCAAACGGTACAGAATTGATAATTTCATCATAGCCTTTTCGGATATAAAAAACAAAAGAAAGTCTTTGTTATATTTGTAAATAATTATTTTCAAATTACAGTACATTTCGCAAATCCTACCCTCCCGCGAAGTCCGGGGGATGGGGAACAATATTTTCGCGGAATCCCTAACATTGTATACATTTTTGTATGAAAAGGGTCGGGTAGTATTGATATTTTGATATGTTGTGTTTGTTTAGGAAAACTACAAGTGTTGGATCTTGAAGCACTACAGCCCACTAATTGGTAGGGTAAAGCGTCTAATATTTCGACCATTTCTACGTTTTCCCAAAATACCAGTTGCACAGTTGGTTCTGAAGAAAAGCTTGTTAAATTCAATACTAGAATACACTAAATTTAATACGATTTGAGCATAAACTAGGCTATGTAGCTTAAAAGAGACTGAATTAAGTTTCATTTCATTGAAACCTCCGGTTAACCCTATTCCTTGTATCGGATTAGTGAGGTTCTACCGTAATTTACAATTTCTCAAAAGCAGTTTTGTTTTATCATTACAGACATTAAAAGTAAGATCCATAATTTTATGTTTTAGAAATAGTATTCAGTTTAATTTTCATAATGTCTACTTTAGTAAACGTCATCATTTGTTTAGAAAACAATAGCCAAAAAAACATTTGGTTTTAGACGTCAAAGTGCATCTTGGTAATTGGATGCCAAAGGTCGCAATATTATACAGGGAAATAGGATATTTATACAATCAAAAATTCATCAAATTAGTCTCAAAATGCCTACCTACGCTTCTTCGTAACTTCAAGACAACATCGGCTATATGTTTGGACATATTAACAAGGTTGCAAAAAGTTAATATTTTTTAATTGGAATTAAATAATTTTGGTAATTATATCAACTTGTAAATATCTCTGCCACTTGTATATAGTCGGATTGTTTAAGAAAAAAACGGTATTTTTACCGCAATGATTTAGAAATTAATATTCATTTCACTAATCGCTTCATAAATGAGCCCATAAGAAAAAAATATAGAGAAAAAAATTAACTTTCTGGCGATACCCAAAATCCAAAATTTAAAAAAACATTTAAAACACAAAATGCACTTTTAATGCACAAAATTTGCACCGAATCTCAAAACCATATCACTTTGTTTATCTTAAGTTTTTTTTTAAATTTAAAAATCGTCTTATCATGTCACAGTTAATTGTTTATTTTCTTGTTTACTTTAATATTTTCAATAATTCCTCGTATATATTTGTTTTGTATATTTGTTTAATAGATAATTAATTCATTTTTGCATCATTATCTGAAAAGGTTGTTCTCTTTAAATATTTTTTTTATTCTTTTGCATTTTGTCTTCCCTAATTATTTTAAGGACTACAGGCTGTCAATGCGACAGAGGTTGGTGGACAATGAAGGAACCTCTCACCAACACATTATTAATAAAATAAATAAATAATCAATACAATCAATCGTTTCATTAAAGGAGATTTAATTTAAGTTTTTCATTTTTTGAAGATGGGCAGCAAATGAGCTCTGAAACATGTAGTAATGAATAAAGAATAATGAGGAGTTGGGCCTTTTAAAAAATGAAAAACATAAATAACTAACTTACTTTTGTAACGATAAATAATTCTTCTCTTTTAATTTTTCCGCTGTCAAATAATTTCTTCAATGACGCTCCGATAGCACCTTCATTTTGGTAAGCAAATGCAGTATCAATGTGTCTGTAACCAGCATCAATAGCTGCATTCAAGGAAATATCAATTTCTTCTGGTGTTGCCTAAAAATAAAAAAATACATTTTTTTTCATAATTATAATAAACTATTTAAAAAATTTCTACAACAGCGTATGAAGCAAATATATACCAGGTAAGTTTAAAAAGGTGTCGTTTTAATTCCAATAGAATGCGCTCTTAGCCTATTGAAGGATTTGCTTATCTCTAAACGCTATTTTGTTTGTTAGTCATTTGTTTACAAAAGTCAGTTGTTTTTTAAGTCGTTTACGTGGACGTATCATACCTTTCTTTGGTGTTAAAAATGTCTAATTTTAAGCCAAATAAAGAGCATTTGCGGCATGTCATGATTTTCTTATTTAATCAAAAGAAAAAGGCATCTGAATGTCATCGAATTCTTGTTGAGACTTATGGCGATGTTAATGTTGCAACCGTCAGGACATGACATGTGAACGTTGGTTTCAAAGTTTCAAACGTGGTGATTTTGATGTTACTGATCAAAAAAGAGAAAATCGACCAAAAAAGTTTGAGGACTTCGAATTGCAATCTTTATTAGACGAAGACAATACCCAAACCCAACAAATGATGGCAGAACAGTTGAATGTCACTAGGCAAGCCATTTCCGATCGCCTGAGAGCTATGGGAAAGATTCAAAAGGTTGGAAAATGGGTTCCACATGAATTGGATGAACGACAGATGGAAAAACGAAAAACTGTGTGCGAAATGCTGCTTTTTTACGCCACGAAAGAAAGGGTTTTTTGCATCGAGTTGTAACTGGCGATGAAAAATGGATTTATTTTCAGAATACCAAACGAAAAAAATCATGGGTAACGCCAGGACAACCATCCACATCGAGTGCAAGACCGGATCGTTTTGGGAAGAAGACAATGCTGTGTGTGTGGTGGGATCAGAAGGGAGTAGTCTACTACGAGCTTCTCAAACCCGGCGAAACAGTCAATACCGAGTGCTACCGACAACAAATAATCAATTTGAGTCACGCATTGATCGAAAAAAAACGCCCAGAATGGGCTCACAGGCACGCCAAAGTCATCTTGTCCAGTTTTACGCATTCCTCAGCCAAAGTTTCTCTTCTTCAGCATGATAACGCTCCTGCACATTCAGCCAGATTGACTAAGGAAACGATTTCTTCGCTTGGTTGGGAACTCCTACCTACCCCACCCGCCGTATTCACCTGACCTGGCGCCTTCTGATTATCACCTCTTCTCATCGATGGGACACTCATTGGCGGAGCAACACTTCAACAATTTCGAAAACGTACGAAAATGGCTCGATGAATGGATATCAAATAAAGATGAAGCATTCTTTTGGAATGGTATCCATATATTGCCCGAGAGATGGACAAAATGTGTAGAAAATACGCGGGGTCAGTACTTTGAATAAAATATATTATACTTTTTTTTAAATTACTGTGTATATATTTAAGAAATAAACGACATTTTAAAATGTTAATAATGTAAAAGATCTTGCATACCTGGTATTGGTAGCAATAGAAGTCCTATATTAAAAGGTCTCTTCTTTCCAGGCGCCTCGGGGGCTATCAGAAATGTAGTGGGAAGCAAGTTGGGAGACTAATGGATTCGAATGGGTACAAGGCTTATCATAGAAGGGTAGGTGGGACAATTCTTCAACATATTAAGATTATTATGGATATATATATATATATATATATATATATATATATATATGTATTAGCTTAAGTAGGAGTATGTATTCAGGATTTTATGAAGAATTTCGGATTGTAAGGAATCTCTCAAAATTGATTAGGTCGTACTACAGCGTTTTCCATATTCCCAAATAGGTTTAATTGCTGTCATATAAATGAGTCTTTTGTAATAGATTGGAAACTTTGAATATTTCTATGTTTACAGCTGAAGGAGTTCATAAGGACGGGCAGCTTCTTGTCGTTTTAGTCTTGTATGTAAAGACCAAGTAAGACGTTTGTCCAGATGGAGGCCTATGCAGCGGACTGTTTAACAGGGATCAGCGGAGTATTATTTAAGGATACTGTAAGACAGGATGTCTTAAGTTTACATTGAAGAGTAAAGGTTATTTGTTGAAATTTTTTTGAAACTTGTTTGCATTATTAGTCAAGCCTTCATCTAGACAACAACCACCCTGATGAAGACCTGCAAGGCAGATCGAAACGTCGGCACGCCAAAATATATGTTTTTTCATTTAAAAACTAGACGTGTTTATGTATCCTGACTGCACCCCTGACCATTTTATCACCTTAATTGAAACTCACAGTCAACAATCCAATCAACATCATTTATTTTTTTAATTTACAATATAGGGAAAACAAAATGTATTCTATAAATAAATAATAATAAAAATTGTAAAAATAAAAAGTACAAACATTTTTTTAAATTGTTTGAAATTCAATTCTGTATGATATGACATTAAGATAATTCTGGCATTATCTAATCTTATTTTAATAAAACTACTTAACTCTTAATGGCCAAGCTTAGTGTAATTTGGTTCATTCAACTTTATGTTGTTAATGAAAATCTGATATTAATTTAAAAAATCTTTTTCTTTAAGGTTTATTTCATTAAACAATTTTTAATTGAAATTATTTTTACTTTTTTTTAATTTATTTATTTATTTTTACATCTATAAACCTCTGAATTTAGTTTATGTGAAGTATTTAGGTTGAATTTCTAGGCTTAGAAATCAGTAACAATCATCCTAAGTAGATTACAGATTTCAAATGTTATTGGGCATTCATTAATTTATCAATTAAATTAAATAAATTTTAATAATAATTAAATAATTAATATGCAATTAAATGGAAAAATGGGCCGTACAAGGATGAGTCGGGGTGCTAGCTGTATGCTCCGTGTAGAGGATGGGACCTAGGATACTTGAGGAACACTGACAGTTTAGGTAAAGAAGGCAGAATAGGAAAAATTGTGATTTACTTTGAAGGTTTTATCATTGATCCAATCCTTTCGGACGATAAGGATAATGTAGAATGTAGGAATTTACGGAGCTTGTAATTGTGTAAAGATTGCTTGTCAGAAAAAACTTTCGAAATTCCATGACAATTTTTAGATTTTAGAACTTGATACTGAAGTGTAGTTAGACCAATGGTTGTAGAATGGTGTAAATCTGTTTAGCATTTATGGTCTACATAACTGACTACATAAATCAAATACTAAAACTAAATATTAAAAATACCTAAAATAGTTAATATTGTGTTCAAAATTACTAATACACAATGAATCGCAATAATTTATTATTATCCCAACAATCTTCTGCAAAAACCTTACCACTGGAAATCTGTCATTTTTTTAAAGTATAAAATTTTGTTTTAATTTCCCTCCAAAAAAAAAAAAAACTCTTTAAACTATTGAACAACATATATAGCACTACTTTGAAATATCATATACTTATATCGTTTTGGAAATTTTTTGACATAGATATGTCTTTTAGCTGGGGTTCTATAGTTTTTATGTACAATGTAAAGTGTCATCGACGCAACCCCTTTTTCACCCTAAGAAATGTAACATTTTGACATGTTCTAGCTCTGTTGGTGTTGCTCCGATCGAAAATAAATCGGAAGAAGGTAACAACAGATAAAAAGGTATCCCGGGCACGTGCAGGGGTGGATCAAGTGCTTCCATTTTGATACCGAAAATACCTAAATAGAAAAATACAGAAAATCCGTGTTGAAACTAATGCTAACTTCTATCACACCTTATCTTGTTAAAGAAGTGGAAATATAAAGAATATCCTTCTTTTATAGCAAAAACACAAAATCCGAGTTGAAACTCACGTTGTTAACTTCTTTTTCGTTTTCCCACATTAGAGAAGAGGAAATCAGAAAACATCAGGTAAAATTAGAAATGTTAACAAGAACGAACCGCAATTCCATTCCTTTTCCCCCATTTATTATCGTCCAGAATACCTTTTTCCTCGATTGGCACCTTTCGATTTATTTCGATGTCTCCATCGATACTTTTCGTGGGGTAAGACTTTTGTGCTTTGTTCCACACTGCATTCATGTTGGAACTAACGTTATTTCTGTTATGTATCATATAGTATTAGAGTACTAGAAGTAAAAAAAAAAATCAATATAACACACTTAGCAATACATTGCATCTTAACCCTCCTCTACTACTATATACGCCAACGTATAGGCCAACGTAGGACGTTCTCCATGCTGTTGTCCAAGGGCACCTCTTCTCCAGTATTGGGGAAGAAATTTTATTGCCCAAAAAAATATAGCTCAAATATAGAGTAGGTCGGATCCGACCCAACAGTAGTTACGTGTGATCTTAAACCACCGTAGTACAGGAAGATTAAAGGCATAGAAAAGGAAGTTTATAGGTCAGGTTATAGGAAAGAACTATCGATCTATGTGAAGCACCACAATCGATGAGTCAGTGTATTGCCGGTTTGCCAAATTTGGTCGCCATTCGATGTCGTTACCGAGCTGAAGAAAAAACTTCTGTTATGATCTGGACGAGAATCGATTGAAATTACTGTACAATAGGTATCACAAAACTATCGCTAACGTTAGCAGTAACTTCTAATAGTTCTTTCTTAGCTATCGACTTGTTTAGGAATCGGTGGAATACGGAATCGACACATATCTAAAATATATAAATCAATCTCGCGTAACAATCCGTCAGTTCGGAATCACTGTAAGAAGGCGCTCCAGCTCCTTCACGCTACCAGAATACCGTTTTATCGATTCTAAATTTATTCAGATTTATTTCGATGGTTTAATCGCTAGTTTTAGAAGGGGAAGGTTATTTTCATTCACTTACACACTAACACTAAATATATTTTCAAACTAATATTAACTTTTGTTTTACCATCTCATATTAAAATGGGAAATAAGAAAAAACTATGTGGAAATAAAAAAATATAAAATACTAAATCAATGTTTGAATTTATATTGTAATAAAACAGAATTAATCTAATACTAAATCATATCGTTAACTTCTTATAAACTTTTTCATCTTAGGTACATGAAAATACAAATTATAAATATATAAAACACAAAATCCATGTTGAAAGTTATGTTATTAGTTTCTGCTATATTTCCTCACATTAGGGAAGTGGAAATAAGAAAATATAAAACTTTTGATATCCTTTTATCACATTTCATTTTAGATCATAGTGTTTTACAGAAATAATATTACCATCTGTCAATATTAAACACTAAATTCATGTTGAAAGTCATGTTGTTAACCTGAACCTTTTTTAAATTTAAGAGGACGACAAATATATATATAAGATACTAAACAACACAATAAAATTTGAGCCTATAGAAATGGATGTATATGTGAGGTTATAGGAAAGAGCTATCGATAAATGTGAAGCTTTAGAATCGATCCCGTAGTGTATTGCAAGTCGGGCTGCTTGGGTGGAGGGCCTCATGGGTAGTGATACCATTAGTTTCAATATGTTGCGGGTGAATTGTGCACAATAGCTTTTTTGAATAATTTTTTTTTTCAGAATATTGAATCTTAGTGACTTTAAAATATTTCTGAGCTGATTACTCACCTGCCAGGTACCCAATCCAACAACGGGCATTTTCATCTCCCCTGAGGATACAACACTCTTCGCGTCGACTTTGGTCATCTTCTTTGAATAACTGTTAGAGAACTACACGAGACAACACCACAAGCTGAGCAGGTTCTGAACTGTCTGTAGGAGAATGGGTGCAGGCTATATAGCTGTGGAGGGGATTCAGCGGGCCCCACTTCACGGTCGAGGACGCAACCTTGATTCCGCCCTAGGTCAAGAATATATCTCTTAATCAACACCAATTAATAAGGTTATTTTGAAAATAATAATTAATAAAAGACGAGAGGGTTATTTGAAATTATTAAAGCTGAGCTTAATTGTCTTTGTTCATTTGTTTGTCCAGTAAAACAAATTATTTGCAGAATAGCTGAAATAGTTGGCACCAGTATTCTACTCTGACTTCACATCTTTTAAATTACCATTTCTTTTTTTTCGAATACTGTTTGTTTTGGTTGGCATCGACTCCAAAAATAACTGATCATAAATTGTGAATAGGTTGTCCTTTAATGCTCGTTGTTTGGAAGTAATTAAAATATTATTTTTTTTACTTTTTAGTTCAAGATTGAACCTGTAGATTTAATCTTGAAGTTGGTTTTTTTTTTTTTTTTTTTTTTTTTTTTTTTCAATTTTTATTTTTCACTTTTTAGTGGTGACTGTATTTTTTGTTTATACAGTCAACTCTTGATAAGTTGATCTTGAAGGGACCCTGAAAAATAGTTTGACTTACCTACAGTTCGATTTATTGAACAACGACTAATTGAGGTTATCATTCCCATTATGTTCATGTAAATGGGAAAAATGAACACAAAAATTTGAGTTCAAATCATTAAGTATATTTTTACTAATAGGTATATGTATATTGTTTGTACATAAATATAAAGTCATTGAAAAAAAAATAAATAAATACCCGGAAGCATAATCATACAGCTTTCAACATCACTGAACTGTGCTTTTTTTCTGGCCGTACCTAAAAGTAGACATTGTTTTCCACCAGTGGCGATCTTTTCTTTATTCTTTAGGATGGGTGAAAGAGAAATGCGCGGAATTCCGAATTTACCAGGAACAATAATTGCCCGACTTCTGTCTCCTTTCTCTACTTCACGAATCAGTAAGAATTAAAAAAAAAAAAAAAAAAAATACAGACGAGTTGAGAACCTCCTCTTAATTAAAGTCGATTAAAAGGCCAAATACTTAACGTAATTGATAAGTAAATTAACAATAAATGATTATTCGAAATAAACAAGAAAATAGGAGTTTGAAACGTAACTTTTTTCATTCATACCAATATAGCTTCTTAACAGTAGGATTAAATTTGTGATTGTAGAGGGACGAATTTTCGATCCGAGCAACTCCAACAAAGCTAGAGCTTATCAAATGTTACATTTTCGAATGTAAAAAAAAGTTACACCAAAAGAGTAAGACCCCAGCCAATAGAAATATACATGTCAATATCGATAATCAATTTTTATTAATTTATAATTGAGCGCTATAGTCCGTTTCGGACCTTGCTTTCACTGAGTACCTACAGACAGCCATTCCTGTCTGTCTTCCGCCTTCCTCCTCCAACCATTCACTCCTAGTTTTCGTAGGTCATCCTGTACGTTGTCCAGCCATCTCAGCCTTGGACTTCCTCTCAATCTTTTTCCTCCCGTTGATCAACTTTTTTGAAAGTCTATCTTCCATCATCCTTTGCACATGACCGAGCCACCTTAATCTGCCTACTTTGACTATTGAAATGATGCTGGGTTCACCGAACAATTGTTCCAGCTTCACGTTGGTTCTTATTCTCCGATTCCCGTGGTCACTCACAGTACCGAAGATTTTTCTGAGGACCTTTCTTTCCCAAATCCTCAGCAACCTCTCATTCTCTTGAGTCAGCACCCAACACTCGTTTCCATAAGTCACAACTGGTCTTATTACAGTTTTTTAGACCACAATTTTGACAGATCGAGACATTTCTCGAGACCTCATAAACTTACTTAAAGCAAAAAGGCATTTGCTGCCAGCCGCTATTCTTGCTTTGATCTCTAATTTCATATAATTTTTTTCTGTTATTAGAGATCCTAAGTACTTAAACGTGTTGCAGCGCCTAAATGTGTGCCCATTAATTTGTACTTCTTCATCTCCATATCCTTGTAGGCATCTTGAAGTCTCCATGTATTCCGTATTGCTGCAATTGATGGTCAATTCCTTTCTCATAGCCGACTTTTCAAACTCTTCCAACACTCCTGAAAGAGCAGGAAATGAGCGTGCTGTGATGACTACGTCATCCGCATAAGCCATGTGTTGGGTGAGTCTATTATAAATATCTCCTCCGGGATATGCGATTATTGCTCTAATCGCTTTTTCAAGGACCAGATTGAATATTATGGGCGACAGAGAATCACCTTGTCTTAGGCCGCAAGTCACTTCGAATTCGTTCGATAATGTTCCACCAACCCTTACCTGAAACTTAGTTTCTTTCCAGGTCATTTCAAGCAATCTCACTAACTTTGATGGAACACGTAGAGATCTAATATCCCTTGCCACCTTTCCCCTATCTACTGAGTCATACGCTTGCTTGAAATCTACAAAAAGGTGATGTAGACTTATATTATGCTCATAACTTGTTTCCAACATATGCCTTAGAGAGAATATTAAGTCCGTTGTGGACCGTTCTTGACTAAAACCGCATTCATAATCTCCTAAGGCTCTCTCTGATCGATAATCAATATCGACAATATTTTGAGCTCTGAATTTTGAAACAGATACAGGGTAAGTGTAAAATATATTGTCATTCCACCAAATTCACTCGACACCATAATAGAATGCTAAATATTATTAGTTAAAATTATCTAATTGTAAGTGAAGAACTTAGATAATTTTAATAAATAATTTATCCATCAATATAACTTTATTTACTTATTTACAATTAAATATTTCATTTAACAATACATGCTGTGTTGGGGTGTATCTTTTGAAGGATTATTTTTTCAAAGTATGTTTCGGTTTGGTCATAGACATGACCATTTTTGAATACAGAGGTTAATCATTGTTGATTCACATATACCACTTTTGGATCCTTGGATTCCTTTATTTACTGTTAGTTGCACAAGCTGAGCTCCACACAGGTGAGACATGCATAGTTGAAGGTTTATTAATTTATTAATAAAAGTATTTTACCGTAGAAAGAATGCAAAGAAGACAAAATAAATTTGTAAGACTCTCGAATAAATTACATTTCGAGTTTCGTATCCAGGGGTCTCCAGTCCGGGGAAGCCATACATATTATCGGCCATGAGAGAAAATGTCAGTCCGACAATGATTTTCACAAGTCTGGCCTTGCAATTTACTAATTGTAGTAGTAAAATAAACTTTCGCTATACTAAAAAATTTGTCGCTGTTCGAGTGAGAATTATAGCAGCAATGATACTTCCACACATAAATACACATTTTAGACTGGCACGATAGACACGTTTAAACATAGTTGAACATTCAACCTTTAATTTTAATGTATGAGTTGGTAATCCAGATAGATTGAGAATATTTAATATATTATAAGCGATGTATAGGTAGATTTTCAAATTTCTCTGGGATTCACTTGTCGTACTATATATTTATGTATTTTTAGTAATAATTTTTTATTTTTTATTTTGACATTATAACTTTATCCACAACTGTACACAATGGACAACCAGTGAATGTGAAATTACATTGAAACAACAGACATGATCAGGCATGAGGGAGTCAGCACCCAGTGGTACAATCTCCAGGCGTGAAACTAAATTATTAGCGATTAGACTAGGAGATCTCTCATCCACTTCCTTTTCAGCCTCCGTTGAGTTATGTCAGGTATCTGTACTGATGCCATATTATGTATCTGTTTGTTAGTGTGTTCACGTAGTTTCTCATGAAATTGTCGATAAAGTTTATGAATATAGCTCATAACTGTCGGAATACGTAAGTCTGTATATAGTATATCGTTTAACACATAAGGAGGGGAGTCTGTTATCAGTCTTAGGAATTTAGATTGAAATGTCTGTATTTTCTGAATATGTGTTTTCTGTGTGTTCTTTACCGGTCTTGCGTCTTGCCTAGTGTAAATGTAATATGAAGGGATTTGTCATAATTTTTATTTTCCATTTCTTACACCAAGTTTGAATCTCGTTGAGGTTGTGTTGAAGTGTTAAGGTGGCTTGTGTAGGCTAACAATAATTTAATTGACAATAAGTAACTTGTTTTATAAATTTCAAGTTGCAGATAACATAGTACAATTGCATAGTACAAAAAAAAACAAAACAAGGACTATCGGATTCTGGGCTAATCACCCGTAAAAATGATGCAAAATACAAAAATAAAAAATTACGAAATGAAAAAAAAAAAAAAAAAAAAAAAAAAAAAAAAAAAAAAAAAAAAAAAAAAAAAAACAGGAATCGGATTCTGCCTCTCTTGCAGAATGGCGCTCGACACCTATCGGTCGATTTTCAAAGTAAGTTAAAGATAGTAATATCTTATCTAGATCTGAAATGTTTGTTACGTCTGGTGGTGCAATTATTGTCTATTACAGTTGGTGGTGAAATTAATTTTATGGTGGAGAGCTAACTGATAATATTTGTATGAGTCATAGAATATTTGTCAAAACTATATTTTTCAAATATAATTTATTCAGATACTTTTTATGAAACTTTAGGCAGACATCCAAGAATTATTTTATTTATTTTTTGACATGGATATGTCTTATGGCTGAGAATCTACTTTTTTCACCTTCTTTTTTTATTGGGGTGGGGGGAGGGGGGGGGTCATCCTTAAATACGTAACATTTTAACACGAACTTGATCTGTTGTTGTTACCCAGATCGAAAATATTCCGACATTTACATAATCAGAAATTTAATGAAAAATATTTTTGTTATATAACATTTGTCGCTATGGCCTACCGTTTAGGAGCTATTGGAATAGAAAATTTGCCGGCAGTTTTCCATCAGAAGCACTAGATATAAAAGCAGAAGATTATAAATAGATATAATCATGATCTAATTTTTTCGAAGCCAGGGAGAAATTGAGTTTTGTTTTTTAGAAAAAGCTTAAATAATAAGAGTCGGGAATGATTATTATATGATTCTGACTTAAAATTTAATGGTAATGTGCCTAGGTATTTAGCTGTTGTGCCATCTATTTTAGTATGATGAAAACTGAATCTTATTTTTTGGCAGAGTCAGCTTGTAAAAATTGTTCAATAAAACAATTTAAAAAAAAAAACAATTTTTTGGTAAGCTACAGTGGGAAAGGTTTCCTTGGTTGCCTGAACAGATTGTCCCTGCTAACCCGTTTCCAATAGCACGGTAGGTCAAGTTAAATACGCTTTTTAGTTTCTTTATTGCTTTTCGATTATTTTTTAATTGCATTTATAAAGTGCACTGATTAGTCTTGATTAGTTGATTTCTATCATTTCAGAATAATTATACGACTATTTAGGGCTTAAATCTGTGTGCCAACTACTACAACAAAAAAATAATTTTATATCAATTCTCAGGCATGACTCCTATTTATTTATGTATGAAACTACATGTTTCGGAGTCTTGGCCCCATCTACTGGTTGCCTAAAATTTTTAAATATATTAATTTATTACATTATACGTATTTCTTATACAATTATATTATAACATTCACCTTACAATCCGTGATTACTTTCACAATGTCTATTCTACTACCTACTAAAAGTTAAATAATAATTCTATGTATTAATAATTGACAACGGTGAGATTTCGGAAAGAGATGGAAAGATCGGTGATCGTATCTAAGAAAAGCTCAATCATTCACGAGATTCCTGTAAATGGTATAGCACCAATAGTAGGCGTAACCCAATCAATTAGTGCTATGTAATGATGAAGAAATAAGAAAAAAAATTAGAGTACCATGAATGTTGATCAAGGAACATTTCTTCAAGAGGAAAAACAAGGATATGTAACAGTGTTGATGAAGGAGAATTTATAATACTTGGATTTTCTAAAAATACTAATAAAAAAATAATAAACTTTTTGAGAATCGAGACATTGGGTTTAGATGGCACAATTTGGATTTAAATGAACAATTTAGATGGCACCGAGACATCACTGTCAAGTACTATTATCTGGCCTGGGCGGGTTGAAAATTATCTTGAGAGACCAATGGAAGGAATTTCGAGCTTCGCATTCAACAAAATAATATACTGCTAAACTTTAGAATAAAACGTTCTTCATTCCCTGGTTGGTGAAGACAAAGTCGTTGAGGAATCATCAAACAAACAACATACCAAATTTTTCTCAGTATCGAAATATTTAAAATCAGCAATCTCAGTCACGGCTTAGAAGCATGCGATAAGAACAAAGTAACAAGAAATCCGAATAAACTATGTTTCGAGTTTTGAATCCCATCATCATCATTATCACTAGTTTAGTCCAAGCCTGCTAAATAGGGTGAAGTGAAATAAAAAGTTATACAGGAAAAGTGGCGAAATCAGGTTAATAAAATTCTGTGAAAATTTCAATTTGTTATAATGTCATCTTGATTTTGCACAGACCGTTTTAATCTTTCTATAGCTCAACTTTAAAAAAAAAAAAAAGATTCTAATCGTTAGCAATCTTTTGATTATTTAATTCATATTGAAAGCTCATTTCCTAGATTTTTTAAGATATACAAACTCAATAAGATTTAGGAGACCATAATACCTGTAAATTAAATAAGCATGACAGTGTGACGTACTCATCGGATGGGTTCATAAGAATTGGAAGCGACTTCCACAATATGGCGCGAATAAGTAATTTTTCAATATTCATGACAAATAGGCAAAAATATTATTAATAACACAGGTCTGCAACTAAAAAACTGCATAGAATTTGTTAACATTTTCTTATAGGGTTTGACCTCTCAAAACCAGGAAAAATATTCCAAAAAATTCTATCACATAGGTTTTTATGTTTTGCAGTATTATGTTTATTATTATTAGTATTATTTTTATTTATTAGTATTATGTTTATGACTCATCTGAATGGCGCCTATTCTTTGATTCAACCTATTAATTCTTAAAATAGTATTATTGCATAATGGAAATAAATTTGCATCACTACAGATGGGACATTCTGTGCATATGGAAGAAAACTATTATCCTGGAGAAAATCAAATATCAGGACCATCAATGGATGATTCGTGGGGACTTCAAAATACTCACAATGCTTTTGGGACAGGAGGCTGTGGCTATACTAAATACCCATGCTTCTTATGCTTGTGGGATAGTAGAGGTAGAGAACAGCACTGGACTAACAGTGATTGGCCACCCCGTGAACCTTTAAAACCTGGAGAGAAAAATGTTATAAATACTACTTTGGTACCACCAGAAAAGGTTTTATTGCCCCCTCTCCATATCAAATTGGGGTTGATGAAACAATTTGTAAAATCGTTGGAAACGATTGGGGACTGTTTTAAAGAGCTTTCATTAGGGTGCCCGTGATGTCGAGAGACGGTACCAAGGAAGATGAGATGTCACTATGCTTGCAGACTACTGTTGGATGCTTGAGCGGGAAACTAAAGATGGAAATCAGAAAAGGACTCGGCGAAGTATCAAGGTAAACAAGAAAATGTTTTATAAAATACACAAATAAGTGTAATATTGTTACTTCATGTCTCAAATAATGTTTCATTGGTTGTAAAAAAATATTATGTTTGATAATTTTGAGAATAATTTTGAACAAATGATTGCTTTTACCAATTTTTTGTGTTTGAATTAGCAAAAAACCCTTATGTGATAGCAAAAAATAGACAACACTCCTGAAATCAGCGCATTTTAAAACATATAATTCAGTTAAAATATCTCATGCAGCTGGCAAACAAAATACTTTTGCAGACCTGTGTAATTTTTCGAGTCCTATAATAAAACTTGGAATTTTTGTTCAAACCTAAAACTTCAAACTATTTGTGCAACCTCAAGACCGTCATATTTTAGCCTCAAATTTGTACACAATTTATTTCACCAAATTTCGCCACTATTCCAGGTTTAGGGCTTTTGAGATTCTCAAACTTTTTTTTTGAGAGAGGGCCGTTTTCGCTTTTTTTTTTCGTTATTCGCTCCACCCTCCGCACTGCTCAAGTATAGACCACCAGTTATTTTTATTATGTTCTACTGCTTTCCAGTTTCTAATGCCAAGCAAAGATGCGACATCAGCAGCCACAGATAACAGCCTTCACAACGGAGCTATGGTCGTCCAACCCGCCTGGTAACATACAATTGTTCGGCCAGAATATTCGATGGAGTTTCGTTTGGAACCACCCTTGCAACATAACCAGCGCAGCGAGATCTTGCTATCTTTACAAGTACAGCCACATCCACATCTTTATACATTTCATGTAAAGACTCAGCATTCGTCCTTCTTCTGCAAGTTTCCTGTTCATAAATAACTCCGTATATACGCTGAAGGGCTTTCCTTACCAATCTGAGGAGGACCTGCTCTTAGGCTCTGCTAGTAGCTAACATTCTGAGCCATAAGTTAGTATTGGTCGGATGATTGTTTCGTAAAGTCTTTCTTTATAGGTCCTAGATTGTTTTGCATCCCGATATTATAAGAATAATTTGGTTGTTAGGGTATCCAGTCTTGGAAAGCTCTCCATATTACCGCCAATTTTTTTTTAAAAAACTGGCCCTAAAATTTCTTAATTTCAATAGCAAAAGAAATTTTAATTGGATATCGTTTCAATTGAAATGGTAGATTCGTAGGAATCATTCGGATTCTAGGAAAAAATGTGATTTCTCTAGTCGCTGTTCCTGTGAGAATTATGGCCGCAATATTGTAACACATAGCCATTATTTTTAACCTGGCATCATTGCACAGATTAGCTGGCTTAAGGCCACATAATTGGATATCAAATTTTCAACTTTGTTGCATGAGTTTGTAATCCAGATGGATAGAGAATATTTACTATACTTGTTAATATCGATATATTGGTCAATTTTCAAACATCGCCGGGATTCACATGTCGCAACATATATTTATCGCTTTTTAATAACAATTAAATTTAAAATAATTAGATTGTTTTATCGATTTCAAGCTCAAGATAACACAGTACCATTGTAGCTTCTCTTGCAGAATAGCACTCGCCACCTATCGGTTGATTTTCAAACAATACTGGAAAACACATATTTTAGATTTTTTTGTTTTAATAACAATTTAATTGAAAATAATATATTTTATTATTTTTAAACATTTCTTTATCTATAAAGATAATGCTGTTAAAATTTGTTGCACATCGGTTTAGTAGTTTTCGTGTTTAGTGGTCAAAAACGAAAAATGGCTTGTCCTTTTATATAATAGTATGGATAAGTGATTTCCAAATTTTTTTCACCACAAGTAGAACAAATAATTTGAGACTTACCGAGGATAAATTAGCTCATACAGTTTTATGGAGTAGATAAAGATAGTTATGTCTTATCTAGATCTGAAATGTTTATTACATTTGGTGGTGCAATTAATGTCTGTTACACTTGGTGGTGCAATTTGTTATGTACAGCTAATTGATAAGATTTGAATGAATCTTACAAATGTAACTTATTCAGATACTTATTTATTAAACTTCTGACTGACATCAAAGAATTATTATTATTATTTTTTTTTTTTTTGTAAATGTTATTCTCTTGTAGCTGTAAGTACTCCATATTACAACGATTTCTGTCAAACGGTTTTGCGTATGATTGTACAGGCCCCTCCATATGTCAGAAACGATATACAAAACATACAAACGACATTTCGACCATCCATTCGTTCTTTAATAAATACGAACGAGAAGAGACTCTTCCACGACAAAATGTCAGGACACACCAACTCCTAATACAGGACATGTTTACAACAGACGTTCCCCACAACCCTCAACGAAGACACAAAAGGACCTAGATGAAGGATTTTTTTATAATATATTTATTTTTATTTGAATTAGTTTTACCCCCATTCTTCATCATTCCAAAATTTCAAGTCGCGTAATCTCCACAGCATGATACCCTGTTATGACTATCAAGCCACATTTGTTCATCTAATATCCGCGCCAGACATCTGCTGATTGTTCCTATTAGCACAGGTGTAGATAACAGAAATACTTTTTTATATATGTTTTCTTATTTCCGGGATTAAAGTTGAATGGTTACAGCAGTTAGAATATCTAGGGTCTGTAATATTTTAGAAAACATGAAATCCAAGAATAAATAAAGGCAAGATTAAAAACCGGAAATGCTCGTTATTTTTTCGGTCACAGTTATTATTTGCCAGTTCACGCTTACTCATTAGAAATTAAAAAATTAGAATGTGTAAGACTATTATACTTCTAACTTTTCTTTGGATGCGAAATTTTCGAAAATAAAGTACTGAGTAAAATATTTGGCCCGAAAACGGATGACCTATAAGAGAATTTAGAAGACTCCTCAATTGCTTACTGCGGGAGCTGTATTCGGTAAATATAGTTCTGGTAATAGCGGCGCGACTGATAAAATTGGCATGTAAAGTCGTTGGATTAATGACTGAATTCTAAAAATGGCAATCAGTTTTGAGCTGTCGAATAAATGTCTGGAAGTAGACCGTGACGTAGATGGGAATATTCCGTTAGAGCCGATCTTGGCGAGTGGAGGTGGTGTGGGTTGGAGAGAGGTGTGTGGTCAGAGGTTGGTAGAATCGGCAACAAAACTCCCAGTTCGCTATGCCTATTTTATTATATGTTTTCTTAATATATAATCTTTTTTTTTCATTAATGCATAGATTCCGAGGTTTAGAATAACTATTTAAAAAAGGATTTTTTCAAATAAAAATCTTCTTATTTATCTTTCACCCATTGCCTCTAAGCGTGGGGGTGCTTCCAGCCATCTGGATCTCCTGTCCCTGGAGATTTCTCATTTCTCCCAAAGTCTTTCCTCCCTATTCCTTCAGTATGGTTTTTGGATTGTTGGTTTTTTTTTTTCCTACCGGCTTAACTTCCTTAGTTTTTATGGGGTCTCTGTGGTTGTCCATACGGTAGACATGTCCGTACCATCTCAACTGTCTCTTCTTCAGAGCCTCCCTCACCGAACAAATTTTCAGGTCCTCCCTAATTCTGTCGTTCTTCCCTGCAATTCTTCTAAGAAATTTCATTTCAGCTGCAGTAATACGGCTATGCAGCCTCTCATTCACAACCCAGCTCTCCGCTTCATAGATTGATACTGGTTAGAAAAGAGACTTGAATAGGTGGCATTTGTATCTTTTCCTAATTACAGAATTGCAGATCTGGTAGTATATAGAATTCGCCTTAGAAATTCTGCTTGATATTTCTGATCTGCTTTACAAGATGTACTGATTACCATATTTTATTTAGAATGTGAAT
This sequence comes from Euschistus heros, assembly GCA_003667255.2. Classification (NCBI taxonomy): domain Eukaryota; kingdom Metazoa; phylum Arthropoda; class Insecta; order Hemiptera; family Pentatomidae; genus Euschistus; species Euschistus heros. The sequence goes on along the minus strand of RCWM02000572.1, from coordinate 398,872 downwards.
TCTGTTATCACCTCCATCACTTTTTCATTACAGATAAAGGTTGTTTTATATTATCCGGCACGACACGTAGCGGACCTTAGCGTTTCAGACAAGACAAATATTAGTATAGTTAGCTTTATAGTACCTGCGTATATATAGCGGAGCGGTTCCGGCAAAACACGGCACGTTTCAGACAAGACCTTAAGACATTTATCGAAAAGAATATTTGGTCGGAGCCGGTCCGTGTCTTAAGGTGTATGTTTCGTAGTATACTTTACTTTCTGACTCCGACAGTGCAGTTCTGCTCTGACTTTGCCCCGTTCCAGTTCTTTTTCTGTGTTTAAATTTGATTCCAATTTTGTTTTTTTTTTTTGCAAAACTGGATGTTGAAAAATTAATTGAATGCGTAAGGATTAACACATTGACCATTTTATAAGAATATAAGAATATAAAAACAGAAATTTAACATATGCAATTATAAAAAAAAATCTAATCAAAACAATTTTTATAAATTTCTACTCGATGTTCAGTACATGTAGGTTTTCTACATTTAGTGCATGCTTTCTTGACTTTTTTTTATCTTTTTGTCTTGGACAAATAACACATCTGGATTACGTCTAATGAATAAACAATAGTATGAAGTAATATACTATAAACAAAAAGTCATAACATACAAAAAAATCTCCGCTTCGCCTGTGCTCCCGGCCCGTGCTGGAACCCGCTGTGCCTGATAATTTTTTTTTTTTTTTTTGTTAATATTCGTGCCCTTTCCCTTTAATTCTTCATCCCACTCTGTTACTGCCTGTTAAAGTCGTTCTGGGCACTCGACTATAAGCACGATGTCGTCTGCGAATAGGAGAAATTGTATAACGACAGGATGTAAGTTCCACAGGCCCAAATGCATTCTTGCTTTAAGTCTCTTCAAATAAAAATCTAAATAACTTTAAAATTGTTGAAGGAAAGAAATAGTACGTTGTTTATATTTTAATAACGATAAATATTCGCTTCTAATATATTTTGTTTAAAAAAAATTTTTTTTTTATTGTTCTTATAAAGTTTTAAACCATTTTTTATGTTCAAATCAATGTGAAGAGTTTATTGTCAAAAAATCAATACCTCAAGTGGTGAAAAATAATGCAATTTACTTAATTGAAACTTATGCACAAGAACTTTTTTTTAAAAAACTAGTATTCGCATTAAATACAGTAAGTAGAGCGAAAACGATTTAAAAAAAAAAAAAAAAAAAAAAAAAAAAAAAAAAAAAAAAAAAATTTTAAAAAAAAATAAAAATAAAAAAAAAAAAAAAATCTGTAGAACTCTGACAAACGAATAAATAGCGAAATTCTTCACACAAATCGTTTGAAGTTTTAGGTTTCAACAAAAATACCAAAATATGAAATTTCCAAGTTTTGTTATATGCAAAACAATATTTTTCAGACAGAAGGCTTGAGTAAGTACAGCTTAAAGTAAGCTCAAGCAAATGGTTACAATGCACAAGCAATAGTAAAAATAAAGAAAAACGTCCCATCTCCAATCAATAGATTGGTTCGGCATTGTTTCAACTGAGACTGGGTGTATTGTTACAGTTATTAGGACTAACAATAGAGCAGTACTGTTATAAGGGATAGCTATTGTATTCAACGAAATAATGTAACTGGTTATTAACGAGAAGATGAAATGCATTCTTATCTTTCAAACAATAGTCATCGAAAATCATCAATATTGATAATATTTAGCTGAAATAATTATTAGCCATGGATATAAAACTGTACGCCTATGAAACGTAGTAATATTCTGAATAGCTAATAAATATCCGTTATTTCAGATCCACCCAAAAAATTCTACGCCATCCACACTGTTAGGAAAACTCCATCTTAATATAAGCGCTTAGTTCCAAGTGCAATCTTAATGCGATCAGATTCCAGACTGACTTAATTATTAACGGTGTGACGTCACAATTATATGTTTTTATAACTACTATAAATAGGAATGCATCATGTCAAAACAAGATTTTCGTCAACTTTTTTTTTTTAAGAGCTCAAACTGGGTCAAAGTGCAGCTCAAACCGCGCGTAACACCATTGTTGTTTGTGGCGAAGGAAGCATCAGTGAATGTACAGTGCAGTGATGGCTCCAAAAATCTTGTCTTGGAGATTTTGATCACGATGACAAGAATGGTTCTGGTAGGCCTTCTGTTGTTTATCACAACCATCTAAGGGCTTTGTAGATAGGGTTGCCATCTGTCAGGCTTTAGCCGGACATGTCCGGCTTTTTAAGGCCGTGTCCGGCTAAATATTTGTGTGTCCGGACTGTCCGGCATTTGATAGGTTTTTTCGTCTTCCCGTTGAAAGTAAAAATTTTATGGCGTGGCGGAAATGCGACTGTTCAGATCTTGGAAAATCCCTCACCTCTTACCTTTTGAACTACGCACTCGCGCGCAGTTTTTTTTCTGCACTAGGATCAAGTACCACTATCAGTTCTTGTGTTTTCTGCAATATTATTCAGACCGAATTTCCGCTGAGTTAATTTTATAATTTCTTTTACGATACACTATTATGTTATTTACAAACCTCAAATACAAGTAAAACATACATCATTTTCTTTTAGAACTCAGTATGTCGAAAAGAAAATCTATATTTTCTGATACCCTACAAATTCAGTACAAGATGTTTAAGTCTGAGAAAGAGCCATGGTATGCAACATGTTTTATTTTTGACCAAGCAATTTCAATAGCTAATAAGGTCAAAGCTGACTTAAAAAATCATTTAAAAACCGAAAAACATAAAATGAAGATTCGTAGCACAGCATCTATGTCAAGAATAGATTCTTTCATGGATTCAAATGCGAACTTCATTTTTCAACGAAGCCTTAGGGCCTGCAGAATTAACATGTGCAGAAATGATATGATAGAATTTTATGATATGATTTCTAAGGAAAACAACCTTTTGGATAAATTAGGTGAAAAAGCAAAATACAACTAAAAATTTATGGATTTTTATTAATTTTAGAAACATTTAAGATTTCTTTGTAATTGGCTTTTTAATTGTAATCTTTTTGTTTTCTCTTAAGAAAAGTGCATATATTTTTATATTTGTATAACCAAAACTATTAGTATACTGCCAAAGTGGAGCTGTAATTTATTTATTTTTGTTTTTGTTTTGACTGAAATGACTGAAAATGTTTCAGGTAGTTATTAATTTTAATGTCATACATAAAGATCAAAAGATTAAGGATAGGACTATAACTAAGTGGTTAATGTTATAACTAAAAACTTAAACTGTATTATAACTTATGTAACATAGCTTTGATTAATTAAAAATTACATGTAACTTATCTTGACAGAGTTTTTTATTATTGAAGTTATTTCCAACTTTAAAAACGTACATCCGGCTTTATATAAGGTATGTTTGGCTTTTAAAGATAATGTCCGGCTTAATACAGCGCCAAATCCGGCTTTTGTATTTTACATAAGTAGGCAACCCTATTTGTAGATAAAAAGCCTTGAAAAATTAGTTGGGACATGGCGAGAGAAATTTATAGTGTTGACAACTCAACGTTATAAACCACAAAAAAAATATTATTATTATTTTTTTTTTTTTGTCAAATATAAAAAGCTGCATTATTTTTGCATTTAATAAATAATTTAAAAATAAACATTTACCTACTATCGAAACAAATTTGATATTCTTTTATTTTTTTATAACTAGAAAGGTACTAAGTGGTTTTATCAATTGGATATAATTACAGTATTAAATAGTTCTGTAATCCATGGCTAAAAATAAAATAATAATAAAATTTATTTATTTACTTTTTCAAATAAAAAGAGTAAGAGCTATTATTGGCATTTACATGGAAATGAGGACCTAAGACATCATGCATTTAACTTGGTATATTATATAGTGTTAAAACGTATAGTGTTACTGACAATGGTAAAATTAAAGTTGTTATCTACAGGGTTAAATAATAAAATTGTTTAATTACAAATTTTCATATTTGTTCCCCGCAGGCTCTTGAGCCTTGACCGATTACAATTTCACTGATGCAGAAATGCAATGGTGCAAGGGACATTTCAAATCAATTTCTCCTAATACTGCCTTAGTGTATTATAGTATTCATTGGATAGGTTGCTTTCTTGAAGCTGAATATACGGTGAATTATATGCATATATTATGTTTTAGTTTCGCTTATTCTTTCTTAATATGGAAAATATGTTTTCGAAACGTGAAAAATATATATTATCTTTCATTAAAAATGAAAAAAAAAATCTCAGGATTTACAATCTACATATTCAAGGGCATAGTTATGCCATTAAAGAAAAAATAAAGGCCCCATGAGCCTGCCAGCTAAAGAAAGAATAACATGGAATATGTTTTAGGGGTTGCCCTAGTAACCGTCGATGATCATGTTTTCTCCGTTTACCTTTGATTCATTTATCAATACGAGATAAATTTTCAAATTAAAATGCTTAGTCCTGCTGACTGTCAATGCCTTTATATTATTTGTATTATTTCGCTTAACTTTATGATTATTAATTAACAATTAATGATTATCAGAAATAAACAAATTTGGAAAAAAATAGGGGCTTCAGTCTTAAGGAAGGGTTCCACATGTAGCTTCCAGAAGCTGCGGCTGGAAGTTCATCAGTTCGTATTCTGGCTTCAGCGGTGTATATTGAGAAGAAAACTGGTGTGATTGCTAATGGAGAAAGAGAAGTTACATGTAATGAACAGATCAATGGACTCTATGTTTTCCCGAAGAAGAGAAGGTTTTCTTTCTTCGTTGATTGAGCTGCACCTCCAGAAATTCAGGAAGTTTTCCCGGCTGAACTTCATTCAAATAGATTTTATAATTTCTCTATATTTTTATTTCTCTAACTTACAAAAACGAGCCATTTTTAATAAAACTTTTTAATAAATGATAGCTCAACGAGGCGTATTATGAAAACCAACAAACTGTGGGCAGAGCTGAAATCTAGTAAATTGTGGAAAGATCAAAAAACAAACCAATATTTGGAAGTCTCCATTGCTGTGAATCCCACGTTTTCCCTTTGGTGATTTCACAATATATAGAAAGAAAATTTATAAAACTCGCTGGAGCCACAATTTTATTGTTTTTTCAGATGATGTATAAAGAAAGTTCCAGTTTCTTTATTACTGTTTTGTCCAATGAACATTTTATTGACAACCCTGTTTTCGTTAAATAATTTTTATCATGTAAGATATAGTATAATTATGTAAAATATATTTATATATAAATAAATTGTGATATTTCAACCTGAGGTTGTATCAAATTATTTATAAATGTATATTTATATTTTATATTTATATTTATAAAACCTAAAAACTGTGTTCTGTAATGTATTTTTAAGAAGTGTTTTTGAAAAATACCATGTATACATTGCTATGTATCAAACCAAAAGGTTTTTACTTAGCAAAATAATATTCGCGTGTTGGCAATAAGCTAACTCCTTCATAGCTCCCCTTGGGTGGTCTGGGACAGGGTTGTTGTTGTGAGACATATTTCTCTACCTGCCTATTCCTTACCTGGTAATATTTGGGGTAAACACGATATTTTAGAGCAGTATTTGAGAGAGTCTTGGAGATGGAGGGGTGTTGAGCTGTCTTTGGTCCGAGATTGTTCCTGGATCTTTCGGAGCTTGGGAGCACCCGGCTTACCACTATGAACCCACAACATAGCGCCACCCTCGACTTAAGAAGATAAGTCTAGATTAAGTTATTTGTTACCGTATAAGTTTTAAACCTAAGTTATGATTCTTATTTCTAGTTGTCATTTTTATATGTCAATCCATAATTAATTATACGTAGTTTTTATTTTTAGTTCAACCGTCATTCATTTACCATTTGCATGCCACTCATTAATTAATATATTTTGAGTACTCTCCTTTATAATTAACAAATCTTAATTATTGGCCCCACGATAACCTTCTGGAGAAGATAATTATTAATTATTAATTAATTAATTATATAAAAATACTCATTTATAAATTGTCAGGAGATTAAGTCCTGGCTGGCATCCCTGTATTTAGATAAATGCATGATCCGGACTCACACAGAGGACATAGCAACATATACATATACAGTTTAAAATGGTACAAGAAACTTTGGTGATGTGGGTTTGCATACCACAGACGCGAATAGGTCAATTTCTGAAAAGGGACTGAATGAAAAAAAGTGAAAATTTTATAATATGTTCTCTATACTAATAAAAATACACCACGAAAATATTATGACTGAGACTCAACTATATTTTGAGTTATAAAGCTGTGAATTTCAATAAAAACGCTATATTTTTAATACACTCGTGCAATGCTATGTTAGCAACTAGAGGCTTGAAATTATATAATTGACTAGTTTAAATTATAGTTAAATTAAATTATTATTTAGAGTTTTGATATGATGAACTTAACTTATATTTAAATGAAATACTTGACTTAAAAATGTCCATTAATTAAAAAAATACGTAAATATATGATACAAGTATGTTTGTAAGTTGTAAACTATTGTCAAACCCATTGTAAAATATCAACTGACACATCAGTTCTTATGATGCAACAAGCTAATGTGAGTTTTAAATGTTTAGATTTGAACTCTTTTATGTGCAACTGCTTGCACAGCCTACATCTTTCCTGTACCTACATGTCTCTGCAAGTGGTGTCCCTCCCCTTAATCTTCATTCCTATCTTCAAGAGTAAAAATGTGAATATTAAACTAATTTGTGGAGATGCTCTATGTCCAACTTGCGCACCAAAAATATTTGTAGAAAAACTGCCCAAAGAGGAGACAAATAATGTTGAGAATAATCCTGAATTTTTTCTTGGCCCTTTTGAATTAGTAGAGGAGAATCCGTTGCATCAAGTGGAATCCATTTATGAAACTTTGTAATTATCTCCTTTATGTAAATATAAAACAGCTTAACACAGAACAAAGCCTGACAGTTTGGAAAAAAAAAATGATAAAATTACGAGAGCAGTCAAGCTAAAATTAGATGAATCTTTCTATAATGACATAAACTCAGAATTTTACAGAAACTTCAATTAGTACATACTCATTACTAAACTGAAAGAAAAATTCAAATTATCTTGTAAAGATGATCAAATTAAAATTTGAGTCTATTGCCAAGTTCAGTTAGAATACAATTTATCAATTTTCAATGCAATTTAATAATGGATATAGACGTAAACTATCAATTTACCTCGTTGACATTTCAAAATATAGTAATCGAGGCGAAACGAATTTTTGAACTCTACGACCTCTAAATAATATCCTCTGAAAATAATAAATTGATATTTTAAAAATTTAACGTGATATTGGTATTTTTGTGATAAGAAATCAGTAGGTCGTAAGTGAGCCCTGTTTATGTTTAATTCGTGTGTTACTGCTGATGAAAATTTTTATTCTAATGATGAACAACAGCAGACAGGCGACTTTTACAGTTTTTAGTTGGAAGCATTAAAATACTTTCCCTGTATTTTTATAATTACCGGAAACAAATTCGTTTATTTAATTTTTTCTTGTTTTACTCGTTTTTAATAAACTTTTTTTTATAATCCGAATATCTTCTTCTTTTTTTTTTTTTTTTTTCATTTCAAGAATAATTATGCCCCTTTACTTAAGGATTTTTGCACAAAAACTCGTTCTCCTGAAAAACGACTTTAAAACAACAGTTGCTTACCTAATTTTCTGATTAAATCTGGAAACATTCATCATTATTGCAGTTCTAATTTCGATGAGAAATTCAATTGTGTCATACTACACACTTCGTATATTGCTAAAATAATAAAATTCCAATTATAAGTTAAAATTATCTAATTTCTTTACTTATGGGAGCGGGCGCAGTCGTGATGGGAGTGCTAGTGTTGTATACAGCTGTAAATGTCAATAAATAAATAATAAAGGAAAATGAAGAAGAACGTTTAGCGTTTGAAACTAATGTTCTAATATACTATCTTAAATTGTTTAATATTACACAAAGTACTGGTTTTATTGATCCATCTATACTGTCATGCACACTTTCATATCATATTTACAGTATACAAACAAAGTTACTGCTATGCGTGAAAATATGAAATTAAAAAATAATGTTTAATTGTATACTTCAATATACGATTTGCTTCGTATATTGCTAAAATAATAAAATTCCAATTATAAGTTAAAATTATCTAATTTCTTTACTTATAGGAGCGGGCGAAGCCGTGATGGGGGTGCTAGTGTTGTATACAGCTGTAAATATCAATAAATAAATAATAAAGGAAAATGAAGAAGAACGTTTAGCGTTTGAAACTAATGTTCTAATATACTATCTTAAAGTGTTTAATATTACACAAAGTACTGGTTTTATTGATCCATCTATACTGTCATGCACACTTTCATATCATACTTACAGTATACAAACAAAGTTACTGCTATGCGTGAAAATATCAAATTAAAAAATAATGTTTAATTGTATACTTCAATATACGATTTGCTTCGTATATTGCTAAAATAATAAAATTCCAATTATAAGTTAAAATTATCTAATTTCTTTACTTATAGGAGCGGGCGAAGCCGTGATGGGGGTGCTAGTGTTGTATACAGCTGTAAATATCAATAAATAAATAATAAAGGAAAATGAAGAAGAACGTTTAACGTTTGAAACTAATGTTCTAATATACTATTTTAAAGTGTTTAATAATACACAAAATACTGATTTTATTGATCCATCTATACTGTCATGCATACTTTCATATCATATTTACAGCATACAAACATTTTATCAATTTAAGTAACTAATTTACGAAATGGATTTCGTTCATTATGTTATTTCATAAAATTATGCAATCCTCCTCGACAATAGACACCTCAACGATAATTACACAAATTTATTTCATTTAAATCAATCTGGCGTTACATAACGCAGGGAAATAGTGTGCTAAGTGGCAGAATTCAACTTGCCACTTGAACTCATTCTCCTGATATTTGTGTATGAACTGGTTTTTGAAGGTTAAATATAAACTTGTTTGTTGCTATGATTCACTTACATAACAAAATATGATTGATTTAATGTATATATTAATATTAGATACAATTAGGGAAGGCTATCGTAAGAAAAATATCGATATTTCATATAGACGATTTTTTTTTTTATGAAATCTCATTATGAAAATTCCAATCATGTTATTATGATGGTCTTGTCCATTTTATCGTTTTAGTTAATTTACATAACGATATCGTATCACTCCTCCACCAAATCGTCAAACCCGCATCACTATTGCAGATAGTTTCCGAAGCTTCACTTTGAATTTCACATTTATCGATAGCTCTTTCCTGTAACTTCACCTATAAACTTCTATTCTTTTAGTTTTAAGTTGGATTGTATTGTTTAGTGTGTTATATTGATATTTTATTATTTTGTCTTCTTAAATTTAAGAAGACGTAACAGAGGTTAACATCAGTTTCGAAATGGATGTAATATTTTACATATTGATATTTTCTCATTCCTATTCCCTGATGTGTGAAAGTGTAACACAAGTTAACAACATACTTTTCGTAATGTATTTGTTTTTTTACGTATTAATATTGTGCTAACTCCAATTCCTAACGTGAGAAACTTTATTGAAAGTTAATTACATTACTTTTAGCATTGGTTTAGTATTTTGTATCTTGGTATATAAAAGTATTTTAGGTGGGAGAAGGGTTGGAGCAGTGGTTGGTTTAATGTTGTTACCTTAATTTCTTTCACAACATAAATAGGAGCACAATTATTTTAAATGTTTAAAATTGAAAAGTAGTAATATCAACTAAACAATCGGCAGTGGATGCGTATTCATGCTTTGTCTGATATCTATACAATGAATGTCAACAATGAAACTTCCACACATAATCATCAGTGAAGTGGAAGAAAATATAACAATCCCCAAAAAAAACAAGAGAAAACGATACATCGTAAGTTATGTATTGATATATTAATATATGAATAAAAAAAATATCGATTCAAAAATATCGGATTATCGAAAGAAAAATATCGATACCTCCATATATCGTGTACCGATACCCATCCCTAGTTATGACCTAATGACAAGTTTAAACTGTAAAGTTGCGTTTACACTGCCCGAACATCCTCGAGCTTCGACCATTCACATCGAGCATTCGCCGGTTTTCAACGAGCACGAACGCAAACGAGCTCTCTGTTCACACTGCACGACCGTTTCTGACGATCAGTTGCTCGAGAGCATTCGCAGCGAATAGATGGCACCCGGGTTATCCAAAATCGACGCATGTGGCGTCGCATATGGGAGTCGTAATTATTAAAGAAAATAAATTACTCCCTGTTGCTGAAGGATAAAATCAATTGCGATTTAGCCAAAAACAACATAATTTATTAAAAACCGGATTCAAATTGAGAATAAATATAAATAATAGAACAAATAAACTTAATAGAAAATTAATAGATACGATTATTAAACGCAAAATAATAGAACACATTATCTTAAATAAACATACATTCAAAATAAACAATAGCTACCACACTCAAAATGGAAGGAGACGTGTAACCTTCAACAGCTAGGCGAGAACTAGATTCGGCGAACACAATGCAGGTGTTTGCACAGAGCGAGCGGCGAACGAGCGTCCCTTTGATGATTTGTCGGAAAACCGACATGGGGCAGATTAGGGCCGAGCATGAACAAGCATTCGCCTGGGCCATGTTCGGCTCGCGGCGACTGTTTACACTGCCTGAGCCTCGAACGGATGATCGTTCGTCACCCCTGAACTGTAAAATGGGTTCACTATTGTGAACATGTCATGTTTAAGTTTGTTGGAATGACCTTTAAGTCTATTGTGAAATATTTGTAGTAGGTCTGTATGTGTTCTTTGATGGTAGGCATGTGTAGGTCCATGTGCAGAGTTATGCTACTTACCTACCAAGGTGCCTGTGTGATTGTCCTAAAAGTTTGTAGTTTTTGTATATGTGTCGGTTTGGCAGTTCCGTAGATTTGTGAGGCATATGTCCAAATAGGTTTTAGTAAGTAAGTGTAGGTATTGAGTTTTTGTCTTAGGTTTAATTTAGAATGTCGTCTAATTAGAGAATAAAAGATAGTGTAAAGAAGTTAACTCATATTTTTAAAGCTTGTTTTTCGAGTAAAATGACCACCTTCTATACATTTCATTTCTACATTCAGCTGTAATCTATTACTATATTTAAATGAACAGTCATAAAATTTATAAACATAGCCTTTATGAATGGTAACATTAAATTAAAAAACAAATGGTATTTCTGCTTTTATTTTTCAAATACAAACTGAACATAAATTACAAAAATAACATTTCTGAATAAAAAAAAAAGAAGAAAATTAATGAAGTAAATAATTTCTAAAGAATTAAAATTATTTTGGAAATGGGTATTCTGGATGTTTGACCATAGCAGCAAATATTCCAGTTGCTCCAAACATCCTGCCTTCTTCGCCCCTGTCCAATGCCCTGATCTGTTTAAATTCTTCATCGCTCAGTTCGAAATCGAAAACCTTAAACAGTTATTTAAATTAATCACTTTATTTATTTACAAATATTTTTTTTTTTAATAATAAACATTTCAAATGTACCTTTCAACTATTGGAGTCAAAACAGTATAAGGAAATACAATTTTAAAAAATGTATTGTATTAATTTATTATTATCTAAGATTTATTTAAACTGTTATTAAATATGTATGCATGGTTAATACAATTTTCTACCTCTCAAGTAAAAAATAACCTGTGAAATCTTAATTTTTTTAACTAATTGGTTTGATCAAACATGTGAATAATATTTCAAGTAAAATAAAATCAAGCCATTTAGCCTTAAAAAAAAAAGAAAGATGTATACACACTTTATGGCAGTCATTCATAAATTGCATCTCTCTTTGCACTTTTTCCTTTTCTATAAATATATATTCAATATTTTTATTGGAACCGACATGTTTGCACTTCAGCCTTTTAAGGCTCATTGAGCTGGTTCCGTGCTTCCTGTATTGTTATCAATACAGTCCTATTGTTTTCATGTATCTAATAATCATGTTCTGATCCATGTCTATACTAGGATTTAAAATGGGTTCTTCACCGAAGTGTAAGAATCTATATTTAATGTTATATAAGATTTAAAAGATCTACTGGAGGGGAGTCTACTGGCTGTACTGCCCACTGTATTTACCTTATATACAGCCTTTTATCTTTCTTTTTTTTTCTTCCATTTCATTATTCACAGCTGTTATAAATTTAATAATTACTGAATTTTCTGACTGCACATGTCTAGCCTTTTAGGCATGAGGGAGAGTAGCACTTAACAGTATCTCATTCTGACATGGATCAAAATATCTTCTTCTTCTTTCTTCTTTGTCACGGTGTTTCCCTTCATTGGGTTGCCATTAGGGCAAACTATCCTTCCACAGTTCTCTGTCCAACCAATCACTGTCCCTCAGACCTCTTCCTGCCATTTCCTCCGCTATCTCCCTCCCATCTCCTTGCTGGTTGTCCTTTCCTTCTATTTCTCGGAGGGTTCCATCTTCTAACCACTTCAGGTTATCTTCCAGGAGGCATTCGACGTACATGTCCATACCATATTAACTTCTTCTTCATAACATGCTCCATCACGCTCTCCGTAATTTCCACTTTCCTCCTTATATCATCATTTCTTACGCGATCTGCCCTGGTTTTCTGGATACACTTCCTTCAGTAGTCCATCTCAACTACATTTAATTTATCCCTAATACTTTAGGAGGGGGACCATGTTTCTGCACCATATGTGAGGATGCTTTCAATCAATGATTGAAAAATCTGTTTCTCATTCTTTTGGGATAATGTCCTGCTTCACAAAATCGGATGCAAGATGCGAATTGCCTTCCTAGCTATTCCACATCTCCTCTGTATTTCTCTTTTACATCCTCCTACCATATCCAGAATGGAGCTAAATATTGGATCAAAATTTTCTAAAAGAAATATTTGAGCAGATCTCTCATCCAACTACTTTTCAACCTTTTGAGAATATTTCAGAGTATATCAGTCTTGGTCATTTGAATAATAATTATGTAATTATACCCATTAAGTATTTCATGAAAGCATTTTCAAAAGTTATGTATATGTTCTTCTTCTGTGGGTACAAGAAAATCTGAATTGAATAGAAATGTATTGGTTGTGATGTGACCCCTTCTCGATAATAATAGTAAGCATAACTATCAATAATTAAGTTTTGACTGTAAATATAAATGTAAAATGGTTTTAAATGTTATATAATCAAACTGCACTGATTTTATTTCTTTAAAGAAAATACAGAAAGTAAAAAAATAAAAGAAAAACGGAATATATCTATTACACTAACAGAAAAACAAATGCAACCATCACATTAATAATTAATTTCTTTTGTTTACAAGTAAGTGTACTTATTGAATGTAAAATGTTTAAAAGTGAGTTTATAATAAAAGATTTTACCTCATAAAATGGTTACATAAGTTCATTATTGTTTTGTAACTACCCCCTATAATAGCCCACAGCCCCCAGGTTGGTCTAAGTACTTTTAATAGAACTATTTGTATTTTTTTTTAAAGTGCTTATTTTTCTAAGTATATAGAAAAATATGCAATACGGTGTATATATTTGTCGGTTTAAGTAAATAAGTTCTTGTGCTTTGTCAAGGTTGGAGTTTTAATGTCGACCGTTTCTGTATTATTGGGCACAGCCTTGAACAAAAGTATATGGTACCTTTAAAAACTTGTATATTTTATTTTATAATGATTTGCTAGAAGGCAAGAAAAGAAAAATAATCCATTAAATGAAATCATTTTATCAACAAAACAAGTTTAGGAATGGTACAAACAAAATCAGTTTAATAAATGATATAAACAATTTTTCAAATTGTCTAATATTTTTTTTATCAAGGTTATATTTTTCTTTTCATTGTCTAATTATTGTCCGGAATTCAGGAAACATTTATTTACTAATTACTACAACTATTACTAACATCTTTCAATGGATACTGTATAAATGTTAAAAATATATTATTATATTATAAAAAATTAAAAATATTAAAAACTTACATCAAGGTTTTGCTTTATCCTATCTGGATTAATACTTTTTGGGATCACTGCGACTCCGTACTGAATCAAAAATCTGAGAAGAACTTGTGAAGGCGTTTTATTATATTTTTTAGCTATTTCTAAGATTAAAGGATCAGTCATCGGGCTTAAATTTTTTATTCTGTAAAAATAAAAAAGTTATAAATAAAAATGAAGAGATATATCAAGAAATTAATAAAAGTCATAATTTTTACTTGTTAATCTTTTATGATTTTTTTTTTTAATCTCTATAACTTCTAGTTTTTTTTTTTTTTTGTTTTTATAAATTTTATTTATTGAAATTTATTAATGTATAAAAACAAATACATTTTGTAAATGTGAAGATAATGATAACATAAGTGAAAAAGTTCTGATTTAAATCTCAGATTAAATAGTTGTTTTTAGAATTATTCTGTATTTGTTTTCATGATTCTCAGTAAAGCTCTGAATATGATATATATATATATATATATATATATATATATATATATATATATATATATATATATATATATATATATAAAAAAATATGAAACCATATTTAAAAATTTATAAAAATTAATCTTAATAAAATATAAAAAAAAATAATATTGGCAATGATACAAACCCATTAGTAGGAATTCCTAGCCTTTCATTAAACTGGATAAGGTTTGGAGAACCGAGTGGTGCATATGCACAGACTGTTATACCATTATTCTTACAAAAATTCACCAGTTCACTTTGTTGGAAATAAATATGTAATTCGACCTGGAGATTGGCAGGTGGAATACGGCAGTTGTCCAAGATCCTCTGAATCTGATTAATATTAAAATTTGATAGGCCAATGTTTTTAGCTAGTCCTGCGTCAACTTGCGCTTCCATTCCCTAAAATAATTTTATAAAAATTAGCTTTATCTTAAGATGAAATGATGTTATACAAGTGATAATAATAATAATAATAATAATATATACCTATTTATATATAAATACTTTGTTTATATGCTTAAATATATTATCATCATATTTATATATGAAGAAAATTAATCAGAATAGTTGTCGAACAAACTAATATATGATAAAGTGATGAGTTAATGGGTAGCAGAGAAGAGGATTACAAAGATAGAAAAATATTCTGGAAAAAGGTGAGAAGCATAAAGTTTCTTATAGTAGAGAGTAAAAGGTGGGAGAGATGATGAGAGGGATATGGGCAGAAAGGAGACATTTTTTTTTCTTGGAGAATCAAAATCAGGAAAAAATTCCAACTATAGATCTTATTATTTTTTTAAATTTATTTTTCAAATTTTTATTCACATCTATTATTGGAGCAATAATAAGTGAATTTGCTCATAATGTAATAATACAGGCCTCACAGGCATGAGGGAGAGTAACATTCAACAGTACCTTTTCTTGGCATAGATTGGAAAAAAAAAAAAGATTTATTTGAGCAACTCTCTCATCCAGCTTCTTTCAAACCTTCTGAGAGTATTTCTGGGTATGTCAGTTGCGGCCATGTCATTAATGAGTATGTTATTATGTACATGAAGTCTGTTGTGAAATCATCTACCAGGTTATGTATATATTCGTTTACTGTGGGTAATTGTAAATGTGAGTGAAGTGTTTGGTTTGAAATGTATGAAGTTGATTTTTTGATCAGTCTGAGTATTTTTGATTGGAATATTTGTATTTTTTTAAGGTGTGTATTTTTTTTAGTCCTTTATATTTGTGTGAGATATGTTCATTTGGGTTTAAGCAAGTGTATGTATTTAGTCGATGTCAGAGTTCTTTAATTTTAACCATTTATGAATTATTGGATACGAAAGTTTTAGTCTCTTGTTTAGACTGTGACGTTCTTGTTTCACATGTAGACCCCCAGGTCATTCTTCTATTGAAAGCAAGTCCTAAGTAATGAATTTGGTTTGTCTGTGGTATGGGATGATTGTCGATGAGGACAGGTGAAGTGTAAAGGTGATGTGCTGTGATTTGTTGTAATTTGATGTTACAAATTTAATATTAAAAAACAATTTTGATGTTAGTTGAAGCTAAGTTAAATTAAATTAGCTACAACTAAAATTAAATTTGTTTTTTTAAAATGAGAATACCTGCTTAAGTCCATATGGGATTCAGTAAGTGTATGAATTCAAGCAATGTCTTTGTTTCAGGGAGGATCTTCATTGTAGCAGGAAAAACAAGAGTTGTAGACACTTATTTAAAGCAATTTAAAGTATCATATTTTGATTCAGCACCCTAAAATACATAATAATCACTGATCTTTTTAATTTGGATTTTGAGTGAGAGCTGTAGGGAGTTCTATGGTCAAAGATTGATGGTATCAGCATTAATCCTTCTGGTTTGCTATGACTTTTATTTAATCTAAGAATTGACTATATATTAGATATTAGTATTGTAACAATAGGAGTTTTTTTTAACAAGATTTATTAACAAAGAAATAAAACACACAGAATAGAACATCCAACACTATTTACAAACCAGAACTGATTGGAACTATCGTTTATCACTTCAAACACATCTCGACTTTTCCCTATGAAGTTTCACTCTTTACTGTCTATTTAATATATTACATGTGGTCCTAGTAACAAACGACAAGTTAAAAGGTCTAGGCGACTCCATCATCGCCGAGCAATTTCTGTTCTCATTAATTTTGTTACATTATTATATAGTTAGTAAAATTAATAATATACTATGTATGATTATAATTTTATTACCTTCCACAATTTAACAATATCAGTACCCATGTCTAGTAGCAATGTTCCGCTTTCGTCCCTTGGTAATACCGTACCATCATTCACAAACCCAACTGGACTATGGATTAAATATAAGTCAACATAATCCAATTGCAAGTATTCAAGAGATTCTTTCAGAAATGTCTCAACCTCTTCAGCTCTGTTTCCAACATTTGGAAGCTAAACAAAAAAAATAAAATAAAATAAAAATTTTGATAATTATTCTCATTCAACAATTACCAATCCCTATTTGATGTTTTAGTTTATATATAACATTAGATATACTCGTATATTTATAGAAAAAGAAAAATCAAGAAGTAAAGAATGTTCATAACATAAAAAAAATATTTTCACTGACCTATTTAATAAATTTTTAATGAAATTATGTTGTTACATACCTTTGTGGTGATATAGAGGTCTTCTCGTTTCACTTTGCCATCTTTAAAAGCTTTCTGTAAAGTGTTGCCTATGGCTTCTTCATTTAAATAAATATAAGCGGTATCAATGTGCCTGTAGCCAGCATCGATAGCTGCGGCAACAGCAGCACCAATCTCTCGTTCATGAGACTAAAAACATAATATTAACTAATAAATAATATAAACGTTATACGACATATTTGATTTATAATGGTGTGAATTTGTTTGTAATTAAATAGAGTTGAAGATATGATCCTCATCTATTCTACACATATTTCATCATTAACTTCTTGTTTTATCTTTCCATTTCTTCTCAATATTAATGGATTTATTATTAACTTGAATAATTGTACAAAGTTTATGCTAATTTTTATTTCTTTATTATATGAACCAATACCACTCCATGTCACTCTTTGTATTTTATACCCATTTTAATACTATAATTTTATTTTATTTCTTATACAGTGTGTTATATAACTATAAAATTACTCATTATTTTAAATTTACAAGATTTATCTTTTATGATTAAGCTGCCTGCAAAGAAGTTTAAAGTTTATGGTCTCATTTAAAAAAGAAAAAGTAGAAAGTAGCGAACAAGAAAAGGTAGCTATAAAAATTAATTTTTTGCTGTAAATTTTTTTGGCACAACCCTAATTTATTTATTTAGCTTGTTTCACTACTTGTTTCGGGACTTTAGTACCACCTTCAGGTTTTTCATTTGCTCTGGTTTATGCATATTGTCTATCATTATTATATAGGTCTATATTATAATCATAGAATCCTGAAGATGGCACTAAAGTAGTGAAACAAGCTAAATAAATATATTAGGAGTTGTGCCAAAAACATTTATATTAAGAACCAAATCTCCTTCTACATAACTTTTAATTAATTTTTGGCGTTGAAATTTTTTTGTAATTGGTAAATTTGCTATTGTCAGTTTCATAACTAGTTTCATAACTATACAACTAACTTAGAAAACAATGTCTGTATATAAAGTGACTATTTTAAAAAAACTCCAATATTCTTATTATGATAAATATAGTATTAAATATTTATAAACAAGATAAAAACTCAAGTTTAATCACTCTGTATTTTTTATGGTCAAGAAGATAAATCTAAAATTTTGTTTTTGCTAAAGAAAATTTTGTCATCCCAGTGTAAAATTGGTTAAGTCGAATTTGGACCAAAATGAGCCCACTAAAAAAAATCGTTGAGGTCTTTCTTCATGGTAAATAACTGTTTAATTAAGATGTTCATTTTAAATAACTATGATTTAAAATAAACATCTTACTTGAACAAATATTCACCATGAAGAAAAAACTTTACGATTCTTTTTCGCCACTTAACTCATTTTGGTCAAAATTCGAGTTGACCACCTATTCAGTGGTATGACAGAATTAATGGATATATGAATTTTCAGGTAAAATTCCCAAAAGATGGTGAGGAACGTTTTGACTTACAGAATTATGGTAAAAATAAGATAAAAATTATTTAAACTATTGTAAAAATCATTAAGGAAATTATCTCTGTGGAAATGAACTGATGTATTTTTATTGTATTTTGAAATGAATGAACACCCCAACTTTCTTCTTTTTGATAGCTGATTTTACATGAGTAGTTCTCAAAGGAGATATTTCAGCCATCTGTAAGATAAAATATATAAGGGATTATAGGGGAAGATTAAATTTTGGCATTAAATTAATGCATAAATGAATTGGAATGCAGCGATGAAAAAAAAGCTTTGATTCTTTTTTTCCAACAGAATTGTAAGTAAAATAAAAAAAGTGGGTCTAAAATAAAATTGTCTTTTCCTCGCGAACATAAAATTATTAATTATTTAATCAGTAAAAATCATTGAGGAAATCGTTTCTAGCCTATACCTGCCTATTTATACAGTAAACCAATTCAGAAGTTTTTGAAGTTAAAACTAATTTTTTTTTTTCAATTTTGGTTTATAGTTAGATTAATTAATTTGTCTAAAAAAAAATCACAAACCATAAGATTGCTAATAATAAAAAAAAATCGTTCCTTTCAAATACCTGTTAATAAAACCATGAGAACTGAATCCTACCAAATTGTAAGTAAACATTTTAAAAAAGCAAGTGTTTTTTAAATTTTTAATTATGAATCACAGTGTATAATGTCATCATGAAACATACAGATTATGTCTTCATATTGTTTCTTACTTTCCACATTATTTAGACACAGAAATACTCTTTCTTTTTATGCTAAATATTTTTGTTTTAGTTACCAATTTATTTATGTTGTTACATATATATTATCTATTTTAGTTTATTTATTTATATTTGATTATTAATTATACCCACACATCTGTTACTGTGATCCATCAAATATATTATTTTTTTCATCTTGCTTAAATTCACAATATTTGTCACATCTCTTTTGTTTTGTTTTTCTTGTAGTCCTGAAAATTGCTCCAATCTATGTGAAAATAAATTAATTTATTTTTATTGTGTTTTAAATGATTACAGCCCCCTCCCCAACCATTTTCTTTTCTATTTCTGATTTTATATGATAAGCTCTCAACAGAGATATTTTAGTAGAGAATTACTTCTGTAGGATAGAATATATAAGGAATTATGATATATAGCCTCAGAAAACGAAACAGTGTTATATCACTTAATATATCAGTCTATAACTTTTTTTTGTAACTTTACAGTTTATTTATCATTTTCTCAGCACATAACATTTAATATATTGGCAAGATGGGATGGGAACTAACCATCAACCCTCTATCCAGGTAGTCAAAATTGTCAATAGCCACATATTTTATTTTATTTTAATAATAAAATATTTCAAATATGTATTTATTTTTATGGTGCAACAGTACTTTAATCAGGAAGAGGATCTCCTCAATAAGCCCCTTCCATCCATCTAGAACCACGGCCTTGAGGCGCCATCCTCTCTATCCTGCCTGGCTGAGGTCTTGCTCCAGGTCATCCAACCATCTTAGTTTTGTTCGCTCTCGAATCCTGACTCCAATAATTTCGTTCAATAATTTTTGTGGCAATCTCTCCGCAGACATCCTCTCTATGTGTCCCATTCATCTTAACATCATCTTCTTTAATTGGGCGACTATATCTGTCTCTCCAAACAATGTTATAAGCTCATCATTTTTATTTTTTATTTTCCAGTCACCATTTATTCACTTTGGGCTAAATATCTTTCTAAATATTTTTCTTCCTCAAACCTCTAGAAGTTTTCCATTTTTTTTTTTTTTTTTTTTTTTTTTTTAAGCAACCATGTTTCACTGGCGTACGTAACGACAGGTCTAATAATACTTTTTTAGCCTGTTATTTTAGCATTACGCGATAAATCCTTACACCGAAGAATTTTTTAAACTGCGAACAGGCATCTGTTCTTCCCTTGATTTCTTCAGTAATATTATTATTTGTAAAAGCGACCCTAAGTATGTGTTTATATTCTTATCTCGCATGGAAGCTGTACTCTCTGAACTGGAATTGTTCTTCTTGCGACTGGGTTCTCGACGTTAGCATATATTTGGCCTTCGTTTCGCTGATTTCCAAACCGCGTTTTTTACAGACTTCTTTCGGTTTTTGAAAACCTACACTAAGGGCCGCTTTAGTCCGGTTATGCCGTAATAAATAATGATAATTTGAAATTATTTATTAATTTATTATTATATTTCAATGGGCAAAGAAGTCTTCAATACAAATAGCCACATTTTGATTTTATAAATAAGTGGAAGTACATAGAAGTATAAATGTCGCTGCTAATATTAGTATAGTTGTAGGAACGATAAACAATGGTTGTCCAGCATATGGCACTGGGGGCCTTGTAGGGTTAAATTAGTTTATATTATTTCTTATTCATCTTAAGGTCCTGAAGGCGTTTCTATTTTCATTACCTTTTATCCTTTAGGGACTTGTCTCAGAATAAAAAAATAATTTATTTATTCATAGAACTACTTTTAATTAGCGTTTTTATCTAATTGGATAATTTATATTATTAATAAAAAGTAATTTTCATTATTTTTTATATATTTAAAGAATACTAAAATGTATATTTAAAGTTGAGCACTGCTAAATTTTGTAAAGAAACTATAGAACATTGGTTCCCAAACTGGGGGGCGCGCCCCTCCTGTGGGGCGTGAGGATATGTCAGGGGGGGCGCGAGATAAGTTGAACATTAAATTAAATTTTGGTAGTCTTTCTAAAATTCTAAATTTTAAAAGACATAGCACAATGTTCTCAGTTAATTGTTTATGTTCGGTATATTGAAAACAAAAGAATGAAAGACGAGCTACTCTTTTCTACAGAGTTGGAGCCCACGACAAAAGCTATTGATGTTATGAAAGCAGTGTCAGACTTTTTTGACAAACATAAATTCTCTTGTCAAAAACTGATCGGTGTATGTACGGATGGCACGCCTTCTATGCTTGGTTCTCGCTCTTGTGCAATTAGTAAGAGAGAAAAATACTGATGTGACTGGGATACATTGTTTTATAAATCGACAAGTCTTGGCAGCAAATACCCTTCCAGATGAACTCAATGCTGTCTTAAAGTTATGCATTAAACTAGTGAATTACATAAAAAACAGTGCGTTGAATATTCGAATGCGTTGAATATTGTTTAAAACTCTTTGTAAAAATTTAGGAAGTGATCACAAAACACTGCTGTTTCATACAGAAGTACGATGGCTCTCGAAAGGAAACGTGTTGGCAAGATTATTTGAGCTTCAAGATCAAATAATCACCTTCTTGGAACATCAAAAGCAAAATGAACTAAGCGTGGCCTTCAAAATGAAGATAGTATTTACAGAATGTCAACTGGCCCATTCCATGTCAACATAGACTCCCTCCCTGAATCACTTCAAGAAGATGCTTTGGAAATAAAACATGATTCCTCTGCCAAATACAACTTCAATATAATGGACAAACCTTCATTTTGGTTAAAATATTTCGAAGTGTATCTATTCTAGTGTATCACGGAAAGCTCTTCGTTTATATTTGCCTTTTTTAAGCACCTATTTGTGCGAAAAAGCATTTTCAACACTTGTGGCAATTATAACAAAGTATCGGAATAAAATTGATGTTGCTAGTGACTTGCGTTGTGCACTTACTAAAACTCAGCCACGAATAGGAATACTAGTAAAGAAAATGCAAGCCTATCCATCTCACTAACCAACCTATTTTTCTTTTATTAATAATTTTTGTATTTTATGAAAACTGGTATTGTTGTATCTTATGGCAATCAAAATAAATGTTTTGTTTTCAATGTAACACTTATTTGTTTTTGTTTTGTTCCTAGGCCCATACAATTTATTGTTATGGGGAGGGGGGGGGGGGGGGGCGAGAAGCTTTCATTTCAACTAAAGGGGGCGTAGTACAAAAAAGTTTGGGAACCCCTGCCATAGAAGGTAAAGTTGCTTGCAATGTTTAGGTGATTCCTATTTCCTGGTTAAGTAACACCATGATGATATTATGACATGTGATAATGAGTATGTATGAATCTATGCAATAAAATATTAGTTTTAAATGTAACTTACCTGCCAAGTCCCAAGTCCTATTACCGGCATCTTCATGGTACGCGAAGGTAAAACACTTAGAGCATTAAGTTTAGGAGACATCTTACTGCAAGTTTTAAAATATTGATAATTAATTCAAATGAAGCAAACTAAACTTATCCTGACGGCAAGTGGAAGCCATATCAGGCATGTTATTATTTATATATAGGAAGCAGAGATAGCAGAGGTGACGTAGTGTCTGTCATTGCCTATTATCTCAGTTCGTTGATCTGTTCTCTGATTGGTCAGTTCTTCACACACCCACTTACCTTGGACTGACTATAAAACTAACACAACATAAAGGAAAATTAACGAAACCTTGGAAATATTGTTTTCTCTTTAATACATATTAAACTCTATGAACTCTAATCTGATATCTAATCAATGCTCTTGCATTACCAAAAATAATATTTCTGACACGGATATATCTTTTGGCTGGTGGGGGGGAGTCTATACTTTTTTGCTGTAAGGTTTTTTTCACACTCGAAAATGTAACATTTGCTTACAATTAACATTTGCTGTTGGTGTTGTTCCAATATAAAACCTGACAATTCCCTGAACAGAAACATAATGAAAATATTTTTTGTTGTATATCATTTGTCGCTAGGACATACCGTTTAGGAACTATGTTAGTTTGAATTAAAAAAATAACGTTTTACCTAAATTTTTTAAGTGTTGGGCTTTTTTGACACGTTCTTTTTTGGTGTTGGTAGAAAAAGATTCTAAAATTAAGAAAATGTGAGATTAAATTGCCGAAGAAAAAAAAAAAAAACCTTTTTATTCTTTCGTAATTCAACATTTAAACACAATACAAATTACCTCCCGTATTGAATGTTGGATTTTGGATTTTTTTCGCGTTTGTGTGGCGCGTCAACGGGAGTTTCTTGCGAGAGGGTGTCGAACAATCGGGACTGTTCTGTATCATTATATGCACTAACACATTATATAGTTTGTTTTAAAATTACATAAGCGTTATGGTATATAGGAAAGTCAGTTGTAAAAATAAATAGTAGATTATATAACTTATATATTTATCAAATTCTACACCAAGGCTCATATTATCGTTATGCAACTAACTGGTCGATGTACTATGGACTGATACCATAATCTGTATAATCTTTGATGACAGTGCAAATATAAAATTCCACTCTATATTAAAAAAAAAAAAACACACACAAATAACTAGACTAATTAATGCACTATTAATCTTGTACACAAACATGTGGACAGATTTTCATTATTGCAGAAATATATTTATGTTCGGATTTTATGTTTGTATTTTTATTGTTGGCCATTAGGTTAGGTTAGATTTATGGACTTTTTGAATCTTTAGTATCCTTCTTTAATCTATCTTTCTTTATTTTTAGTTTTGGCCATATTTTTTTTATTTTTTTCAACTTTATCGAATAAGTTATATATTTTTAAGGAAATTTATAATTTGTTTCGTATTGTATTACTATCGCCTAGAATACAAGAGAAGTTTCTCTGTGATCGTTCTTTCTAACAGTCACTATCTCACAGAGATCAGTTCTCTTTAATGTGTCTTATTGTTTAGTTGTATATTGAAATATAGAAACTTTGGTATACTGTCCTTAGTTATAAGATACCCGAGTAAGTCGTGTACGGCCGCTCCTGAGTCTAGTTATAACAATTTCTTCGCTTCTGTTGCTTTTCCATATTTTTAGTTATTTTTTAAAAGCTTTTAGTGTGATGTATTATTCTATGTTTTCCCAAACCTGGATCCAGGCAATTTTCACTTGTATATTTTAAAATATGGCAAATGTCTGATGAGGTATATATGGTATTATATTTATGGTACCTATTGACGACAATGCTGCTTCCTTGGCTGCCCGATCTGCTAGTTCATTTCCTTCGATCCCCACGTGAGATGGAATCCAAAGCAGTAATACATTATTTTGCAGACCTTTTACCATTGATGCATAAACGTGGGCGTTCTTCCGTGTAAATGTATTATAATACCTTTAGAGCAGATAGGGAATCCGTGCATATTAAAAACTTTCATGTTGGCCCATTTATACAAGGTTGTTTTCTTTTTTTTTATTATCTGTATCTTTTTTTATTTAGACGTTAGATTTGATTTTATCAGGAATAAATCCGCAAACATCCCAGGAAAACCCCGGTCCTAGCTTGCCCCCCCCCCCAGTAATGGGAGACCATCTAATCCCAACACTGTTCTCTCAGCCGCGTAATTAGTGCCAAAAGCAGATTATAAATTAAAATCATAATATATCTATCAAACTTCTTAGCAATTACATACTCGCAAATATATCTATATAGTTGGGATGTGCTTCAAAATTTACTAACTTAAAACAACATTCTAGATTTTACAAATTCTAACCGATCGCCACCTCTAGCGTTGTAGATAAATTTAAGTATTAATTTAATTATTTGATTAATGTACAGCGGTTTTTCTATTTAACGACAAATAAAAAAAAAAGTTTATGTAATTGTATATCGTATTTTTCGATGAATAGTAACACCCTCATATTTGTTCCACGTAATGAAAGACCGTACACATACATGAGTCTATATAATAAATAATGGCGGTGATTTCAAATGAGAAAAAAAAATAAAATAAAATTCTTTTTATCTTTGAACTGCTGATAATCTTGCCGTGTCTGCACAAGAGGAGTTCTGACCTCAATGATTAAATTGAATATTCCTCCATATAGTCTATACATGAGTTATTTAATCACAAATCATCGATTGCAAATTAATCGATTTTGGAAAAGAGAATATTCATTAAAATATTCATATGCCTTCTTTATAAGATTTTATCAGCTAATCTATTAGATAATACCAGTACTTTCTATTTATTCCTGTTCATTCTTATAACGAAGCATTAAGTTGCAAGATAATGCTATAGTAAACAATTACGTACATA
The DNA here is from genome assembly GCA_003667255.2 of Euschistus heros. Taxonomy (NCBI): domain Eukaryota; kingdom Metazoa; phylum Arthropoda; class Insecta; order Hemiptera; family Pentatomidae; genus Euschistus; species Euschistus heros. The sequence goes on along the minus strand of RCWM02000572.1, from coordinate 373,228 downwards.
GCCAATTATGTTTGAGCACCCGGTGCTGAAAGTATTAAGTCATGGTAAGCCAACATTGAGCCCGAAAAATAACAACAAATAAGAATTTGTACACTATTTCTCATCTTGGTACATATGGGTGTGCAAAAGGTACGGTAGTTTTGTATCTTGTAGCCCTGTCGCGTGCTATATGGTTGCGTCAAACCGTCTAAAATTTCAACCTTCTCTACTTTTTACCAAACTATCTGCTGCAACGTTTATTCTAAAGAATATATTTTTATTCTTAAAATTAAATCAGACTATATTTTCTATAATAAATAAATTTATTAGGACAATCATCCAAAAGAAACACAAAGTAGATGGATATTGTTGCCTAATGAAGTGGTCTATCAGAAGAGTGAGTCAACAGTAGGCACTATGAGGAAAAGGAGAATTGCCTTTTTCAGCCACATATCATGATTAACGGAAGCCAGACTATTGAAACAACTATTTGACTACATCAGGAAGAATTCAACTAAAATCAGTTGGTTCAAAGAAGTCCAGGATGATTAGAAGAGTTAAATATAACAATACAACAAATCAAAAACAGAAAAGAGAAGAGCATTCTGAAGGACAGAGTCATAAGACTTCAACTCAAAACATTTGAACGGAGATAATACACTATAACCGACAAATAAAGGGCAGCCAGTGAGGAAGACTGAAATGTTTCTGGGAGAACAAAAGGAAGCTGAAAGCCAAATCTCAAGTTAATCGGAAGACTTAAATGCTTATTGGGTCGAAAGTGGGGTTAAACAAACATAAAAAAAAATAATGAGTTTTGTATCTTAAACGGGAATTGAGATATAGGCATTCAAATTTTAGGTATTTTCTCAAAGAGTGGCGTAATTGTATTTTTTTTTTTTTTTTTTTTTTTTCAGTTTTTGCTCTATACATCATAAAAATCGACGTTTAGGACAAAATTCATTATGCACAATTATAGCTAGTTTGCTATAAACCAACTACAATATTGTGTTACCAAGGTCAATGCTTATATCTTTATCTGATAGGTAAACTGACGTAACTACGAAATTCCCGGTTTTAGGGTTATTGATGTAACAGCATTGTTAATATATATAATGAATATTGTCTATACAGCTAATGAACGGCGCCATAGCCAATGTGAATTTATTGTATCTGTCGTGACATGATAGAAGTATACTCATCAAACTTGAGTTACAACTGTATACCCTGTAAGTTTTGAAAATATCACTTACAAGAGATTACCTCTAAGGTATAGGAATATTTAAATAGCTGGCAAAAAAATATGTATACAAAGACATTAGTCCAATAAAATTGTATATTTTGTTGTGCAAAAGTTCTGGTATTTTTTTTATAAGTTGTTAGTGTTGTGCTTGTGTACTAAAATCTAAGTTTTGGACCTTGTCGCACTGCCGCATGCTATTTGGTAGCTTAGAATAAAAAATGTCGACCTTATCAATGTTTGATTAAAACATCTGTTAAACGGTTAGTTCTAAAGTAAAGCTTGGAATATTCAAAATTATACTAAACTAAATTGGCTACGATTTGAGCAGAAAATGAGTTTGTAGCTAAGTCGGGGATTAATTAATTTCCAAATAATCGTTTTTTTTTTTTTTTTTTTTAAAGTCGTGGGAATTGTGATTTTTAGGACGGTTTAACGGTCGAACCAGCGAATGGAAGTCCCTGTTTAAGATAAAGGGTTCATTTTCTGCTCAAATTGAATTAACATTAGTTTACTTTAATTTTGAATATCCCAAGCTTTTCTTAATATATATATATATATATATATATGTAGTTTTTAAAAGAAATAATAATGTGCAAAAAAATAAATCTTCTAAATAATAAATTTATTTTTAAAATTTACAATATAAAAAAAGTACAAAATTAAATACAAATTAACATGATACATACTCAATTCATTCCTTACATACAAATTAACAATTCGTTACATAATATCAACACTAATCTTATTTACACTTCATTTTTATTGCACCAACATCCTTAACATACAAAATATTGTATAATTCTATATCATAATTTTAAATATTTACAAAGGTCAGTAAAATTAGTTATAATGCTACTGGAAGTAATTTTGGTTCCAATCTTCCTGAGATTTACGGTCGTAGACTAAAGAATAAATCGATCGACATTTTTTTTTAGAACCTTAAGAAATCGATTCCTAGTAAAATTTTTGTTTAAGTTCGTAAAATAATCGAATTCATATTTCATCATGAAGTAGACAGGAGGATAACATAGGAAGAGGAAGATACTTGATAGAAACTTCCGGATAGTTGTGACTCGAGTGACTAGACTTCCATGATCGAGAATCGACCCTACGTGCTCTCCATGCGTCAGGATGAGTCTAGAACTTTCTATAATAGGATTCCCATTATTCAATTTTATGCGCATGAAGTTGTTACACGGGAAATTAGCGAATATAAAAGTCAGCTGTGAAATTACGCGTTTGTTGTAGAAGTTGGCAAGATTGTCTTTAAGTTGTAACCATAAGACCATATTATTGAGAAGATCCTCCAGAAATGTTTTCATTATTATTCATTTTGGATTTAAATAAAATAAAATAAAGCTGTTAACACATCCACTGTTTTGGAAATTCAATATTGTATCTGTTAAAATATAACACGTCAAGTAAATGTGAAGGTAATGTTTATGTAACATGTAAATAACTTTTGAAGACATCCATTGATACATCTTTGATAAAAGTTCTATATTTGAAGGTACCGAGGCTATCTTCTTTTCAGGCGCCTAGAAGTGATGTCGGTAATTGTATAGGAAATTGAGAAAATAATAGTTTTAGGTGGTTATAGAATTTACTACGAAAGTAAAGGTTAAGGGTAAGATTGTTCATTACAAAATTAGGAACATTAGGGATTCTTTTAACGATTTTTGAGAATTAGATTCACGGTTGATGGATGGTTAGATTCAAGGATGATTTAAAACGTTAGTTTAACCCATTTAGTCCACTGCTGCGTGTATGCAACATTAATTTAACAATTTGTTTTATTTATATAAGTTCAAATATTATTTATTTTATTATATCAGCTTTTTATTTAAGGTTTGTAATTAATAAACTTTTTACTCAAATTTTGTGGGTTTTTTTTAAATCCATTGAAAAATAATGGCACAATTGGTTATTTTTCAACATAAATGAGTAGTAAGATTTAAATGTTTCATTTCAACCAAACAAGGGTTGCTAAAATTAAATTGTGTGAGCAATGTAATGTTATATGACAGACAGATAGCTTAAAAAAAATGTTCTACAACCATTGTTGCGTGATTACATTTTCTGACGCCATTATGGCTGAGCAAAAAAAAATATTGTTTTTATTTTTTCTTTAAATTAAACTCCCCTTAAAATATTTCTTTGAAGAATAATTAAAACTTTCAATTAATTCTAGCATCGGACTTAGATTTGTAAACTACAATTAAAAACAAAAAAAAAGTGTACAAGTTTAACACTATTGTGATATAATATGGTTACCAAATTTCAAGACGTTATTTTGATATTTTTCTTATTACACTATTTTAAGTAAAATTTAGATAAACATTTTTAGAATCTTTAAAGGTTTATTGGATTCTAGCGACACATTGAGAGAGAAAAGCCACGATCTTACGAAGTCCTGAATAATTCTCACATGGAAAAGGGGAAATCGTTTGAAAGTCCTCAGCAGGATTGTAAATATCGTGTTTGAATTATTTTTTTAAAATTGATTTATCAATAGTATCTATTTCTTACTGAAAAACTCTTTAGGGTTTGATAGGGAAACATATTTAGAAATGCTCAAAGTGGACCAATGGTGACTGGGAGATAAATGAACTGGAAGATAATAAAAAAGAAAAGCTCTTGACAATGTTTGGAGAGGCAGATATAGTCGCCCAAATAAAGAAAGCGAGGATAAGAATACAAGATTACTGGGACACATAGAGAGGATGCCAATACTATTATTAAACGAAAAGCCAGGATTCAGATGGCTGGATAACGATTGAGATGATTGGATGACGTGGAGCAAGACCTCAGTCAGGCAGGAGTTAGAGAATGGCGGCGCAAGGCCGCGGATCGAGATGGATCAAGAAATCTTATTGAGGAGGTCCTGGCTCTGCTCTAAGGACTGTTGCACCGTGCAAATAATAATAATAATCTATTTATTAATTGTATTTTTTATTTTATAAATATTTCTATATATTACTTTTTCATTAATTTATTTGGAAATTATGAGTTTAAGTAATGTCACGACCATTTATTCCTCACGGTTGTCGCAGATTGTAATATTTGTCGAAACGAAACGTTTTCAATTCAAAAATCGAAAAAAAAAAAAGAAAAAAAAAATGAGGATTGAATTATTTACGATTAAAAAAATATAGTTTACCCCTAGCTCATTTAAATTCACTTCTTTATCGTATTTAATGCCTTAAAATATCATAACTATAATTCTAGATTTATTGAAAAGGAGTATTTTGTCGATCAACATTAATAGTTTCCAGAAGTTAATATTCAGTCTTTGTCATGAAGTAATTTTAAATTCAATAGTTATAATTGAATGATAAATTGATGAAACGAAGGAGAATCAATACTAACCTAAATCGATAAGTATTCTACAAACAATAGGATATATCTTAAAACTAGAAAAGAAATATACACTTTTGACATTTTATCTTTGAAATATTCCATTTAATGGAATATATTTCAGTGAACGTTTCTCTAAAACGATTTTTGGCTCAACGTTGTGTCATAATGAAAAATCCCTGAGTCTTAGAAGTCCAAACCGACAACATCTGAAAGTTTGACTCCAACATGCTTGTGTACGACGGCGTTGAACCCGTTGATTTTGTCCGCTGTGTACTTGACGGTTCGGATGGTACCGTCGGGTTCTACGAGGCTGTACTCCCCGCGTACCTTGTCTCCGTCACGTTCCTCCTTGACGGATTTCATGTCTCCGGTGTGGGGGTCCTCTACGCCGTACTTGTAGGAGTACTTGGGGTGCGACTGGAACAGAAATCATGTTAAACAGTAAATATAATCAAAACCGAAGGGTATAATTTATGTCTATAATTATTAGTGAATTATCAGGAAGCTTCAATATTAACTGTTTATATAGCTATTTCATAACATCAGCACTTTCTTACATAGATTTCCTAAAAAGTGGTGCATACTATGGTGCTAAATAAACGGAAAAAAACTGGACGATCAGTAAACAATAATAAGACCCAGAATTTTAACTTCGCTATCTATTAAAATAAAAATAACCATAAATTCAATAAAAACTCGGGAGAGAAACTTATACATCAAATTGAAAATAGCCTAAAATTAAATATTTTTTAATCACTATAAATAATAAAATCGTTCAAAACCAATCCAGAGTTTTGTTTAAATGACCAGATAAAAATTTCCAATAGTCCCATTAATTTTTTTTTTCTAATTGGAACGGAAAAAAATCAACCAATCATAGAGAAAACCTAAAGAACCCACTCTTCCTGACCCTTTCCGTCCCTACATATTTAGTTCAACATGGATCCAGATATCTTTCAGAAGTCCGTTTGCCTCCTTAGTGGAGTGAGTACTTGTGAGAAAATAATAAAATTAAAAAAAATAAATAAAAAATAATAATACATATAATCTATGTAATAAAGTGCTGTTGTTTTGAAATGTTTGTATGTTTTACAACTGATCATGAATGCTCAACGTTCATATTATATTTGAAATAAAATGATTCCAATAAAAATAGCAATTAATTCATCAATCCTCATTGTATTGATCCTTCAAAACCATCATGCGTAAAGTAATAACCTAAACTGAGGTTACTGTTTTCATCAATATATTCTCCCACAATCTTTACGCATTTAATACAACATTTAGACAACATTTTTATTTTATGAAAACCAATTTTTCTTCTATGTTTGAAAAAAAAAAAGTCTGGACTGCATTGTGAATGAGAGATTTCTTGGGATTTGCATTCTTTCATGGTGGCCTTGAAAATCGATGCTGTGTTAAAAGGACATTGACCTGAAGAAGCCAGAATCTCTGCTCAGATATCTAATTTGGACTGTGCAACAGAATGGATTGTATTTTAAATATTTTAATTTTTTATAACGTTATAATATATAAATACATATCGCACATGTATTTCAAAAGTGAAAAAACTTAAAAAATGTAAACAAATATAAAATTTTCAATTTTGCATGAAAGTGTACCTTAACTGAGGGTTGGTGTATGAAGGGGTTATGTCACATTTTTAGAAAAAAATATATTCTAGTTCTTTAGATGAAGATTTTATATACAGAACTGTTAGGTAGCAGAAACTAAATATTTCAAAACAATTAGAAAAAGAGATATGAACAAGATGTAGGGGCTATGTAAAATTTTCCTGCTAAAGGAATATGTAAAAAAATTTTTAAAAATTTTCTTTTGACATACAACCCCTTCTTCAAAAAAACTCTTAAATTATCATTTTATAGCAGCCTTACTTGCCGATAGATATTCTATCGGGTGGGATTTGAAGATAATTCGATACATTTTTAACATTTCATAGAAAATTATTGAACATAATGGATATGAATCAAAACTACAGATTTTTGAGTTGTGTCACTTTTGATATACATCAAAAGTGATGTATATTTTTTGGTATATTTTTTGATGTATATGTATGGTTTTTGGTTTGAAACCGGTATTTTTTTTTTTGCTTTTATATACCCCGATGAATAAATAATTAAAATTAATTTTAATTACATTTATTTGTAATTTTTTATAAACGATGAACTTACGTAATAATCTACGTGCTTATCCTCTCCAAGATGGTCTGCGGAATGATCCTTGTCAAGGTGCTCCTTAGGACTGCCAAAGACAACAGGCTGGGCATTCCCATGCTGCCTATGCTCCTCTAGGTAGCTGTGTGCCCCTGGAGCCGCATAGCCGTGCTCCTCAGGTGCTAAGTACGTGTGTGGTTCTGGGGCAATGTAGTTATTTACTTCGGGTGCTACGTAGCTTTCGATTTCCGGAGCTGGGTAACTGTTGATGTGATCTGGGAAGCTGTGTATATCCGGTACTGGATAGCTATTTATTTCTGGATTTGGGTAGGTGTTAATATCTGACGCTGGGTGATTATTTACTTCAGGAGCTGGGTAGTTGACCTCTTGCTGTGGATGGCTGTTTATTTCAGGATTCGGATAGCTGTTTTCTACCGGTGCAGGGTGGCTTTTGACTTCAGGTTCTTGATGGTTGTTTACCTCTGTATGGTAATTGTTCGTTTTAGGAGCTTCGTCTTTCTTGGCATCCTCCACTGGGGTAACATAGTCCTTGACTTCTGGCGTTGAGAAGGAATGTCCTTGCTGGGCAGTGTAACTATTGGGTTCTGGTGAACCGTAACTCTGAACGTAAGATGGCACGTTGTAGATGTGCTCATCTGGAGTGGCGTAATCATGGGCATCCGGGGTAGCGTAGTTATGAGCTTCAGGATTTGTGTAGTCGTGGCTGCCAGCTGGAGATTGCTTGTTGGTCTCAGGACCGAAACGATTTTCTTCTGGTGATGCGTTCTGCTCGCTTCCTGATTCGAAACCCAAGTCCTGGTGGTTTTCGTCTCGGAAGGACTCTAAAGAGGCGAAATCATCCCCAAAGGAGTTCTGTCCTCCGAATTCAGCAAAGTTTTCTCCACTGAATCCGTCTGATTCTGCACTGTGTTGTGGGTAGGCGACTACTACACTGGTCAGGCATAGCCCGCAGAAGAATATTATCTGAAATAAAAAACAATTTCTTATCATAGTGAACAGTTGTAGAATGTAATATATTCATATTTGTGTTGAGTCGATACCAAAATGTTTCGATTCTCGATTCTTAATACCGATACATGGGTTTTAAAATAAATTATAGATTACAGCAAAGTATAATCCAATAATAAGAGCAAACCAAATGTATTGAAAACAATAATTATTCAAGAAATAAATTAGTTAACTCCAAATTGCTATTATCTTCAACAGATGGTATATTAGTTAGCCAACTTTACAGACAACCAACAAAAAATATCATTAATATCAATATTAAATATCATTAAGTTAATATTTAATGTTATCTTATTTGAGTTTGTAATCATAATTCTGGAGTAACAAAAATACATTGAGAATAACTAAACAACACGAAGAAATATTGGTCTCTTATTGAAAATAAAAAGAATAGTCTCTGTAACAGTTTATTTTTATTTATTAAGGAATAGAATTTATGTATAATAATTTAATAATTAGGCATTGATTAATATAAACAATTCTCAAAATCTTCGATACCGATCGGTTTCTCAGAATCGATATTAAGAATCGACTCGTCCCTAATTGTTATCTTAAACTACATTTTGCAAAATGGGATCTGAAATGAATTTATTAGACTGCAAATAAAATTAATTTAGATTCAGTAGACAGACTTTTGAGTATGGAATGCTCGACAAGCTCCGTAAATTCCTACCTTCTACATTATCCTTATCATCCGATCCTGTCTTATCCTATCTTACCTTCAAAGTAAATCAAAATTTTTCCTATTGCACCTTCTTTACCTAAACTGTTCCTCATGTATCCTAGATCCCATCCTCTACACGAAGCATACGGCTAACTCATTCTTGTACTGTCTTATGTGCTATCAATAAATAATGATTCTATCATAGCATCTCATATTCTAGTCCTATATCACAAACCTTAAAGAATGGTTTCAAAATCGGAGAATTAAAATAAATTCACACAAAATTCATCAAATAACCTTTACTCTTTGATGTAAACTTGCGACTTCTTGTCGAACCGTAACCTTTAATAATACTGGAATGATCCCGGTCGAACAGATCCGATACCAAAGACTCCATCTAGACAATCGTCTTACTTATAATCCACATACAAGACTTAGACGACTAGAAACTGCTTGTCGTATTCAACTTTTCAAATTTTTTTCGAGATACTTCAAAGTTTTCAATTAATTACTAACGACTCATTTATATGACAGTAAATTAGACCGATTTAGAGATGAATTTTGGGGCTCCACTAAACGTTTAAATTGACTTTGTTACTAATAAAAATCTAAATTTTCCATGCACTAATGGTTTACCTCAAACCTGATACCTATCCTTTTTTAACAAACTTCATAACCACTCAAATCCACTAGTCTCTCAACTCCGAGTCTATTTCTGATGACCCAAAGAAGTATCCAATTCTCCAATCCCAAATTCTTCTTATTTTGTCGCAAGTAAACTGATCTATATTGTTCTCAATTAGCAAAATATTACTGATTTGAGGCGTTTTAAAAAAACATGGCCCCTAGTTCAATAGAACATTTATTGAAGTGCTACTAACAGGTAGTAGCTTTACAAATCATAACTTTTTTTTTCTCATTAATTTTATTAATCCACACCTATCACTTATCACGTGACAACAAGCAGATATGATAACTGGAATATACTAGATAATTGGCATGAAATTATTAACATTACATTAAATTCCCAGTCCAGTTACGTATTTTATTGTTGTACAGTTTTTAATATCAATAAAATTTAATTCTAACACAAATATAGGGGTCTAGGAGGCCCTTGTTTCTATAAGCGTTTTAATGATATTTTAGTGGTCAATCTAGGATAACTTTTTTCTTAAAAAAAAAAAAAATAAAGACAAAAAATAAAATATCATTTGTCAAATATTGACAGCTGTTATTTTTATGTCTGCGTACAATTTCCGAAATAGGATTAAACGTGATATGCTTTGTATATATAAGACATAACTTGGTCGTGAAAAAAAAATAAAAATAGTTTTATATAAAAATGAATAAACATAAAAAAGTGTGACGACGATAGAAACAACCGTAAAATCAACAACACCAAATTTACTAATACGGCTTTTATTCCACAAAAATATTCCGTGCTAAATGACTTATGTAAAGTGAAGTTAACAAGACGTTTAGCCCAACTCTTGCCTACTGCCTGCTATCTATTTAGCCATCTCTGTTTATACAGCACGAACTTATCGTGTATTTGGCTAATTTCTGAGTTATGTATATTTGTCCTGTACAACTTTCCAGAAATAGAATTTTTCTTTTAAAAGATGGATATGAGTTTTTAGTCTGCTTCTGTCTGATAAATGCTTAATGACTCAGCATTAGACAAAAAGGTTTTTTGTTTTTTTTTTTATCGAAATTTACAACTTTATAATGTAATATAAACCTAAGGAAAAATAGGGAAAAATAACCATCATAGATGTCAAGTTCCAACGCTCTCTCAACGGGGATGTAACGATTATAATAATAATAATATATAAACTGATTATATCAGCAATGTCAATTGCTAGTAAACCCATTGGTAGCACTTAAATTTCTATATGATAAAGTACTGTAATTAGAAGGTCAATGGCCATTATATTTTTTGGCACTGGAATTGAATTTGAAATATCTTGTTAGACTGATGAATGTTGATGAAGTCGATAGCGACGATCCATTTCTTGTCTTTTTAGTCTTGACTTTAAAATTTATTAATGGACTAAAACTATAAGAATGAATGTAGTTGATGAAAAATGCATAAATAAAAGATAATAGTTGGTTGATGGACAATATAGTTCATGAAAAACTGTAAATACGTATTAATCACTACAGGACAATCACAAAAGTCCCAAGGTACGTAGGCAACATAACTTAACATACTGACCAAGACATACCAACAGTTAAAGAACAAATACAAACCTACTACAAACGATTCCACGAAAAATTAGATGGACATCCTAATATACCTATAAACGACATTGTGACAACACATATTCCCGAAAATACACAGAGAAGACTAAAAAGGAGCTGGATGAGAGACCTCCTAGACTAAAATAAAATGAAAATAAAGACTGGAGGTGCAGCTGGGTCCTGCTCCCCCTCATACCTTTCACGCGGTTTACTTCCACACAACACATTCACTGGTTGTATAATTTTAATTGACAGTTGTGAATAAATATATTAAGTAAAAAAAAAAAAAATCTTCATTGGTGTTTTGTTTCATAAAATCTGTAATCATTTTTCTGAATTATCTATTTAATATTCGTGACTTCGTGCAATGTTGCGACTTAGCTAGTAATACTGTAAATCTAGTAGTGTCCAGCGTGTAATATTGTCGAGTTACATGAAACCAGTTCACATCCCTGAAACCCATACGACACCTCTAATTGGAACGTGCTGTACATTGTTATGTCCTCCTTTGACTGTGAACATTATATAAACAGTGCTGAGGTCCCCTGCACGTGATCACGTATATGTAAGGGTGCTCTAAAGTTTCCACGGTCGGGAAATCTTACCCCGGCATGGGAAAAACCTCTTTGTCCAGTCATCCACTTGCATAATGGCCATTCAAAGGGGTCCAGGAAACGCTGGAGATTTGAAAAGACTGTCAAAGGAGTTTAGTATAGTAATGCCGGCTAATTATATGTTTGCGCAAGGACATTCGGCTCTAGTTTATCCATTTCAAATGGAACGAATCAGGAGTGTCTCTCACCGGAGAGAATCTTGTCAAAATTTCAACGGTGGCGTTCTTTTGTTATTTTATTATTTGAAGAAATAATTTTTTTCAACTATTTTGAACTATAGGAATAATATATAAAAACTAGCATTCCCAGCCGCGGCTTCACTCACTCTCATAAATATAGAACTTGAGTAATTTTAACTAATAACTGAAGTTTTTTTTTGTTTATCAATAAAAATCTTGTATTGTAACATGGATTCGATTAACATTATTCCCTCAATGATATTTTCAAGTATAGCTGTAATTTTTGAACCTGATTTGAAATGCACTGAATAGGTGCTTGAGGATTAAAAGCATAATCAGACAGGAAAGAGACTATCCTATAAACTCTTGCCGATAATGGACTGCATTATCAGTGCTTACAATAAAAGGCCAATGAATATTTATGTGTACAATATTAAAAAACAAAGTATCTATATTTTAATTTGGTAATCATTTTTATTCAGCAGATATAATTTTATTGTTGTCATCAGGTTGGATTTGAATTCTATATAAGTATATGACAGTGTGGCTAATCCTGTTTCTACAACTCAAAATTGCACTTTCAAATTATTATAACTATTATAATAAGAGCCCGGCAGATGATCTTGGGATTTTTTAAAGGGAGTAAAAAATTTTTTAAATGCCGTCCTTCGGAAGGGACGTAAAATGGGGGTCCCGAGCCTGTGCGATGTCAGATACTCGTTAAAGATCCCTATCCTAATTATACCTGGATTGGCAAAATTTAGGACTCCCACCGTAGCATCGTCAGATTAGCCATAGGAGCATAAAGTGACGTTAAACGAAATAAACAACAAACAAACTATTACAATCAGTTTTATTATTTCTAGCTCTTCCTGAACTATGAAGATGATGTAGTTAAATTAAAATCAATTTCTAAACATAGAAGTATATGATAAATAGTGTGGCAAACCTCGTTTGTGGCAGTCAACACTGAACGGTTAAAATATTTTGTAATCTTTATTATTGTAAGCTAGAAATATGAAGATGATGTACTTATAATTTGGTAAAGATGGGTTCAATAGTTATACCACTGCAAACTATGTTGCAGAATGGCGCTGATTTTTAAGCTTCATTGTGAACACTTCTTGTCACACCAAATATCTATAGCTTTTTTAATAACAATTTAATTGAAAATATTCTTTTTTATATAGCTCTATATAATACTGTACCTTTGAAACCTCTCACGTAGAAAGCCGTTCGCCACCTATCGGTCAATGTTCAAACTTCGCACTATCTATTTACTATCACTTTTTCAATAAAAAAAGTTAAGAAAAATCAGTATATTATAGTATTGCTAGATTATCCTGTATTTATAAAAATGATGTGGTCAAAATTTGGTACGGATTGGTTCAGTAGTTTTAACGGTTATTGATCACAAACGAAAAATGCTTTTTCCTTTTATATAATAAGTATAGATATATATTAGGGATCTGTCAATAGTCCATTACATCGATGATAAAAATGATCCATTCGATTCCTAGGAACCAGTCAGTACCAACTTTTTTCGATTCAGTATCGAAATCAAAAAATCGATTCTTCATTCTCGGTAACGGTCCCTCTGTTTAAAAATGTATTGCTACTACATATAATAATCGATGTGAGAACTAAAAAACAAAACAAATTTTATTAAAAACACAGAATTACAGACCGACAATATCAAATAGCAACTAACAGAGGTACATAGACTATTCCCCTAGCCTCCCTTTGCAGACTCTAGGCTCGTCATATTCATCCATGCCAAAACAAATACACAGTAGCGATGTTAGTTGGAGGACTATTGTAATTAAGGAGATAAATAAAATCTGGATTCTATTTACTACTTAAAAAAGCGTAAATGTTTAACAAAACCTTCCACTATATACTGTAGATGGGAGGTTGTTCTGTTCCTCTGGATGTTAATGTTAATAGTGTATTAGGGTTCAAAAACCAGTATGAGCATTTAATAAAAAAATAAATAAATAAATAAAAAAAAGGAGCATTGAGAATTTTATGAAGGATTTTGGAATGTAAGAATTGGATACGAGAAGAATTGGAAGGATTAGTCGAGCCCCAGCTCAACTCCGAATAGTGTCTAATTAATGTCAGGTATATAAGTGTTATGTAATTTATTGGGAGCTTTGAACGATAGTCTATTAACTGTTGGAGTAGTCGAAAACAGCGAGCAGTTTCTTGTTGTTTGAGGCTTGAATGTGAATTTAAATGAAGTATTTTGTCTAGAGCCATATGTAGCGAATATTTTCAACGTGGATCATTGTGATATTATTGAAGGTTACTGAGAGGAAGTAACTTTACAGTGAAAAAAAAAGGTCTTATGGCTGATTCTCAAACTACAGGCAAATTTGTGTTCCCTGCCCATTAAAGTTCAATGAAGTAAACTTCGTTAAAAATATTGGTTCCAAATCGATTTACGTTATGTGAATTAATGCTATAAATTGAATTTATTTGGGATTTTAGTATTTTAGGGTTACATTTTTAGGATATTCTACGTCGAGGCTTGTCCCTATGCTTGGATTTACAATTATGTAAATAATTATTACTTGATAGGGCGAAACTAACTCAACTAATGGGTAGTAATATTAATATATAATCGTGGAAGAAAGTGAAAATGTGTTTTTCAGGATTACAATGCCCAAGTAACCAATCCCCGAGTTATTTTATTCTTGTCCTGTGATTTTTTAACATGGGCGTGCTATTACTAAAAAAATTGATAAAAAGTATTCGGATGGAATTTTTGGATTTTTTTAGTTTTTATTTGCAGTGGCAGGCAGCAGTTTCTCTTGGACGTATCAATTCGTAACCATGCAACCATTATACGACGGAATATCCTAGTGCAAACACCATCTCTGACTGTAAGTACATTCATTGTCCACATTGTCGTGTCCACTATAAATCAGTTTAACCAAATAGTTATTTGTAACGGGCCTCATGCGTTTTTATAGTAGGCTACGGCCTTCATAATATACTCCCGAGAAAATGCGAAAAAAACGAATAGTATTTCGGTTATAATATTTTTAACCTTATTTTCACATTGTTGTGGCCGTCAATAATTTAACATTGTCATGGTATGTTTATAATACATGCAAATGTTAAGATAGCAAGACAATGTTAAAAATTCCTTTTTAAATAATTTTTGAATACAATGGACAAAATGACTAAAATAATTATTTGGCCACTTGGCATACGTGTATTCATGTTAATTTTTTTTCTTTTTTAATTATTAACTTAATTTTTGATTTTATGGACATTTTCTATGAAGTACTTTGGTCAAACTCTTAGCAATTTTAATTTAGTGTCTTTGTGTCATGCAGGTTTTATTTAGTTTTTAGAGTCATAATGCAGAACGCAAAGCAAAAAAACGAGAGGTGGTTATGGGTTAAAATATAAACTGAAATTTTAGAAAAAGTAAAGTGATTCATGTGTTGCTGCACCAACTACTATCCTCACAGGTAACCTCCAGGAAATATAAAATGTTCGCAGCAAGATTCATCAACATTCAAATTTAGAATTTTGGAAGCTAGAAATTTGCCTCTAGTTTGAGAATCGCCCTTATAAGTCTGGTATGTGATAACTTATTAATGTTTTTTGATAATTTCAATAATTATATACTTTCAAATATCAAATATTTAGGGTTTGAAAACTCTCAATGATGAACACGTACTATTATTATTTTTTTTTTTTTTTTTGCATTATATTGTTGCTTATTGTGTTTTTTTTGTTCATGCGTATTCTGGGAAGAATGCCCACATTCATTCTCTCCCAAAGCCACGACTCCAAAGCAATAGTTACAACGCATTACCAAAACTTCCACAAAGATAGGGGATGCGGTAACCATTTCGTTTTGGACGAGCGTTCTCTTCGCATTGTTCCTTTGTGCCATCTCAGCCGTGAAATCGTCGCTTCGTGCTAGTGATCACGGTGTCACTGGGTCAATTCCTGCCGAAAACACGACTAGTTTCCTTCTATGGAAATTAATTCATAAATCCCTGTCTGCTTCCCTCTTAATTGTGGTCCTATATAATGTAATTAGAAGGCTTAACATCTCAAAAGGTATTTTGCACATATCTACCCCGTGATGTGCAGATGATATTTGCCCGATATCGTGGAATGTTCTATTGCTCAAAGAGTCTTTCAGTACGCTTAATGAACAAACTAAAAAAACGAAAGTGACAAATAAATACACGAACTCTTATTTGAACATTTACTAGACAAGCGTTCAAATAAGCTACCAATAAATTAAAAAAGACTTATTTACACGACAGTAATCAAACCTACACTAAACCTTTAAATTCTTCTTGTATCTAATCCTTACAATCCAAAATCCTTTGTAAAAGGATCCTCAATGCACCTTATTGTGCCACAAACAAACTTATCCATATAGATCTTAATATTCCATATGTAGCTGATTTGACCAAAACCAGATACCTATCCTTTCATATTAAGCTACATAACTTCTCTAATCTGCTATTCTCTCAACTTTCTCCCAATTCTATTTCCTATAACTATCCGAAACGTCTGAAAAGCAGATGGCATCTGGTCTTATCCCTAAAGATTTTTATGTACCGTAGGCTACTGGTCTAACCCAAATATACACTTTTACAGTAAACTCCATAACCATTCAAATTCACGAGTATTTGAACTCGCTTCCCATTCTATTACATATAATTCTCCAAGGCTTCTGAAAAGAAAATTAGAGAAAAGAATAAGATGGCTTCGGGACCTTCTCATTTAGAACTTTTATTGAAGTAATACCAATGAGAAGTTGCTTTAAGAGAAATAGACTTGTAATTACAAGAATCATAACTTCATTTACCAGATGTATTGTTATTATTGTATTTTGTAGCATATTTTAATTAATAGATTTTAAACAATACATGAATATTGGGTTGAGCCGTGGAAGTACTTCTGTGGATATCGATGATAATTCATTCTAAAAATTAAAAAGTTTTATATATTTGGGGTCAGAACTGAACGTTGGAAATATGAAATTTTATAGAATGTGATTTTTTTCATTCAAACTAACATAGTTTCTAAACACTAGGTCCTAGCGACAAATTTTATATAACAAAAAAACATTTTCCATGAAATTTATGATCAGGAAATTGTTATTAAATTTTCGATCCGAGCATCACTGAGCAAAATTAAGCAAAAAACTATAGGCTCCTAGCCAAAAGACATACCCTTGCCAAAAAATAAATAAATATAAACCGTATCATACGTCAAAACTATACAATATGGCAAAAATTTAAATACATCTAATCAAAAAAATATGTTTTGATATATTTCATCAATGCTTATTGAATTCCAGGCTCAGTACGTGTACTAGGCTGCCTACTTAATTCCAAAAAAATGGATCATGGATACGTCTATCCATAATCTACTGCTTTTCCCAATTTACATTTTAGAATAAAAAGGATCAAAATACTTAAATTAATAATTAAATTAAATTAAAAATTATTGAAATGATTTCAGGATTATTCGAATGGTATCAAACGTTACTTTTGTCATCCAAACCAACATAGTTCCTAAACGGTATGTCTTAGCGACAAATGATATACAACAAAAATATTTTCATTATAATTAGGATTGATGAATTAAATGCCACTTCTATTGAAAATATTTTATTTGAAAACTAGTTTCGAATGCTAAACATTCATCTTCAGTTCTAAAACATACAAAAATATTTTTTTTTAAATGATCAGATTAACAAATCTAATAGCCCCATTTTAAATTTGTTTCCCATAGGAACGGAAAAACCCAATGAGTCATAAGGGAAACCCCGTTGTAAATCTAAAACTTATCCTACCTGCCTCCTCTTTTACTTCTCACAAATTCAGTGTTTTAGTTACCTCGAAGGTGAGTGCCTCTGCTTGATTTCTTGTCTTATCTTTTTAAAAAACTTTAGTATATATAATCTATGTAACATAGTACTGATGTGTTGAAAAAAAATTTTTTTATGTTTTAGAACTGAAGATGAATGTTTAGCATTCGAAACTAGTTTTCAAATGAAATAATCTCAATAGAAGTGGCATTTAATTCATCAATCCTAATTGTATAGATCCTTCTATATCATCATGCGTACCTCAAGTATTTTCATTATATTTCTGATCAGGGAATTGTCAAATTTTCAATCCGTGTGAAAATGTTCATTTTCGAGTCTGAAAAAAAGTTACAACGTGACGTTTTTCATTCAAAGCAATATAGCTCCTAATCCGTAGGTCTTAGTGACAAATGTTAAATAACAAAAAATATTCTCCATTAAAGTTATGATTAAGAAAATGTTTAGCAAATTTTCGATTCGAACAACACCAACAGAGGTTGAGCCTGCCAAATATATTTTCGAGAGAGGAAAAAAATAGGCCATCCATACATCATCCTGGAAATCAAGTTACAGTTGAAAAAAACCAAAACGATTTTTTATATTTTCGCAATAATCCTGAACCAGATTCTATAATGATGGGGACTCCCTTGACCGAGTTGGTTGACGAACTATCGATAATGGTTACGGTTGACGATCAAGCCGCAGCCGGTTCATCGCCGATATTGTTGAGCAAGGTGGTATCCTCTTTGGTAAACGAACCCCCAGTGCTCTCTGGTGGCTTCTTGTGCAACCTATCCACCGATGTGTCGCTCCTGAACGAATCGGTCAGCTGTCGCAACGGCTTCCTGGTCGGAGTGCCGTATTCGATTCCTATCCTTCTTGCTTTCATTGTCTTCCGGTCCCATTGTTTACTCACGGTCGTTTGGAAAAAAGTTGGTTTGATTTAACCGTGAGGTGGGACTGTGGAAATCTGTTACGAGTTCGAATCAAAGATTCCACTCGTAACACTTTTTTTCTTATTATTATAGAATAATATCTTAGTATAATAAATTAAGAATATCTTTTCTGTATCAGCAACAAGTTTTTTTTTTAAATCTAAACGAGAGGAGTTTATTGTGGATTATGTTAGATTCCCCATAAAATTGTTTTCTTTCTTGTACTGGTAATACCGTAATAAAACCCTTAATTCCAATAGCAATATGAAAAGTGTTAGGTTTGAAGGGAGAATATCCATAAATATTGAAACTTAGATTTCACCGCCTGTTAGCTCAGTCCATGTACCTTCACTTAAGGTAAATGGAAGCACGGAAGCTAAAAAGAGGATCTTCACTTGTTTTAGATTTTAAAAACCCTTTCCCAATGTTAAAAATATGGACACTGTAATTTACATTTTCAATTTTTTCAGAATTATGGTTAACGGGAATGTCTACTAACACCCTTCGTATAACAATTTTTTCACACTGTCTCTTCCAAATAACATAATAATGTTGGATGTTCCTTTGTATCAGACTCCAATATTATCAAGGATAAACTTCCTTCCCTATCTCGTAGCTGAACGTTATACTATTTCTGCTGTACTATATTATATTATGCAGTGTATGGAAGAAAATGTTATAAGCACCATATATCCTAATCGCTCTAAAAAGCGGTTATACTAAAGACAATCTTGCAAAGAAACCCCAAGTTTAAGTAAAAATTATACTTGGTAGAGAGAGGGCTTCATAAACGTCTTTTATTTTGAGTTCGTCATTGTTTTCCGAGGAGATGATGTCCTACGTGCTACGACTACACAAAGCCGGAAATGTCTTTTTTCTTCTTTAAAATATCACGACCAGTTTTTCTACCCTTTTCTACGCCATTTTCTACTCGGTTTGTAATGGTTAATTTCTGTTCAAGCGTTAAAACGACACGTTTCTTTTTTCCCACACTTCGTTAGTTTGTATTTAAATAGAAAATAAAGAACAATTGAGTAAATAATTTTGTTTTTTAGGCATTAAAAAATATTTCACAACATTACCGTTCCTAGAATATGAATTGGATTGGTACAGCTACCGGATACATCTCATTCATACCTAATCCCCGGTTTGCCGTGTTTTTCAATTCTTTATTTTATTTCGCTATTTTTAAAAAAGAATACATGATTAACAATAATGTTATCGTTTAAATAATCTGATGTATTAATTTTTAAAAAAATGTATATTATACATATAAAATAAATTATGTAAAAAAAGGCCTAATGGAACCCCGGTAGAGGCCCGGGCCTATCCGGATAGGGGTGTCCTTCTATATTCAGTCCTACTGTTACATCCAAAAGTTTTGACTGTTTTCAGATCTGTCAGGATATGACGATTTTTGGCGGACGAAGATCATTAGGCCACTAGGCCACTCTCCTTCCTGACAAATTAGCTTTCGTCCTTAAGGATACTATTTTTTTTTTTTTTGTAATCTTCCAGGATTTGGCGATTTTATTAGTTTTGTCCTTAAGGATACTATTTTGAGATCCGCCAGGATTTAACGATTTTTAAAATAGCCGAAGGATATTCCGCCCTTGTTATCCTTTCAGGTATAAAGTAGGACCTCCATTATCCGGCACTCTATTTACCGTGGTTCCATTAGACCAATTTTTATTTTTACGCCTTTTTTTACGTCTTTAATGTTCAGTTGAATAAAAAGTAAGTACCATTATTTCTAACGAATACGTTATTGCTAATTATGTATTGTTCTTAAAAATAATAAATGGAAAACACTGCAAGCAGGTATCTTACGATCAAGATGTTTCCAGTAACTATGTCCTACTAATCCAATGCATATTCAAGAACCGGTAATGTTTTAAGTCTTTCTATGAAATTCCTATTGGCCTGTTTGCCAATAAAACAAAATTATTTACTCGATTGTGCTTTATCCTCCATTTAAATACGACTGACGAAAAGTCGCATAAAAGAAAATGTGTCGTTATAATGCTTGAACAAAAATCAACCATTAAAAACCGATTAAAGTTGTTAAAACATTGTTCGCTGAATTTGGAATTGGTTAGAAAACTGTTCGTAATATTTTAAAGAATAATAAAGACATTTCCGACTTCGTTTCGACTTTAGTCCAATAATTGTGTCATAGGAAAACAATTTGTAAAGAACACTGCATTAAAAGACGTTGAAGAAGTTTTTAACGGGAGGAGGCGGATTATAGCAGAATTATCTTGCTGCGTGCAATGTGAACTTATATTTGACAAGAAATTTTTAGTAAAAAAACAAACTAAAATTACTGATTTTTTTTCTAAATAGAAAATTAAGTACATTTTTTAGAACATGCATACATACATTCATTCTTATTTATTTTTGTATATAACTTATTACATATTTATAAATAACTTTTTTTTTTTTTCGTTATAAAAGTGATTTTCAGCGCGATTTCGTTTAACTAACATTCTTATCTATCGTATTGGTAATAAAATATAATTAAATAATCTGGGGTTTTCGATTATCCGTACCCACCATTAACCCGCACCACAAGGATTCTCATGTGTGTATATAATAATAATAATAATAATAAATAAAAAAGTTCTACTAAAAATTATTCTGGGACCCTAAGTCCCTTCAGAATAAAAATGATGTACAGCCACGGGCCCGTAGAGTTTCTGAGATTTCGTGTTAAATGAGTGAGTGGTATTTGACAAATATATTATTTTGATATTTGTATAATGAAAACTATTAGTTTACTGCCAAAGTGGAGCTGTAATTTATTTATTTTTGTTTTTGTTTTATATAAGTGAAGTCTATAGAAGACTGAAAATGTTTCAGGTAGTTATTACTTTTAATGTCATACATAAAGATCAAAAGATTAAGGATAGGACTATAAATAAGTGGTTAATGTTATAACTAAAAACTTAAACCTGTAATATAAATTATCTAACATAGCTTTGATTAATTAAAAATTATTTGTAACTTATTTTGACAAACTTTTTTATAATTCAAATTAATTCCAACTTTAAAAACGTACATCCGGCTTTATATAAGGTATGTTTGGCTTTTAAAGATAATGTCCGGCTTTTGTGGCAAATGTCCGGCTCAATACAGCGTCAAGTCCGGCTTTTGTATTTTAGGAGATGGCAACCCTATGCATATTACTTTTATATTCATATATAAAAAACTTTTCATTTCGCTTTTTCCTAGGATTATTTTTGAAGGTTCTAACATAAAAATCGAAGTAAAATGATATCTATATTTATATTCTTTATGAGGCAAACTGCCTGTTTTTTCGGTTATTAGGATATTAAACCACAATCATCAATGTATTTTTGTGATTATATTTTAAAAAGTGATTTTCATTGATTTTTTTTATGTTGTCGTCTTTTTTGTAACATTTGTAATATATAAACGAAGCGTAGAATTACGAAACCAACCAAGTTCCTTGTTGAAAGTTTTTCAAATCTGGTCGGTAAAGGTAAAGGTCTGGCTGTATTAGGCCTTATTTATTTATTTTTTTTTTGTATGGTCGTTTTCAATGTGATTTAACTACACTTGGAAGAAAACCTTCCACCTAAAAATAATCTAGCAGAAAAACTATAAAAAAAAAAAAACAACTCTGAAATTGGACTTGGCTGGTTTTGAAACTCCATGCCTCAAACGAAGTAACCTGTAGCATTGAAAATAATAGCCCACGACTAATTCGAGATACAAAAGGCGGATTAAGACATAAATGAAATAGGCCTCTAAGAAAATAAGAAAAAAAATCTTAAATCAAAAATATAGAAAAAAAAAATTAATCTATAGACTAGATTCTGACAGTGACAAACGTAACAAATCTATAAAATAGGAACAGTATCACTTACGACAGACCCTTTGTAACCTTCAACCGTTTAATGGAAAACAACTAGTCCACCACGACAAAGGTCTAAATCATTTTGGACTGATATTTCATCGTTTCGTCTCGACAAACTATTTTCTACATTGACAGGAACACCGTTAGCGGTGGGAATCTGAACAGTTTCATCGGAAAACGACTTCTTATTACGCCATAGATCTTCGTTTCCGTCAGTTCTAATTTGAGAATAGGAAGTGGTGAGAGGTCTGTGATTCTGGCGCTATCTGCCGCTTCCTCTCAGACCGATGCTATTGTTTCCGGTTGGTGCTGTCTGTAATTAGTTCCTTCAATGAACAAAGAGATTCCAAGATGTCTACGCAAATATCCTTTTCAGTTCCGTGCTGATGAGTAGAATAGCTCAAAGGAAGGGATCGGTACCGATACACGATACAGCCATAGGAATAGGAATCATAAAAAAAAATATCGATATTTTATATCAACGAATTTTCGAGCTCTGAATTCACGATACATCATCGAAAAATTTTGATATATCGATATATCGTGATTTTTTTATGAAATACCAACTTAAACATTCCAATCACGTTAGAATGGTATTCAAGTTTATTTTGCCGTTTTAATTAATTTAGGTAACGACATTGAACCACTGGTGCTCCAAATTCGTCAAACCCGCATAATGCTTATAGATCGATTCCGATGCTCCACTTTGACTTAAAAGAAAAGAAACTGCTCGTTGATTCCGTCTACTCTAACATTTACTTGGTAAGCGTTCAAAGCTCCAAAAAAAAAATACAAAAAATGTATTTACATGACAATAATCACACCCAATTGGAAATGCGGAATTGAGTTTTGAACTCCACTAAACATCCCAATTCTTCTCGTATCCAATCCATACAATCACAATTACTTCGTAAAATCCGCAATGTTCCTTATTATGCCACAAACAAACCTGCATACTTCCCATATTTCCTGTGCAATTTCCCTATGGAATTCACTACCCCATAATATCCGTAATGCTCCTCCTCTGTCCACATTTAAATCCCTTCTCTTTCAATACATCCCTTCTCTCCAGAATGATACTAACTAGCAATACTTCATTAAAAAAAAAGCATTTAGTAGATTTTTATTTCAGTTTCAGATTTTTGTACAGTTTTTATTTCTACAATTATTGGATTTTCATAATTTTTATTTTATTTATCTGTTTTTGTTCTTTATAGGGGAAATAGTAAATAGTTAAATCAGATTGTTCATTTTGTTTTATTTCATTCATTATTCTTAGGTGACATCGTTCCAGAATAAAGTTTATTTTCTATTAATGTACCATATGTTGCTGATTCATGTATATCTTTAAGTTGGACTGTATTGCTTAGTGCGTTATATTCTTATTATTTCATTTCGTTTTCTTAAATGAAAGATGTAAAATAAGTTAAAATCAGTTTCAAAATGCATGAAGGTTTTTCATATTGATTTTTCTTATTCCCTCTTCTCCAAAGAGAGAAAGTGTAACATAAGTTAACAACGTAACTTTTAAATTGAATTTAGTAGTATTCGTATTTATATTTTCTTACTCCTCTAAAGTGAGGAATTTTTATTGTAATTATTGCGTGAATAGATTTTTTGCTTTCCACATTATTTATTGCCTTATTGTAAGGCATACAGTAATATTAATACAATAAAACACCTCTAGTTCAAAAAATATATGAAAACGTTTATGAGAAGACGATTGTTGGTTCAAGTTAACACATGCAATTCATCATATAATCGCGTAGTCGGGAAAGAGGGTTTACTTCGACTTGCTGAGTTTTTCGGCTTATCGAGTTTTATCGTGTCGAGTTTTGACTGAAATTAAATATATATTGTATGTTTTAGTTGACTTGGAGAAATATGCATATGCATATTTTATATTTACGATACTCTCGGAACGCGCACACATCGAAAATCACATTTCTTTAGACAGTATACGAACTTTTACCAGCTAAGTACTGATATTTGCTGTGATAAAGTTGTCAATGAAAAAATGATCTAGAAAGTGAAATTCATTGTGTGCTTGAGAAGTCCAGTTGTAATTTTTCCTCTAGCTTTCCAAGATAGTTTATCCAGAGCGCTACGGTTATTATTTGTTTTTTCTTTCTCAAAACAATCTCGTTTTGCCTTTATTTTTTTTAATAAAAAACAAAAATAAGGGTGTGCAGTGAGAGTAAGCTTTCTAAATCTTGCAATGGCGAGATCTGTTTTAATACAAGAATTGAACCAGCCAATAATGTTGTAAATTAGCAAATAATATCTAAATTTGTTATAACAAAGTTTGGAATACTTTTCACATAAACCGTTGTTTCACTACTGAATTTCGTATAAATTGCTGACGAACCCTCTTGTATGGTTTCATTGAGGTAAGGTAACATCAATAATTGCTTCATAAGATTCATCTTTGGGGTTGACTCACATATCTTGCCGGTACAATGAGCTAGGGAGGCTTTTCCACGCTTTTCGACGGCAATACTTCCTCGGCACTTTCCTGATCCAATCATTAAAAACCAATAAACCTTCCTATTTTCTTGTCCTACATATTTTGCGTTCCTCCATTCACCTCCTGAATACAAAATCCCAACCTTCTAACCTATATACCCCCTCACATAGAACTGCCTCCTTAGAAAAATCCTTCGTCATTCTTGCTATCTCTTTTTGGTATTCCTTACCTATCCATATTCGCAAAGCCTCTTCCTTTACTTGTTTTATACATCTTTTATTTATCTATCTCGTCGATCTTCAATCTTCCACAAAAATGTAAATAATATGTGAATGTACATAAGTATGTCCAAATATTTATTGTTTATTGTTTTTTATTTTATTTTAATTTTTTTTATCATAATTTAATTTGTAATACTGATGTGCTGATTTGTAATTAATCTCAGCCGGACAATTTAAAATAACAAAATACCTCTTACAATTGTCCCAGAATAAAATTTATTTTTCATTTCATTTCATTTCTTTAATAATCACATGAGGAACACATGATGGTATAGAAGGATTAATACCATTAAGATTCATGAATTAGTTGCTACTTTTATTATAATTTTTGCCAAAACGTTTTTTAAAAAATAGCAATAAAAAATAATGCAATTATTTTATTTTAAAATTAAGTAAAATTTAAGTTGATTTGTTTTATTATTTTATGTTTGATAATTGAATCATTGAGTGCTGAAATAACGGAAGTCTGGATTTTCTAATTTTTCATGAGAGAGCAAAAAAAATATCTCCCAATTTTCTAATAATGAAACGATTTTTTTTCTTCTGTTATAACATGCATTTATGCCGCTTGTCTGGCAAAAATTATATAATTATCATACTAATTGGGCTTAGGAAAATATTTCGAATTTTATGAGGACTTATGCTGTTGGTATTTTTTGAGACCTAAGTCGTATCTGTACTCACCGATTCCATTATATCTAATAATTTTCTATTTAAGGTTACTTGTTATATTATTTGTGTTTATTCACGATTTGAAATTTTTGTAAATAACAAAATATTTCTGATAGCTAATATCTCCACAATTAAACGCATTTAGGAAATTACAATAACATTATAATTTCAGAATGATTTCCCAAATACTTTTTTTTCTTTTTCTTTTCCTAAAGTAAATTTTTTTTCTAGATCTAATTCCAATGTAATTTGTCATTCTGAATGAAATGAGACTAAATTTAAGTCATCGTTAGTTAATAAGATATTTTCCACTTTTTGGAAATTTGGCCCCACTGTATGCCGTTTCGAATTTTCGGGCAAATTGAAGTCAATTTTGGTGGTGGGATAAATCTCGACCTTCTATCTATCTATTCTGAAAATAATAGATCAGGAACCAGTAGGAGAGACCATTCTTCCCAATTAGAGTACAGAAGAATGCCAAGTCCGACCAAATAACAACAAAATGTAATAAAGTAGTCCGTCTTGTTGACATGTATAATATCAATGTGACGTTTTTTTACTCTCAAAAGTGTAACACTTTTAAACGCTCTAGCTCTGTGCGTGTTGCTCGGAAACTTTTCAGACGTTATCCTAATAACGAAAATTGATCGAAAATATTTTTCTTTATATAGCATTTGTCGCTACGACTTACCGTTTAGAAGCTATATTGGTATGTATGAAAAAAATTACACTTAAACCCAAATTTCCTCTCAACTTCGATTATTTCGTATAATCATTCATTGTTTATTTAATTTAAGTAATAAGAACCTTATAATTCTAAAATGTTCTGTTTAAGAGTAGATTATGATATGCATATCCACGATCTATTGTTTTTTTCTAGTCAGGGGAAAATCTAGTTTTATTAACTGATTTACTACGAACACAATGGTGAATGAGTGAAAATAGAACCGCAAAAAGTTATTTAATTATTAATTAAAACACGATTACACCCAAGAAAAAGAAAGTCGTGTTATGTGGGAAAGGTGTATCCATCTAATTCATCAGTGAGAAGGGGCCTGATGTCACTACGAATTTCACGGCGATTTCGACTAATCTCTGTGAACAGAGCTCCTTGAATAGTGAGGGTGTTTGTTAGCGACCACAACCAGATTACGACTCTTGTATTTCTTAAACATATAATGTGACAGCTGCTAAGTATTGTAATCTCTCTTATTATACGCTGTAATGGGGCATTCAGCAACTAGTCGGGGTATCATAATAGCGAAAGCTCTCGGGCTCACTCAACCTCATCGTCAAGGTCACTTGAACGCAAAATAAAATTCGTTAAAAAAATTCATTTAATCATATAAGAATAAATAGTTTAAAATAAAGTTGAATGAAAACTTTTTTTTTGGAGAATGCCTCTTAAGAATAACATTACATATCAGAAAGTAAATTCATATCTGGCCTTGGGATTTTCACGATCTAACAGTAAAAATAAAAATAAATACAGATTTATAATATAATATAATGCAAACAGTAAAAACAAAACAAAATAAAAACCTAATTTCACTTTCACGTCTCTTATCGATGTGCTCATGAAAATGTCTAGACGTGGTTATAAAAAAACTCTGCTGGGATTTATTGTTACGTCAGTGGTGAGTTTGGGATTAAAAAGCATCAAAGATACATTACAGACTTTGTGAAAAAGGTTTATCTGTCATATTTTGGAACTAAACTTGGTGATCAGACTAAATCTTGGGCGCCGCATAAGGTGTGGTATGTATATGATAAAGATTTTAGAAAATGGTCAAAAAAGAAGAACAAAAAAAAACTCTTAGATTTCTCATGATATGAAGGAAGCAATCATTATCGACAAATCATTCTGATGATTGCTACTTTTGCTGTATTCATATTACTGGTCATTACGCAAAAAACAAGAAGGTGATAAGCTACCCTAACCTTCCGTCCGTCATCCGACCAATGGAGACAGTGTAGGGTTGTCGGTCCCTGAGCCACTGGATGATTAAAATTATATTCCAATGGAAGTGTTTTGTAATGAACAATTAGATAAAGATTAAACAGATGATGAAGGATTTCAATGCATAAAAGAAAATGTAGAGCCCAAATTGTTTATTTAGACCCAGATTTGGTTAGGGATCTGCGGTCGACAAAAGAAACAGCTGAATTGCTTGGATTAAGACCAAAGAAAAAGAACTTGCCGTTGTTGGAACCAAAAATTATGAGCATAGATAGAGGAGAACAGCGATTTCCCAAGTTTTTTTAATAAAAACTTAATTTGAGGAGACTGATGAACTGTTTCATTAGATTTATCTTCGGGATCTCTAGGTGGTCACATGTTACTTGGCGATTTTCTGATCTTGGGAGTCTTTTTCAGACGAAAATACTTTTTGGGAACTTTTCTATACGAATCTCTAACAACCAAAAATTCTTCCTATATTCTTGATCCATTAACTCAGCGCTCTACTATCCACCTCCTAAACACTAGATCCCTTTTAGCCTGTATACCCCCTCACATAAAACTGCATCCATTGTAAAATCCTTCATCATTTCTATTTCCTTCTGGAATTCCCTACCCCCTTCTATTTGTATAGCTGCTACCCTTACTTGCTTTAAATTAATATGTGTTTGCACCTTTTAGATAATCAATCAATCTTTCAAAAATATGTAAATATTTAAAATTATATTATCTTTTCATATATAATTGAATATTATGTTATTATTTTTTTATTTTCATTTTTATTTTCCTTTCGACAATATATGCCGTAATTACTGAAGCATTTACTTTGTAAATAATATTGCCAGACAATTGTACCTGTAATTGTGCATTATTATTATTCATAGGGGACTTTAAGTCCTAGAATAAAGTTTATTTTTTATTTCATTTAATTTAGTATACTGCTCCACCAACTCAAATACTAAGAGTGATACAAAAAAAAAACTGAGGCTACGGTAAGTGGGTATCGCTAAACGAATCCGAAATATTTTATTTATTTATAAAAATAAAGAGTTAATTTGTTGCTTTTAAACTTGTGTCTTATTTTGTAAGTAGTAAAAATAATGTAAACCCTCTAAGTATAATCTCTGCGATATGAGCATATGTACTGGGAACTGTATAACATCTAATGAATAATGAAAGTCGTGAAAGTCTAGAAAAGTAATACTAATGCAATCCAAAATAGGAAATTCTTTAATATATTACGTTATGTTAATACACCGATGACTTGGAAGTGTTTAGAACACTTTCAATTCCCCTTATAGAAATAGTGAAAGCTTTCGAAAGTAATTTATAAGTCCTCCATAACTCACCAAGGCAAATCCAGCTTCTTCATTAACTAGTGAAAATATATTTTATTTCACAATGCACTTTCTTATTGATAAATAATGAATCATATTTCTATATAGATTTTTTTATTTACATTTATTTATTGAAATTTACAACAGTATAAAGAAATACATCTAGTAATAGTGAGGGATTACACATGTAATGGCAGGTCAATGACTTCTAAAAAAACTATCCAAAAGTAGCATTTCAATAAATATTTTATACGAGAAGATCACGGGGCCATCTTCGTTTTAAAGCTTCAGAGGATCATCGGGATTCGAACTGGAAGTAAGTTTAGAGATTAATGGATTCCAGTGAGTATGAATCTAAAACCATAGGGAGATGATTTCATCACGTGAAATTGTAATTTTGTATGTTATTTGAAATAAAAATACTTTCGTTATGCTCAAAACACGACCCAGCTTCAGAGTGCTCAAAAATTAATATAAATGAAATACGGTGTAAATCAGTGGGATTTTTTATTTTATTTTTTTATTTTTTTATTTTTTTTATTTTTTTTTTTTTTTTTTTTTTTTTTTTTTTTTTTTTTTTTATTTTATTTTATGGAGAACTGATCTCGAATCTCGATTCAACGCACTAAAAAAACCTTAAATGTAAAATTTTATAAAAAAAAAAATTACCTCTTTTGAAGCCGTTATTTTTGAAGTTGAGAGTTTATCAACAACTTTTAAAGGCCAAAACATTTGCTGTGCTTAACCGATGAAAATAGTAATGTCATCACTAGAATATGCGTGCATTTATGTATATTATTGAGCTTACTCCAGATTTAGTGGACAAAAACTAATTTGAAAAAGAAATTCCGAGATCAACTGTAACTTCAGATATCTCAATAAAAGCAAATCCTGTGAACTTCTCTACACTATGCAGTTTTAACGTCTTCTAGAAGCTCTTAAAATTAGACTTTAATCGGTGGCGAAATCTGTGAGATAACGCAAATTATTAACGTTTTTAACAAATTTACAGCCCAGAAGGCAAGATCCTTCTAAAATTCTACAAAATCTTGGGTGGGGCTAAAATTTTTTATTTCGACCGAATTTGGTTACTACATGTTTTTTGAGACGAAGAATCTGACAATGATACCAGTTTTTAAGTTAAATATTTTCCTCGCCTATATTTTTGAAAAAAAACGGTTAATTTTTTATTCCTACCAAATTCACTTTTTTTATATTTCTTCATATGAATAATCTAAAATTACTATCAGGTTCTTGTTAAAAAAAAAAAAAAAAAAAAAAAAAAAAAAAAAAATGTAATTTATACTAAAGGATCTAACGTTTACAGCAAAACTGATAGAGGGATAAATAATCGGTTGTCCAGAAATTAATGCAGGATTTCATATTAAAACCAAAACCAAAGTTTTGGATTTTGAAATGCCACTGTTTTCCACTAGGTAGAACCAAAGCCTCAAATATTTCTAACTTTTCTAGGTTTCTCTTAAACATCTGCTGCACGGGTGGTTCTAAACAAAATTTTGTTATATTCAAAATTAGACTAAATTAAATTTTATACAATGTGGGCAGAAAATAAGCTCTTTAGCTTAAACGGCGACTAAGAAATATCTTTCGAATTTTCGGAATTCCCCAAAAAGAGGAAAAAATAGTTTTTTTTAACAAGTTTCGCTCTATATATCCTTAAACACGGTGTTTGAAGCATACTTCATAATGAAATATTTTAAATATGAGTTAGTTTGCTATAAGCCAATTCAGTGTAAAACCAATGCTTCTATACATAAATAGCTGGCTAAACATTTCTATGCTAACAGTCTATTTATTGGTACATTTTGTCGTCACTATGTTAAACTAACGAAAAATCGTTTTTTTTTTTGTTTTTTTTCTACCATTAATTATTAATCACTATATTTAGCCTTGCTATAGAGCAGTCTTCTTCAGAGATTGGGGAGATTCTTGAGAGTTGTCTTCTTGAGAGTTGAGAGAACCAGGACAGCCAAAGAAAATAGTTTAAAAATTACTTGCAGATTTTTACTTATTCGAATTCTTGCTTTATTCCTTTGATCCCTTTTCAACAGATCCGCTATTCGTAACTCTATCTGGACAAATTACTTACTTGGGATCCAAATAAATCAGACTTAAAATACAAGAAACTGCTCGTCGTTAATGACTAATCCAACATTTATTAGTGTTCAAAGCTCCCGATAAATTACAGAAGACGTATTTACATGACAATAATTAGACTCATTTGAAGTTTGGGGAACCACTAAACCTTCTCGTATCTAATCAAAACAATCCAAAATCCTTCGTAAAATCCTCAATGCTCCTTATTATATCACAGACAAAGAAGAAATGTGCCATATGTCGCAGATTTGTCTCAAACGAGATACCTGTCCTACCATGAAAAGTAAAATTCCCACTCTATTCCACTAGTATCCCAACTTGCCTCTCACTCCTTTCCTAATAATCCTCCAAGGCGTCTGAAAAGAAGATGAACAAGGGACCTTCTATTGAAGAAATAAAGTGCTTCTAGTGAGTAGTTCTTTACAAATAATGTTGATCATTTTCCTCAAATTTACTTGTGGTGTATAATGTATACAGTTGTAAATATCAATAAATAGTTTAAAAAAAAATACTTCTTCCTTATTAAATTAGAAAACTTAGTTAAATAACTTTAATCACTGACAAATAGATCATAAACTAAAATAGCCACAATTCCATAAACCGCAAGTTTATTCAATATTAAGCGGCCCTGATTACATAAAGGTGACGTTTAGCCATTGCATCCGCTGAGCAGGGGGTAACTTCCACTTTTTATGGACCGGAATCTCATTCCCAACTTTCCTTCCTTACAGTCCCAACTCCCACGGCATCGACTATCTTTCCGGTATCCTGTTTCTTTTTTATTTAATTTATAGTTCAATAAGTTCAGCTGTGAAGAATTGTACTGGAAGAGCATCGTCTAAAGTGTTTCAAACGCATATCAAATTCAAGATATATAAACAGATTACTTTAAGAAGCTGCGAGAAAAAGATACCATGGAATACCTAAAAAGTAAAAAAGGAAGAGTGGAGTAAAAGATAAAACGATTTATTTCGTATTTCTCTCCGACTGGGAAAAAAAATAGATCATGAAATTTTCTATCTATTATCTATTAATTTTCCACATTATATCCACTGATTTTCCTAATTTACATTTTAGAATTTATAGGATCAAATTATTAAAATTATTAATTAAATTAACAATTTATGATTATTCGAAATAAACAAAGTTAAAAGAAAATAGGGGTTTCAAATATGACTTTTTTTCATTAATACCAATTTAGTTCCTAAACGGTACATCCTAGCGAAAAATTTTATATAACAAAACAAATTTGGCATTAAATTTTTGAAAGGAAAAATATGGGCAAATTTGCGATCCGAGCAACACCAAAAGGGCTAGAGCTTGTAAAAATGTTACGTTTTTGAGGATGAAAAACGTTACACCAAAAAGTATAGATCTTTGCCAAAAGACATAGGTTGTCATGGTAACGAGTAACAAACGCGGAATAAAATCGGTATCACTGAGCTATTCACTGGCTTTTTGAATACTACTACCTAATACTAAAATTATATTTATACTTTTAATACAACTATTTCAATCTTAATATATATAAATTACGTGTCGCTGTCTTGGGGCAGGCTGACACATAAACTACTGAACCGATTTTAATCAAATTTTCACCGTGTGCAGTTTGATCCAATAAAAAAGATAGGATAACATATATCTTAATTTATAGTCGCAATATGATTTGTATATTATCTGTAAGTCACAATTATCTGTTAGCTCTATACGATTGTAACATATGGCGGTATAAGGTTATACTATTATATATAAAAGACAAGCAATTTTTCGTTTGTGTTCACTAACCGCCAAAAACTACTGAACCAATCTCTACCAAATTTTGACTACATCATCTTTATAGGATGGTTTAGCAATAGTAAAATCTAATGATTTTCAACTAATTCTTTATTAAAAATGGATAATAAGTGGATAACAGTGAAGTTCAAAAATTGCGGCAATTGCCATCTACATGAAAGGTTAAAAGGTACAGTGTTACATAGAGGTGAACATTGATATTAAAATTTACTTATTTTCAATTAAATTGTTATAAAAACAGCTATATGGAGTGAAATATACCAAATTTTAACTACATCATGTCCATAGTTCTAGGTTTAGCAACAATAAAAATTTTAATGTACAATGTTGAGTGTTAGAAACGGGTTTTGCCACACTACCACATACTTTTATGGTTAGAAATTAAAATCCAACCAGATCAAATCAATAAAATTATTTCTGTCGAATGAAAATTATTAAAAATCAAAATGCCGATCCTCAGCTGTTTAATATTGTGTGTAAAAATATGAACTTTGAACTTTTAGTTGTAAGCACTGATAATGCAGTTTCTTAATAGTCTCTGTCCATCTGGATTACCAATTCATATATTAAAATTGAAAATTGGATGTCTAATTATGCTTTATGTTATCTTCAAACACGTAATCAATCTAAATTTAACCAAGTTAATAATGGCTGCTATGCGTGAAAATATAATTTTCAATTGTTCATTTTAATACAAGATTTTTATCGATAAACAAAAAATCAATTATTAGTTAAAATTATCTAAGATCTTCACTTATGAGAGAGGGCGAAGCCTCGACGGGGGATGATGAAGTTATATATAAAAGGACAAGCCATTTCCGTTCGTGATCACTAACCGCGAAAACTATAGAACTATTCTGTACCAAATATAACTACATCATCTTCACAGATCAAGGAAGGTTTAGCAATAATAAAATTTACACATTTTCTATTAATTTAAAAAGCTATAAATATGTGGTGTGACGTGTGGATTCCAGTGAAATTTAAAAATCGAATATGTGGCAAGCGACAATAGCGTTTTAGTAAAACTAATGAACCTATCTGAACCAAATTTTAACTACATCATCTTCATAGGTCTTGAAAGATTTACAATTAGAAAATTTACTATAACAATAATTTATACTATTCTATAAAAATAATTTATACTATTCTATAAAAGACAAGCCATTTTTCGTTTTTGATCACTAACCGCGAATATTACTGAAACAATCTGTACTAAATAACTACATCAATAGTTCTTGAAAGATACAATCATCAATTTTATAGTTCTAAGAAGATTTAGCAATATTAAAATCTACTGATTTTTAATTTATTGATTTTATTAAAAAAGTTAATATGTGGACAACAGTGCAGTTGAAAATTGACCATAGGTGGCGATTGCCATCTACACGAGAGGTTACAAAAGAGCTTGAAATCGATGATAAATTTACTTAATTAAACTATCAAAAAATTATTTAAAAAAATTATTAAATATGGGTGCGATATGTGGATCTCAGTGAAGGTTGAAAATTGAACCGATTGTGTATAGAGCCATTCCACAATAGAGTTAACAATAGTAAACTGAACCTATCTGTACCGACATCTAAATAAATAATTTTTATAATTCTAGGAAGGTTTTGCAATGGTAAAATTAGGAAAAACTAAAATTTAAATGTACAATTTGAGAGGCAGGACCGAGGTTTGCCACACTGTCATATACTTTTATAGTTCGAAATCAACAACCAACCAGATCAAATCAATAAAGTTTTTTTCTGTCGAATACAAATTATTACTAAATCAAAATGTCGATCCTTTGCTTTTTTATATCGTGTGTAAAAATATGATCCACGGGCCTTTTGTCGTAAGCACTGATAATGCAGTTTATTTTCCGCAAGAGTTTCTTAATAGACTTTATCCATCTTGATTACCAATTCATACATTAAAATTAAAAATAGTATGTCTAATGGTGCTGTTACGTAATCTTCAACCACCTAATCAGTGCAATTATAACTAGATTAATAATTACTGCTATGCGTGAAAATATCATTGAAGAAATAATGCTGAACCACATGCTAAAATACAAGAATCTTATCGATAAACAAATAAAACTTAAATTTTTAGTTGAAATTATCTTTACTTATGAGGGCGGGCGAAGCCGCGACGGGAATGTTAGTTTGTATATATAATTTTTTAATGCATTAGGATACATTTATATATATATTTTAAATTTAGTTAATTGAAATTTACGACTGTATATACAATATATTATACATTAAGTAAATACGATGATCATGATAAAAATAACTCGTCACTTGTTTTTAAAGCAACTACCCATTGGTAGCATTTATAAAGGTTTATATAATGAAGTATTATCTTAGAAGGTTTCGAGGCCATCTTCTTTTCAGACACCTCGGAGATTTATCTGAAATGGAATGAGAAGCAAGTTGTGATACTAATGGGTTTGAATGATTGTGGAGTTTGCTATGAAAGGATAGATATCTGGTTTGAGCTAAGTCAGAAACGTAAAGTATATTAAGATCTTTGTGGATAAGTTTGTTTGTGACGAAGTAAGGAGCATTTAGGATTTTTCTAAGGATTTTGGATTGTAAGGGTTGGATACGAGATGAATTGGATGGTTTAGTGGAGCCCCAAAGCTCAACTCCGTACGTCCAAATAGGTCTAATCACAGTTATGTATATTAGTCTTTTGTAATTGATTGGGAGCTTTGAACGTTTGTCAAGTAAATGTTGAAGTAGTCGAAAACGACGGGCAATTTCCTGTCGTTTTAGTCTTTTGTGTGGATTCCAAGTAATTTATATATTTGAGTGTAATTTTTTTCTTAATGCATTTAGCTTATATTTATTTCCAACTGAATTCCTTAATCTGGGCATTGTAAACTAATCATTCATAAGACCCATAAAATTCATTGATAATGACTAATTGGTTATTTTAAACAATAAAATTATTTTTTAATTTTTTTTTTTTTTTTAATGATTAAATTTATATTGAGAACTGCGTAAGAGAATAAACCGGTAGTTTCTTAACAGGAATTTTTCAATTATCTCATTTATGTATAAATGTATTTTTTATATTATACGTTTTGAGGTCTTCTTTTGTTTTATATATTGTATAAATGGAGACACTAACCTCCATAAAACACATTGTCATTAAGTGTGGCAATTTGTAATACTTATTCAATAAAGAAGTTTAAAAAAATTTCAATTCCTCTGATCGGAAAAAACAATACATCATGGATAAGTCAATCTACATAATCGACTGCTTTTCCCAATAAACATTTACATTTTAGAATCAAAAGGATCAAACTATTTAAACTAGTAGTTAAATTAAATAAACACAAATAAATTAAATACAAAACCTGAAGTATACAGAAAACACTTCGACAATATCATATCCTCCTTACCTCAACATTTATTAATATTCACAGACGGGTCCAAATCAGACACATCAACAGCATCTGCCTTTGTCACTCTTTAAACAACACATAAGTGCAAATTACACAAACTCTGCAGTATTGATAGGGCTGAAATAAATGCAATCGCTATGGCTCTGCGATATTCCTTAAACTCGCCCATTGAATATGTTGTGCTGGTGTCGGATTCACTCAGCGCTTTGAGGTCTATGATGAACATGTATTCAGATCTCATAGGAATACACTGCATTCTGGATCTCGTTAAGAAACTATATGAAGGAGGAAAATTGGTTTATTTCATCTGGTCACCAAGTCATATAGGTATAAGAGGTAATGATATGGCTGATAAAGCAGCAAAAGAAGCTCTAGTCCTCCCAGGACCTGGCAAAACCTTTCTAACGGCACCAGAACTTGCACGCCCACTTAGAGAGAAGGTATCCCAAGAGTGGCAAGCATTGTGGGATCACAGCCCGCCGAGTAAACTCATAAAAACTTTAGTGGTGAGTCTGTATTTGTAAGTTAACTTTTGGAACGCAGTCTAAATACCGTGTTTATTTAATCGTAGGGTCCTCAGAACTTCTTACATATTACTTATCACTGGTATTTTAAAAAGAAAAAAAAAATTCTATCAAAACATTCACTCTTGACTACAAAAACTCAACTCACTAACTTTTAAACTCCTGAATAAGTATAAAAGATAACTGCATTCTTTAAATAGTCCTTTTAAAATTCAAAGTGTTTCCCTTTTATGGGATTTCTTGCCCATTTTGATCCGAAAATTCATTTCAACACCATTTCTTCATCCTGTCTCGTACAAACCGTCAGAGAAAAAAGTTAAAAATATGAATAATTTTTTGTTTCACTTTTGTAATATACAATAGAACCTCACTAATCAAAATCTCACGCAGAAACCGGGGGAACATTATTTTCGGGGAATCCGTAATAATCCAGTAAACTTGTGCATGTCGCTATGTAAAAGGTTGGGTAGTTTTGGTTTTATGATATTAGCGGGTGAAAATGAAAGTGGTGTAAGTCAAGTTTTTTTTTATTTCGAGAAAATGAAGGTTTTGCAAACGTTCTCATTAAAAATTACATAAGCAAGTTGGAATGGACTGTGTTTCAATTTTAGACAACAATGCTTTGAAAGTTTATTAAACTGGTTAAGGCTATTAAGAAGGAAATGAAACCATGGAGCAGTTCCTACCGCAATAATCGCAGAGAAGTGATCCTAACGCGATTAAGAATTGGCCACTCCAGAACAACACATCTTCATCTTCTAACCAAAGAGGCTCCTCCCAATTGTGTAATGTGTGGAAATGTTTTATCAATAAACCATGTGATTACTGAATGCCCATACTACACCAAAAAGCTAGTCAAATTTGGAATACCTCGAAACATCTCAAAGGCGCTAGGCAACGACGAAAAAATGATTGAAAAAGTGATAGCCCTCCTTTATAGAGAAAAACTATATTACAAAATATAGATAAATTTCTATCGAGAACAGACGAGCGTTGATGACCTATAAGTTTTACGCTCCAAAAACTCTCAAATAAAAAAAATAAATAAATAAACAAACAATGATTATTTTAAATAAACAAAGTTGAGAGAAAAAAAGGGGTTTTTATACCTCCTAAATGGTTGGTCCTAACGACAAATATTATAAAACCAAAAATATCCTCCATTTTAAAGTTCCGAATTGGGCACTAACGTCGAATTTTCGATCCGAGCAACACTAACAGAGCTAGAGCGTGTCAAAAAAGATCCAACTCCTAAAAAAATGTAGGCAAAAGGTGACTTTTGTCATTCAGACCAATATAGCTCCTAAACGGTAGGCCCTAGCGACACATGTCACATAACAAAAAATATTGTCCATTAAATTTATGATAAGAAAACTACCAAAAAAGTTTCCATCCGAGCAACATCAACAGAGCCAGAGCTTGTCAAATTGATACATTTTTGAAAGTGAAAAAAACGTTACACCAAAAAAGTATGGATCTCCAGCCAAATGTCGTATCCATGTCAAAAAAAAAAAAAAACGAAAGGAAACTGCTCGTCGTTTTCGACTTCTTCAACATTTACTAGACAAACGTTCAAACCTTCCGATTTACGAGGACTCATTTACATGGCAGTTATCAGACCTATTTGGACATATGGAGTTGAGCTTTGGGGGTCAACTAAACCTTTCAATTCTTCCCGTATCTAATCCAAAATCCTTCGAAAATTCCTTAATCCTATTTACTTCGTTACAAGTGAACTTATCCATAAAGATCTTAATGTCCCATACGTTGCTGATTTAGCCCAAACCAGATACCTATTCTTTCATAGCAAACTCCAAAACCACACAAATCCACTAGTCTCTCAACTTACTTCCCATTCTATTCCCGGTAACCCTCCGAGGGACCTGGAAAGAAGATTGCCTAGAGACCTTCTAGTGTAGAATTTTTATTGCTACTGATGAGTAGTTCTTTTCAAGTATTGGCATGGTAATCATTAACAGCACACGTACTAGATGTATATATTTGTATGGTTGTAAATTTCAATAAATAAGAAAAAAATTATATAAAATAAAGTAAAGGCTCATCGGAATTTGTGTGTTATTGGTGATGAGGATTATCTGAACTTCATTGTTCTATCCATTTTCGAACCGGAAATTTCGAGGTAAATAGACCTTTTTCTGGCTATCATATTGCTGAATAAGTCTATGAAATTTTGTATACTTAAAAGTCGAAGTATACCGAC
Source organism: Euschistus heros (assembly GCA_003667255.2). Classification (NCBI taxonomy): domain Eukaryota; kingdom Metazoa; phylum Arthropoda; class Insecta; order Hemiptera; family Pentatomidae; genus Euschistus; species Euschistus heros. Next base: position 334,290 of record RCWM02000572.1, on the reverse strand, counting down.
ATAGCTTATCACACGACTTCACTACGGAACTAAACACGGACCATAAAACAGTTTTGAATTTACATATGACGATTTCTAAACAACGCTGTTAGGATGCTTGACACCAGGATTCCGCATGAACTTACAACAAAAATTTTAATTGACCGAGTGAAATTTACTCCTTAAAGGAACTGAAATCGAACTTTTTTTCTTTACAAATAATTAAATAATTAAGTACGGGTGATAAATGAAGACGATACTGATTTTAAGAAGGTATTGTAAAATATACGTCCATCGTAAGCTGGTCAAACCAATAATTCGACTATCTACCGTCAACAAACTGATGTGATTGAAGCAGTTGATTCAAGAAAACAATACTCAACAAATCATTGGTGAATCGGTGAAAATTGGAAAAGCTTGGCTAGGTAGTTTTAATCCATCCCTCATCTTTCTCCGTCCTACTATCATTTGTTTCAGCCTCTGTTATAGTTATAGAGCAGTCTTTTTTTTTTTTAATATATATAAATTTATTGAAATTTACAACTATACAAATATGTATATCAAGTAAATGAGCTGATAATGATTGCAATGACATGTAACAACTTGAAAAGAACTACTCATCAGTAGCACTTCAATAAAATTTTACACTAGACGATCTCTAGGCCATCTTCTTTTCAGACGCCTCGGACGATTATCGGGAATGGAATCGGAAGCATGTTGAGAAACTAATGGATTTGAGTGGCTATGGAGCTTCTATGAAAGGATAGGTATCTGGTTTGGGCTAACTCAGCAACATATTGAACATTAAGGTCTTTATGGATAAGCTTATTGGTGACAAAGTAAGAGGCATTTCGAAGGATTTCAGATTGTAAGGATTGGATACACGATGAATTGAATGGTTTAGTAGAGCCCCAAAGCTCAACTCCGTACGTCCAATTGGTATAAACCAAGTCATGTAAATGAGTCTTTTGTAATTAATTGGGAGGTTCGATCGTTTGTCTAGTAAATGTTGAAGTAGTCTGTAACGACGAGCAGTTTCTTGTCGCTTTAGTCTATAGAGCAGTCTTCAAAAGATGCTTGTGCAAAGCACTTGGTTCAATTCTTTCCCCAGAAATCTCAGAACATCTAAATTGGATATGCGAATTCATGATCTTAAGTCGATTTCTAGGTTAGTGAAAGTGTTGATGAACCAGATTATTTAATCAATATAAATCGATTCTTCTCCCGAAAGATGAAAATTAAAAAGAAAAAAAAAAAAAAAAAATATATATATATATATATATATATATATATATATATATATATATATATATATAATGTAATAATAATTATTGCTTTAAATAGAATTCAAAATAATTCTCTTAAATGAACAATCCTAACATCAAATTGTTGAAGATTGTTAAGTGTGAATTTAAAGGAAAAGGTTTTAATTATGTTATTAACTTTTTTTGATTATATTTTGAAGATAGCAATTCTTTAAAAGTTTTTATTTTGTATATTTTTTCTTTCATTGTATATAATGATTACATTTACATATTATTATATTCAATAGTATTCTACTCTAAGTTTCAGATTATTTTTTTTTTTATTTTTTTTTTTTTTTTTGTACAGCATGTAATTTTGTGAATAAAAAAAAAAGGTAAGAAATAAAGAGAAAAAAAAGAAAAAGATAACAAATGCTATTTGATGTTTACTAATTTATTTCTTCAATAATTATTGCTTTTCTAATAAATTTGGTTTGCCTTTTTAGTCATCACATGGATGCAGGGACCGAAAAAATCTGTTTATAATCTTTATCGATATAAGTAAAACTTTTATATAAAAGTGTAGACCAATAGAAATTATTTTTTTTTTTTTTTGGACTTTTAATTTTATACCGTAGAACTTATATTGAACTGTTATTTCAGAACTTTTATGAATAAACCCTTTTGAACAAAAGTTTTTTTCAATCAGTTGTTCTAAGAAAGTTACGTGAATAAGTTCCATTAAGAAAGTATTTTGCTTTTACGATTCTATTGACAGAAAACTTAATTATATTATATTAATCTTACAACGTACTAAGTAAACAAAAAGAGATTTGAAACAAAATAAAATTTTATATTTAAAAAAATCAAACGAATGAACTTTGAAACGATTTAGCCGATCTTCATAACATTCAATAATCAAATCCCTACATGGTTACCAACATTTTCAAAGAGTGCTAATAGTTAAAATATAACGATTTAAGTTTCAGCGATATTGGGGGGGGGGGAGAGATAGGATAAATAATAATTTCATAAATACAGCCGATTTATGATAAAAATTGATAGTCATTGATTTTTTTATATAACTCTTAACAATTTCATAGTATGAAAACTGAAAAGAGTGTTAATTGGTATTTTAGGATGGCAGCTGATTTTCATAAAATGGGTTAATCAATTTGGATCCTTTGAGAATTGTTAATGGATGTCTAAGAAATTTGATTACCTAATTTTATAATAATCAAATGTTTTAAAAATACAACTTTAGACTTTTCCAACTCCCCTATTTGTTTGTACACTGCAAATATAATTTAATATTAATTATTTGTATATGTAACCTGGAAGTTGGTCGCCCAAATAAAAACCTCAATCTACAATCTATATGTAATTAGATAGTAAATTTTATCTCAGAAATTTCATTTATCAACTAAACATTTTATTTATCAACTAAACAGCCATAGCAATATTTTTTTCTATATGTCTCTCTCTTTTTGTTTTTTTAATCTTGTATCTAGCCTTCAATTTTTTTATTTTAGGATAAATATAATCAGGATTTTAAATTATTTGGCACTTTTATTTGGATTTTTTTCACTCTGACTGTGAAGCTGAATTCATTGTAAAAAACTGTGGATGAGTGTATCAAAGATTAAAAGAACATATAAGAGCAAATATTTAATTCATATGACGCAGAATTCTAACTTCGCTGTCTATTTTTATGAAAATAACCATAGAGTCAACAAAGATCCGGGATTGAAACTAATATATCGCGTAGAAAATTCAATATTTACGAATCATTGAAAATAATAAAATCGTTCTTAACCAATCTAGAATTTTTTTTTATTTTTTAATGACCAAGCAAACATTTCCAATAGTTCCATTTATAAAATTTATTCTAGTAGGAACAGAAAAAAACCAACCAGTCATAAGAAAATCTTAAAGAGTTGTCCATCCCTCTATCTAATTAATTTTTTGCTACTCCTCTTAAAACTCATTGTCAGTCTGCTTTAGGTCCTGATTTCTTGCATTTTGCATTCTTAAGTATCAACATGTTTAATTTATTTTCTTGAATTTTAAAATTTTTACAGTGTAAGGTATTGGGAACCTCATAGCCAGTGGTATTTTAAATTTATAAAAGCTAAAAGATTTATTATGAAAAAAAAAAAAAATGCCAATTCTACTATTTACATAAAGGTTGAAAGAAACTTGTATGAATGAAAGAAATAGACTCTAGCTTCTAATTTGTGGCAAAGAAAATTTCGAACATTTTGGACATGGCATCAAAAATTATATCAATAATTTCTTGTTGCCCCTTTGAAGATATTGTTTTTTTCAGAGATTATTTATTTTTTTTTTTTTAAATTCATGCAAAGTATTTATCAACTATTGAAAATATTCTTGTTATGCTGTTGTTTGTATCTCCTAAAAAAAAATTGTACTTTATACACACCAAGTCGACGCCTTTTATATTTTATTATAATTTTTAATTTATCAAAACGATATATGGTAGTATGTTGATGTACTAAATACTATAATAAGATCAGTAAGTATTTTGATAGTTTTAATATAATTATAACCACTTTTAATCACTATAATTCGAAGTTATATTAATTCCAATTCAGCCACACGGTTGGCATTCCACTTAAAAGTATTAAGCGAACCTACCTTGAAGCCCATGCTGCTACAACCTGCTGTACCCTGCTGCAAGACGATAAAGACCTGATGACGGTTAGTAAAGCACTGCGGGGCGGCGTTCCCTCCCTAACTATTTATCGTCGGGGCCGTGGGGGTGGCGAAAGCTATCCCTCCTCCTCTTACACAAGGGAGGATCTCTTCGCCAAGGACGACCTTCGACCTACAAGGGTATCCGGATTGGCGGACCGGAAAGGAAAACTAAGTCCTTCTTGAAAACATACCGTAATAATTAATAATTGTTTTTATTTTATACTTTACTGATATTTATAACTACAGTAGAACTAACCCGACCTCTAAGGCACCACGTTCAGGACGGAATGGAGAAAAAGTCGGATTAACCGGAAATTATCATGAAGCAGATGTTTTTCATATTTAAAAGTGTATTATATAAATTGTATTAAAATAATTAAGTTATAAACCAATATACTATGTTTGCATACAAATGTTTATCCAGCTACTAATGTATAGAAGCAATGGCTCTTTTGACACTGCATTGTGTTTGTTCTATACCAAACTAACTCATTCTTAAAATCATTCATAAGACAAATTTTTTAAAGGTCTTTTATAAAAGCAATCTAATATCCCAACATTATTTATTTAAAAACCATATTATATTAACAATGATTTTCTAAAATGGGCAACGTTTCATGGCTATTGCCACATTTTCAAGCCCTAAAACAAGCGAAAACATACATGTACGACAAATACGAATTAAATATTGATAATGTGAAATAATATTCATTTCAGTACACAACATATATAATTAATGAATTACCTTTTATGTCCATTAATATACGGATCCGTCTGATGAACAAATAAAATCATTTAATGACCAAAAAAGTCAAGTCCTGGTATTGCATCTTGTCTTATCTACATATATTAAAACTCAAATGAATAAACAAATAAAAACATTACAAATATACAAAAAACAAATAAATAAAAAATATGAAAAATGTACAATGTTCTATCATATTGTTATGATTTTGCAAAACAAAGGTCTTTGTTAAGGACGTGTTAATCGAAAACCGTAAAAAAACAAATTTCATTTCATCCTCTTTTTGACAGAATTCTGAAAATTTGAAAGCCTGTATCATAGTCCCCGTTTAAGCTGCAGAGCTTATTTTCTGCTCAAATTATAGTAAATTTAATTTAGACTGATTTTTAATATAATAAGGTTTTCTTTAGAACCAACCATGCAGCATATATTTTGGGGAAACGTTAAAAAGGAAGAAATATATTACGATTTGGCGCTAGCAATCAGCGAGCGGTAGCTCTATAAGATTCAAAATTTGGATTTTTGTACACGCGCAAAACTCTAAAAAATATATCAAAAAAGCAAAACTACATTTTGCATACCGAAATATACAATGTTAATGTACTATTAGGGATTTCGCGAATAGTCTGCATCCCACCAGAGGGTCAAATTACCCGGAGTAATTAGTGAGATACTTAATATTAATAATACTTAACATTGAAAAGTAATATTCAATAATGTTTTAAATATATATTTTTTTTTAAATATAGCTATACTTATGATCAAAATTTTTTGTAATAACATAGTATAATTCTTTTTTTTTTTAAATATTAGGTTAGTCTATTAAAAATAAAAGTTAATTGGAACGTAACTTTCTGAAAAGAAATAATATTGAGGACTGGATAGATGTTGAATAATTAAAATTAATTAATAAATAGAATATTCAAGCTTTCTCTCACATTCACACCGCCATTGTTACGGCTATTATACCACTAATAGTTTATGTGGTTTATATTCATTTTATTTTTTACTTTAATGATATTCCATTAATCCTTGTTAAACAGATCCGCTACCTAGGACTCTATCTGGTCAAACGACTTACTTGGAACCCACCTACAAGTCTAAATCGATAAAAAATACCCGTCGTTTTCGGCTTCCTTAGCATTTATTAGACAAGCGTTCAAACCTTCCGGTTAAATACAAGAGACTCATTTACATGACAGTAATTAGACCTATTTGGAGACATGGAGTTGATCTTTGGGGCTCAACTAAACCTTTCAATTCTTAGGATTGATGAATTAAGTGAAACTTCTATTGAGACTATGGGGCTATTGCATTTTAAATTTGTTTCCCATAGGAACGGAAAAACCCAATGAGTCATAAGGGAAACCCCATTGTAAATGTAAAACTTAACCTACCTGCCCCCCCCCCCTTTTACTTCCCATAAATTCAGTGTTTTAGTTACCTCAAAGGTGAGTGCCTATGCTTGATTTCTTGTCTTATCTTTTTAAAAAACTTTAGTATATATAATCTATGTAACATAGTACTGATGTGTTGAAAAAAAAAAAAAAAAAATTTGTATGTTTTAGAACTGAAGATAAATATTTAGCATTCGAAACTAGTTTTCAAATAAAATAATCTCAATAGAAGTGGCACTTAATTCATCAATCCTAATTGTATTGATCCTTCTATATCATCATGCGTACCTCAAGTGAGTCTTTCAATTCTTCTCGTATCCATTCCTTACAATCCAAAATCCTTCCTAAAATTCTCAATACTCCTTACTTCTTCACATATAAATTTATTGATAAAGATCTTAATGTTCAATATGTCCGCTGATTTAGCCAATCTACTATAGGTATCAAGGATAATTCTCCTTTCATAGTAAACTCCTTAACCATAAAAATCATTAAGTCTCTCAACCTGCTTCTCATTCCATTCCCGATAACCCTCCGAAGTGTCTGTAAAAAAATATGGCATCTAGACCTTCTAGTATAGAACTTTTATTAAAGTGCCACCAATGGGTTGTAACAGACCATGTTACTGTATTCATTTTTCTACACATTGACTGATATTATTACAAAGATTAAAAAAAATATATAAATTTGTCCGTTGTTATATATTTTTGGCTCCATTTATTTATTTTTCTATTTATTAAAATTTACAATTGTATAAAAAAAAAATCTAGTAACTGTAGTTACAACGTTCATAATAATATACCGGTAGCTTGTGAAGCAATCTTCACTTGTTGCACTTTAATAAAAGTTCTATATGAAAAGGCCTGATACCATCTTCTTTTCCGATGGCTCGGAGGGTTTTTGGGAATAGAATGGGAAGCAAGTTGAGAAATTAGTGGATTTTAATAGTTATGGAGGTTAGGTACTATGAAAGGACAGGTTCTGGTTTAGGATAAATCAGCAACATATGGAGTATTAAGATCTTTATAGATAAGAGAATAAGTAAAGAGCATCAAGATTTTTTAGAAAGATTTTGAAATGAAAGTACTGAATGCTATATGAATTAGATGGTTTAGTGGATCTCAACTCTGCATGTCTCAAAAAATCTTATTTCTTTTATATAAATGAGTCTTTTGTAATTAATTGGCATCTTAATGCGTTTGTATAGTAAATGACGAAGATGTCGAAAACGGCGAGCAGTTCTTTGTTTGTGGATTCCAAGTAATATATTTTTTCTATACGTTTTCCAGTTGGAGTTCTAGGCAGTTATTCCGCTATTTATTTTATTGGTTGAATTTAAACCTTCTAATTTTAAAATTATTTGGATTATTGCTTCAATAAAATATTCCCCTCTTTTTATTGACATATTTTGAATAAGAAAAAACAATAGAAAAATAATTGATTGTTTTCTATTATACACAAAATAATAAGACCCTTTTTCTTTGTTTCTTTTACACACAAGCTCCGCAAATTCTTTCCTTCAACATACTTCATAATTATCCGTTCCTATCTTAGTGATAGAACTTTCCAAGAAAACCATAAATTTTCCTATTCTCCCCTATTTACCCAATCTACCGGTGTTCCTCAAGGTAGTATCCAAGCCTCATCCTCTACACGGTGTAAACAGCTGACATCCCAACTGATCCTACCACAACTCACAACTTATGCTGATGACACATGTGTATTATTAGTAAACAATGATCCCTTCATTGCCACCCAAACACTCCAATCCCATATCCTAAACATTCAAGAATGGTGTCAAAAATGGAGAATCAAAATAAACCCAAACAAATCTCACCAAATAACCTTTACCCTTCATCGTAAACCCACGACTTCCTGTCCAATAGTATCCTTTAATGATATTCCACTAATCACTGTCGAACAGATCCGCTACCTAGTACTCCACTTGGACAAACGTCTTACTTGGAATCCACATGCAAGACTTAAGCGACAAGAAACTGCTCGTCATTACAGACTACTTCAACATTTACTAGACAAACGATCAAAGCTCCCAATTCATTACAAAAGTACTGTTAATAATAATAAGAAGACTGTTATTAAACCTATTTGGTCGTACGGAGTTGAGCTTTGGGGCTCTACTAAACCATCCAATTCATCTCTTATCCAATCCTTACAATCCAAAATCCTTCGAAAAATCCTAAATGCCCCTTACTTTGTGACCAATAAGCTTATCCATAAACACCTTAATGTTCCATATGTTGCTGAGTTAGCCCAACCCAGATACCTATCCTTTCATAGTAAGTTCTATAACCACTCAAATCCATTAGTTTCTCAATTTGCTTCCCACTCCATTCCCGATAATCCTCCGAGGCGTCTGAAAAGAAGATGGCCTAGAGATCTTCTAGTGTAGAATTTTATTGAAGTGCTACTGATGAGTAGTTCTTTTCAAGTTTTTACAGGTCATTGTAATCGTTATCAGCTCATTTATTTGATGACATATTTGTATATTTTTAAATTTCAATAAATTTATATATATATATATATATATATATATATATATATATATATATATATATATATATATATATATATATATATATATATATACGTATAAATAAAAATTCCTTTACAAGATTTTCTCATCCTTGTGCTTTTAGAAGTCAAATTATCGGTTTTACTTTTTTTTTTTTTCTTGCTTATTCATTTCCTATATCCATTTAGAGAACATAATAGTCAGGGCAGCCTGCTTCAAGTTATGATTCATGCCATGTATATTTTTAACATAGTTTCTTTTAACTAAGGAAGAATTTTTTAGGGGGAAAATAATATAGAATTTCTTATTTTCTTTACATTACAACTGCTGGGAAGAGGGGCTTATCAAAATTGTCTACCTCTATCCCGCAACCAACCGGTTCCCAATGCGTCGTCTCTAAAATATTAAGAGATGATAAAAGAAAGCAAAATTATAAACAAAAAATTTTATTTATAGAATTCAACCTTACTAGATTAGGATACAACAATAATTTTGTCAGCGATCAAACAAAAAAAAAATATGGAAAATTGTAAATTAAACAAGAATGTTAACAAATAAAAAGTCTAATATAAAATCGACTTTTAAATTAAACTAGCACTATTTATTAATCAATTTGATATAATTCGTAAATTTAATTAATTAATTTAATTTTAATTTTAGTTAAACTCTGTTCGAGTAATTCGAACGTTTTTTTTTTTTTCTCTCAGATATATTAAGATCATTAGTTGCAGGTGTACTAAGGAGCCATGTTTCGGCCGCATAAGTCAATAGGCCTTAGAAGGGTTTTATAAAATCTGATTTAAGTAGTTTTAAAGAGTAGACAAGATTTAAAGAGGCGTGAGTTTGCATAATAAGCCTCGTTGCTGGCTGGTTATTATCCCGTTATTAATTTCACTCATAATTTTATTTTCGTTATTAAGTTCAGCCCGATATTGGTATATGAACTGACATTTTCAAACCTAAATCCAGTTAATAGATGATAAAAACCAAAATTAATATCTAGCGAATATTAGAGATTTTAATCATCACTTTACTAATATAATGCTTGAAATGTTGGTTGTTTTTAAAGGCTTTTTTTTTTGTATCTCACCTGACCCATTGCTTTTCTAACTAAGCAGGAAGGATATTGAAGACAGGTTTCGCATAAAAAATTATACTTTCTCGCATATCTTAAAGTGGTAAGCTTTAAAGTCGGAAAAATGTTTCCAAATATGTTCTTCAGTTGGTACATATTTCCATATGTTTTCTCATAAAAGTAGGTAATCATACTAATCTCAATGCATGCATGCTTTTTATATACAATGTATATAATGACGTCGTAAAGAATAGAGAATTTCATTCTATCTATATATTTCTTCAATGCCACAATTAATAAAAGATAAATAAAAATATTCCAGTAAATAAATAAATATAAAACCTTGGAAATGACAGACTTTGACAGGAGTTGATCTAGATTGATTAAATCACCCCTCTAGATAATAAATTATTCCCTTATTAGATATTTAATTATACTGGCAGTGGTTTGGAACCTTCTACATTATTTAATATTTAAATGAATAAACCAGTTTAATTGCGGTTGGAATTAAAGTCTGTTTACTCTGATTGGAATGGTTATATTTGAACTATTCAATTGACTTAAATTACTTGAATTCATTGTTATCACTTTCTATTGTTAATTAGCTTATATACTCTTCATTGTCAATTGAATTGTGGGTTCAGTTAAATAACCGATCTGTCTTCAATTAATCCAATGGTACAGTATCAGAAAAAGTGAATGGGTTTTGTGAAAGTTGTTTAGCTCATCTGGATATTAAAATAAAATTACAAAAAAATAATGTAATTTAAAGAATGAAAAACGTGTTCAAGTTTAGTACCATCCGATTTGTTATGTCTGTTTTTCTCTAGATATATTTTTTCCGTTATTGTACTAGGTATGCAAAGTTATGCAATTCTTCTCTTTGGTGTGATTTTTTAATTTTTTTTTATTTATTTATTTAATTTTGTTTATTGAATAATAAGTAGAAATTTACAACTGCATTACAAAAATACAACGAGTAAATATGCTGTAATTTCAATGCAGAGTAATGAATGACATGATAGACTTGTAGAGAGCCTACCCAATGGTAGCACTCTGATGAATGCTTTACAATACCAGGTATGCAAGTTTAAAATGTCGTTTATTTTTTAAAATATATACACAGTAATTTAAAAAAAAGTATAATATATTTTATTCAAAGTACTGACCCTCGCTTTCTACACATTTTGTCCATCTCTCGGGCAATATATGGATACCATTCCAAAAGAATGCTTCATCTTTATTTGAAATCCATTCATCGAGCCATTTTCGTACGTTTTCGAAATTGTTGAAGTGTTACTCCGCCAATGAGTGTCCCATCGATGAGAAGAGGTGATAATCAGAAGGCGCCAGGTCAGGTGAATACGGCGGGTGGGGTAGGGTAGTGGGGTAGGTGTCCTGGCGTTACCCATGATTTTTTTCGTTTGGGATTCTGAAAATAAATCCATTTTTCATCGCCAGTTACAACTCGATGCAAAAAACCCTTTCTTTCGTGGCGTAAAAAGCAGCATTTTGCACACAGTTTTTCGTTTTTTTTTCCATCTGTCGTTCGTCCAATTCATGTGGAACCCATTTTCCAACCTTTTGAATCTTTCCCATAGCTCTCAGGCGATCGGAAATGGCTTGCCTAGTGACATTCAACTGTTCTGCCATCATTTGTTGGGTTTGGGTATTGTCTTCGTCTAATAAAGATTGCAATTCGAAGTCCTCAAACTTTTTTGGTCGATTTTCTCGTTTTGGATCAGTAACATCAAAATCACCACGTTTGAAACTTTGAAACCAACGTTCACATGTCCTGACGGTTGGAGCAACATCGCCATAAGTCTCAACAAGAATTCGATGACATTCAGATGCCTTTTTCTTTTGATTAAATAAGAAAATCATGACATGCCGCAAATGCTCTTTATTTGGCTTAAAATTAGACATTTTTAACACCAAAGAAAGGTATTATACGTCCACGTAAACGACTTAAAAACAACTGACTTTTGTAAACAAATGACTAACAAACAAAATAGTGTTTAGAGATAAGCAAATCCTTCAATAGGCTAAGAGCGCATTCTATTGGAATTAAAACGACATTTTAAACTTGCATACCTGGTAGAAGATGATTCCGAGCCGAGGCCATCTTCTTTTCAGACCCCTCGGAGGATAGCCATAGGAATGAAAAGGGAAGTAAGTTGAGAAACAAGTGGATTTGGATAAGTATTTAGTTTATTGTGAAAGGAAAGGTATCTGGTTCGTGCCAAATCAGCGACATTTGGGATAATAAGGTCATTGTGGATCAGTTCATTTGTGAAAAGGTAAGGAGCATTAAGAATTTTCAATTGGATTGATTGAATGCAGGAAAAATTAGATAGTTTGGTGAGACTCCATAACTATTCATTAAGTCCAAATAGGTCTGTTAATGGTCATATAAATGTGTTTTTTGTTGTCAATCAGTTGATCAGAACGTTTGTCAAGTAAGGGTTAAGTTATGATACCATTCTTTAAGAGAAGTGATAAGTGATTTAAGTGTCTGGGATGCAGCAAATGGATCATCATAGTCTGATTAAACGCCGCACATAGGGGTATTTAATTAATCTAGGCGGCCAAAAGTCGATTTCATAAAATTCACAGAAGGTTAAAAATACCAAGCTGTTTATAAAGTTAGATAAACAGAGGATATTATGTGACCCTTGTCCCTTCCTTCCCTGCAATACCTAAGTCGTACGATTAGTCGTAACTGTCCCATTCCCTCATGCCAACGGATCTCTAATTATTTTATAAGTGGAATGGCTTCAGTTAAAATAAGTTTTCTTATATTTAGTGATATTCTTCATGAATAGAGTTATTGATCTGAAAACTGCAGGTGAGAATACACACTTTTGAAGTGGTTATTATTTTATCAATTAATGTGCCAGTGCCATTTCGGCTGTTTGAAAAGTAATGTTTTTTTTTAACCACATTTTAGCATATTTTAGTGTTTTTGTTGTACTTCAGGGTGCGTCCCGGCTGTTATTTTTAATTTATTAGAAAGATTGGAACTTTGGTAAAATAATAATTTTCAAATCAGCCGCACCTAACTGCACCTTTTCGATTAAAGCGTCACCAAACATGACGATGAGAAAATTACAAAATATTAAATTAAATTTTAAAATAACGGGGCCTTCAATTTTCTTTGTATGTGTCTATTGGTTCAGGAGGAAGAAGAGTGTCCCGAAAATCGTCGAAGAATAAAATACAGGAGCAAAACCTCCTAATTTCGAACTAAAATTAGATAAACTTAAGACATCTTTTAACTACAGACTATTGGCAAATATTTTAGTGACCAGTTAAAGGACATAAAGTACCAATTTCCTGTTTAAAATCTAATTTTAATCAGAAATGGAAGAAAGCTGATAAAATAAAATTAAAAAAAAATCCTTTAAAAAAGACGATTGGCTGCTAAAAATATTTAAAATACTTACTTTAATTAATAAAATTCATTAAAAAGCACCATATTCACACTGAAAAACAACTATTATACTGTGAAACATATCGTGTACTTACTCTCATTGACGCAAATGTGTGTAATGCCGTCACATCAGCATCAACGATGAAGTCCTACATTTGTGTCGCAACCTTTAAGGAATTCAATGATTTGATAAAAAAATAATAAAAATTATGTTGATGCCGATGCTCTTTCTGGTGGTTTATCTATATTGCATGCCAGGAATTGTATGTTCGAAAGCATATTGCATCTCTCATACTAACGTTCTGAAAAAATGTGGTAGCTATGAACATATACTGACAAAGAAAATAATATTAGATTAGATGCATATATCTGTGGTGTTGATTTCTATTTGTTATACCAATTTAAAGTTATCATTGAAGTGAAATCAAGTGGCCATAGGGTACATTTACAAACGTTTGAAGATTGACGTTAAATATCAAAATTATAAACAAGCCTTTATCCACTTACGATGCATAAAATTCTTATTCACGATGCACTTTGATAAAAAAATCACTGTTGCCAAAACGGTAGCTCTTCGAAGAAGTCGTTGAGGCACACAACAAACATTTCAAGCTAAACCAACAGAATTTTACACGAAAATTTTCCAGGAAGGAATTTTTAAGTATGTTAAATAAACTTTTTTTTCTTTCTTTTTTTTCATAAAACTTTTCTTTTTCTTAGCTTAATATGATTAGCAAATATATTTTCGACGGTATACTGGGATTAAATAATTTTGACCACCTAGATTTGTAAAATACCCCTATGTGCGCCGTTGTCAACAGTACAGACTGTGAGGATAGTAATAGGATGCGTTTGAGTTATTTTACTTTGGAAAATAATTGTTTATCTTGTTTATAATGGCGTTAAATTAGATAGGATAAGTATTTTTTTTTTTAAGTTTAATTTCTCTCGAAATTTTGCTCTAGCCTTAGACGTAAAGATAATTTTATTTACTTTCCATAAGAAATCGAGAACTATTATAAATCATTTATTTACAACTACAAATTTTAAAACTAAATCTCTCATGCTGGAAAATGCCAGGAGGAGACCGGAAAGAAACTGGATCAGAGACCTACTTACATAAAAGTAAATCAAAGACAAGGAAGGGGTGCCACTGGGCACCCCTCATAGTCTAACATGCCAATTTTTATTTTATATTCTGATTTCAGCTCATCCGCTGATTGTCAATTGAGTATTTGACAGATGCAGATCTCAAAAATAAAAATGAAAAAAATAATTAAAAACAAAATTAATAAAAAAAACAACAACTTTACTCTTAAATCTAATAACTGCAAGCTATATATTCTTAATTGGAAGATAAAGAAATTCGATCAATGCATCATTCTGCCGGAATTGAGAAACTAACGAAATCTGTGGAGCCGGACAAAGTACCATTTTATTATACTTTTTTGGTACTGTTGTAAGATACGAAGCTACTTAAACTATACACTGTATTTTTAAACTAAACAAACATAGTTTGATATCAGCAATGGTATTCGGCAACTGTTGGGATATCTCTTTCAAACTTCTGCCTTGGTTGAATTCACTGATGTCTTAATTTATACAGATTCTTTTCCAATCGTTGTTAGCTATGATAATCTGAACTTCATTGTATAAAACTATAGAGCCATCAAAGAGCTTCGTTTATGAGTCATTGTGATGCTGCTTACAGTGGCGGACCCACAGAACGAATCTCGACTTTTGCACTCTGCCTTTAGTGGGTTGGTAACGTTAAGTAAAATCTGTCCTTCCTGCTCTAGTTAGAGAGCATGAGTACATTGTTTAACTATTTATTGATATTTAAAACTGTATAAATATACAATACTGTATACATTGATATATACAATAAATAAATTTGAGAATAATGATTACATGTTACGAACTACTCACGATCATAAGATCTCTTGGCCATCATCAGGAGGATTATCGGGCATGGAGTGTGAAGCAAGTTGGGAGACTAATGGATTCAAGTGGGCATGGAGTTTATTATGAAAGGATAGATACCTGTTTTGGCTAAATCAGCAACATATTGACCATTAAGTTCTTTATGAATAAGTTTGTTTGTGAAATAATAAGGATCATTGAGGATTTTACGAAGGATTTTGTATCGTAAGGATTGTATACGAGAAGAATTGAAAGGTTTGGGGAGCCTTATAAGGACGTTAACCTCAACAACCAACAAACATTCAATAAAACCGGTGGTTTTTTGAAGAAAGTTAAATTAAAAAAAAAATAATCATTATATTATTTAGTTGTTATTAAATATATATTTCATAAACCTACTATTTTTATTTATTTTATTTTATTTTTTTTAATGTACTCTTACACTACTTCCATGTTCGTTGATCAATATTATTAGTAAGAACTTATTATTAAATGCCAAGTAGATTTTTCATCCAATAATGTTGCTTTTTGAATAATTACTGTAGATATACCTATTGGTAGTTCGAAAAAAAAAAAAAAAAAAAAAAAAAAAAAAAAAAAAAGCTTGAACGATAGTGGTGAGGTTAAATGGCTGAAGTTCCATTAATATTTCACAGTTCGAGTTGAGAGCCACGCGTGCGTTGAAGCACGCTCGAGTTCTTATAACTACTATAATAATCGTGCCAATCTAATTATATCGTTTTTTACAAAAAATCTTACAAACTAAATATATATATAGTTAAATAAGCTTACTCCAACTTAGACTTTTAAAAAAAGGTTTATTTCAAATTACAATAAATATGACACTTGTGCCTAACAATGACTGACTAATAGCTATAAGACGTGTCGAACTGACCACTACAATCCTAGCTTACTTCTATATTCCGTCCTAAAAGACGAGGTCATATATAGGGGTTGTTATCGGAGTGAATAAGGAAGCGAAGGGTGAAGGAATTGTGTAAGGAGTGATGACCTTTTACAAAGATTATATTAATGATTGGTCTTAGCTATCGGTGTGAAAGTAAATAGTGAAATAAGGAATTGTGTAAGGAGTGATGACCTTTTACAAAGATTGCTGTTTTAGCTATCGGTGTGAAAGTAAATAGTGAGATAAGGAATTGTGTAAGGAGTGATGACCTTTTACAAAGGTTACTGTTATAACTCTTCCCTTCTTTAAGATTTGTTATCTCCTGGTAACAATTTTTGCTAAAATGTTGATTCATACACTTTAGATAGAATAATTTTACAAGAGTCCTCAGTGAATGGAGCACTGGGTGTCAATACTTTTTGTGTTTCCTTATATCTATAATAGTATACATATGCGGTTATAATAATGATTAACAGTATAATAGTGATAATAATTGAATAATAATAATACACTGCGATATTTTCGCTAAATCTAAGAATGTTGAGTGTTGGTATAGTTACATTTGTGGTATTTAAGTTTAATGTTTCTGAAATTGATACATCATAAAATGGTTGTAATATGTTGTGATAATTGTGATAATAAATTTGTGTTAATGTGGGGTAACAATCATTTATGCCTATATTTATCAGACTTACTTTAGGTAAAAATTGGCTAATATTATTACAATTGGTTATCTTACTTATATTATAAGTTAAATATTGTTTTGTAACATCCAGGTATCTTATATTTTTATCTAATCTATGCTTAAGTTTACAAGTTTTTACATTGCCATTTTGAATTATTGAATAAATACAACTGTTATTAACTTTAATAAGATTTTTACAATAATATTCCTCCTCGTATATACAGTCTGCTGTAAAAATGTTGTTTTGGTTTTGAATGTATAAATCGTTGTCAAGCTCGATTTCGTAAAATGTGCCATTAATATATTTAGGTACTGTATGAACTACGTATCCTTGGTATTTGTTCTCGTGAGTTGGTAGTCTTATAAAAGTATGAATTACCTTCTTGTGTGTTGAACAAAATATTTTACTATTTGCCCATAAAATTTCTGTATTGTTAGATACTAAATGGACTTTGTTAGGAAGATTTTTCAAAACGTTAGTCATAATACTGGAATGAATTATACCTAATTTGCAAAATTCTAGTGATAGAGTTATTTCTTTTACTTGGTTTAGTAATTGAGAAATATGTATGTATAAATTATAAGCGTCTTCATTTGTTTTTAATGTCATCGTATTATTGGTGATAAGCTCGAAATTTTTATTTAGTGTTTTAATTTTATTTTTATAATCAGATATTAATTGTTTGTCGATATTAACTGAGGTTTCTATATTATGTTCAATTCTATAATTATTTTCTTCTATCGTTCCTATTATTTTATCGTAGTGTGCTTTATCATTGGCATCCATATTGCCAGTTAGCCAACTAATTATATTTCCTAAACCGTTAATTAATCCTCTTTTTGTCCTATGCTTATATTGTAATAGTTCTAATTATTGGTTAAATCTTTTAGTATAGAATAAAGATAATGTCCTTTAAAAAATTTTTAAATGGTTATATATGTTCTCTAATTCAATTTCTAAATAACTAATGTTGAAGAAATGATATGTTTCAAAATAAGAATTTATAACTTTTATATCATTTATATAATAATGAAGTATTCCTGGCGAGTTAGTCAGATCATGCACTTCAATCGTTTGGATCTTCTCCATCAGAGCTAGAACCATGATCAGAGTTGTGAGCTTGCATAGAGGCGTCATCTGTAACATAGGTTTTACTCTTATTTTTCGTTGGTCTTTTGATATTGTCGATATGGGTGGTTTGTTTTCGTTTTCCTTTTACTATGATGTTCACTTTCCTAAACTTATTCCGGCTTTTAATTTTTGCTTGTGTATTTTTCAAATATTCTTCGTCTCCTAGAATTGGTGGTTCTTCCCGATCTCTATTCAATTTATCAGTTCTATCCGCTTTCTCTTTAGTAATTTTGTTTTTAATTATTTCATGTATTAGTTGTAAGTCCTTATGGTACTTTTGAACATAGGCTTCTGTTAAATCTATTTCTCTATTTTTTAGATTATTTATTGTTCCGAATGCTATCTCATTAGGGGTTAGTTTAAGATTAGAATTAAGCGTATTGTTAAAAGCTATAATTGCTATTCTTAACTTTTCTCCGAATTTATAATTGTGCTGGTCCGAGATTGACCTCAAAATTTCTCCTAATGTTGCATGAGTTTTGTTTAATAAACCGAGTGAGTTTGAATGGTTACTTGATGTATAATGTAATAAAATGTCATTCTTTTCACAGAATTGTTTGACTAGTTTATTTTTCATTTCTGTTCCTTGATCGAGTGAAATTTGTAGCGGTGTGGGGTAAAATAATAAATAGCTTTTTATTCCTTCGCAAATATTAATCGCATTGTGATTCGGTATCACTTGTGCAAATAATCTTTTTGAAAATGTATCTACTGCTGTAAAAATTAATTTTCCTTCGTATTTTAAAATATCGATCATTATTTCTTGGAATGGTTTGTCCGGTGTTGGTGTGTGTTCATATTTTGTTTTAATAGGTTTCCGATAATATTTAACTTTCTTGCAAGTAGTGCATGTATTTATGAATTCACCTATCTTATCTTTCATCCGAGGAAAATAATATTCCCTTTTGAGCTTTTCATATGTTTCTCCTATTCCTCTATGTTGGGTTTTTCCAAGGTGGTAATTGGAGATGATATTTTCTTGTTCTTCTTCGATTTCTACGTCTGTGTTCATTAAGTAATATCTTTTGATTTTGACTGTGGGGTATTCTGATTCTATGATTCTTCTCAATTCTTTAAAGTATTCGTTTAGAATGTCTTCTAATACCGTTTGATTTGAAGAACAGTATACTCCATATGTCGTTCCAGGTTGTAGTATTTCTTCTAAATGTTCTTTAATTTCTTGTTTGTTAATCACATGTATTGTATATCTGTTTTTCTTAAATGGTTTAGTATATTCGTATTTTTCGTTACCTCTCTTTATTACTAATTGATATTTTTCTATGTTTATGCATTTGTCTGGTTCGCATAACCATACTTGCGCTGCGCTAGATTCTTGTGAGTGAATCGTTTCAAGATCTTCTGAGTTTTCTCGTGTCAGTGGCATCTCTAATTCTTGTATTAGTGATTCGTATTCTGGTGAATGCCTGATAGGTTGTTGTAAGACTTCGCCTAGTTCCATTTCTTCGGAAAGGTTTAATTCTGTTATTTGACTATTTCTTGAAAGCGCGTCTGCTACATGATTCGTCTTTCCCTGTACGTGTTTTATATCGAACTCAAATTCTTGCAGTTTCCATATCCACTTCATTATTCTCGTGTTTCCATTCTTCATAGTGAATATCCATGTCAGTGGTTTATGATCTGTCTGTAATAAGAATTTGGTACCATATAAATAGGGTTTGAAATGTTGTGTTGCCCATATTACAGCTAACAATTCCTTTTCGATTGTACTATAGTTAAGTTCAGCTTTTTGCAGAACTCTCGAGGCAAATGCTATAGGGTGTTCTACATCATTCTCGTCCTTTTGTGATAATACTGATCCGAAAGCTTGATTACTTGCATCCGTAGTAAGAATAAATTGTTTGTTCCAATCCGGATAATTTAGAATTGGTGCATTTGTCATGAGATCGATTAAGGCTTTACATGCGTTCTTTATTTCTGTTGTTTTATAAACTTTCGTTTGTAAAGATTGACATAATGGTTTAGTTATTTTTGCGTACCCTTTTACAAATTTTCTATAATAACCTGTCATGCCCAGAAATTGACGTGTCGTTTTTTTCATCATGTGGTAAAGGAAAATTTAGGATCGCTTCTATTTTGTTGGGGTCGGTTCTTAAGCCTTCCGGTGTTACAATGTAGCCTAAAAATTTTAATTGTCGTTTAAAAAAATCAGTTTTGTCTAACTGAATTGATAAATTATGTTTTTTCAAAGCTTCGAAAATCTGTTTTAAATTTCTTAAATGTTCTTCCTCTGTTTTTGAGTAAACTATAATATCATCTACATAAATCATAGCGTTCGGTATATTTTCTATCATCATGGTCATGGCTCTTTGAAACGTAGGTGGTGCGTTACAAAGTCCAAATGGCATCCTTGTGAATTCATAGTGACCATTTTCCGTAGAAAAGGCTGTTTTTTCTATGCTTTCCGGATCCATTTCAATCTGATGAAAACCTGAGGTTAGATCTATTGTCGAATATATTTTTGCTCCTTTTAATCTGTTCAAGAGGTCTTCTATATTAGGGAGAGGAAATTTATCTTTTATCGTAGATTGGTTTAGCTTTCGGTAATCTATCTCCATTCTTACTTTCTTTATTCCCGACGCGTCCATTTTCTTTGGAACTATCCACAGTGGAGAGTTATATGGCGACTTACTCGGTCTAATAATATTATTTTTTAACAATTTTTCCACTTCTTCGTGAATTTGTTGTTTGAATTGTTCCGGGTATCTGTAATTCCTAGTGTAAATAGGATTTTCATTGGTAGTAATAATTTTATGTTTTAATAAACCCGTTATTTTTAATTGTTCATTTTCTTTTTTTATCATATCTCCGTTTTCACTTATTATATTAATTAATTTTTCTTTTAAACTTTCGTCGATGTGGTCACGTCTTATTAGCTTTTTTATTTCGTTTTTATCCTCGATATAAAATATTTCGTTTTCTAATTTATATCGTTTTTCCTTGACCTTTAATTCTTTTTTGTTTAAATCGATACTTATTTGTAAATCTTTCATTGTCTCATAGCCCAGTAGTATGTCGAATCGATCACTAAAGGGAAAAATAAGAAATTTTGCTTCTTGATTTATTCCTATCAGTGGAAGCAGATTTATTATCCTGTCGAGCTTCTATAGCGTTCAGTCTTTCCGTTAGGATTCGAATCTGCTCGTCTTTTTCATTTTCTGTATAATGAACTCTATTGGACACAGTTCTCATGGATACTGTATTGGAATCTTTTTCAGTTGGCGGTAATGAAACTTGTTCTCGATTTGGATTTTGTTGGTTTCTCCAGTTTCCCGATGGAGGTTTGTTAAAAAAATGATGTTGAGATTGCGGGTCCCATGGTTTGTTGTATATTGGTTTTTGATACTGCTTATAATTTGGGTTTTGATTATAATGTGATTGATACGGTTTTTGTTCGTACCTTGGTTTTTCATAGTGAGGTTTCTGATGTTCCCAGTTTTTTTTCTTTTGAAAATTGGGATCAAAATGTTTCCCTTTATAATTTGGATTTTGAAAATTTTTTTGTTGTGGATTATACTGATGTTTACCGTACAACCTTTGAACAATGTGTGCGGCACTGTTTTTAAGGATATCTTTAATATCTTCTAATGTATTCCATGTTATATGACAAATGAAATCTGTTAAAGAAGGGTGGAGATTATGCACCGCGTGATGGGATATTTGTCTATCATATCTTTTCATTTCTGCTTGTTTATCTAAGATCGTATCGTCGGTGTAAACTCGAGTATATAAGTCACAACGTCGTTCTATTAATCTTTCTTAATAATTATGAGGATTTTCGTTACTATGTGGCCTGACATTTAATAATTCCGCAATTAATTGTTCTCGAGTTCGAGAATCTTGATATTTATTTTTTAGAAAAATTAAAATTCCTTCTACGCTATTAAATTCTTTATCATGTACAGCTGCGGCTACTTTCCCTTTTCATTTACATAATAAATTTAAAATAATCTTTGTATGATTAATATGTCTATGTGGATTATTTTCTTTACAGTATAATTCTGTTAAAAACTTAGTATTACGAATAAAATTCACTAGACCTATTGGATTTCCATCATAATCTGGAATCATTTTAAATTCACATTCTTTAATTTCTAACGCCATTGTGTTTTCGTTTGTCTGGTCGGTTAGTCTTAAAGCGTTAAGTCTGTCTAGTAATGACATACAAATGTTACAATTTATATAAAAATAATTACCCGAAGATGTCTTCAGTTGATGTTGGCTTCTTAACAAAAGAGATGTTGGGTTGAGATTGTAGAAATTGAAATTTCTGCTTACTGGAAAGAAGATCCTCGTAGTCGTGGAGAATGCTTGATCTTGTTCAAGACTCAGTGGCAAATCTTCCTCTTGACGTGGAGACGTGGTTATGCTGCTACGGTACTGGTATTACACTCAGCCTAAGCTCCGCAAAGTTACTAATTCTTCAAAAATAAGCTCTCAAGTCCCTAAGTTCGGGCGCCAGTTAAATAAGCTTACTCCAACTTAGACTTTTTAAAAAAGGTTTATTTCAAATTACAATAAATATGACACTTGGTCTTAGCTATCGGTGTGAAAGTAAATAGTGAAATAAGGAATTGTGTAAGGAGTGATGACCTTTTACAAAGATTGCTGTTTTAGCTATCGGTGTGAAAGTAAATAGTGAGATAAGGAATTGTGTAAGGAGTGATGACCTTTTACAAAGGTTACTGTTATAACTATATATATATATATATATATATATATATATATATATATATGTGTGTGTGTGTGTGTGTGTGGACATATCTATTTTGGAGGAGTATGATACTACTTACAATGTTACTGGTGGTTTTCTATTGGTATCCACTTTTACATACAACAATTCTAGCATACAACTGAACTCGGAAATTTCTGGAAAAAAAAAAAAAAAAAAAAAAAAAAAAAAAGGTTAGGGATGGAAATTTCCAAAAGGTGTTTCCCAGGTTCAGGTAGATGGAATTTCCATATTTCTTTGTGAATATAAATGGATAAATGGTTATTGGCTTATACTGTATATTATTAGCCTGAATGTATTAAATTGGAATAACAGGTGTTGAGATTTAGGACGTCTATTTTTTTGTTTATTGCGCGATTTTAAATTTGTTTAATGGTTATCATCTCTTTAATATTTTGTTAATGGCGAATAATGTTGGGGGAATCAAATTTAAAATAATGTTTTGTATGCCTGTAGTGTGTGGTTAGAGCGTTTGGTCTGGTTTATTCGGGATTTTAGTTGAAGACGTGGAATTATGTTGATAAACACGTCGTTTGAGATATTGTATTCTTTCTGTATTTATAGTCTAAATATTTTCTTAAGGGTATCAATAACTGTCTGGCTTATCCTATATATAAGCAAAACATCATAATTAATTAAGTGAAGCTTGTAAACCCCCCCCCCCAAAAAAAGCTTTAATTGGCTTCAATCTGAAACCTCAGAAAACCCCAAATTCAAATTTTCTGGTAAATCGAAAAATGAAAAAATATATAGTTCAATTTTTGTTTGGAATGTTTGCGAGAAAAAAAAAAATTGCCGCTTGTCTTGCAGTTACCACACAAAAGAACAGAGGATGCGAGAAGATATAAAAGGTCTGGTTGGAATAAATAGTGGATTATGTGGAGGTTTTTAGTTATTTACGTGAAATCGTGTTTATGTTGATAAACACGTCTTTTGAGGTATTGTTCCGATGTACCGAAATAAGATTTTCCATAACTATATTCAAGCGGTATTTCGTAAATTTAAGAAACAGATAAATTGGAATTACTGTATAATATAGTTTTGAGTAATTTAAAGGTTCAAGTTTTTTTTTCCTTTTTTTTTTTACATCTCCTTTTAGCAGGAATATGTTACATAGCCCCTTCATCTATTTCATATCTCATTCTATAGTTATTTTGAATATTCAGATTTTGTTACCTAACACTCCTGCACGCAAATTCTTAATCCAAAAAACTAGATTTTTTTTTTTTTAAATGTGGAACAAACCTTCATCCACCAAGCCCTTCAAATATTATCCAATTAATTTTTAAATAGCAGACATAATATTTTCTTTATTTCTTTTTTCTTTATATTTTTTTTATAATTTAAAAGTCGCCTTTTTATTTCGTTATAAATTGTTTATTTTTCCTGGCAGATGACCTTAGGATTTTTTAAAGGGAGTAAAAAATTCTTAGCTATGCCGTCCTTCGGAAGGGACGTAAAATGAGGGTCCCGAGCCTGTGCCATGTACTCGTTAAAGATCCCTATCCTAATTATACCTGGATAGGCAAAATTTAGGACTCCCACCATAGCATCGTCCGATTAGCCATAGCAGCATATAAGTAGCGTTAAACGAAATAAACAAAAAAATTGTTTATTTTATACTTTCAATCATTTGTTTCTTTATTATGTTTTTAAAATTAGATTGAGCCATGATCTGGGAAGTTTTTTTTATTCAAAAATATTTTCTTGGTTTGTTTATTTTTCTGTTGGGTAAACCTCTCTCCCCATAAAGTAATTTTTAATATTATAGCTACATGAAGCTTGATAAATCAGTGACATATGTAGGGTACCTTGAGGTATAATCATGGATATACTACATAACATCTTATATGATACTATTTTTAAACGTTTCGTGCCGACTGTCTATTATCTTTTCAGGAATGTATGAATGGAAATACTCCTTACGTATGGGCTGACCCAGCAAGCAGTCGTACTGGAAAATTAGGCGCATATCTTAGGACTCATTACGGCATTACCTCGGCTAATAATAATTTTTTAATAAAGGAAAAAAAATCTATAAATCTCTAAAAAAAATCGGTGTGTGGCTGTTACTCTATGTCAACATAGAGCCATGTTAGGCATGTTACTATGTCAATGTTAACACTATTAAAATCAGCAAAGCTACTGATGTTATTCGGTGAATCCATCGGCTTTGCAACTTGATGATGATGCCGCTACCGATGGTGTAGTTGCAATTTGTCTGTTCTTAGCGGTATTAGAATATAATTTCAGTTCAAAGCTAGGGATATTCAGTGGCACGGAAATTTCCACCCATGTTTCGCTGAAAGCCAAATAATCAGATCTGTTGATGATTGTATCAGTAGAGATATCTTCTGAGTACGCGACGAAGCTTTGTGCATTAATAAGTATAAAACAATTGCTGATCAGGAACACTATCACAAAATCTTTGATAATTTTTTTTTTTATTCTAACACCTTATTATATTCATTGTTACTACTTTAATCTAATTTTTTATATATAACCGGTCGATTTTGATGACAGCTGAGGATTAAAACTTAAACGAATACCGTAGCTTCTCCGACTCAAAAGTAATACTAATTGCAAATCTTGATACGCAGCAAAATACCTCAAAATGTACGATCCCGGCACTGTTTGACTCGTTCATATGGTGTTTTACTATTACCGTTCCATTGCTCTTGAGAAGCCCTTTCCAACCTTATACGATCTCTGTATTTGGTTTTGGCTTTTCGACGCGTATAGGCCGACTTCATATATTTTTGATAATATTTTTTTATTCTAACACCTTATTATATTCACTGTCACTACTTTAAACTAATGTCTTATATGCAATGCATAGATATTGACGACAGCTGACGATTAAAACTTAAACGAACATCGTAGTTTCTCCGAGTTAAAAGTTATACTAATTTCAAATCTCGAAACGCAGCAAATTAACCTCAAAAGTGCGGGGCTTGCCCCTCCACGGCTCGCGATGCTTCATTGTTCTCGCATATCGTAATGATTTATTTTATCCTTAAGCTATCCAGTGGTATAATTTAATTTTAAATGTAGAGGATAGATTCGAAACTACAACGCCAAACTGTATCCCCCGATTTGGTTATCATTAGGTTTTTTGGATTTCCCCCATATGGTAGCAAAACGTTTAAAGACGTATTCACGTCAAAACGTCATTATAGAACGACATAATGCCAAAATTATCTTCCGGATAGTCCGTAATTTAATTCTAAATGTTTCGACAATATATATATATATATATATATATATATATATATATATATATATATATATATATAGAGAGAGAGAGAGAGAGAGAGAGAGAGAGAGAGAGAGAGAGAGAGAGAGAGAAAAATTAAAATAGAGAAAGAGTAAACCAGAAGTACTTTCAATTTTGTCCGTATTTTAAAAGATATCCATAAGATGTCAATAACTGATTTTTCATTACTTATTGTCACTATTTTGTAAGATATATTCCAGAAATAATGTTTGGGTTAACTTGCTTGCTTAACTTAAAGTATAGGTAGTAATTAAGGAAAAATTACAGAAAATTTCAACTTTGTTGAAATTCTATAATTGTAGTCAGAATATTTTCTCAAGGGTATCAAAAACTGTCTGGCTTATTCTATATATAAACAAAACAGCATAATTAATTAAGTGAAGCTTGTAAACCCCCCCCACCAAAAAAAATAAGCTTTAATTGGCTTCTATCTTTTTTTTTTTTTTTTTTTTTTTTTTTTTCATTTATAGATATTTAGAACTGTACAAAATGATATACAACAAGTAAATGTGTTGACAGTGAATACAATGGCATGTAAATAACTTGTGAAGAACTACTCACTAGTAGCACTTCAATAAAATCTACACTAAACGGTCTCTAGGCCATCTCCTTTTCAGTCGCCTCGGAGGATTATCAGTTGATGGAGGAGGAAGCAAGTTGGGAGGCTAGTGGATTGGAGTGGTTATAGAGCTTAGGTTTGGGCTAAATCAGAAACATATGGAACATTAAGATCTTTATGGATAAGTTTATTGGTCACAAAGTAAGGAGCATTGAGGATTTTTCGAAGGATTTTGGATTGTAAGGATTGGATACGAGATGAATTGGATGGTTTAGTAGAGCCCCAAAGCTCAACTCCGTACGTCCAAATAGGTCTAATCACAGTCATGTAAATGAGTCTTTTGTAATTAATTGGGAGCTTTGAACGTTTGTCTAGTAAATGCTGAAGTAGTCTGTAACGACGGGCAGTTTCTTGTCGTTCTAGTCTTAGCTTCAATCTGAAACCTCAGAAAACCCCAAATTCAAATTTTCTAGTAAATAGAAAAATGAAAACATATGTAGCTCAATTTTTGGTTGAAATGTTCGCAAGAAAAAAAAAAAATTGCCGCTTTTCTTGCATTTATCCACAAAAGAACAGTGGAGGCGAGAAGAAAGAAAAGGTCTGATTGAAAAAAACAGTGGATTATGCGTTGGAATGAATTTAATACTGAAGAAAATCTGTTGTTTGAACGACTGCTGAGCGCTTCGGCTAATTACTGGAAAAAGTTGAGCCACTAATTAAAAAACTCGTCACAAATATGAGACAAGCTGTTACACAAGTTTCTTTTTAATGTCACCCACACTCTTTGTTTTTGTTGCTTGTGCAACTACTGCGAATGCTGCTTCCTTTTTCACTTTAGTTTGGAAATACTTTAGAGTGAAATCCCAAAATATTTTATAGGCATACGTGTTTTTAAATTTACTTTAGAGTTGGCCATATCTATTAAGGCCTCAACCACTCACATTAATCAAATATTAACATACATTATACGTGATCTTATCGTTTCTTCCTTACACGCCTAAGACATTAACAGCGAACTCTGACGGGGACTGGGCCCTGATGAGCCGATCTAACGAGGCTAAGAGAACATCTCCACCTGTAATTAGCTATCGCACCTCTCAGGTAGCAGGTAGCCAGGTACCACTTCCTTCCCACAGCCTATGTTATGCATGCTTCCTGTTCCTGTCCAAATATTCTATGAATTTTACTTTCCCACTACGTAATGACATTAATGAACTGGAATCTTTATTAGGGAATAAAGATTCCTTCATTAAAAAATTCAATCGGACCAATCAACATAAATTATTGACATTTATATCACCACTATGTAAAACTAACGCATGTGAAAAAACACAATTTGTTATTTCGTTGGTTTACCACTTTATTCTACAAGACCTCCCAGTGGTTAATGCAAGAAATTTGTAAAAATGATATTATTGATTTCGGTCTTTTAAGCGCCAATCGGAATTGATATTTTACTGTAAGGCATTGTAGAAAACAACAGTAAACGAACGGAATAAAAAAAAAGAAATTTTTTCACATTCGTCAGTCTTACATGGTGCCGATGAAATGTTTGAGAAACTTTATGACTTAACAGTCCAGTCCACGAAGAACTTGTGTCTCTGCACACACTCGTTTCCAATCCTCTCTTGATTCCATTCACCGGCCACGTTCAATTCTGGATATTTAGCTACCGTATGTCTCCTTCTACATCATCAGTCCATCTTTGCCTGGGCCTGCCTCTTCTCCTTATTCCTCCTGCTGTTCCAGTCCATATTTTCCTTTGCAGCCTTTGTAATTCCATTCTTTCTAAATAACCCAACCATTGCAACTTGGCTTTTTTTGTTATAACAACTATTAACTATAAATATTAGAGATGTTTCAATTTAAAATGTTGATTTTAGGTTCCACCGAAGAAAAGAATCGGTATTGAGAATCGATTACTCCGATAGGTAACCCTGACGTTGTCAAAAGTTGTGTGTTGCCTAATTATGCAATTATTATACATCGATGCTTCTCCATTATAATAGAAAAGAACTATTAAAAAAGGTATAATATTTTTTTTTGGCACAACTCCTAATTTATTTAGCTTATTTCACAACATGTTTCGGGACTTTATTCCCATCCCAGCACATTAATATCACTTAAATAACACCTAATTTATAAATTCCCGAAACATGTGAAATAAGTTAAATAAATTAGGAGTTGTGTCACAAAATTATATTAATAAAACCAAATCACCTACAAAAATTGTTATAAGACTATAATAGATATTTTTTTCCCAAATAAAAGAGAAATTTTCCATATAATACACCAAAAATGCTTGGAGGAAATAAAACAGCATTAAAATACCAAATTTTTGAAAATGCGTATTCAGGACTGGAAATTCAAAAAAATAAGAATACACTTTTAAACTACCAAAGCTGAAGCACTGTATAAATAAATTCAGATAGACAATAGAACTATATACTTTCGGAGAGATTGCCAATTAGGTTATGTGCATTTTAGCACCTCCTATGGCAATAAATACAAAATGTGCTTTCGTGCAAATGAGTAATTATTTTTTGGGCTAAAATCACAAAAGTGTTTAGTCAAAACCTGATCCAAGCTAAATTTGCGTACTTGAGTTTTTATATTAAACGTGAAATTTAACTTTAAAACGAAACCTGCAAAAAAAACCTATATCGAAAAAAATTCACATAACAGGATTGGCAATGATTTTCATTATCTATGAATTCAAACAATTTTTCATTTCATAAAATACTGTTTTTTCATACACAAGTACATCCTCCCATTTTCAGTGTTTATTGAAAGGTTTTAGTAACATTGGAAAATGTAATAGATAATAATTTATTTGTTTGTTAAATTATTATGATTTTTATATTAGATTTATTTTGCTTTTTTTAGCTCTCACATGGATTATTTTCTATAATACAATTTTAATTTAAATTGAGGTATCTGATACTCTTGATACTCGTACCGGTACCAAGATTCTAAAAATTTTGGTACCGACACATCACTAATCTATATTTTGTTTTCAAAGAAAACAAAAATGTAAAAATCCGCATTTAAAAACATTCAGCTAAAATCTAGCCAACCGAAGTTGGCAATTCTTATAGACATCATCAATTCTTATTGGACATTCCTCTAATTGTCCATAGTATTCAACAATGCCTTCTTGATTACGAAAGTTACATTACCTAAGAAGATGAAGAAGTTATAGATTGAATTATCACTAAGGCAGTTGTTCTCTCTGTGAATGACACCCACCTGTGAATACGGTCCACGCACGATCCCTCATTTGATCTCGGTGCATTACTTTCTATCTCATTCCATTAACTACTCTTCTTACTTATTGTCCTAGGCGGCTTGTATTGTTTCTTTTCTACTTTTGTTCCCTCAACGAATCCTATTTTTTTTTTTTTAATTTATTAATTTTGAAAATGAAAATGAAAAATAAACTTTATTCTGGGACAGACTGTCCCCTGAGAATAATTAAAGTGCGCAATAAAAGGTACAATTGTCTGGCTGAGATTAGTTACAAATCAGGAAATCGGCATTATAAATTAAATTGTGAGAAAAAAAAGGATGAGAGAAAAAAAAAATTAAAGTTAAGTACAACAAAAAAAAAACCACTTATGTACATTTACATATTATTTACAATTTTGTGGAAGATTGAAGATCAAGTAGATGGATAAATAAAAGATGTTTAAAAGAAGTTAAGGAAGAATTTGCGAATATGGATAGGTAAGGAATTCCAAAAAGAGTTATCACGGATGACGAAGGATTTTTCAAAGGAAGCAGTTCTATGTGAGGGGGTATATAGGTTGGAAGGTTGGGATCTTGTATTCAGGTGGTGAATGGAGAAACACAGAATAAGTAGGTCTAGGATGTAGGAAGGTTTATTGGTTTTTAATGACTGGACTAGGAAAGTGCCGAGGAAGTATTGCCGTCGAAAATCGGGGAAAAGCCACCCTAGCTCATTGTACCGGCAAGATACGTGAGACCGTCTGTCGACCCCAAAGATAAATCTTATGAAGCAATGCATTAGTCTTCTTAGTCTCATCTATAGCTCAACAGACAGCTCCCCATACAGCAAGCACCCGTAATCAAAGTGGGGAAAAATGGGAGAAGATACCAGAAGTTGGCGGGTACTTCGGAGAAAGGAGTCACGATGTCCTTGGAGCTGTTTGAGGATTATGATGGATTTTCTGGTAATTTGGGAAATGTGGTTATTCCAAGATAAGTGTTGATGAAAGGAGATTCCGAGGTCTTTGATGGGAATTTGAAATCGAATTGCACGGTTATTGAGGTAAAGTAATAGATAGTAAGGGAGGGAATTAAGGGTAGGTTTTGAACCGATAAGGATAGCCTTGCTTTTCTCTGGATTCAGGCGTAACTTATTTTTCATTGCCCATCCTCTGATGTCCTCAATATCGTCCTGAATCTTAAGAGATGCTTCAAACATTTCTGAAGGATGGAAGGATAGGTAGATTTGGAGGTCGGCGGCATACAAATGATACTGGGAGTGGCGTATAACATGGGGTAGGTCATTAATATAAGCGGAGAATTTTGATTTTAATTTTTAAAACATAATTTTCCTTACCTCTTTACCCAATCTCCCTGTGTTCGAATTTACATATTCTATACAACTGACATCCCGACTCATCCGAGAATTGTGATTACCGTATGCTGATGACGCATTTATGTTATAAGTAAATAATAATCTTTTCATAACATCTCAAGCACTCCAACCTCATATCACCTTCAATAATTAATGGTATCAAAATAATAGAATTAAAATGAATCCAAACAATACTTATCAAATAACTTTTAGCCTTCGTCGTAAACCTACCACTTTCTGTCATACAATATCATTTAACAATATTCCACTGATCCTAGTTGAACAGATTCACTGCCTAGGACTCCATTTAGGCCAACGCCTCACTTAGAATCCACATAAAAGACTTAAATGACCAGAAACTGTTCGTTACTTTCGATTTCTTCAACATTTACAAGACAAACATTAAAAAACTCCAATGAATAACAAAAGACCTATTTACATGGTTAGAAATAGATCTATTTGGCCATACGGAAATGGGCTTTGTGGTTCCACTAAACCCGTATCTAATACTCACAATACACAATTCTCACATAATGAAAAAGTCACAAATAAATTTATCCATAATGATCTAATTGTCCCATGTGTTTCTGAAGTAGCCTAAACTTTTACTAACACTTTTATGATAAGCTCCATATTGACTCAAATTCACTACTCTCCCAACTTGCCTCCGAGGCATCTAAAAAGAAGATGGTCGTTGTAATGTAGATTTTATTAAAGTGCTACTAATGTGTAGTTTCTTTGCACGTTTGACAAGTCGTTGTATTCATATTACTAATCATTTAATTGATGTATGGTATGTATTATATACATTTGCGAATATCAATAAATAAATATAAAAATGAGAAAAAAAAAGAGTTTCAGTTTGCTTATTCGCATCTACTACTCAACTATCCTAAATTGACTTATCTTATTTGAATTCATTAAAGATGTTTTTTGTACCATTACAATAGAAAACAAGCTGTAGACCAGTAACAGACACGTTAGAACACGACATACAAGAGAAGATATCTTCATCACTTCATTCCAGACGTACGTACCTACATGAAATCAGACTCATGGACTGACTTCTAAACTACACGGGGCATGCGGGATTGAACATTTATTTTCATAGATTTCACACAAGAACAAAATATACACTATCTCGTATATGAATGCCGACTATTTAGAGACTACAGAACTATACTACTGACAAAAACAGTACAGAAACTAGAATATTGGCCGGTGGATGGTCAATACTTGATGGTGATGTTTGAAGACCTAACAATATTTTTTTTTTAATTCTATCGAAAAAAATGTAGACATTAATATGAAATACCTTCGATATCTCCGTACCTTTATACATACATACATATATATATATATATATATATATATATATATATATATATATATATATATATATATATTTTCGTTCGGTGATATAAGGCTGCTGAAGCCAAGGGGAAAGCGGAACCTTCATCTTTTACAAGCTGATGCAGCACGCGCATGGCCAGGAATGCTGAAGGGGATAAGCCGTATGTTACGGTATTCAGTTGCGCCTCTTCGACTCGCGAATTGTTGTCCGGGGTCCAAAAAATATGTTGCAGGTGGCGGTCCTGTTCGTGAACGAGCACTTGACGATACATCTTTTGTATGTCACAGCATAAGGCAACTTTAGCGAACCGAAAATTTAACAGGACCGCTGAAACGTCAGATTGTAACTTGGGCCCCTTCAACAAACGGTCGTTTAAAGAAACGCCAGAAGAATCAGGGCTTGAGGCATTAAATACCACACGCAATTTGCTACCCTGATTGGTAATTTGGTTACCACATGATGCGGAATGATGTACGAAGAAGGCGTGGAAGCCTTGGACATGTGGTCGAGCTGGGCGTACTCCTGCATGAAGTTATGGTATTCTGAAGCAAACTCAGGGGTCTTAGCTAATCGCCTTTGCAAATTTAACAAGGAAGCGTTTGATTTGGAAGAAATGCTCTGAACCGGAGTAGCATCGGGCTTCATAAGCAAGGATACGGAGTACCGTTCATCCGGCTGTCGTTGGTGAGTGTCCCGGGAGAGCTGCTCAGTGAGAGTGTCAAGAGGATCTTCAATTACGGGTGCATGAACATGCTCGATTTCCCGGCATTTCGAAAGGTGCTGAGAAAGTTCAGCAGTAGAAATGAGCGACGTGATGCTGTATGAGGGAGTCTGGGAGTCCATAGGACCAACAATTGTCCAACCAAATATAGTGCTCACAGCAACGGGACCATTCTGGTGCTTGATAATAGGTTCAGGGGACAATAACTGTGGGTACACGTCAGCACCTAGTAAAATTTCAACATGGTCGGGACGGTGGAAGGTAGGGTCAGCTAATTGGAGTTGAATGAACGATTGAGGAATCGTAGGAGGCAGTTCAACAGTTGGCAAATGCCCGACGATATTGGGATATAAAATATTAGTGAGGTATTTCTGTTTTTATAACATTGTTGCTTAGTTTTGAGTAATTCTGTTTATCTTCACATTCTTTATTTTATGTTATTTCTTTTTTATTTTATTCTTTATATCTAACTTAAATTACAAAATTACTTACTAAATAAACAAAGCAAAATACATAAAAATGGCGTGTACATTATGTACAGTAAAGTATGGTATGTACAGGAATTTATAAAATCCATTCCAAGAGGGTTACTGCTGGAAGGAAAACATTTTAAAAAAATGCATATCCTGGGTCATTATTATTATTATTATTTTTTATATGCCTTATTAATCTTTACTAATGTAGCATTGACTATGATTGGACGGGTGAGTTGGTGCGATATTGGATGAGACAATAAATTTGTGAATAAATAAAATGTTTATGATAATTATTAATATTGTTAGTTGTTTTGTTTTTTTACTATAATATGAATTACTGAATTCAAGTCGAAAATTTTCTCTAACTTATCGGTCCAACCACAGAAACTCTAAATAAAGTTTCCTCCGGGCAATTACTTGGCCAACTGACACAGATTTTCCAGCCAGCCGGGTGAAAATACTTCTGTACATGTAACAGCGGGATCCCAACGGTGGTTGGTCTCTCCTACTTTCACTGCAGAACGGTACTGACCAAGTCAATAGTTTGCAGTACACCACAACCCTCTTGAGTGTAGAAAAAATATTAGAATTCCATTTTATATTATTGTTAGTAATGAAAAGTAACTACACGATTTTATAATAGCCTTATAACACTATAGAAAAAATAAAAGCTATTTTAAACAAAACGCAACATTTTACAAAAGTGTCTGAAATGGACACCATTATTTTGAAACGAACTAACAGAGTTTACTCACTGTTGAGAATACAATTCAAAGTATAATTTTGACAGAAATTAATGATATACACGCGCATACTATCGAAAACCTCTATGGACTAATGCATCACAAATTTACGCCACTGCTAAACAGGCTAAACACACCCAAGAATAAGTTATATGGGGCGGTCACACGTTACATATTCTGAGCTTAGGTGACTCTTTCCTAAATCCGATTGTGTTTTAATGGAGTGATTAAAGTAAAAATATTTTCTCGTATTTAAATTAAAACAATTGTCCGATTAGAGTTTAAGCACTCCAGATACTATAAAAATTTTGGTATAACTTTACAAGGACGGCTACCCCCTCATCCTACCCGTAATACCCTTACACTAACTTCTAACCTTGCAAATTATGTTTTACCAACGATGTTTACTTTTATAATTGATTCGTTTAAATATTTTAAATAGTTCAGTAACTAAAGTGCTTACTTAGAAACATAAATAAATAAATTTCCTGAATTTATTAAATTCTTTAATGAACAAGAGATTTTTAAAAAAATCAACTACGAGGTAACGTTTATCTAAAGTTAAAAAAAATTAAACACATATCACATCTGCGTCCTTTTTTTCCCCCTTTTTAGTTTTGGCTTCCCTTATGTCTTGTTTCCTACCACTGCAGCATTTGTTTGGAAGAGGAGACTTTCGCAAATTATTTCCTTATTATTCATTCTTCTTCAAAATTCACTGTCACACTTTGGGCCCACTATCACCCTGAGAAGCCTCCGCTTAAAGTTCTGAACCTATTTCTCACGTGTGCTCGAGGCATCTCGTAAACTTCAGGAAGAAATTGATAACATCAACCGTTGGACAGTGAAGAATAAGTTATATCTGAAACCAAAGAAAACTAAGGCTATCCTCATCGGTTCAAAACCCATCCTCAACACCCTTCCTTACTATCCATTGCTTTACCTCAATAACCTTCCTATTCAGTTCCAAAACTCTATTAAAAATTTAGGAGTTACCTTTGATCACCACCTATAGTGGAATAACCATATCCAAATTTCCAAAAAATCCATCATAATCCATAAACAACTGTATAGATCTCGAGATTCATTTTCCCAGAGTACCCGTCAACTCTTAGTGTCCTCTCTTGTTTTCCCTTGCTTTGATTACGGTTGCTTGGTTTATGGGGGATTGTCTGGGGATCTTAAGATGAAGCTGAGGGGACTGATAAACTGTTTCATTAGATTTATCTTCGGGGTCCCCAGGCGGTCACACGTTACTTGCCGATATTCTGATCTTGGGTGGCTATTTCCTAAATTCCGACAGCAATACTTTCTGGGTACTTTCCTATTCCAATGTCTAAAAACCAAAAACCCTTCCTATATTCTTGATTTATTAACTCTGCGTTCTTCTATCCACCTCCTAAACACTAGATCCCAACCTTTTAACCTGTACATCCCCTCACATAAAACCGCTTCCTTTTGGAAAATCCTTCATCATTCGTGCTACCTCCTTCTGGAATTCCCTACCCACTTCTATTCATAAAGCAGCTTCCATAACTTCCTTTAAAAATAATTTATTCCTGTACCTATTAGACAATCAATCTTCCGCAAATATTTCAATAATCAAATGAATACTTAGAATTACTAATTCTTTTTGCTCTCTTTCTTTCATTTATATGTTCATATATATAAGATTGTATTTTATGTTATAATTATTATTTCATATATTTATTTATTTTTCCTGTAAAAAATGTATGCTGTAATTACAGAAGCATCTAATTTGTAACTAATAGGCCAGACAATTGCACTTTTTTACTGTGCATTATTTTTATTCTTAGGAGACAGTAAGTCCCAGAATAAAGTTTATTTTTTCATTTCATTCAATGAGCACATACGGACGGACGCACTACAAACTGTTTCATGATTAAATGGACACTTAAACAAAGCCATCAATGGCCTTTTCTCTCACGAAAGAGACTAAATAGAAGCTGGATAAGAGACCTAGTTGCATTAGGTTTATCAGAGATAAGGAAGGGTTTCACTGGGCTCACATTTGTTTTATATTTATATTTCAGCACATCTGCTGCACTTTTGTATGTGACTAGGGTGGATTTTGAAATTAAAGTGAACAAAATTGGACTGTGTATAATGCCTCTTTTTTTTCCAAACTATTTTAAGTAATTTTTTTTTTTTACCAGATTTATTTTGTATGCAATATTAAGGGCATATGCCACCTGCCCCAATAGATCTCAACAAAGTCAAAAATAAAAATAGAGAATAACAAAAAAGAGAGATATCCGTCCTACATTTAATAATTGGTTTACTAAATCTAATACCTTAACCGGGGCAATTAATAAACACAAGACAAATGGTTTATTTATTCAAATCCCACATCACTTTTATAATTAAAATTTAACAAATTAAAAAAACATACCTTCCCTACAACTGCAAAGTATCGAATATGAAAAAACACATTTTTTCAATTGCATTAGGACTGATATACGTTTTTGGCAAATTATCAAATCTGAATTCACTCTGTAAAGGTTGATAAAGTTGGTGTTGGTTGGACCGATAATTATAAAATTATAATTTTTTTTTTTTACTTTTAGGTACCATGTTGGAATTGTACATTAAACAATTTTGATATCGTTACCGGTATCGAAAAATGAAATTTAAGTGCTGATACAACAATAGAATGAATTATTCTGCAGAAACGTTAAATAATAAAAAAACAGAAAACACGTTTTTAAAATAGATCTCATTGTACCATTTCATAAAGTACGTTGGGTGAACGTAGTTCGGAGTTGTATAATTGAAATTGGATTTTCGAGTAGACTCCCAAAGTCAATAAGCTAATTTATTCTACTGACCAAAAAGCACATTACCTAGCAACCACAAAATTATAGATAGCCTATAGTTCAACCATTAAAAATCGACTCGGAAGACGATTCTACACAGATATAAGTATCGATGTTTTTGTAAGTTATCCAATCGGTGATAAATTACACCGCCAATCATTTCGTCATATAACGTCCTTTTGAACTAGCGCTAGGGAAAACATTTGAAGAGTGTCAGAGTAGAAAATGGACAGGAAAAAAAATCTTAAGTCATTATCCATGGTTCGTTTACGAAGGGGGAACTTTTTTGGCATATATTTTAAGATAATTTTTTATATTCTTTTTTTGTATTAAGATATTATTTTTTTATAATTTAGTATTTGTGTTCGGGAACGTAACATAAGTTAGCACCTTGCAGCAAGTAGAATCATTAGGAACAGTACCTTTAAGAAATCAAATTTATAGTCAGTTATACAGGGTGTTCAGCATAAGACTGCAATAACTTCGAGAGACGGTTTTAGGCACCATTTGCAACAAAAAATTCCATATAATCTATAGCTTGATTCTCATCCGTTTTATATATATTTTTTATTTTGTGTTTTTTCAAGAAATTTCTAATTTTTGACAAATTTCCCGAAATATTAAACCTAGAGCAATTTCAATATGCTCATTAGAAAGAAGATTAAATTTCCTTTAAATAGATTTCAAAATAGCAGCGTCCAGTATTTAACTTATTGATCCAAACATATGAAATAGCAAGTTTCTAATTCCGTTCTAAAACTTTGACTGCATTTTTTCTCAAAAATATTATATGTTACAAACGTGCACTACTCAAAAAAAACTTCTGCACACAAACACCTTTTTAATGGTATACCATGAATAGTGATAATTTCTAAAATTTATACTGAAATCAGTTATTAATTACAAAAAACAGGGATGCAACATCGGAATTTTGGGAAATACTGAGAGAATGCTCAGAATGAATAGTTTTATTAATAGAAAAGTAATTTAATCACAATTACCTATTTATCTTATTCTAATATTTGAATTTTAAGATAGTTTAATTAAAATTTACATACTTAATTTACAATAATTGTTTTAAATGCCCTCCCTCTTCTCCCAGACACAGCACCGATCTTCTTCTGACTGCATCTACTACTAGGCGAACTTCATCATGATTTTGCCGTATTGCATTGCAGCACTCATAAATTATATTTTATTAATAGAAAAGTAACACTGAAATATTTGATCTATTGGAGTGTATGTCGCTACAGAGGAGGGAACTAATGTGGTTCCAGATGTATGGATTTCCGGTACACAATGGAAGACTGATATCTGAGTGGATGAACCAATATTTTAGGGAGAGATGGATAGGCAGACATGGGCCAACAAGGTGGCCAGCTAGGAGTCCTGACCTTACACCATTGGACTTTTGCATGTGGGGTACACTGAAGCAAAAAGTGTACAAAGTAAATCAGAAACCCGAGAGGAGTTTGTCGAAGAAATTTATGAGTGCTGGCTGCAATACAATGCGGCAAAATCATGATGAATTTCACCTAGTAGTAGATGCAGTCAGAAGAAGATCGGTGCTGTGTATGAGAGAAGAGCAAGGTTAGAATTCGGAATCAGCGCCCTATAAAAACATAAAAATCGATTTTTCCATGCAATACAATACTTTCAAGATGCTCTACTGAATAAAAAGTTGATTTCACAAATGAAATTTTGGTCATAATGATTAAAAGATTTATGGTTAATTTTTTTTAAGTGTAATTTTTTTTTTTTATTCTTAGAAATATAGATAGATAGATAGAAAATAAATTTTATTCTGGGAAAAAGTCCCTTAAGAATAACAACAAATGAATTATAAAAAGTAAATCACATCTGGCCAAGATATTTTAAATAAAATGATGAAATAAGATAACATAAAGTAAATAAAAGTTTATAATAAAATAATTTGAAGAAAAAAAAAATCTTAAACAAACACACTTACATACACACAAAACCATTCGGTAAAGGAAAAATATATTACATACAGAGTTGATTGAAACATGAAATTTCTGGATTTACACCCAGTGAAGTATGAGGAAAAATAATATTTGTTGAGAGGAAACTGACAAAAATGATAAAGAAAAAATAAAAATGAAGAAATATTTGAGTAACAGTTAAAACATTATCATAAGAAGAATTGAATTATACTAAAAGTTATCATATACCTATTAGGACTTTTGGAGGACTTTCTTCGGAACGTTGGATTCTTTGTGAGGGTAATGTTAATATTCGGATTCAGCCCCTACAAAATAAATATAAATTTATAGAAATAAAAAATTCTCTATTTTTTCCCCAGATTTATTAACTTTTCCGTTAGTGCCTGGCCTAGAATAAGAAGCACGATGAAAATCAACACGTAAATTATCCTTGTTTAGAAGACCCATTGATGTAAAAACCAGTTAATGTGTTTTAACCATTAAATGTTACACTAATGTTGGAATTGAAGAATATCTATTTATTATATAATTGAGGCAACGTGAATCATGTGCCATTTTTGATCCGAAGCCAAACGTTCCTTGCATATCCAGGTCCTTGCAGGAGCTTCTTTTCCTTTGTCATGGTGAGAGGCATCCGGCATAACTATTCCTTGCAAGTGTTATGTTTTACAAGGAAATGTTATCCAACACTTCTGTCGCTCCTTGCTAAGAAACGTATGGAAATATCAGTACTGTGTGACAAACGAAGTTCTTACATAAAGAAACTTAAAACAAAGAAGAAGAATAAGAAAATGAACTTTATTCTGGAACTGCTTGTCCCCTAAGAATAACATATGATTGCAGTACATAGGAAAATCATCTGGCTATGATAATTAATTATAATAAATAATAATAATAGGTAATAATAAAAATTGAATAATAATTAAATTATGAGTTACAAATTATATGAGAAATTTTGTAAAAGGATACATCTATACAAAGAAATAGATG
Source organism: Euschistus heros (assembly GCA_003667255.2). Lineage (NCBI taxonomy): Eukaryota > Metazoa > Arthropoda > Insecta > Hemiptera > Pentatomidae > Euschistus > Euschistus heros. The sequence goes on along the minus strand of RCWM02000572.1, from coordinate 294,245 downwards.
ATGATTAAAGGAAGTATGAGTGGAGGATTTTCGAATTGAGATGGGCAATGAATTCCAAAAAGAGGAAGCACGTATAATAAAGGATTTCTCGAAGTATGCAGTTCGATGCGCAGGAGTGTACAGGTTGATGGGTTGGGTTCTAGTATTTAAGAGGTAAATGGAGGAGCGCAGGGAAAGGAGGCAATAAATATAGGTGGGATTTTTGGTTTTCAAGGTTTGAAATATGAGTGCACCTAGGAATTATTGACTTCGGAAACTGGGGTAAAGCCACCCAATTTCAGAATACCTGTGAGATATGTGAGAACGTCTGGAGATCCCGAAAATAAATAAAGAATGTACCTATATAAACTTCGTAACTGACATTATTTCATCAAATTAATTAAAGGCATGAAAGTGACAGGTCTTATTTTATTTGATAAAGTAGGCAAAGCAAAATGTTTTATCGGCGTTTACTCATAACCATGCTTTTAAGTTAGTGTATTTCACTTGCAACCTCACGAAATATTGGTAGCACAAAATAGCAATCCTATGACGTAAACGACATCGTCGATGTTATCTATTTATTTATCATAGTTACGTCATTGATGACCGAAAAAGTGAATCATCAGACGTGAAATTCCGGTAATGCCTGGAAATCGTTACGTGTAATATAATGATGGAAAAACAACAAGAAATGAAGTGTTTTTGTCGTTTGATTGTTTATTTATAATTCGTTCGCGTTCTTTACTTGTATGTTTTGAAGTTTTTTCCATGTTTAATATTTTTATTACGTTATCTATGAATTATGTTATAATTTTTATCAATCATAATACTATGTTTAGGTATATACTTCTTAATTACCGTAATTATTGTCACTGGCTCATAATTGTCTTCAATTTTATGTTATAAGTATTATTATTATTTAAATTTCGTTTTATTACAGAGTTTAGTGAAGACTCAGTCAACTATTCCGAATAACAAATTTGGACTTATATGTTATTCATTAACTTTAGAACTCTTGTCATTTAAAAATACTTGCTGACTAAACTGTATATTTCTGGGTCTTAGTAGTATATAAACTGTTTTATTATGGACAATCTGTTGAGAGACCATTTCTGGACTATTGTTTTAAAGGACTATATCTTGATAACCATTTAATATTAAAATACGTTTAACTAATTAAAATTGTATAAAAATTATCATTTTACAATATTTTTTATATAATATTTCTCCGCAAAACATAAAAAATAATAATTATCGGGGACAAAAAAAATAAAGGAAGTAAATTCGAAATATTAATGGTTTTTCCTCCCCTCCACAGTCCTTAAAGATCGAAAACTTTACTGCTTCATTAATGAGCATTTTATAAAACATACTAAAATTTCTTCAAGTTTTGACCTTCTACTGGACCTGTACAGTAAAATGGAACGTAAACGGCGGAAAAAAATCTTTAAATCTCTATAACCCTGACACGGGAATAGTGGCGAAATTGCAAAAAATTTATTGTGTAAAAATTTGAGGCTGAAATGTAACAGTCTTGAGGTTTCACAAATCGTTTAAAGTTTTAGATTTGAACTAAAATGCCAAAATACAAAAATTCCAAGTTCTATTATTTGCATAGCAATACTTTTCAGTCTCGGGGCTTGAAAAAAAATAATTCATAAACTTTTTGCTCATTTAGATTATTTTCCTGAGGTCACAGGTGTAAACCGCGGTCACATCGAGGAATCCTTATTCGTTTCATATCGCGAAAGTAGCTTACAGAAGTTTATTCGAGCTCTTGTGAACCCCATGTATATCCTATTGATATCTCCCGCTGCCACGCTTATTAATTGAGGTATCACAATTTCTATTGCCTTTGTAAATAATCCAGAGTGAATAATTGCTTACGATTAGAATACATTTTTTTTTTTTTTTTTAATTTCGGCAATAGAAAACTTAAAAGTATTTGTGTGACCTCAAGATGACATAATATCAGAATGAAATTTTTAGACAATTTTTTAAACCAACAACAGGCTAACGCAATACTTAAACTTTTGTACCCCCTTTTAAATAGAAAATCATTACTTCGTCACAGAACTGCTATCTTAGTATTCAAAGCCATGTTACGGCCTCTGCTGACCTATTCCAGTCCTGGTACAACACGTCAAAATTAACCAAACAGGAGACTACAGACATTCCAAAATTGAATACTGTGAATGGCGGTTAATGCACCCTTCAATGAGGAATTCCCAGCTTCACCGGGAACTGGGAGTTGATTGACTCAAAGAGGTCTTTAACAAGCTCACAAGGCGACATCATAAGCTTCTCGCATCTGGAGCTCTGAAGTATAACCTAGGAACGTCTCTAATGATATCAAGAAGATTCCTTCAACAGTAAATAACATAATATTCAATGTTGAACCGAAATTTAAATAAAATTTCATTGGTTTAATTGATTTTAAACCATTTTTTTTTTTTACTTTTTCCCTATTAGGGGTTTTAAGATTCCCAAATGTACACGTTGTTCAGTCAAATTGAACTTCGATCTTTTCTGATGCTTTCTGCAACTTCATTGGGTGTGATGACAAGCTGCTCGAAGGTAGTACTGATTCAGCAAGTCGTAACGTGATGCAACTAAATTACTTTCTGCAAGTAATAAACACAGGTAATTGAAAATGTAAAATATTACATTAAGTCGTATATCTTTAAGGAGCTTCAGAAAACTCTAAAGAAGGGAATTCATTCGTTATTATGGGAAGGCGTGGCGGAACGGGTTTTTAATGCATAATTTTAAATTTCTAAGCTTGAAATAGTATTTATAAAACTTTTTATTCATTCACTACTTCATACCATGAAATATTTGGGTTTGATGATAAAATGCATTTGCAAAAATATTTTTGTCAGTTGCTTAATTGCTTCTTCTTTTCAAGCAGTGTGAAGAACCTTCTTCAAGAGCTTGATCCGATTGTCTCGGTCCAAACATCCTTCTCTTTGTCTGATCATTGCCTCTCATGTAAGATACTGCCTAAAACACCATTCTCTCTGGTTCTACTTCAAAACTCCAGGGTCTTCTGCCCTCCAAGTAGGTTTGGTCCTTTTACCTATCCCGGAGTTTCGTAATAGTTACAGTTAATCCCAGGATAGACCTAGTATTGTCGATAGGTTATGAAAAGACAAGGTATCATATAAAACTCATGGTTAATCATCTTACAAGGGTACGCTTGCAGTTGTAATTCACAGATTTAAAAGCCGATTAAAATATGAAAATCACGTTTAATTTTTTTTCTCAGCTCTCAGACCAGATAGACAAATGATTTTTTCACGTTATATTACAGTTATGTATGATATTTGGTATAAAAATACTTCCTCTATGCTAAATACACCACGCGGCTTTAGGTTGCTCAAAAACTCTAAAAACATGATAAAATTCCAAGGAAATCAGCTGTAAATCAGTTAGTGGTCATATTTATGAACAACTGACCTCAAATCTCGATTTAACGCACCATAAAACCCTTATATGTGAATTTTTTTTAAATAAAAAAATATTGAGTTTTTATCCCTTTCGAGAAAGTTAAAATTTTGAAGTTGAGATTTCATCAACAATTTCTAACGGCCATAACAACTGCTGCGTTCAACCGATAACAATAGTAATAGTAACACTAGAATCACCATACATTCTGCTTTTTATCCGTGCATAAAACACTGGGATTACTTCTCAGTATAGTGGACAAAAACTAATGTGAATGAAAAAATCCGAGGTCAGCTATAACTTGAGATATCTCAACAATGGGAAATCCTGATGATCTATTTCTATTATTAATTTACTTTTTACACAATAAATTTCAAATAAGACCATTAAAAAAAAATATGAGTAAGGGGAGTTTTTTTTTTTTTAACCAAAACCTGATATTAATTTTAGATTATTCATCAATGTTAGGGTTTCAATACAATTCGAAATAAAAATATGGGTGAGGAAAATTTTTCAACTAAAAACTGATAATTAAAACTGATACGATCCTTTATTATTTATAATATACTTTATTTACAATATTTAAAACACTCTTCTTTCACTCAAAACTGAGGCTCTCTAACTATAAGGGTATTTCATATTGTATGTTATTCTAGTTTGTCAGATATAATAGAGTAGTCTTAATTTATAGTTTTCTTATAATAATGTTTCAATTTTTTAAAAAGATAAATTTTCAATTTTTTTTTTCATTATCATTTTTATTTTTTCTCTACAATTTTGTTTATAATATTAACCCCAATATTGTCTATTTGTTTCTCTTTTTTTCTATTTATAGTTTTTCTTTTTAGTTTTGTCCTTGTTTTATTGTAAGTTTGTATTCACTTGTATTTACTTTTTATTTAAAAAATCTCTACTCCAGATATGATTTAAATTTGCGTTATGTAATGTTACTTTTAATTGGCTTTGTCCCAGAATAAAGTTTTTTTTTCCTATTTTGTTCTCTATACACATACTCCTATGGATCCCCATCCAGACCTGTTCCACTTATGAAGGAAGCTTTCAAAGTTCTTCCCTCTCTGCTGCGTCACTGGTGTCAAAAAACTCAATATAACTTTTTAAAAAATTTTAACTTTTTTTATCGCTGACCCACGCAATAAATTGACTTTTTCGCTTTTGCTATAATAGGTTGCTAATCTGTAGAATAACTCATCATAATTGGAGTTCATAAGTCCCAATGAACAACTAATATATATATTTTTTTTCTAAACACTCTTACCAACAGAATTACATTAGCTCTTAGACTTAGCGACTGCTTTTCCAAAAAGTAATCAAAGAGAGGTATTACATAACTGCACCATAACGAGTTATATAATTGCTTTTTAGAAAAGTATCTGTTAATTCAATTAAACATGAGGAGGATTAATTAAAAAAATTAACGTAATGGCGTTTTATCGTCTGTCAGCGTGATGCAGCAGTTTTTCTTTTGTTAATTTAAAAAAACATGCCAATTTAAAATTAAAAATAAAAAATTAAATCAAATGAAATGTACAATTATTTCATTACTTATAATATTTATAATAAATTTATTTATTTATTTTATATTTCATAACTTTTATTAATTTACATTATAAGAAATATATTTGACTAGCATCCCCCTCGCAGCTTTGCCAGCTCTCATAAGTAAACATAATTTCAACTAATAATTACAATTTTATTTGTTTATTGATAAAAATCTTGTAAGTTACCGTGCAATTTAGTATCATTTCTTCAATGATATTTTCCCTCATAGCAGTAATTTTTAGTCTGGTTGAAATTGCACTGATTAGGTATACCATATAAAGATTACGTAAAAGCATAATAGGACATCAAATTTTTATTATAATCTATGTATGGTAATCCAGATGGACAGAGACTATTATGAAACTTTACTATTTGCAAGCCTTCCTTCTTCTTCTTCCAATTGCTCGACAGACCATTACTGGTCCCTGGCATCCTCTAACAACTTCCGCCAGTCTGCTCGACGTTGGGCAGCTCTCCTCCAATCCCTGACTCCCAGGATCCTCCTAGCATCCTCCGCTACGCCGTCCATCCACCTAAGGCGGGGTCTCCCTCTGCTCCTGGCCATGTGTATATCTTCCATCAATATTTTTTTCGGAATCGCATTCTCCGACATACGAGCAACATGGTCTCATTATGTCTGACCCTCCCAGGAGGTTATACACTTCTTGATTAGTTCTTCTGAGGTATGCCTCCCCAACTCTCTTAGGTCCATAAATGCACCGCAGAATTCTTCTTTTGAAGGCCAGTAGGCTTCGTTCGTCCGATTGAGAGACTACCCATGACTCCGAACCGTAAGTCAGTACTGGTCTTACCAGTGTCTTGTACAGTCGTATCTTGGTAGTTCTTGACAGAAATTTGCTTCGGAAGAATCTACCCATACCATAGTAACACTGGTTGACAACGAGTTTTCGCCTCTCGATTTCTCTCGATGTTTCATTATCTGCCGTTACAAGTTGCCCCAAGTAGATAAACTCTTTCACTTGCTTGAAAGAATATCTTCCAAATTGAACATAATCTGCCGGGGGACTAAGTGTCTAGTCATGTATTTTGTTTTCGTTTCATTTACACAAAGTCCCAGTCGTCCGGCTGATTCCTCAAGAGCCAGGAAGGCATCACAAACTGCATTCTCAGACCGTTCCAAGCCTTCCTAGAACTATGAAAATGGTGTAGTTAAAATTTGGTACAGATAAGTTCAGTTTACCAATGTAAAATCATTTGCGGAACAGTGATTACTACTTTCAACATTAAATGGGATCCACATGTCGTACGATATATTTCAATCTTTTTTAATAATTTAGTTGAATATAAGTAAATGTTATTATCAATTTCAAGCTCTATATAACACTGTGTAACCTCTCAAGGAACTCGCCAGCTATCTGTCAATTTCCAAACCACACTATTATCTATATATGATCGCTTTTTTAATAATAAATTAATTTAGAATCGTTAGAATTAATTATTGCTAAACCTTCCTGGAAATATTTCCATTCCACTATTTTATAGAAAGATAGTGTGGTTAAAATTTGGTACAGATTGGTTCAGTACCTTACGTGGTTAGTGATCACAAACAAAAAATGTCTTGTTCTTTCATATAATAGTATAGATTAATGTATGAGTGGAAATTTCAAGTTGAGAAATATTGGCTACCTGTTTTGTTTTTTTAGAGAGCGATCATATGTTAAAATCAGCTGATGCAAATTAGTCTCAGTAATTTTTTTTTAACGTTTTATTGTTATTTACATCTGTACAGAATATATACTTCTAGTCAATGTGTGCGAAAATTACTACAGTAACATGAATATAACTTGTAAAGAAACGGTCTCTAGGCCATTTTCTTTTCAGACGTGCTAGAGGGATATCGGGAATTCGAATGGGTATGCTTATGAAAGAAAATATGCCAGATACCTGTCTGGTTTGGGCCAATTCAGCTATACAGGGTGTCCCGAATTTAAATGGCAAAACTTCAAGAACTTATAGGGGACCGAAAAACTAAGACAAAAAATCTTTAGAGATTTGCTCGTTTTTGCTTAGTTTTAGAGAAAATCGTAAAAAAAAAATAAAAAATAAAAAATTGTTACTGGTAGCGATTATCACCTTTCAAAGTTCGTCAGGCTAGGCAGTGAGATATTTAAACACTTAATGTTATCCTTTACATTCTTTTATTTGTTTCTTATCCTGAGACTAGCATCCGGAGAGCATCTGCTGCATTAGCAATATCGCGGCAAGCGATATGGCGAACTTTGATAGGTGATAATCGCTACCCTTACCATCTTCAAAAAGTTCAAAATTAATTACCTCAAGATTATGTCAAGAGATTGAATTTTAGTAACTGGTTTCTGGACAAAATTCAGGATGATAATTTATTTCCATTAAAAATTATATGGACCGATGAAGCTACCTTTACAAGAGGAGGAATCGTTAATCAAATAGTCCAAGAGCCGAGGCCAAATTTCATGACTTATTTGAAGAAAACTTTTAGACATACAGCCATTTAATGTCCACCCTCAGCAATCAATTTGCACTTGTCTGCCAACTCAAAGCGGGGGCGTTTCAAAATGGCGACCTCCGAAAGGGGGTAGCATATATCAAAATATGGTATTATTTGAAGATGATTTATTTAAAGCAAACAAGAAACTGCAAACCCCCTAGGTGACAAAAAACGTTGTCTGCCAAAATTTAGAGGGGGGGTCGCACCGGCAGACAAAATTCAAAATCCGCGTTTTTTCAGTCCAAAAGTGGACCATTTGAAGACGATTTATTTCAAGCATACAAGAAACTGCATGCTCACTAGATGACAAAAAACATTGTCTGCCAAAATTTGGAGGGGGCGTCGCGCCGGCAGACAAAATTCAAAATCCGCGTTTTTCAGTCCAAAAGTTGACAATTTGAAGACAATTTATTTGAAGCACACAAGAAACTGCATACTTCCTAGATGTCAAAAAATGTTGTCTGCCAAAATTTGGAGGGGGCTAAGCACCGGCAGACAAAATTCAAAATCCGCGTTTTTTCAATCCAAAAGTTGACAATTTGAAGACGATTTATTTGAAGCACACAAGAAACTGCATACTCCCTAGATGACAAAAAACGTTGTCTGCCAAAATTTGGAGGGGGCTAAGCAGCGGCAGACAAAATTCAAAACCCTTGTGAAGGCGTCACACCGGCTGACATTGTTCAAAACTCACATCCTTTTCGTCAAACAGTGAACTTTTTGAACATGATTTCTTTTTTATTTGATTTATAAGTAGTTTTTCTCTAGAATGATTTGAGGAAATTATATTATATTGCTTCCTACGTATAGTACAATGAAATTATTTTAATATAAAATAATCTTGTTTTAAAATTTTAATGTAAAAAATACCAATTAATATATATGAACAGTAATAATATAAATACCGGCCACATAATTAAAAAAGAATAATATTTCAACTTATAAAGTTATGAAATATGTACTATCCTGGAACAAAATTCGTATAAAACTTGTACAGTAGTCCAGTTAATTGATTTGTAAAATGATAGACCAAGAGCCCGATAGGAAAACATACCGAGTTATATCACCCCTTTTTTGTAATGCATGGGTGTAACCTGTCCACTGTTATGAATGAAAATTTATGAATTTTCCAATAAAGGTGAGTGCCGCAAAAATGACAGTGGGGGAAAGGAGTTGAAAATAGTATTTCTTAGAAGTTCGGAAATCGTTACTTTTAGTATATTTTGTGTTCTATATACGTTATTCAAGCAAATCAACTTTGCAACAAATTTTGTAATAGTCATTTTGATCTCATCTCAATAGTTTTAGAGCGGTTTGGCCACCAAAGATTGACTAACTTCATATAAGTCGCACTTCTTCGTGAAAAGAAGCAGTTGGTACTTTTCCGTTGTCGGTTATAACTCTAATCCAAAATTTATTTTTTCAACTGATGAAAATTTTCTTTCAGACATTATACATAAAAATTATTTGTATAATATAATATAATTTATCTATATAATGTATATAAAGTTATTTAAAATACCCATGCCAGCACGCTAAAAATCCGAACTATTGTAAAGTTAAAGTTTTTGGCACATATTTCGTTATAACACCAAAACTATTCGTCCGATCCAAAATTTATTTATTCTTTCAATTGATAGCTGGCTAAATTTTCTATCAGACCTCATATATGAAATTTATATAAAGTCATGTAAAGTTCCCATGCCAGCACGCCAAATCCTCGTACTGTTGAAATCCAAGTTTTTTGGCACATTTTTCGTTATTACCCCAAAACTATTCTTCCGATCCAAAATTTATTTTTCTCAACTGATAGCTGACTAAATTTCCAATCAGACCTATATATTAAATTGATATAAAGTCACGTAAAATACCAATGCCAGCACACCAAATCCTCGTACTGTTGTGAAATCCAAGTTTTTTGGCACATTTTTCGTTATTACCCCAAAACTATTCTTCCGATCCAAAATTTATTTTTCTCAACTGATAGCTGACTAAATTTCCAATCAGACCCATATATTAAATTGATATAAAGTCACGTAAAATACCAATGCCAGCACACCAAATCCTCGTACTGTTGTGAAATCCGAGTTTTTTGGTACATTTTTCATTATAAAAACTACTCGTCCAATACAAAATTTATTTTTCTCAACTGATAGCTGACTAAATTTGCAATCAGACCCCATACATAAAACTTTGATCAAGCTCTGTAAAATACCCGTGCCAGCACGCTAAAAACAAGTTCTGTTGTTAAATACAAATTATTTAGATTATTTTTCGATATTAGTCTAAAACAATTTGTCTAAACCAAAATTTACTTTTTTCAACTGAAAGTTGACTAAATTTGATATGACATTTTATACATGAATATTTAATTGAAATCCATGCCAGCAGGCTAAATGTGTATATTTTGGTAAGAACATAACAATTTTACATGTTACAGTGGGCTAGCGTGGGTATTTTGCGGGATTCATTCATCATTCTATTATTTGATTTAATTGTAAATTAAGTAAGCTTTCATTGAAAAAAATAAATTTTGGATAAAACAAACAGTTTTCGGGTATTAACGAAAAATGTGTCAAAAAACTTGGATTTCACAACAGTACGAGGATTTGGTGTGCTAGCATTGGTATTTTACGTGACTTTATATCAATTTAATATATGGGTCTGATTGGAAATTTAGTCAGCTATCAGTTGAGAAAAATAAATTTTGGATCAGAAGAATAGTTTTGGGGTAATAACGAAAAATGTGCCAAAAATCTCGGATTTCACAACAGTACGAGGATTTGGTGTGCTGGCATTGGTATTTTACGTGACTTTATATAAATTTAATAGAAGGGTCAGATTGCAAATTTAGTCTGCTATCAGTTGAAAAAAATAATTTTGGATCGGGGGAATAGTTTTGGGGTAATAACGAAAAATGTGCCAAAAAACTTGGATTTAGCAACAGTACGAGGATTTGGTGTGCTGTCATTGGTATTTTACGTGACTTTATATCAATTTAATATATAGGTCTGATTGGAAATTTAGTCAGCTATCAGTTGAGAAAAATAAATTTTGGATCGGAAGAATAGTTTTGGGGTAATAACGAAAAATGTGCCAAAAAACTTGGATTTCACAACAGTACGAGGATTTGGTGTGCTGGCATTGGTATTTTACGCGACTTTATATCAATTTAATATATGGGTCTGATTGGAAATTTAGTCAGCTATCAGTTGAGAAAAATAAATTTTGGATCGGAAGAATAGTTTTGGGGTAATAACGAAAAATGTGCCAAAAAACTTGGATTTCACAACAGTACGAGGATTTGGTGTGCTGGCATTGGTATTTTACGTGACTTTATATCAATTTAATATATGGGTCTGATTGGAAATTTAGTCAGCTATCAGTTGAGAAAAATAAATTTTGAATCGAAAGAATAGTTTTGGGGTAATAACGAAAAATGTGCCAAAAAACTTGGATTTCACAACAGTACGAGGATTTGGTGTGCTGGCATTGGTAATTTACGTGACTTTATATCAATTTAATATATGGGTCTGATTGGAAATTTAGTCAGCTATCAGTTGAGAAAAATAAATTTTGAATCGAAAGAATAGTTTTGGGGTAATAACGAAAAATGTGCCAAAAAACTTGGATTTCACAACAGTACGAGGTTTTAGTGTGCTGGCATTGGTATTTTACGTGACTTTATATCAATTTAATATATGGGCCTGATTGAAAATTTAGTCGTCTATCAGTTGAGAAAAATAAATTTTGGATCGAACGAATAGTTTTAAGGTTTTTTACGAAAAAATGTACCAAAAAATGCCAGCGTGGGTATTTTACATGACTTTATATAAATTTCATATGTGTAGTATGATAGGAAATTTAGCCAGTTACTTACCACAAGTTAGCCAATCATTGGTGACCAAAACGTTTGAAAACTATAGATGAGAGAAAAATAAATGAATAGCGCCAAATTTCTTGCAAATTTGATTTGCTTCATAATGTACATAGCTCAAAATATACTAATAGGAACGGTTTCCGAGTTATTCGATCAAACGACTAAGAACATTCGATTTTCCAAGAACATACGTTAACGAAGAACTACATGTTTTCCACGTATTTTGTTCCAGGATAGTACATATTTCATAACTTTATAAATTGAAATATTATTCATTTTTTAATTATATCGCCGGTATTTATATTATTACTGTTCATATGTATTAATTGGTATTTTTAACATTAAAATTTTTTAAACAAGGTTATTTTATATTAAAATAATTATATTGTACCATACGTAGGAAGCAACATAATATAATTTCCTTAAATTATTCTAGAGAAAAACTAATTATAAATCAAATAAAAAAGGAAATCATGTTCAAAAAGTTCACTGTTGGACGAAAAGAATGTGAGTTTTGAACAATGTCAGCCGGTGTGACGCCTTCACAAGGGTTTTGAATTTTGTCTGCCGGTGCTTAGCCCCCTCCAAATTTTGGCAGACAACGTTTTTTGTCATCTATGGAGTATGCAGTTTCTTGTGTGCTTCAAATAAATCGTCTTCAAATTGTCCACTTTTGGACTGAAAAAACGCGGATTTTGAATTTTGTCTGCCGGTGCTTAGCCCCCTCCAAATTTTGGCAGACAACGTTTTTTGTCATCTATGGAGTATGCAGTTTCTTGTGTGCTTCAAATAAATCGTCTTCAAATTGTCCACTTTTGGACTGAAAAAACGCGGATTTTGAATTTTGTCTGCCGGTGCTTAGCCCCCTCCTAATTTTGGCAGACAACGTTTTTTGTCATCTAGGAACTATGCAGTTTCTTGTGTGCTTCAAATAAATCGTCTTCAAATTGTCAACTTTTGGACTGAAAAAACGCGGATTTTGAATTTTGTCTGCCGGTGCGAAGCCCCCTGCAAATTTTGGCAGACAACGTTTTTTGTCATCTAGTGACCATGCAGTTTCTTGTGTGCTTGAAATAAATCGTCTTCAAATGGTCCACTTTTGGACTCAAAAAACAAGGATTTTGAATTCTGTCTGCCGGTGCGACGCCCCCTCCAAATTTTGGCAGACAGCGTTTTTTGGCACCTAGGGGGTTTGCAGTTTCTTGTTTGCTTTAAATAAATCATCTTCAAATAATATTATATTTTGATATTTCCTACCCCCTTTCGTTGGTCGCCATTTTGAAACGCCCCCGCTTTGAGTTGGCAGACAAGTGCAAATTGATTGCTGAGGGTGGACATTTTATGGCTGTATGTCTAAAATTTTTCTTCAAATAAGTCACGAAATTTGGCCTCGGCTCTTGGACTAAAAGAAATTATCATGTATGGATGGGCTCTTGAAATTCCCAGAGCTATTAGAGAGAATATGTTTCAGCATGAATTTGCTATTAACGTTTGGCTTGGAATTTGGAACGGATTACTGGTGGGACCATATTTTTTACCTGGAAGATTGAATGGTATCACATTTACACATTTTTTGGAGAACGACTTTCTAATTATTTAGATGTCATTCCCTTACAGCAGCGGATTGAAATGTGGTTCCAACTCGATGGATGTCCAGCTCATTGTAGCAGAGTTGCTCGAGCTTGGCTGGATATAAATTATCCACAACGATGGATTGGACGTGGAGGAGTAGTACCTTGGCCACCCAGATCAACTGATATGACACCCATGGATTTCTTCGTATGGGTAACCTTGAAGCAGAAAGGTTATTCGGTGTCAATCAGCTTAAGAGAGCAATTAAGAGACCGAATCATAGATGCAGTGCACCAAATATCATCAGAACAATGTTTAGATGCAATTTATCAAGTGAGTGCTAGATGTAATACTTGCATTGGTGCAAGAGGACAACATTTTGAGCAATATTTACATTAAAAAGAACATAACATAAATATAAATGTAAATAAATAAATATAAAAATGAAAACTTGTTTTGTTTCTTTGTTTGCGATTTTCTCTAAAACTAACCATTAACGAGCAAATCTCTAAAGGACGTTTTGTCTTAGTTTTTCGGTCCCCTATAAGTTCCTGAAGTTTTTCCATTTAAATTCGGGAAACCCTGTATATGGAACATAGATATTCTTATGGATAAGTTTATTTGCAATAAGGAGCATTGCTGATTTCACGAAGAATTTGGATTTATGGATTTAATACAGAAGAATAGGAAGATTTATCTGAGCTTCAAAGCTCGACACCGTATCTCCAAATATGTCTAACCACTGTTATGTAAAAGAGTTTATTGTAATATTTTGGAACATTTGAGCGTCGATTTAATGTTGTAAGTGGATTCAAAGTAAACAATTGTTCTTAATTTTACTTTTTTTTTAAATGAGGTAACGCTTAAATCATTTTACACAATAATGGACCTGATCTATATGCAATTTTATAAACTCCAATGCAATAATTATATCAGTCCTTGGTGGTTGGATTGTGCAATCCCCTAGCGAAGAGCTGGTAAAAGTTTTGCACGGCTGCCGGGATGCTCACTGGTCCTTGAATGGGGCCATTACAGCCAGTGCCATTACAATAGTTCAATTTTAGAGGATTGCATTGAGGAATGCATTTAAGGGAATGAAGAGTTTTCTCTGCTATCATGATTCACGTTTTCGTTTTGAAATTAATATGGTCACTGAAATATCTGCCTTATAATACTGTTTACTTCTATAAATATTCTATTTAACGCTAAACTCTGTAGGCTAAAATCTATTTAAAAAGACAAGCCATTTTTAACTCGAGTTAGGCATGATGGAGTAGAAGGATTAATACATTTAAGATTGATGTAATTAAGTGGAAATATCATTGAGGCTATAATTCTCACTGGAACAACAATCCTTACTAAAATACTATTTCAATTCAAATTATTAAAATTTCACACTATAAAATTTAAATAAAAAATTGTAGTGGAACTTTGAACTCACTATTTCTCTACTATGTTAGGTCTTTCCAGAACTGGGCCCAAGGCAACATTAAGAAAGAACCATTTGAAAATCAATCATGAAGTGAAATTATAGTTGTGATTGTGTGGGAGAGCAGCGAACAGCTGATTATTCAAAAGAGTGAAAATAGAAGGTTGTACAATACATTTTTTTTTTTTTTTTTCATTTCGTGATCTAATAATTTAAAAGAAAATAGGGAATTTGGTTACAAAAATTTTTATTTATTAAATGAGTGATTAATTTTTAAATATGTTTTTTGTTAGCTTTGAATATTTGTTATGATAGTAAAATTATTTAATTTTTATAATATATTGAATTTGTACTCATGTATATTATCTTTTTGATGTTTTAATTGCATTTGTGTTTTTTTATTCTAATCAGGCAGACGAGCGTGATTTCGGCCAAACCTCCTCCTTTCACTAACGTTAGCCCCGTAACAGTACAACCTTACAAAAGTAACGAACTCGATACCTGCTGTGGTGGTACGTTTTTTTTTAACATGGAACATGTTTTACCGGTGACCTAATTGATCAAAAGCGATACGTTTTGGCGGGAACGCGAGGGCGTTACGCGTATTTTGATAGTTTAATATTAGGAGAGTAGGATCAATTAAGAGCTCAACTATAGTTATAATATATAACACTAGCGCACTGATTGATGAGCTCCTTTTGACTCTTCCTTTCGCCTAATAAATTTATATATAAATGAATGTATGTGTGTGGGTCCTTTATAGGCTTTGAAAAGGTAAGAGATAATGCTCCGTATAAGCCTATTGGTATATATAAGATTGTAGGCCTATTGGTATATTGATTGGAAGCGCAATTTCCAGCACTACTCGCCTTTGCAATGACCATCAGTAAAGCACAGGGGCAATCACTATAAGTTTACGGACTAAATTTGAAAAATCCATACTTCTCTCATGGACAGTGGATATATGACCTGCTCAGGCGTTAGAAAACCATCTGATTTATTTGTATATCAGCACTTCAATAAAATGAATAAAATTTAATTCTTTGAAATTTTTTTTAAATTCAATTTTAAAAAATTAAAAAATTACTCAATACTACATTAAATAAATTAAACAATACTACAATAATTGTTGTACTGATTTTTTTTTTTTTTTTTTTTTTTTTTTTTTTTTTTTTTTTTTTCTAAGTGCGTAACAAATCACGCCAGGTACAGCTAGTACAAAATAAAACATTTTAACCTGGATTTGACCAACCTTCGATCCCTCTAGACTGTTGTGTATAAAAAATTACTCTCCTTTTGAAATAAATTTTACAATCATACGGGTAAGCGAAAAATAAAACAAAGAACGTAAGGGCATATGTTAAGCTCAGGCATATGTTTAGGTCAGCATGATTAAGTTATTTGATTTAAAAAGTTCATCTCCAAAAAAAAAAAAAAAAAAAAAAAAAAAAGAAAAGAAAACTTCATCGGTGAGATTGCCAATTACGCTATGTGCATTTTAGCACCTTCTACTACATTAAATACAAAATGTGCTTTCATGCATATGTAAAGTCACCAAAGTGTTTTGTTAAAACTTGATCCAAGCTGAACATGTGTATTCGGGTTTTTATATTAGACTTGGAATTTAATTTTAAAACGAAACCTGCAAAAAAAAACAAAAAAAAACAACCGAAATCGAATAAAATGCTCTTAACAGAATTTACAATCTCACCGGCGAAATGACTATCATTGACAGTCAAAAGGGGCAACCCCTAAAATATGTTCCATGTTATTTCTTGTATTTCCATGTTCCTTCCTTTAGCCTTTCTTTTTTGTTTTTTCATTTGAAAACCATAAACCTGCATTAGTTTCCGGACAACACGAAGAATGAAAAAGAAAGTTTAATAATGAAATCACTAAATAGTGATTATATAGTTATATTGATAGTTAATAGTATTTCACCCCATAGAATACTAAGCGAACCAGTCATTGTTACTGTCCAACAGTCGGCCACTGACGGCAGTTACAGCTACACCACCTTCCTTGTACAACGAGTTGACCCGCACTCGTTACGAGAGAGTTGTATAAACAGAATTTACCTCTTACCACTTACAATATCCATTATGGCCCTCCACAAAGCCGCCACAGTCCAACAACAACAATCTCCCCTCGAAGGATCTACTGTTACCAGATTCTGTCACAACCAGGACACTGGGCTACGTCCTTCACATCACTTTCGGCAATTGGGCGTATTACGAAGGTGAAACCTACAATGTTCTGGAATCCATGATCACGCTCATCTGAATAAGGATTGCACATTTTGTCCCTAAAAGTATATTATAAAACTGATGTTTAGGTGTTTACGTCCCCATATTTTTTAACCAGGGAATACAAAACGATTAGGATTGATGAATTAATTGCCACTTCTATTGGAATGCTACAAAAAAAACAGACATTACAGCCAGGCCCGGAACTAGGGAGGGGCAGGGGGGGCTCGTGCCCCGGGCGGCAAATTTCAGGGGGCGGCAAAATTTGAGAAGTAGAAAAAAAATAATAAGTTATTAAAAACGTTCTTAAAATTATAATATCACAATCAATATCGTTTAATTTAATTTTGATTTTTTGCATAATTTATAAGCCCTATTATATTGGATATCAAGATTATTCTTAGGTCTTATAAGAATTAACTGATTAATATAAATTAGTAGCCTGAGAGCTTGTAAGCAAATTCACTGTTTGTTTTTTTGACCAATAGTAATATTGAATACATCATTAGAAAAAAAAAATGGTAACGGTTCGGATCGGCGACACCACCAAACTAGGTTGACCCGCGCTACACCGACCAGTTCGATCCTTACGCTTCACTTCGAGTTTACATTTTTCGATAGTTCATTCCTATAACCTCACATGTAAACAATCACTTCTACAGTTTCAACTTGGATTGTGTTGTTTAGTGTGTTATATTGATATTTAGACTTCTTAAATCTCAATAAGTAAAACAGAAGTTCACAAAATGAGTTTCATAAAGGATTAAGTGTTTTATAAATTCATGTTTTCTTATTTCATCTAATCTTATGTGTAAAAGTGTTATAAAACTTAAGAAGATTAATTTGTACATGGATTTGGTGTTTTACATATTTATATTTGTTCTATCAATTTAAGTGATAAAATTTACAACTTGTAAAAGTGTTATGAAACTTAACAAGATTTATTTGTACATGGATTTGGTGTTTTATATATTTGTATTTGTTGTTTCAATTTCAGTGATAAAATTTCAGTATACATATTTTGTGAATGGATTCCTTGTCATCCATATTACTTTTTGTGCTAAAGTGAGACAGATTGTATAATTAATTCAATAAAACATATCAGTTTATAAATAAATGTGAGAAAGTATATCACAGGTTTTTTATGTTTTCTTATTTCCACTTCCCATGAGAAAATATAGAAGAAATTAACATCTTCACTTTCAACTAGGATTCTGTCTTATATTATATAATGGCTTATGACATGGAGAATTGACAATGTGAAAATAATCACAGATTAAGAGGTAAATGACACATTACTATATAATTGTAGAACTATTAGTTTAATGTTATAGATTAATGTGTTTTTAAAAAGAAATTAGAAGCCTGATGATGAAACATTATCACCGAAACATGTAGCAACAAATGTTAAATAAATAGGAGTTATGCCAAATAAATACTTAAGGATTTTGTCTTTTTTATATTTATAATTTGTTATTTTCAATTCTCTGAGAGAAAGTTCATCAGGAATTAACTTTACTGGTGGTTCAGTAGTATATTAATTGTTGATTAAATTGATATTAATTCAAAATTGATTTAGTGTCTTATATTTCGATATTTCCTTATTTCCACTTTAATATTTTCTTATTTATCATTTTGATATTAGAAGGTAAACAGAAGTTAATATTACTTTGAACAGGGATTTAGAGTTTCTCAGTAAATGTAGGAGAATAACCTTTCTCCTCTAAAAGCAGCGACTAGAACATCGAAATATATCGGAACAAGGTTAGAATCGATAAAAGGTATTCTGAGCGGGTTTAGGGGTTGGTGTCGCCGATCCGAACCGTTACCAAAAAAATTACTTTCATTTATTACAATTTGTTTTTGTTTTTTAACATCAATTAATGTTTCTGAATGATGGGGCACCTCCAATCATTCCATCGAATTATTGTGTACTGTAGAACACTGTGCCCGGAAAAGGTTTAATAATTAAATTATAACACATAAAGGAAGAGAAGGAATTAATTGCGGCTTTATAGTGTAGGACTATATTCCTATTATATAAGTTCTAAATATTCCTGGAACCCCGGCGACTGAGTCGGCGAGTTCACAATGAAAACTTCTTAGAAAACGTTATTTTGAATGAAACCCAGTAATACGTTTTCACTCCTAATCCTTTTGATTCCTTTCGAACTTGGTCTGTTGAAGTGACAATGTTTTATATTTTATATACAGATTACATATGAATTTATTGTTTTCAAAATGAAAAAAAACGAGGTGGTTAAATAAAATACAAGACGATAACACTGGATGTGATTGCTCTAATTGAGTGACTTGACAAATGTGTTTTTTTGTTTTAAAATTGTATTTATTAACCCTTGCCCAAATTATTATAAGTTACGTATGTAAAAAGAAAACTAAACAGCTATTTTTGTTGTCTCCGGTTAATCCGACTTTTGACTATTCATTCTCACCCCCCCCCCCCCCACGGTTGGATTAATGAAGTTCTACTGTAATGATTGAATTAAGTCAAGATATACAGCTTGATAAATGTATGTTTCCGTCGGATTCTTTTGGCGAATGCATTTAAGCAAAAAAAAAAAAAAATGAAATAAGTTTACAATTGAAAGTTTTTTGTTTTTTTATTATTTTTTTTATTAATGTTAAAATCTTATTAATAGAATTTTTTAAAATAATCTTTTGGTGTTAAAGATGTAACTGCAGTCCAAGAAGAAACCAAGGAGCCTGACACCTTTAGCGAGAAAATTACCACTACTGGTACTAAACTAAAAGTTGAATTTTAAAGTTAAACTTATTTTTAAAAGTTTTTAAATGCGTCTGTTTATATTTTAGATGAATATGAAGTTAAAAAGGAATGTCTGAGTCCTACTGAGGTCGCGAATGAAGATGAATTATTATCTCGTCCAGGCCCTTCAACTGGTCTTCAAGAATCCGAGTTTTCCTTTGATTTTAGAGATCCTGGTTCATGGCCACAGAGTTTTTTCCGATTCAGAAAGGAGTTTCATAACAAAAATGAGATTCGAAAATATTATTGAGCCAAATTTAAGTAATAGCAGCAGAGAAGGACGTCACTTAACCAAAGATTGGTTTTATAAAGAAATAAAAAATGGGTTAAAAATAAAGGGATCGTGGCTATGCTATAGTGAAACTAATAAAGCACTATATTGTGTTCCCTGCAGGCTGTTTTCACAATTTGCGTCACATCAAGTGTCTTCCTTAGCTAAAGAAAAAGGATTTACTAATTGGAAAAAAAATAGGTGAAAAATTGATGGAACATGAAAATTCAACCAACCACAAAATTTGCTTTTGTTCGTGGAAGGCTTTAGAATCTTGTTTACTAAAGGGAGGTATTGATGCAGAATTTCAAAAGCAGATCCATCAAGAAGAGTCTCACTGGAAGGCAGTGTTGCGCTGCATCGTTGATGCTATTCTATTCCTGGCAAAGCAAGGGAGTCCATTCCGAGGAACAAAAGATGACTGTGATTTCAGCGACCCGTCCAGTGGAAAATTCTTAAACACAATTGAACTCATCTCGCATTACAGTGTCCCTCTTCAACAACATATTGAACGGCACAAGAAAGGGCAAATATCCTATTTTTCACATAAAATACAAGATGAGTTTCTTGAAATTATTGCCAATAACATAAGGCAAAAGATAGTGCAGGACATAATGGATGCGAAATATTTTTCTTTAATATTTGACTGCACTCCGGATATCAGCCACACCGAACAAATGACTCAAATAGTTCGCTACGTTAAAGCTAATACATCAGAGGTTGAAGAGAGTTTTATTGATTTTTTCCCTGTTAGTGAAAAAACAGGTGAAGGTCTCAGCCAAGAGATCCTTAAGAAATTACTCAAAGATGGACTTAACATAAAGGACTGTAGAGGCCAATCCTACGACAACGGGGCAAATATGGCGGGGAAATATAAAGGTGTTCAGTCCAGATTACTTCAGGAGAACGATTTTGCATATTTTGTCCCATGTGCTGCTCACTCCCTCAATTTAGTTGGTGCTAATGCTGCCGGTGCTACTATTCAGGCACAGACTTTTTTCGGAACTTTGAATAGTATGTATTCTTTCTTTGTGGCTTCAACTTCACGCTGGGAAATTCTCCGAAAATATGTGCCACTGACATTGAAACCTGAGAGCAAGACAAGATGGTCTGCAAGATTAGAAGCTGTCGAAGCTGTATATAAACATTACGGCAAAGTTTTGGAGGCTCTAGAGGATCTTAAAAACCATGATCTGTCAACGCCTCAAACTAAGAGTGAGGCCAGATCCCTTTTGAAAAATATAGGGAAACTTGAATTCATCGTTTTGGCGTGTTTTTGGCATGGTTGTTTGAAAAAAATCAATCATGTCAATGAGTTTTTGCAAAGAAAAGATATTACAGTAGATTTGGCTGCCCGTAACCTTCAAGGTCTTTTAAAGTTGTTGAAGTCCTGTAGAGAGTTTGCTCCATCTGAGGCCATTACTGAGGGTAAATTCTTAGCAAGTATGAATGATCTACCCTCTGAGTTTTCAGAAAAAGTACAAAGGAAAAAGAAAAAAATGCCTGATGAGCTGAGTGGTGATGAAGCTCCAACAAGTGCTCAGAATGTGTGTCAAGTAGCTATGTTAGAGGTTATTGACCGGATGATTATGGAACTTAATGACAGGTTTAAGGCTTTAGACAATATAAACAGCAAGTTTGGATTTTAAAATGGAGTTCGAATTAGAGAATTACAAGTAAAAGATATAAAAATTAAAGCAGAAGAATTGGCAAACATCTACACTGCGGATCTCAACAAGGAGGAATTTAAATTTGAAATGGAAAGTTTCAAACACCACGCTTTGTCAGTTGACGAGAAATTAAAAGAAGCCAAATCAAGAGAAATGTTAAGTCTCATTTATAAAAATAAACTGGAGGAAGGCTACCCGAACATCACTACCGCACTAAGAATGTTTCTCACGCTACCAGTCACAGTGTCATCTGGAGAACGAAGTTTTAGCAAACTGAAAAAAGCAAATCCCATAGCAAAAAGAACTACATGAGAAGTACAATGGGACAGGAGAGGCTCTCTAATCTAAGCATTATATCAATTGAACACCAACGAGCTTCCCTCATCAACTTTGACGACATCATCAGTTCATTTGCAGCTAAAAAGGCTAGAAGAATTCAAGTTTAGGTACAATATAAAACAAACTTTTTTTTTTATTCTTAACTATATCTAAATCATTTTTTTTTTTGTTACTGTTAGTTTCTCACGCTACCAGTTACAGTGTTATCTGGAGAACGATGTTTTAGCAAACTGAAGCTCATAAAAAACTACATGAGAAGTACAATGGGAAACGAGAGGCTCTCTAATCTAAGCATAATATCAATTGAAAATCAACGAGCTTCCGTCATCTACTTTGACGACATCATCGGTACATTTGCAGCTAAGAAGCCTAGAAGAATTCAAGTTAAGGTACAATAAAAAACGAACATGTTTTTTTTTTTAATTCTTAACTATATCTAAATCATTTTTTGTTTGTTTTGTTACTGTTAGTTAATTTTAATTAACAATACGGAGGTGTTGTATTTTAATAGTGGGGGGGGTGAGGAAGGGGGGGGGGAGGGGGCGGCAAACTGATCTTTGCCCCCCCTGACAAATCTCCTAGTTCCGGCCCTGATTACAGCTAAGACGGCGACTACTATACTTCATAGACGATCAAAACTTCCTTTAATACAGAAATTTGACATTTACTGTTACTTATTAAAACCCATCTAGACGTATGTATCCCCAATATGGACTGGCCGAAAACAAGCATATTCAAAATTACAAACATTTTATTCAAAATTTAAAGACTCATAACAGACTCCCCTCCTTATGTGTCAAACGATATGCTACGTACAGATTCCGTATTCCGACAGTTAAGACCCATATTCATAAAATTTACGGACATTTTCATGAGAAACTACGTGAATACTCTAACGAACAGGTGCAGAACATGGCAACAATACAAATTCCTGACATAACTCAATGGAGGCTGAAAATGAGGTGGATGAGGGATCTCCAAGCCTAATCCCTAATAATTTAGTATCGCGCCTACAGACTGTACCACTGGGTGCTGACTCCATCATGCCTGATAATGTCTGTTGTTTTAATCTAACTTCACATTCACTGGTTGTAAGCAAATGTTTATAGTTGTGAACAAAATTCTTATCTTAAAAAAAAATAATAAAAATAAACTAAGGTTTCGAATATCAATATTTATTTGAGGAAATTGAAACTGTATACCAAACGTACATAATATATTTCTATAAAGAAAACAAACATTAATACTATTTACAAGGCAATGAATAAAATAACAAAATAACTAAATAATTATTAATCGTTGATCTAGATGGCTTCAATGAAGACTATCTTCAAGAAGATACGATTTTGGAAGAAGAACTGGGTGGTCTGGGTGTACATTCAAACTATCAACGATCCAACAACAGCGTCTTAATAATGACGCTAACTATGCGCCATCTTATATTACACTCCACATAACTAATTATCAAGTTGGGCTATCATATGGGCGTTGCTAGGTAACGGCAGCCAAAGCCTACAGCCACAGCAGTGACCTCCTATATCGCTCACCTCACCAATAATATATTAAGTTTATTAATTAAATAATGAAATTAATGCAACTACCATAAATAAAAAATACAGTTTATTGTAATGGCATTAACAGCATCTTTTCATATTCCCTCACTCTCGTTTTAATGCAGGGGTGGATGCCTCGTTGCTGCGGATTGACTGACACACAGGTAATTTCGGCTTTGGGACCTTAAAAATATCATGAATTAGGAGAAATCTTGAAAACTCCATACCCCATTATTTGAGTAAACACAATACTTTCATACAATTACTTACCTGTTAAATAGTTGGTGAAGGAAACTACAAAGAAATTTTAAAAATGTGTAATTTAAACTGTTACCCTATCTCTTGACATTTTTTGTACTAACTGTAACTGCGGGTGAGCAACCGTAAATAAACAAAAATATTATTTTTGAAAAAAAAAAAAAACTCAGTTAACACATTCTTCCACCAATGGCTTCAATTGTTAACGACAATTTGTTTTCTAGTGAACCTTCCTTCCCATCCTCCAGCCTTCCTATAATAAGGGTCGTACAAACATTGTCTAATGTCTTACAAAACAATCGAATATTTTGAATTAAAAAAATAAATAAATAAATAAAAAACTCGGTTGAACGAGAATCAAAGTTGTGAATGTGTTTCAAAGTTCGGCTCCGGGTTTGTTTGTTATTATTTTATTTCCCTTATACAGCTGGTTTTTAATTCATATATTTGTATTCATAAAACTTTGTACCTATGATTGTTAGCAGACTTCGGCCATAGCTACGGACTCCGTCTGGGAAAGCGAGAAAAAGTCGGCGAAGTAGACCACAGATCTAAAAATAATAATCGAAAAAAAGCCAATAGAACAGGAAGGGGTGATCTCTCTTGAAATGAGCGTGTTATTTTCTAATGACATATCATTGTGGTGATGGATTGTGAATGTTACGTCACAATCGGACCTTTCTATTGCGTCAAAGAGGTTAGACCCCGGTCCTGCATTCACCTGCACCTCCACGGCCTCTTCAATTACTGTCTCTCGGGCCATATTATATCATTAGGAGATCATTATACTGCCAGCGAGTGGTTGTAATTTGATGTGTTAGTGATCTCTACATCATGTCACTTGAGGTATAAAAGGATAAATACAATTGGGAATGATGAATTAATTGCCACTTCTGTTGGAAGACTAGTACCGAATGATTAACTTTCATCACCAGTTCAAAAAACATACACAAAGTCCAAAACACTACTATGCCACACAGATCATATACATTAAATTATATAAATGTAGGACGTTATCAAGCATGTTCACGCTCACCAACTCATCAATAAATTCAATAAAGACACAGAAATGAAACTAATTCATCACGTAGAAAATATTTTGAAATTCAATAATTACGAATCATTAGAAATAATCAAAGCGTTCAAAACCATTCCAGATTTTTGTTTAAATTTTCTGATAAATATGACCAATAGTCCCGTTTTAAATTTGTTTCCAGAAGGAATATAAAACCCTACCAGTTATAGGGAAAACCTAAAGGACTGCCGTTTTACCTGACTAATAAATGAAGGGATCAAAATGTATTTACCTAACTAACCAACTTCTCCCTTTGTCTCTATCAGACGAGTGTAGACTTAGTCTACTTACGTCCTTTTAGATTTGTCTTATAAAAGTACTTCTTTTAGAAATTCTTTCAGAAGACTAGTTTCGAATATTGAAAATTCATCTTCAGTTCTAAAAACATACAAAAAAATTTAAAGCATCAACACTTTACTTCACAAATTATATATATTACATTTTAAATATTAAAGAAGAAACCTAACGAGGCAAAATAGAAGGTCTAATTACTATCATAAGAAACTTCTAAAAGTTATCATGACCTAGAGTAGATTGAGAGGGGCCATTGGGAAAGTATGATCGAGTATGAAGCAAGTTGGGGGACTAGTCGATTCGAGTGGGTATGGAGCTTACCATGAAATAATGGGTACCTGACAAGGGGACGTTGGAGTTGTAACACAGATTTGAATGCCGATTTTTGTTTGGGTAGTAGGGACCTATAATAAAGCAAAACTAGAGTTACAGCCGCCAATGGGCTTTAGGAGGCGATAAAAAAAAAAAAAAAAAAAAAAAAAATGAAATCACGTTGTTGTTTTTTTCTCAGCTCTCAGTCAAGATATAGAAATGATTCTTTCACGTTTAATTGCAATTATGTATGCTATTTTATATAAAAATACTTTCGTTATGCTCAAGACACTACCCGGCTTAAGGGTGCTCAAAAATGACAAAATTCCGAAATGCGCTGTAAAATCAGTGGAAACTTTTTTTCATGAACGACTGACCTCAAATCTCGATCTAGCGCACCATAAAACCCATAAATGTGAAATTTTATCAAAATCAAAAAATATTGATCTTTTACCCCTTTCGAGGAGGTTAAAATTTTGAAGTTGAGATTTCATCAACAATTTCTAACGACTATAACAATTGTTTTGTTTAAACGATAGTAATAGCATCACTAGAATCAGCATACATTCCGCTTTTTATCCATGTGTATAACATCGGATTTACTCCTGATTTTAGTGGACAAAAATTGATGTGAATGAAAAAATCCGAGATCAGCTATAACTTGAGATATTTTAATAAGGGAAAATCCTGCGACCTCCGGATTTTGGCAAAACTATGCAATTTTACGGCTTCTAGATGACCTTAAAATTTAGTCTTAATCGGTGGCGAAATATGTGAGATAGCGCAAATTATTTACATTTTTCAGAAATTGACAGCCTTGCCTAAAATCCTACAAAATTTTAAAGGTAAATTAAAAAATATTTTTGATTTCGACAAAATTTAGTTTCTACACGTTTTTTGAGATGAGGAATCTGAAAATAATATCAGTTGTTAGTTTAAAAATTTTCCTCGCCTACATTATATAAATAAAACGTTTTAAAATGAGATATTACTATTATTATTTCAATTTTTTCACAATTAATTTTAAATAAGTTATAGCTGACCTTGGATTGTTTCATTCACATCAGTTTTTGTCCACTAAAATGTGGAGAAATCCCAATGTTATATGCATGGATAAAAAGCAGTATGTATGCTGATTTTAGTGATGCTTTCACTATTATAATCGGTTAAACACAGCAGTTGTTATGGCCGTTAGAAATTGTTGATGAAATCTCAACTTCAAAATGTTAACCTCCTCGAAACGGGTAAAAAATCAATATTTTTTGATTTTGATAAAATTTCACATATAAGGGTTTTATGGTGTATTTAATCGAGATTTGAGGTCAGTTGTTCATGAAAAAAAGTTTCCACTGATTTACAGCGGATTTCTTTGGAATTTTATCATTTTTGAGCACCCTTAAGCCGGGTACTGTTTTGAGCATAACGAAAGTATTTTTATATAAAATAGCATACATAATTGCAATTAAACGAATCATTTCTATATCTTGACTGAGAGCTGAGACAAAAAAATATAACGTGATTTTCATTTTTTTTTTTCTCGGCTCCTAATGCCCATTGGCGGCTATAACTCTAGTTTTGCTTTATTATAGGTCCCTACTACCCACACAAAAATCGGCATACAAATCTTTGAGTTACAATTCCAAACGTCCCATTGTGAGTTAATTCAGTAACACATGGAACATTTAGATAATTATGGACAAGTTAATTTGTGACATAGTAGGGGTCATTGAGAATTTTGGATTGTAAGGATTGGATATAAGAATAATTGGAAGGTTTTGTAGTGCCCTAAACCTCAAATTCGTATGTCCAAGTGGGTCTAATTACAGTCATAATAGTCTTTTTGTAATTAATTAGGAGATTTAAACATTTGTATTTAAATGTTTGAGTAATCGAAAGCGACAAGCAGTTTCTTTTAGTTTGTCTTGAATGTGGGTTCCAAGTAAGACACTTGTCCAGATGGAATCCTGAGTAGCGGATCAATTCAACAGGGATCAGAAGAATATAATTAAAAGATACTGTAAGACAAGATCTCTTAGGTTAACGCCGAAGTGTTAAAATTATTTGCTAAACTTTGCTTAAATTTATTTCATAATTCTTAACACCATTCTTGAGAGTTTGTGATATGGTATTAGAATGATTGTTCATATATAGGCTAAAGAAGTAATTCTTTAGAGAATTAATAGTTTCTGCTGATCGGGAAAGGAACATTGTTTGTAAAATAAGTGATCGGATCGGAATGAATTTTATTTATAGCTATGAACAGAAATCATTTCTAAAGTATCGAAATTAAATTATGAAATCGATTTTATGATTTCAATGAAACCTTGAAATATCAATCCCCAACCGTTCAGCCATGGATGCACCTGAAAGCGTGAAGATTAGCAACTGGAGACGTCATTCCACTTCTAAGTTCCAGTTGGTTGGTTCCATGGATTACTCCAGATACTTTGTATGCATTTTAAATTTATTCAATATTGGTAAGGTATGTGATTGAGGGGGAAAATTAGTTTATTAACCGTGGTATTCATTAGATTTTTTTATATTATATGTAAACATCCATTTCTTCAGTTTAACTTGTATTGAATTGTTACACACTATTGTCATACCACTTATATGAGTTTCAACATAGGTTTACTGTTTTACATATAGATGTTTTCTTATTGTTTGTTTATTTCGTTTAACGTCACTTTATGCTGCTATGGCTAATCGATGACCGTGACGATGCTACGGTGGGAGTCCTAAATTTTGCCTATCCAGGTATAATTAGGATAGGGATGTTTAACGAGTACCTGATATCGCACAGGCTCGGGACCCCCATTTTATGTCCCTTCCGAAGGACGGTAGAGTTAAAGATGTTTTACTCCCTTTAAAAAATCCTAAGGTCATCTGCCGGGCTGCGAACCCGCGATCTTGGGCTTTGTAGGTTGCTATGCTAACCACTACACCACAGACGACCCGATGTTTTCTTTTTTCCTCTTCCCTAATGTGTAAAAGTGTAACACAGGTTAACATTAGTTTCTACTTGGATTTAGTGTTTTATGTATTTATATTTTGTTATTTTCAATTCCCTTAAGTCAGAAATTTTCATTTTGCATATTACTTATTGCCACAAGATGAGACAGATTGTAATTATAATTCAATGAAACACTTCGATCTAAAAAGAGATATGAGAAAGTATATCAGAAGTTTGACATTTTCTTGTTTCCACTTAGTAACCATGTTGATAAAATATAATAGAAAGTAACAAAATAACATTCAAAATAGATTTTGTTTTATGTATGGTATTTATAATTTGTCATTTCCACTTCCCTAACGTGAAATACAAGGAGAATCCGGAACAACGAAGAACTATGCTCTTTATATAAGGAAGCCGATGCGGTTCAGTTTATTAAAGCACGCCGCATAGAATGTAATAATAATAATGACTAAATACAAACGTTCTCATGAAATTAATCGTGGCAAAAGAATAGTAGGCCGACCAAGAAGACTGCAGGACCTGAATTGTGGAGCAACATTTTGAGGGAACCCAAGACCCGTGCTGGGTACTTCTACCAAAGTTCATCAGGAGTTAAAACTACTTGTGATTTAGTATTATATTAATAATTATAATTTACTAAAATATTTAGTGTTTTATATTTTGATATTTTCTTATTTTCACATAATTATGTTGTTGTTTTTTTCTCATTTTAAAAGAAAAGATATAACACATCTTAATATTAGTTTGAACATGAATTTAGAGTTTGTGTGTAAATGAAGGAGAAGTACTTTCCCTCTATAAAAAGGAACAAGGTAAGAGGTGGGTGTTCCTCGTCGATACAAATACATAAGATTTTTTATTGATAATAAAAATACATAAATGAATCTATTGCATTGTTAGACGTGAAATGTCCGTTTTTTAAATCACGATATTAATTAAGGATTAAGGAATTGTATGTTGGTTTCTGGTAAAGTACTTACAGTCTATAAATCCTTTGTTAATTTAAATTGTTTCTTTTCCAAGCAGACATACAGATTTTCAGTTTCATATTAAACGTGAAAATAAGAACAAGTTATTCCCAAGTAAATTTATTTTGAGCCTAAATTTAAACCAGCTTTTATCGAATGAAGGACCATTTTTCTTTTCTTTTCAAATTTTTTTTCTGAAACTTTCTGTATTGTTGTCCACGGCCTGGGTTTTTATAGGATTTACCGGAAGGTGAAAACCACCAATTCAACATCGTACTACCAAGAAATTGACCGAATGCATCAAAATTTGATTAAACAACTGCCTGCGCTCGTGAACAGGAAATTACCTATCATGTCAGACAGTAAATAAATTAAAGAAACTAGGTTATGAAGTCCTATCTCATTCCCCGAATTCTCCTAAACTAACCTCTACTACAGTCTTTTTTTTTTTTTTTTTTTTTTTTTTTTTTTTTTTTTACAAATGATATTGGGCATTAAAAATTTACTATATAACTTTTTAATTAGTATATTCCCGTTTGAATATTGAAACAAAAAAAAAATTGATTTTGTTACTTAATGACTTTTACCTCCAAGCAGACGATATATTTTCTGTCTCTAATATCGGATATCTCATGTGGGACATTCCTTTCTTTCTCCTTAGTGGACTGACAAAACTTTTCCAATCGATTCACAGATAAATGAGAACCAAGCTCCCGGAACTCTGGGCGAAGTGCATAATGCTGACCACTTCCCCCGCGGAGCCAGATCGGCTATGACCACTGAGGAGTCATTCACTCAACTACAAATGAACTTTCACTCCAATTCCTTCCTATCTCCTCCTTATCTCATTACATCAGCCTCCCGGTTATAGTTAGCAGGTCTGTATCCCTGTGGCGGAAGACCCTTTATCATACATTCCTTAGAATGTTAGTATGGTGATTAGCTTGATTATTATTAAATATAAACAAATCAAATAAATTTGGATTTATAAATCTCCGAATTTAAAAAAAATAAATAATAATAAATACTTTTGAACTGACGAGTAAATGTACGAGAAGTAGATCGAAATATTGATGGGAGGATCGAATGAGGGCTGATCCTTGGGATTTAAGCGCCAGAAAACAAATATACTAGATACTATATATATATATATATATATATATATATATATATATATATATATATATATATATATATATATATATATCATCTCATCCAAGAAAGTATGTAGCATATAGCATTATACTATCATCAATCATATCCTAAAATTTCTAATGTAAATAAATTAAAAAGCAGTTAATGATACCTGCAGAACACTACAGGTAATTAGATGCTCACCTGGCACAATAAATTAACTTCCGAGTACATTTGCGCATCACATACGAAGATCTTACAGATTAAAAGAACTGACATTGAATCTTATTAAAATATTCGTAATTACAGTGCTCTAGATATTGTTTCTTATCCAGCGAGGAAAATGTACAAAACAACTATTGTCTAAACTAGCCTCTGAACTCCATTGTGATTCTTGATCATGCGCTGCATTTTTATCATTTTAGGAAGCAAAAATGCAAAATTATCGAAAATGATTCACTGCCAAATGAGGCCTTTAGATTTAAGGTCCAATTTTAAAAATTTTTAAGGAACTAAAAATTTCAAATTAAAAATAATAAAAATTTAAATTATACAAAAAGTGTTTATATTTATTTATATATATATATATATATATATATATATATATATATATATATATATATATATATATATATATATATATATATATATATATATATTTCTCAACCAATCCGATATGATTAAAATGTAACAATTTGAGCTTTAGTTTGACATTTTCATAAAAGTTTTAGGACTACTCAAGTATATACTATAATAAAAGTGTATACTATATTCAAGTGTATACTATAATAAAATTTGAATATTGGACTTAGTAGGTTTTGAATCTACAGTTTCTTACAAATATTATTTAAGAAAAAGGTATGACAAAATAATATATTTAAACATGAAAAAATTGTATCTACATTATTTTTTCTCACTAAGATCAGCATATTTATAATAATTGTTAATTAAAAGTAAACAAAAGTACTTTCCTTTGGATCTTCATTGTCCAAATGAGCTATATTTGCTTCTTTTTTATCATCAGTATTTTGTAAGGTCGCCAAATAGTACCCTAACTTAGGATTTGAAGTCCACTCATCACCAAAATGTTTTTTTAATAATGAATCTAACAACGCTCCAACGGTCTCCCCGATTAACTATGGACTTAAGAGGATTTGATTTGAAAGGTTAATTTTAAAGGTCATTTTGAAGTGGACTTAACAGGAAATCAAACATCGTTTGAACTTAGAAATCGATAAAAAAATAAGAAATAAAAAAAAAATGGACTTAGCAGGTTTTTCTTCTAAAGGTCTCAAATAGTTTACACTCTACACTCCATCATTCATAGCAATACCGGTTGGTTAGCGACAAGTTAAAACTTATAGGCGGGTCTATGTTCCCTATCAATGGAAGTTGTGGATTATAAAGATAGCTCAAAAAAGGAGATTCTTGCTTGGAGTAACCGGGAGATGGCTGAGATGACAGAAAATGAGGAGGAAGGCCGACCATGATAGAAACGATTAAGAATTGTCCCAAAAGAACTTCGTGATGCCAACTTAGATCGTAACACATTAAGATAAGTACCCATGTTATTAGTATGTAATAAGTGTAGAGTGTAAATTGTGAGCTGGTCTTATAGTATACTAATGTTAAAATCATTCGTAGTTTCACAGATCTAAAACAATAATAATAAATAAACTATATTCGTTAATAATAAATGATTCCAAACCTGACTGCCACTGTATTAAGATAAAATTGGTTTACACGATTGTATGGTAAGAATCCAATAAATCAAACAGATGAAGTTGACATATGTCATATATAGGGACTATTGTGTCGTCTAGGACATACTTAATAATGATATAAAATTTAATAAACCCCCAGCTGTGGTACAACATAGCAGTACTTAACACATTTTTGCCAATTTTCACCTTACCAACTTGTTCCCAGTGGCAATCGATATAAATGCCAATAATTGCCACAAATGTGCCAATCGACATAATCTATTGAAAGAGAAAAACCACGTCTAAGTAAAAACATGCGTGCCAACGTTTCGACCTGCCTTGCAGGTCTTCTTCGGGGCCATTGAACCACACTGGAGAGGAGACGAACGATGACTGATTAATTGATATAATTAACTGATATAATTTACTGATATTATTAACTGATATTATTTATTAATTGATATAATTAACTAAATATAATTAAATAGCGCTTCGGCACAAGTGCTTAGTGGAGGTGGTCTGATTGACAGCGGGGCAGGTTAGGACTAAGAGAGACTGGGTCCAATATCATTTATAGGTGACACACAGAATGAGTTTCCTCAGAAGAATCCATGGAAAGACCAAGAGGGACTGCGTCAGGAACGAAAGAATACCAGATCTCCAATTAATGTCTGTAGGAAGCTTCCTGGTAGAACAGCAATGACATGGTTACATTTTGAACATGGCAGAAACCCGAAATGCTAAAAAGCTATTTGAAGCTAGACCGGAAGGCAGACGTCCTAGGGGCAGATCCAGGAGTATGTGCAACGAATACATTGGAAAACTCACAGCAGGAGAATGAACCACAACTAAAGGTATTCACTATTTCATATCTCAATATTATAATCATATCTCAGTAAAGAACGATAGAATTTATATGATATGAAATTATCTACAATGAACTAATAACTATTGAATTATTATTCTGAAAAATGTTACCCCGCTTCAGAAGCGGGGTAACACTTTTCAGACCCGAATCATACCGACTATGATCGACTGAGCGTTAAATATAATTATATATTATACAATTATGGTTATATTGATTATAATCGACAATAAATGGTTGCAGAGAGTATAACTATCGAGTCTCCCATGAATTTCCCCGGGAAATCTGCTCAAGCGCAGTTGGCTTTATTATTTGTACGGTTGTCACAATATTCTCAGCTCCTTTCTGCTGCAAACTACTCAGACCACTGCTTCCTGTATCCATCTTTAATGGATTAGTGCACTGCCATAACTCACTCGGGCTTCTGGAGTACTAGTTTTGAACTCCTATTTTTGAAAAATCCAATTGTACGAGCTGCTTGTTATCACTATTTAATATTTGTTTTTAAAAAAAATGATCCATCTGAGAGCTAAAAAAATAAGATAAAATCTATTATGTTTTTTTATTTATTTTTGTTTTATGATGAAGGAAACATCAGTGAATGTACAGTGCAGCGATGATTCGAAAAATTTAAAGGAAGGTCGTGGTAGGCCTATTCTTTTTTATTACAACCATTGCTTTAGTAGAATAAAGCCCTCACAAAAATACTCGAGACATAAGGAGAGAAGTTGGGGTCACCTGTGGAGTGGTGGTTCGCATAGCAGGTACTCGTTAAAGATCCCTATCCTAATTATACCTGGATCGGCAAAATTTAGGACTCCCACCGTAGCATCGTCCGATTAGCCATAGCAGCATAAAGTGACGTTAAACGAAATAAACAAACAAACGAGAGAAGTTAGCGTTGACCTCTCGACATAATAAACCACACAAAATTACAATAAATTTTTCTTTTCACATATAAAAACCCGCAATTTTTCTGCATCGACCCATTACAAAAAAAAGGAATTCTTATTGTAATCGAAATATCAATACATTTTAGAAAACGCCTCTTTAGTGTATTAACCATTTATATTTATTATTAACTATTGCCTTACTATTTCATCAACAATTTATTTATTTCAGTTGTAATTAAATGCTTGTGTGATTATACAAATATTAGAGGGGGCTCATGTAATAATTACAATCTCTTAGAATTTTAATTCTATTGGAGAGAAAAAACAAATAAAGACTTTGAAAACAGCCAGACCGTGGCGGATATTATTTGTTTTCCGGAAATTTTCGTAGCTAAAGAAAAACGCCCACAGCCTCCATGATCGGTGAAATGGGCACTTTTCCAGGTGGCGGTTGATTTGCTCCAATCTGACACACTTGTACCACTGTCGACCTTCCTCAAGGTGCCTTAGGTAGTAATCGGAGTTCTGACGTCTCCTAATGGTGGTTTATGGTGGAGAAATGTCTTCATAAATATATTTTTTTAAAGATTATATTCAGTAGGTTAGACAGAAATATTTTAATTCAGGGGAATCAGTCACCTTTTAGATGAGTCTTATTTCAAGAAAATTATCCACCAAAAAACATAAACAATCCCCGGATGGATACACACTCAGACCCATTTTTAATTTACTAAAACAAACAGAACCTCAACAAGAACGTGAAATTAGCGGGAAAAGATACTACACTATTCCATACATACATACATTATCAAAGACTTGCAAAAGCAACAGCAAATAACAACAATAAAACTGAGTACACCGTCACATTCAAAAATACGTCCACCATGGTAAAATTATACTATAAAACGAAAAATAAAGATGAATTAGAATTACAATTTAATATACTTCATGAAATACGGTGCGAATATAATTATGGCAAATCATATTTCGGTACATCGGAAGAATAACTCAAACGACGTGTTAACAGCATAAGTACAGCTGCATACATAAGTATAACTAAAAACCCTAATAAACAAGACAAAACAGCTCTCACCACGCATCACAGGCAAACACAACATTTTTTTGGAATTTGATTCTCCCAAAATTTTAAACCATGTGCAATATAATTTTAAACGAAATATTAAATAAATGATAACCATAATAATAAATCAGACGTCATACGTTTAAACACACGTTTCTCAAATTTAATACACTCAGATTAATATTGTACGTTAATATATATAATACATTGTAGTAAGAACCATTTATCCATTTAAATAATTGTATAGCAAAAAAATTTCTGTCTACCTGCAAAACCCGGGAATTACATAGGTCTGGAAAAACCCACATAACCTTCAACCATTCCTAAACCTTCACGTATTTCCTATTTTACTGTTCCATCATTGATGTTTGCACATTACAACAGTTATTTAGTTTGCTGTGGTTTGGCGCTCTCTAACCCAAGTAGTTATCTCATTCATGACCTAAGGGATCT
Source organism: Euschistus heros (assembly GCA_003667255.2). Taxonomy (NCBI): domain Eukaryota; kingdom Metazoa; phylum Arthropoda; class Insecta; order Hemiptera; family Pentatomidae; genus Euschistus; species Euschistus heros. The sequence continues at coordinate 259,010 of RCWM02000572.1, read as the reverse complement.
TATTCGTAAATTTTATTTTGCACGAAATTGCACAATTTTGACTTTTTGAGCTTAATTGCACGAATTCGGGTTTTACTGCACGAAATTGCACAATTCAACCAAATTCATCATATTTTATTTACTATTATAAGACAAGATATTATATAGGTTAATTAGTTTTAAATTGAAAGTAAAAAGTCGCTTAAAACAAATGTATTTGTGACATACTACTTTTAAATGATCGTATTGAATTAGGAGCTTTGAAGATTTATGTAAACTTTTATTGAGGATCGACGTACTTCCTAGAACTATGACGTTTCCTCAGAAAATTTTACTCCCCGCTTCCCATTTTTTCTCCCACTTCTGATTTAGCACAAAGGATCAGTTGATATGATTTCAAACAATCAATTTTGAAAATCCCAAAAACGGCCAGGAGTGTTTTTACAAAATTGAAACAATGGACAAATAAATATCCAGAGCTGAAAATTGATGGGAAATTGGTGTTTTGTTTTTGCTGTTTGAAAACAATAGGCCACGAAAGGAAATCGCAAATAGACGCACAATGCAAATCAGGTAATTTTTACCTGATTAATTTTCAATTTTTACCTGAGTAAATTTTTTAATTTATAAAAACTTTGTTTGGCAAGATCAATCAACTTTGTTGAACCCGAGAATTTTGAAATGTACAATTCGTACATTTTCATGAAAGTTTTAAAAGTTAATTTATTTTTAAAAAAATAACATTTTATTATATTTTGTTTCCATATAAAAGGAAATTTTTATAAATGTATTTATATATTTTTTTAATAAAAATAATCATATACAATTTTTTTTTTCCGAGTTTTAGATTCAAAAAGTATTTCACATTAGATTAATACTAAAACGGAATGTTTGTCGAAATGTGCTTCTTGAGTTTTTTAAAATGAGTTTTTTACTGCACAAAAATACGGTCTCTACTTACGACAGTAATTAGACCTATTTTGGCATATGGAGTCAAGCTTTGGGGCTCAACTAAGCCTTCGAATCCTTCTCGAATCGAATCCTTACAATCCAAAATCCTTCGTAAATGCCCCTTATTATGACACAAATAAATTTATTCATAATGATTTAAACGTCCCATATGTTGTTGCTTAATAGGCCTATTCTTCCATACTCGAATCCTATAGGCTTCCAGCACGATTTCCGATTATCCTCCTAGGCCTTAAAGAAGAAGACCTAATAAAGAATTACTTATATCTAAGTGCTACTACTGGGTTATTTCTCAACAAGCTATTGGTATATCATTATAATCATTTTTCCCACACATTTACTTATAAAAAAAAAATAATAATAAAATAAACTTTTACATTATCCATAATAAAATATATGAGTTTTTTTTATTGGAATCATATATATCATCTTTTATACTTGAAATATAAAAAAAAATGTCACCACGTTCGTTTGTTTTTTACCTCAGTTTCTTGTGCCCAAAAAACAAGAAGGAAGAAATATAGTAGATTTTTTTTCGATTTAGAATAATCTCAAGAAATGAATCGAAATATCATACATACTGGAAGGTCCCCTCCAAAAAGAATCCTATAATTGTTTTAACCGAATACGGAGGATATAAGATTTAAGGATGCAACCCCAAATTAGACAGCTCGTATCGACATTCTTGAATGAAAACATCGATTATGAATGAACTGGCCAAATAAGGGAAATGTGGTGCACTAGAGGAAGAATGGTATAAGGCAGCGCCTGGTCCGAGATATCGACTGGAACTCAGTCTTCAGTCCAGCTCAGTCCGTGAAGGATGGGTAATACAGAGAGCAATGTGACCAGCGGTGTCAAGAAGCAAGCGGACACCTCCTCCATCAAGATCTACAAGCTGGTCGATCTCAAAGGTTATTAATTAGAGTAGAAATAAAGTTTTTCGATTGTACAAGAAGTAAATCAATTAATATTTCAAACATAAACTTGATCTAGAACAGAGGGAATTAATTTTTCAATTATTTATTTCATCAAGAGACAAATTTTTTAACATGGATATGTCTTTTGACTAAGCAGTCCAGTTAATGAGTGCTGAAATGAGGGGTGTAGAGTTCATGAAATATGCGATAATTTTTGACTTCATAGGTTCGTTAGGAATAGTTGGAAGGTAAACATACTAAAGTCCCCGCCCCTGGGGGGTGAGCTAACAGTGGGGGGAGGGGGAAGTTCAAATGTTTTGGTTTTTCAATTTTATCTCGAAAATGGTTGGCTCTAGAAAAATAAGTTTCAAATAAACATTAAAGCTAATTAAATTTCCTATAAAGTTGACATTATATAAATTTGTCGTAATTCTAACCTTTTCCGAGCTATTCGTTATTGAAAGTCGGTGATTTTCGGGAAAAAACAAATGTTACCTCTCTTTTCGTCAAACGTTTGCTTCTAGAAACGATCGTTTCTCAGAAAAAATGACAGATAATTTACCTCATGTTTTTTTAAACATTTGCATCAAATACCATATACAAACGTAGATATGAAATTGAAGTAAATTTAATGCTCTACAATTTTGATTGTGTAATTTTTTCTTAAAAACGATCGTGGAAGGTACTAGAAGCAAGAGTTTGACAAAAAAAGGGGTAAGATTTGTTTTTCCCGAAAATCACCGATTTTCAATAACGAATATCAGGAAAACTGTTAGAATTACGAAAAATTTATATAGAATCAGTTTTATAGAAAATTTAGCTTTAAAGTTTATTTGAAACATATTTTTCTAGATCCAACCATTTTCGAGACATAATTGCAAAAACCAAAAAAATTGAACTTCCCCCAACCGTTAGCTCATCCCCAGGAGCGGGGACTTTTAGTATTTATACCTTCTAACAACTCCTAACAAAGCAGTGAAGTCAAAAATTATCGCACATTTCATGCACTGTACAATGTGTTTATTGACTGGACTAAATTGCCTATAGTTTTCTTGTGTAACGTTTTCACATCCTCAAAACTGTAAGGTTTTGACACAGGTTAGCTCTGTTGGTGTTACACGGACCAAAAATTTGCCGACAGTTGTCACAACAGAAGTAGTTGATATAAAAGCAGTATATTATAGATAGATAAATCCATAATTAATTGTTTTTCCCAGTCAGTTAAAAATTGAATTTTAGCTATACTTTTACGTTTTTATTTAATATTTGCTTATAAATCAATACGTTTAAAATTGTAATTTAACTATTTATATTTCCTGTTCTACAAATTGATCTTTTTTATTTCGTTTTTACTATGAAATCCTCAACTGTCAAATGTAAAATTGAAAATCAGCTGTGCTGAAATATAAATATAAAACAACTGACATGTTAGGCATGAGGAGAGGAATCTGTAAAAAAAAAGGGGGGGGGTTCGCTCTGTAAAAATTCGGTTAGTTTTGATTTTTTGGTATGTTGTTAGAGTTTAATGACTTTTACCTCCAAGCAGAAGATATAAACGAAAATAAAGTACTTTTACTATGCTATCAAATGACTCTACTAGTTTCAACAAAACCTGGATGTTTCCCTCCCCCTGACCCTTCAGTTATTTTAGTCCAATTATTACTGTTGTTTAGACGATTTTTATTCATTTGAAATTAGTCTCCTTGATAACGCCATTTGAAAAACTGTATTTTCTTTTATTTTATAATGGTTGCATTAATATTCAGTCCGTTTTGAATTAATAGACAATATATTATTGGTGAGGTGAGCGATATAGAAGGTCGCTGCTGCGGCTGTAGGCTTTGGCTGCCGTTACCTAGCAACGGCCATATGATAGTTAGCCCAACTTGATAATTAGTTGTTTGGAGTGCAGTACAAGATGGCGATTAGTTGGCGTCATTGTTTAGACGCTGTGTTTTTCATCATTGACAGTTTGAATGTAGACGTGGGCCCATTAGCTCTTCGACCTCTTTCGAAGACGTGCAGCATTCAGGACATCATAGAACATTCCTAGAAGGTTCCTCACTCATCGAGACCATCTAGATCATCACCATCTCGTTGCGGCTGTTACCAGTTATAGTCGTCCCGCTCCAGCTAAGCTATTCATCAATAATACCATATCTTTTTATTTTATTTATTTATATTTTTGTTTTCTTTAGTTATCTAATTGGGTATTATTGTTATAATTTTTATTAATAGGCTACTTTAAGTTTTAATTCAAAAGGTTCAATAACTATTTGTTATTTAATTCATAGTTTGTAAATAGTTAATGTTTGTTTTCTTTATAGTAAATATATTATGTATGTTTGGTGCATAGTTTCGGTTTTCTCGAATAGATACTAATATTCGGAACCTTAGTTTATTTATTTATTTTCCTTTTGTTTATTTTGTTTTAGTTTTTGGAGCCTGTCATTCAAAAGACCCTGTCAATTTTGCGGGGGCTTCAACACTCATAATGAATTGTTAGAGAAGTGGGAAATAATCTATCAATTCCCTATTCCGACATGTATCAATATTACTGATATAATATGCGATTGGAAATATTTTAAAACCAAACAAAGATTCAACTAAATTTGTCTCAGAGACATGTCCCCCCGTCTTCATCGAAACGAAAAACGAAAAGATTACGCAAACCGACAGAGGACGTTAGCTTGCTCTAATTTTTGACCGAAGGATGACATGGGGCCCACACATATCTTATAAACGTAAAACATTAAATCAAAGGCTAAGGCTACTTTATTCTCTAATTGGACGACATTACAAATTAAACCTAAGACAAAAACTCAATACCTACACTTACTAAAACCTATTTGGACTTTTTTTTTTTTTTTTTTTTTTTGTTGGCTCTACAGACCTTGTAGATCCTTGGCCGCCTCAATCATCCAGCTCAACCTCTGCATATCTTGGGCTATTGTTTCCGCTTCGTGTCATGTTCGTCTGGTATCTAAAAGCCGGGGTCCGTTTTTATAACAGATTTTCGGCGGCTGATTAAGGTTTCTTAATGGTGAGGATTTTACAGGATATGGTTATTAGCCCTATTCCCAACCCCAAACCTGGAGGACCATGAGCTATGTCAGGCACAGGGGTCGCTCAACTCCCTGTGACTTCCACGGTGAGGACAGTGTACTGCCCCCATGTGGGAATCGAACCCACGCCGTATTAGCCTGAGTATCTGGACTCATCTGGATGGCGGTCACCCATCGACAGGGCTTAACTTTTATTATCTACTGCACATGTCTTAGTCTACTCGGCTACCCCGGCCCCTCCCTATTTGGACATATGCCTTACAAATCTACGGAACTGCCAAAACGAAACACATACAAAAACTAAAAACTTTTCAGGCCAAAACTTTTAGGACAATCACACAGGCACCTTGGTAGGTAAGTACCATAACTCAGCACACGGACCTACACATGCTTACCATCAAAGAACACACACATACCTACTACAAAAGATTTCACAATAGACTTAAAGGTACTTCCAACAAACTCATACACGACATGTCCAAAGGTTGAAAAGGAGCTGGATAAGAGATCTCCTTGAATAAAAGTAAATGGTTAACAAGAGAGATGGAGTTGTCACGGGGCATGTTCCTCATCTTGCCTCTCACCCCAGAACCTTCTCATTGTTTTACAATCATCTTATTCGCTGGTTGTCATTAATTTATTCGACAGTTGTGAATTTAGATAAATAAAGATTAAAAAAAAAAAAAATTGTCTCAGAGATTGCAATAACAAACCGCGACATCTCTAAATATTATTTTCTCAACGCAGTGAACTTAAGATGACAAGTTTTGTCTACTGTTGCATAAAGACTTCTGGAACGACCCTCACGTTCGCGGTACAGTAAAAAAAAAAATCTTTTTATAAAGTTTACAAGAAGGATAAAAAAAAAAAAAACTGAAAGGAACTGAACACACCGCCGCAGGTGAAAACTGTGCAAAGCGAAGAGTCAGCCATGTCGCAACTTGAATGAAATTACCCAACCCAATGAGCCGGTTTCCCTGAACTAAAGGTTTCGCTACGACTTTACAGTTTGGAGCAGCCCAAGGTCAGGAGGACAGCCGGAGGTCGGGCTTATCTATGTCGCCACCGTACTGTTCAATATTCATTTCTCTATAAGGTTAGTCATGCTGTTGTGGTCATCTTGTACTAGAAAATTGATTTCCTCAAACATGTGTCTAATCGTTTATATTGATAAAAATATTTTAAAAATCCCTATTTCTGTATTGATAAACCCATCTATATAAAGAGTCTAAAAAAAATCTACAGTGGAACCTCATTAATCCGACTTCCGCTAGACCGACTCTTCGAGTAATCCGACCCAACCGCGAAGTTCGGTAGGTAGGGAAACAATATTTTCCTTGGAATATACTCGATGGAATATACAGATTTATAAATATATATATCCACCCTAACCTTCTCCATGGTGCTTCACTGTTACACCACATGTACAGGACTACCCTCCGCGCCCAACAGAATTTCTAGGACACGGTCCTTCGGCGGATCTAGTCTCTAGATCTCTCGAGCCTAGAGAGAGCCAGAAATTATAAAATTATAGAACATCAAAGGATGCTGAGTATATCACAAGTTATTGGCCACAGGCCCATCAAATTCATTGGCGGGCTGTGAGTGTGCCAATCCTCTCTTCATGGACATAGGCCTGAATGGACAGGTAGCTGGCAAAACTTGATTTCCTTAGCGGTCCAATAAAATTGTACATTTTGGTATGTGAAAGGTCGAGTAGTTTATTAATGTATGTATTGTTAGTGTTGTGCTTGTGTGCGGAAATCCAGGTTTTGGACCTTGCAGCGAACCGCTCGCTAATTAGTAGTACCAAAGTTTCAAATATTTTTAACTTTTATACAATTCACCAGAATATTTGCTGTACATATAGCACTAAAGAAAATTATATTCAAAATTAAACTAGTATAAATTTATTACAATTTGAGTTGAAAATAAGCTCTGTAGCATAAGTCTAAGAGACACGATTTGAAATGTTGGGTATTTTCGTAAAAAGTGGCAGAAATTGTTTGTTTTTTTACGTTGTTGGCTCTATATATTCTTAATAATGACGTTTAGAGTATTTTAAATTATGAACGATGTCAAAAATGACTTAGTTTGCTGTAAACCAAACACTACACAGTTTTTAAGTTATGATGTTATAAGGTTACTCCTTACAATATTTATTTTTATTGGGAAAAAATTCAGACAAAAACAATAATGCCACCTACATAAATTTTGAAACAAAAAAAAAATTCTAAAGTTTGAAAACAGCTTGCAAATATTTCAACAAACTACAACACTCTTTAATTATAATAATAATAAAAGTTTTATTAAAATACTTTAACAGTTTACAATTGCACATATTAAATATTATAAAATGTTTTTGTAATAAAATAATTTACACAACATAGTGAGCTTAGCTAAAATGGATATAATTTGGAATGCATTTATGCTAACAGTAGGAAAAATACTAAAAAACCTACAAAATAAGAAAAAAAAAGAAATTGATAAAAACAAATACATATTAAAATTTACTAAACTAAAATGCATAATTTATTAACTTTTTGTACTTTAAAGTTAATCAACTTTTCGGGTAATTAACTTATATATTATTTTTGTTTAAATAAATTTAATTTCAAGCTGAAACAGTAGCTTTTGGATGTCTTATTAGCAAAATAAGAGGGAGTATAAAAAAAATGACCGTTTTATCAAATTCCAGAGTTCAAAAGTCTGTAAATATCTTAATGCTATTTATTATTTACTAATAATTAATAATCCCTTTAGAGCATTCTCTAATCTGGTTTACTAACACTGGACTTTTTCAAAAAAAGCCTCAGTCCAGTTATGTGTTTCAAAGAAGAAGCATGAAAGTTTCCTACGAAATTCTCATAATTTTAAGACATTACTGGAAAAAAATTTTCACTGCCGCTGAAGCAACTCGTGAATTTATTAAATATGAAGGGGAAGGTGTCCTTGAAGAGCGCACTGCACAGCGTTGATTTGAAAAATTTAGAAGTGGGGATACGACGTTAGAAAGGAAGAAGGTCTCTGGGTGGCCATTAATGGATATTGATGAGGTTCTGAAGGAAGCTGTTGAGTCAAATCCGTCCGCAAGTACTCGCGAACTTACCAGAGACTGTTGTGTGTCGAAAGATACTGTTAGTCGCCATCTTCTCTCCATGGGAAAGGTAAAAAACCTGTAGACTGGTTCTTTACGAACTTACTCCTCAACAATTAGCAGACTGCCTCTTGTTTGAATTATTGTCTTCTTCACTTGGCGCTACAACCCGCTTGCGCGAGTCTTGGCCTCCTCTATAGATGAATGCCAGTCATCTCGGTTCAATGCCGCCACCATCCAGTTGCGGACACCAAGGAAGCTTCTTGCATCTTTTGCAACTGCATCACTCCATCGTAGCCTTGGTCTACCAACTCTTCGTACACCGTAGATATTTTCTCTCAATAACTTGAGAGGCACATCATCGGGATTCATCCTTCCTACATGCCCTGCCCAACGCAGGCGCCCCAGCTTGATGTGATCCACCACGTCGACATCATTGAATAAAGTTCTAAGTTCTTCATTATTTCTCCGCCTCCATGTCTCCCCCTCCAGGATGGCTCCATAGATCCTGCGAAGGATTTTCCTTTCCAACCCAAGGAGGGCAAGCTCGTCGTTTCTAGTGATGGTCCAGCATTCCGAGGCATATGTTAGGACAGGTCGAATGAGGGTCTTATATAGTCTTATTTTTGTGGACCTAGATAACAACCGGCTTTTCATATAGTCCTGTAGACCGAAGTATGCCCTATTAGCCATCAGCATTCTTCTATTAATTTCCTGATGTAAATTATTATCTTGGTTCACTTGCGTTCCTAGGTACGTAAAGCTATCTACCCACTCAAAAGTATGATTCCCGAACCGCACATTATCATCTCTCTGTACTCCAGATGCAACACACATGTATTTGGTTTTGGCCTCATTTACCTCAAGTCCGATTTCCTTGGCAGCAATCTCCAGGTCCATAAATGCATCCCTTATCGCAACCCTTGATCGACCAATCAGGTCCACATCGTCCGCATAAGCTAGCAGTTGGGTCGTTCTATTTATAATAGTACCATTCATCTCTATTTTAGATTTTTTGATAGCCCACTCTAACGCTAGATTAAATAGGATGCACGCCAGGCCATCCCCCTGCTTTAGGCCTTTATTTGTGGTGAAAGGTTGTGAAAACTCATTCTGGGTCTTCACCACACAAACCACCTCAGTCATTGTCATTTTAATTAGGCGTACTAGCTTTGGGGGTATCCCCAGCTCCAGGAGTGCATGATATAGGGTGTTACGTTGCACACTATCATAAGCCATCTTGAAATCGATGAAAAGGTGATGGGTATTCAATTTGTATTCCCACGTTCTTTCTAGGATTATCCTACGTGAGTGGATTTGGTCTATTGTGGATCTACCACTTCTGAAACCAGCTTGATATCTTCCAATCAGACGTTCAGCGATGGGGAGCAGTCTTCTATAGAGAACTCGAGATAGGATCTTATAAACTGTGGGTAGTAGCGATATGCCTCTGTAGTTGTCACATGTTAAGAGGTTTCCTTTTTTGTGAATCGGGCATATAACCGTTTTATTCCATTCTTCAGGCATTGCTTCTGTCTGCCATACCTGTAGTAAGAGTTCCTGAAGTACCTTCACGAGTTCTGTACCTCCATATTTGAAAAGTTCAGAGGGTAAGCCATCATAACCTGGGGCCTTATTATTTTTTAGCCTTTGTACTGCTTCTTCAATCTCGTCCTCATCTGGTGGCTCCAATTCGTCCTCCTCCGAACGTGGCATACACATGATTTCGTGATCGACAGACTCCTCCTCTTGGTTGAGAAGCGAGTTGAAATGTGTCCTCCAACGTTCAAGAATTCCTTTCTTGTCGGTTATAAGTGAGCCATCCCTCGCCCTGCATGAGATTGTTCTTGGCTTGAATCCTGCTCGACCCTCATTAACCATTTGATAAAATTTTCTGGCTTCATTACCGGTTCTATGTTCCTCTACCTCCTTCAGCTTTTCTCTTTGCAGCGCCCTTTTCTTTCTCCTATGAGTTTTCTTTTCTTCTTGTCGTAACCTTCTATATTCTTCGGTTGATCTTCGAGTGTGTCTTCTCTGTATCATCATTTTATAAGCTACATTTTTCTTGTACGTAGCTTCCCTGCATTCATCATCGAACCATGAGCGTTTATTAGGTCTTTCTTCGAATCCTAAGATGTCCTCAGCTGCTTTATGCAAAACTTTTTGGCATGTTAGCCACAGTTCATTCGCGTCAGTACTTCCCGGTTGATTCTGGAGGTTTTCTTCTACTGTTACAGTGTAGCGTTGTTGAGTTTCATCATCTTTGAGCATACCAATATTAAATTTTTTAATTTCCAGTGTTCTTGGTGTTCTTTGCTCCCTGGTTAGTGAGATTCGTGGCCTAAGTCGAGCGATTAAAAGGTAATGATCCGAGTCGACATTTGCTCCTCTGTATGCTCTTACATCTAGCAGATCAGTCCGGTTTCGGGAGCTTATGAGTATGTGGTCTATCTGATTTGTTGTAGAGCCGTCATTAGAGTGCCAGGTGTTCATGTGGATTCTCTTATGTGGAAAGAGTGTCCCGCCAATCACTAGGTTCTTTGAGGCAGCAAAATTTATGAGTCTTCGGCCATTATCATTCGTTAGTATGTGAGCACTGTGTTGACCAATCGTTGGCTCATAGATATGTTCCTTACCCACTTGTGCGTTACAATCTCCGACCACCAGCTTTATGTCACCCCCAGGGCAGTCATCAAAACACTTTTCAAGTTCATCATAGAAAGTGTCTTTATCATCCTCCTGAGATACTTCCGTGGGTGCATGAACACTTAATAAACTATAATTCCTAAATCTGCCTTTTAGTCGAATGTTGCAGATTCTTGGGTTGATCGGCTTAAAATCTACGACGAGTTGTGACATCCTCTTCCCTATGATGAATCCAGTGCCAAAAGTATGTAGGCGGTCATCACAGCTATAGTAGATGGTGTGGCATCGTTTCTTCAGACTTCCCTGCCCTGTCCATCTGATTTCCTGAATGGCGGCAATGTCCACAGTGTATCTGTCCAGTTCTGTAAGGAGTAGTTGAAATGCTCCTGGTCTGTGTAGTGACAAAACGTTCCATGATCCTATCGTAAAGTCCATTCGACGGGTTCCGTGTCTTGACCGTGAAATATGTCCGGCTATTCTTCTTTGAGGTTGCGTAGTGGTAGTTTTTTTTTTTACGGGTAGGGTTACTAGCCCTACGCCAACCCCCAACCTGGCGGACCAGGATTTTCTGTAGGGGTTTTCTCCCTTAGCCTTTGAACATAGTTCTAACCCACAAGGCAGTGGGGGACCAAGATAGGAAATTAAGGAGATGGCGGGATAAGGGTTTAGTAATATGGAGGGATAAGGTAGAAGGTCAGCGGACAGCTGTCCCTGTAGTTTGAATTATTGGATTTCCTGAATTGTTTATAAAGTTGAAAAAGTTCCTGGTCTGTGTGTGAATACATTTTTTAATTGTTTGAAAACCTAATTCGTGTAGCATGTCGGTTATTTTTGTATATCTTGGGTAGTCATTTATTGTTGTTTCACAACACTCTTTAGTTTACTATGCTCACATCTGTTATTCATTGAAGGTTAGTTAACATTGGTACTCAGTGTTGCCAATGGTATTCGTGACAGTGTTACAGCTACACAGTGATATTAAAGCCAATAGATTGGCTAAAACATTAAATAATAATAATAATAAATAAAAACATTAAAGGCAAACTTATTAGTCGAATAGAATTTTTTTTTTTAATTTTAATATATAAACTTTTAATATCATTATAATACACCTCGAACTATGAAAAGCATGTGCTTCATTGAAATCTCCGGTTTGTTCTACTAACCTTTGACCGTTCTGCTCTACCCCCTTGGTCCCTTAGGGATCGAATTAGTTAGGTTCTACTGTTTACTTAATTATATTTAGTTAGATCCTCATGAACTGTAAATCTTTAAATCTGAATAAAAAGGGAGGAGTAATTATTAACAAATTTTAAAATTAACTCCTTTTTACCGCATAGCTCTAAAGGCCTTAGTACAGCGCTCTCGTTCTTCAATTTCGGACACCGATCACTCCAAGGTCCTTGAACTTTTTGGATCCATTGTCTTCTTTGTCGCCCAAAAAGCTGATTCTTTATTTTTACCGAATTGTGTGATGCTCTCTTCAGTTGTTCTACTTACTCCTGTTTCAAAACAATCGACACTTTTCTATAAGGTTCTATATTGTTTATTATTGTATCCCTGTTCACAGGAGGAGGACTGCTCGTCGAACTGATGAAACGTGCCGCGCAGACAAAGCAATACGCCGAACTCGACCACGCCATCAAGACCAAAGTTGAGCCGTTCCTCTACAACAAGGGCCAGGGGAAGATGATGCCTGTCAGCCAGCTCGTCCTCATGAGGAACAAGGAACGTCCCAGGCACAAAATGGTAGCTCATTAAATTAATCTCATATCCCAAAAAAAAAGTATATTTCAAAATGTAAAATTATACATAAATAATTAAATTTGTTTTTAGTTACCTCCTTTGCGGAACATGGAGAATCCTGATGACTACGACATTGAATCCTACGTCGTTCCTGAGCCTACGGAAGAAGATCTTAGAGGTATTAAAAAATCGATCATTGTCTAATCATTTGTATATTTATAAAATAAATATAAATATCCAAAAAAAAAAAAAAAAAAAAAAAATAGAAAACCTGAAGAATACAGAAAACATTTCGACAATATCATCTCCTTACCTGAACATTTATTAATATTCACAGACTGATCCAAGTCGAACCCATCAACAACATCTGCCTTTGTCACTCCACAAACAACACATAAGTGCAAATTACACAAACTTTGCAGTATTTATATCAAATTGGCTAAAATTAATGCCATCGCCATGGCTTTACGAAACTGCTTGAATTGAATATGTTGTCCTGGTGTCAGACTCACTCAGCACTTTAAGGTCCATGAAGAGCATGTATTCAGATTACTCAGGAATACATTGCATTCTAGATCTGGTCAAGAGACTGTATGAAGGAGGAAAATCGGTGAACTTCATTTGGTGCCAGAACCTGACAAAACCTTTCGAACGGCATCACAACTTGCACACCCACGTAGAGAGACGGTATCTCAAGAGTGGCAGACATAGTGGGATCACAGCCCAGCCAGAAACTCAAGTTAATTATGAAAGACGTAAAACCATGGAGCAGTTCCTGCCGTTCTAATCGCAGAGAAGAAGTGACCTTAACGCCATTAAGAATTGGCCATTTAAGAAATACAAACCTTCACGTTATAACCAGAGAGGCTCCTCCCAAATGTGAAACGTGTGGCAATGGTTTTTCAATATGCCATATGTTTAGCGAGTGCCCTTACTACACCAGAAGGTTAACTGAATAAGGAATACTTTGAGACATCTCAAAGGCGCTGGAAAACAATGAAAAAATTATTGAAGAAGTGATAGCCCTCCTTTACTTAGGAAAAATATTGTAAAATATAGATAAATGAAATTAACTTTCTATTTAGAACAGACGCCCGTTGATGACCCTTAAGTTTTACGCTCAAAAATCTCAGATAAAATAAATACAAGTATATATTTTAATTATAATTAGGGTTAAATATTAATTGGTGATTGATTCTAATATTTATTTATGCTATCAAAATATTAACAATCTAGGACAACCTAAGAAGTATATTTTTCCTAGGACATTCCAATAAATAACCACTGAGGGAAACCAGTATCAGAATCTTCCTGTCAATGGATATCTTTGACCACTTCTTCTTGCCAATTTATTTTTCGTCCTTATGAAAATTGATTAAATCTTTTCGTTATTTAAAGGCAAACTTTCTTCCCATTATTCCTTTGGATTTTGGCAGCTTTGGTAAGTTTTTAAAGAAGCGTTCTCAAGAGTCAAGTTTAGTTGATCAATTTTAGCTGAAAATCTCAAGTTGCATGAAAAACGCAGTGAGGACCTCTGTTTCAGTTAAGATGATTTTCAAATCACCTTTTTTGGATCAAGAAATGTTTGCTGAGTCAAACTTTTATCGTTCAAGTATGATTCTGAACCTTCACGAATCGCTCAGTTTGCGTTCAACTTTAGGTGTGTCAAATGAGTGTCAAGTGGTCCGAAAGTGTCATGTTTGAATTTTTAGAAGTGTATAGAAAGCACGATTCTCTGGTGAACTATCGTTTTGATAATTATAAAAATTAAGATGCGCGAGAACACGCATTAAGATGTATAATAAAAAAATGGTCATTCCCACCTTAAACACTTCTGATGTAAAAAACAATATTAAGACAATCAGAATTACGAACAAGAGAGAATATTCATTGGTATGGGATGACAACTGAGGAGCAATATGTACCCAAACTGTTTTAAAAGTGTTTGGCATAAAAGAGCAGCACTGCTTGATAAATTTCAGTTGAAATGTGTGAACACAAACTGATTCAAATCGCATTCAAATTATGTTGTTTAACTAAAATTTACTCAAGAGAACGCATCTTAACAAATTTGTCGGGAGGTTGGAGATAGTCTCTCGATCTTTGTCTTTTTGAAAATTAAATAAATATTTTCGTTCTTTAAAAGGACACTCTCCCACCGTTAAATCCATTTTACAAGACCCTCAAGGATACTTGTTTCAGATCTGCAAGGATCTAACGAATTTTGACAACCAAAGGATATCCTTGTCCTCTGAGTATTTAAAAAAAATTGATTTTACCTTTTCGATTTTTTAAAAGGACACTCTTTCTTCCCGTTTAATCCTTTGGATGTTGGCTTTTTCGGTCAGTATCATATTTGGCGGGAGGTTAGAGATAGTCCATATAATTATTTTGTATCAGTTACAGATGTTTTTTATTTTGTTTGTTTTTTATTATCTTTTTATTGATATTTACAACTGTATAGTACATATACATCCAGTAAATGTGTAGGAAAATGAAAACAGTAACAATATTAGATGTAAAGTAAAGTTTTAATAAAACTTCTATATTAGAAGGTCTTAAAGCCATCTTCTTTCCAGACGCTTCGGAGGGTTATCGGGAATGGATTGCGAAGCAAGTTGAGGGACTAGTGGATTTTTTTTGTTAAGGAATTAACTATGAAAGGATAGGTATTTGGTATGGGTTAAATCACTAACAAATGGAACATTATGATCTTTATGGATAAGTTTATTTGTGACGAAGTAAGGAGCATTGCCCCAGAGTTTAACTCCGCGTGTCCAAATAGGTCTAATTACTGTCATGTATATGAGTCTCTTGGATTTAACGTTTGTCTAATAAATGCTGAAGAAGTCGAAAACGAAAGGCAATTTTTTGTCGTTTTAGTCTTTTATGTAGGTTCCAAGTAGGTCGTTAGTCCAGATGGAGTCCCAGGTAACGGATCTGTTTAAAGCGATTAATGGAATATCATTAAAGGATACTGTAGAACAAGAAGTAATAGGTTTACGACGAATGGTAAAGGTTGAAAAAATTTCAACTGCTTTACCAGAAAATTTAATAGTGAAAATCCTTGTAAACCCTGCTCTTCAAATGAAATCCGAAGCCGATGTCATTTATTATTTGTGGTACTGCCCAACGTTTCTCATACAAACAAAATTGTTTTCTGTAACTATAAATATCATGCTGTATATGTATAGTTAATAATTAAATCAATCAGAATTTATTTTGCAATAGCTCTGAAGAAATATATAACAAACGTTTCTTCTTTGCAGATCCTAATAAATACAGAGAGGTTTGCTGGGATCTCAAGGAGAGAGGTGCGGTTGGCGAGACCATCCTCCACCTCTGCCTCCTCAACGCCACTTCCCTCCATGCAGACTTGGCAAAGAGGCTTCTCAGGTTCTACCCGAAGCTCATCAACGACGTTTACATGTCCGACGAGTATTATGGTAAGGAATTATAAAAATCATTCAAGTATCATCTAGTTAGTTTAACATGGCCTGGGTCTCCTGATATAAAAGTCGAGTCATGGCTGAATTAACAGAAAATAAATTTACCTTCAGACGGACTCGAGCCTGGTAGTCAAGTGCCTTACCCACTGAACTACCTTGCCTCCCAGTATATTAAGATAATTATAGTTGTTATTAATCGCTCTTAATACCTTCAGGTGAAAGTGTCCTGCACATCGCCATTGTCAACGAAGACCCAGCGATGGTGAAGTTCCTCCTGGACAGCGGTGTTAACGTCAACGAGCGATGCTTCGGGAATTTCATGTGTCCTGAGGACCAGAAGGCTTCGAGGACCGACTCACTCGACCACGAATGGGTCAACTTGCAATCTTTCACCACATATGAAGGGTTAGTGAAACACTATCATCGAGAGAATTGTCAACCATCAATTTCGTTTACCTATTAACTTTACTTTACTGACATTTACTTCTATATTTAACCTTCTATTTCCTAGCTATAATGCCGAGGATCCCTAGATCATCTTCCCGACAACACCCAGAAAGCCTGTAAAGGGGTTGGATGAGGGATCTTCTAAGCTAAGTTATAAATAAAAATCAAGTTAGGAGGTGCCACAGGGTTCTAGAAAACCTCGTTTATTTCTCGCCATGTAATTAGGTATTTCATCAAATTTACTGATTGTTAGTCACGTTCATTGTCAGATTTGAGTAAAAAAAAATAAATAAATAAATTTCTCCCTGTTTTGAAAAAGCAATAGATCATGGATATGTTTATCTGTTATAAATTTTGTTTTTAGCGTTACGATCCAGGATGGACCTTGGCCTCTCGCACAATCATGTTCCATTCGCTCCTATCTTTTCCTAGCCCTATTCCTCCAATCGGTATCCCTAAGTAATCTCAAGTCCTCCTCCAAAATCCTTTTGCCAGGATTTTCTAGGGCGTCCTATCCTTCTTTTTCCTGGGAAGTTCTCTCTCATAATCCTCTTCACTACTCTGTTCTTCGTCATCCTTTCGACGTGTCCAAGCCAGCTTATTATTTTTGATTTTATAAACCACAAAATATCAGCATGTTTGATTACTTAGTCCAGTTCTATAATCTTCTGTTTCTAACAAGGAAACTCACGGCAAGAAAAAGGTTCCAACACTTAAATAATGTAGGCAAAACAAATGTAGGGAAATATTCTCCATTAAATATCTGATAGGGTAACTGCCGTCAATCTTTCGATCCGAACAACTCCAACATAGCTAGAGTGTGTCAAAATAAATATGAAATGAACGTTACACCAAAAAAGTATAGACCATAGCCAAGAGACATAGCAATGTCAAAAAGTAATGCTTCAATTAGGTAATGAGTAATCCATTGTTGCTGTAATTTCTTCACTCAAAAACATTGAAACCAAAACTCAATACACCGTGTGAAAAAAAAAAAAATTGAGTGAAACTAGGCCAAAAATGAAGAAAAATATTGCTTACCGCACCTTTCCATTCTGATCAGTTGCAGATATCTATTTCACCTGTGAATAGTACAAGTGCAATAATCGTATTTGAAAAAAAAAAAAATGCAACTGAAGTTTAGATTTTTTTTTTCCAAATCGATTAAGTGATGAAATTTCAGTTTTAAGACTTAAAACTTTTGATAAATTTATCAATTTATCTTCATGACCATCATGTTTCTTTTTTTTTCTTAAATTTTTCTCCATTGAATTTCCGTTAAAGTCCATTCAATAAGCACATTGCATGAAATATGCGATAATTATTAACTTTATAACTTCATTAGAAGTAGTTAAAAGGTAAACATACTACCCCTGGGGGTTGAGTTAACGATAGGGGAGCGGGGAGAAGTTCAATTTTTGGATTTTCGATTATATCTCGAAAGCGTTTGATCTTAGAAAAATATGTTTTAAATAAAACTTTAAGCTAATTAAATTTCCTATAAAATTAATCCTGTATAAAGCTGTCGAAATTCTAATGGTTTTCGAGATATATGTTTTTCAAAATTGTTGATTTTCGGGGATAAACAAATGTTACATCACTTTTTGTCAAACTTTTGCTTCAAGTACCTTCCACAATCGTTTCTCAGAAAGATTGTCAGAATCAAAATTGTAGAGCATTAATTTTATTTTAATTTCATATATACTTTTCTCCGAAAAGTTTGAGGTACGTTCGGGTTTAAAGCAGGGAGATTCTCTTTTTTCCGGTATTATTTAACTTAGCGCTAGAATAGGTAATGCTTACTGGAAAAGGATTAGAGATGGGTGGTAAATGTCTTGGCTATGCCGATGATTTGGTACTTTTGGGTGAAAACTATAAAACTAAACGCTACTACGCTCATGAAAACCGGTAACAAAATTGGTTTAATAATTAAAACCGATAAAAAGAAATATATGGTTAGTAGTAGAAACTGTGGACATTTTAGTAATGTCGATATTTTCGGGATAAAGTTTGAACACGTTGAGCGATTCAAATATTTAGGGTCTATTATATCGAGGAAAAATGAAATTCAAGAAGAAATAAAGGCTAGGTTAAAAGCCGGTAATGCTTGTTATTTCTCGGTCGCAAAACTACTCAGTTCGCACTTACTCTCAGAAAATTTAAAAATTAGGATAAAAAGAACTATCATACTACCAACAGATACGGATGCGAAACATGGCCGCTGACGTAAAGAAATCGACGGTTGGTGGTGTCGGCATCGAACCTTCGGGTTCACTAAGCCTTTATTTTATATATATTTTTTTATATATACTTTTCTGGCATTTGAAGCGAATGTTTTTTAAAAAAGTGAGGTATTTCTAAAACTATCGATTTTTAATAACGCATATCTCGAGATATACGAGATGGCGTAGGGAAGTGGCGACCTCATCGCCCAGTCGTCAGACTGCAGACAGCCTCTGGCCCTCCAGGTTGGGGGAACAATAACTCTGACACTCAAGCAGGACACTCTGCACAGCACACAAAATACACACTCATTCTACAGACTAAGGTCAACTACAATACACACCCTAGGATCACCTTCCCTAGGTAGCCGCTCCGGACGGAGGAGCCTGTCAGGATGCTCTGAGGAGGCAGCCCCTCCACCTGAATCGGGGGCAATGGGCTGATAACCCATTCCCTTTAAAACTTCTTTATTACGAACACACAAAGGAAAAATAGCCGGACTGTTTTAAGGTTAAGACCTACGCTAGGAAATGGAATATTGCAAATTGGAACTAGGAACGTGAGAAGTATATTTCAGTAGAATGTTAGAGCAAGAGCTGATGAAATATAAAATGGATATTGTAGCTCTACAGGAAATAAGATGGAAGGAAGTCGGTACAGTGACACTTCAGGATTACACTATATTCAATAGTGGCAGCAAAACTAATATGTTAGGAACTGGTTTTATGGTAAGAGATGCATTAGGAAAAGCATTGATTGATTACGAAGCAGTTAATGAGAGAATTTGTAGGATAAGATTGAAAGGAAGGTTTTTCAATGTATCAATGTGTACATGCCCCAACAGAAGACAAACCAGAGGATGAGAAAGATGAATTTTATGGGACACTCGAGAGAGTGGTGGATAAAATCCCATCCCCAAGTATGACGTGAAAGTGGTTTTGGGAGATGGGAACGCGAAAATCGGTAAGGACAGTATTTTCCATCCAGTTATAGGAAGACATAGCAAACACGATGTTTCCAGTGATAATGGGATACGTCTAATTGACTTTGCTGCATCCAGGGGAATGAGAGTGAGTGACACCTTTTTCCCTCATAAGGATATTCACAAGGAGACTTGGGTATCTCCTGATGGCAGGATCCGCAATCAAATTGATCACATATTAGTGGATAGTAGGCAAGCATCAGATATACTAGATATACGTAGCTTCAGAGGTGCTTGTTGTGAATCAGATCACTTTCTGGTTAAGGCTAGGTATAAAATGAAAATAGCTACATATCCAAGAGCCCACGGGGAGAGAAAAATGATCTTTAATCGAGAAAAAAACTGCAAAATGAGGAGACCCGTGATTTGTTTTCGAGGAAAATTGAGGAAAAGTTGGAGAACTTGGAGAATACAGAATCAATAGAAGAAAACTGGGATGCATTTAAAGATATATTGAAAAGTGTAGCAACTGAGGTGCTGGGAGAAAGACAGCAGAAAATGAGAAATGATTGGTTTGACGTAGAATGTGAAGAAGCAATTAGAGAAAGAAATTGTGCTAGAATAAAAGTGCTACAAAGGGAAACAAGAGCTACTACAGAGGACTATAAAAGAAAGAGGCTGATCGTAAAAAAGCTGTGTAGAGAAAAGAAGAGGGCTAAAGAGAGAGAGAAACTTGAGATGATACAGGAAGAATTCAATGTGAAGAACAATCGGAAATTTCATTGGGGTGTTAAGGAAATAAGGACGGGATATGAACCAAGGCCAACATTTTATAAAGACAAAGAAGGAAACCTACTAGGAAATAACAAGGATATTTTAGATAGGTGGGTTGAATATTTTGAAGACTTATTGAGTGTGTGCAGGATAGAGGGTAACGGAGATACAGAAGTACCGCAGGAGGGATGGAATGAGGAGGGAGTTGATGAGGAGGGGTACCACCAGATCAGGAGGAAATAGTCGAGATAATTGGTTCCCTGAAAAATCATAAATCGTCAGGTCTTGACGAAATTCCAGCTGAATTTCTCAAGTATGGAGGACAGGCAGTAACCACGCATATATACAAATTAATATGGGATATATGGATTCAAGAAAGTATGCCAAAAGACTGGTGTAAAGCTATCCTTTGCCCGATCTATAAGAAAGGCGATAGAATGGCATGCGAAAACTACCGTGGAATAGCGCTCCTATCAACAGTATACCATATAAGGTGTTGTCTATTGCAATCAACCGGAGATTGGTAACGTGGGCTGAGAGAGCCTTAGGAGATTATCAGTGCGGTTTTAGACAAGGAAGGTCCACAACGGACTTAATATTCTCTCTAAGGCAGATGTTGGAAAAAAGTTATGAGCATAATATAAGTCTACATCACCTTTTTGTTGATTTCAAGCAAGCGTATGCCTCAGTAGATAGGGGAAAAGTGGCAAGGGATATTAGATCTCTAGGTGTTCCATCAAAGTTAGTAAGACTGCTTGAAATGACCTGGAAAGAAACTAAGTTTCAGGTAAGGGTTGGTGGAACATTATCGAAAGAATTCGAAGTGACTGGCGGCCTATGACAAGGTGATCCTCTGTCACCCATAATATTCAATCTGGTCCTTGAAAAAGCGATTAGAGCTATAAAGACATATCCCGGAGGAGATATTTATAATAGACTCACCCAACACATGGCTTATGCGGATGACGTATTCATCACAGCACGGTCATTTCCTGCACTTTCTGGAGTTTTGGAAGAGTTTGAAAGGTCGGCTATGAGCAAGGGATTGGTCATTAATTGCAGCAAGACGGAATACATGGAGACTTCAAGATGCCTACAAGGATATGGAGATGAAGAAGTACAAATTAAT
Source organism: Euschistus heros (assembly GCA_003667255.2). Taxonomy (NCBI): domain Eukaryota; kingdom Metazoa; phylum Arthropoda; class Insecta; order Hemiptera; family Pentatomidae; genus Euschistus; species Euschistus heros. The sequence continues at coordinate 237,644 of RCWM02000572.1, read as the reverse complement.
GGGCACAAATTTAGGCGCTGCAACACGTTTAAGTACTTGGGATCTCTAATAACAGAAAAAAATGATATGAAATTAGAGATCAAAGCAAGAATAGCGGCTGGCAGCAGATGCCTTTTTTCCCTAAGTAAATTTATGAAGTCTCGTGAAGTGTCTCGATCTGCCAAAATTGCGGTCTACAAAACTGTAATAAGACCTGTTGTGACTTATGGAAGCGAGTGCTGGGTGCTGACCCAAGAGAGTGAGAGGTTGCTGAGGATTTGGGAAAGGAAGGTCCTCAGAAAAATCTTCGGTCCGGTGAATAACCACGGGAATTGGAGAATAAGAACAAACCTGGAGTTGGAACAATTGTTCGGTAAACCCAACATAATTTCAATAGTCAAAGCAGGCAGATTAAGGTGGCTCGGCCACGTGCAAAGGATGACGGAAGATAGACTTCCAAAAAAGATGATGAACGGCAGGCCGAAAGGTAAAAGGTTGAGAGGAAGGCCAAGGCTGAGATGGCTGGATAACGTTCAAGATGACCTGCGAAAACTGGGTGTGAATGGTTGGAGGAGGAAGGCGGAAGATAGACAGGAGTGGCTGTCTGTACTTTGTGAAGCCAAGGTCCGACTAGGACTGTAGCGCTCTATTATAAATAAATAAATAAATAAAATATCTCGAGATAACGAACACAAATAGTGAAGACTTAGAAAAAGATACTTTATTTACTGATAGTTACATACAAGACTTCTAGTATAATGGTTACAAGTCAAATGTAGAGTGTCTTCCTCTGAAAACTTCCAGCTACTTAAACCTAAAGGTTTGGAGTGGGGATAGGATCGAGGAAATAGAGTGAAAGTGTCTGGCTAAATGTTTACTAAAGGAAACGTGAGAAAGGGTAGTTCAGCGTAGGTGTCAATTGTCTCATGTCACAGTGATAAACACAGGGTGTTATATGGTGTAAAAAGAGAGAATCTAGGGTGGCAGGGGATCTTTGACCCAAGGCAGTTTACTTTATGATTGTTTGTGACATGTGTTGTTCAAGATGTAATTTATATTTTACCCTTGGAAGGTCAAAAGGATACTTTCTCTTAGTCAGGTGCTAAAAGGGTTTCTCAATAATAAAAGTAATGTTAAAGATTATATTAATATTGTGAGTAATATTTATAATCTTATAACTCTCGAAAACCGTTGTAATTTCGACAAATACGTATATAATCAATTTTATAGGGAATTAAATTATCTTTAATTTTGATTTTTAGCATATTTTTCTAGAGTCCACCGAGATATAATCGAAAAAGATAAAACTGGGACCTTATCCCTTCCACCCACCCTTAGCTCGCCCCAGGGGCGGGACTTATAGTATGTTTACCTTCTGAATATTCCTAACGAAACTGTGAAGTAAAAAATTATAGCATATTTCATGCACTCTACACACCTCATTTCAGCACTAATTGACTGGACTAAACAAGAAACTATCCCTAGCAACACCAACAGAGTTTCTTCTAAGAGCGTGTCTTAAAACGTTAAGGAAAACTGTCAATAAAGCGCCGCCAGATCAAAGGAGTAAGTTATTTTAATATATTTTCGAAACGCCCTTCGTTGTTCTAAATGCATGTTGGTTCTTGCTATCTTCCTCACAGCCACTGTGGCCACTCCTAACGTCAGATAGTCAGCTGTAATTAGGCTCCGGCCTCCAGAATCCTTGTTTGTAAAACCTCCTGTAAATGCTGGTCACTTCTGTCACCAAAGAATGGTTGTTTACAGTACCTAATAATATATATATATATATATATATATATATATATATATATATATATATATATATATATATATATATAAGATAAGTTGAGTGTAAATGCTTATATATATATATATATATATATATATATATATATATATATATATATATATATATATATATATTGTATTTCATATCTTCTTGATATGTTACAGATACGTGTATTGGGGAGAGTACCCACTATCCTTCGCGGCTTGCCTCGGGCAGGAAGAGTGCTACAGGCTAATGTTGGCACGCGGAGCTAATCCCGACAATCAGGATACCAATGGAAATACAGTCCTTCATATGCTTGTAATATATTCCAAGTTGGTAAGTAACAAGTTTTAATATATAAAATATATCGCTGCGCTGTAAATTCACTAATGCTTCCTTCATTCCAAACAACATTAGTGTTACGCGCGGTTTGGACCACACTTCGACCATGTTTGAACTCATAAATATTAAATTGACCAAAATCTTCTTTTGATATGGTGAATTCTAGAGGTACTTACTTATAGGAAATGTCACAAAAATTGATGAAAAACAACAGTAATAACCATTGTTTATAATCCATTAACTGTGTTAACTTGGCAAGTACTTGCCTTAACAAAATGAATATTCAAAACCTGCGTTATTTTTGCACCAATCCAATATACTGTATAGTCAGAGGTTTTTTTAAATATATTTATATATAGTATATTATACATTGTATGAATATATTCATTACCATCCGTATTCTTAATTGCCCTTGAGCAATTACTTACATTCAATATTGCCATTTAAAAGTTTCTCTAAAATTTTGTTTTTCTTCAGCAAACCTTCGACATGGCCTACGAAGTTGGAGGAGACCTCTCTATAAGAAATGTTCAATATCTAACGCCGCTGACATTGGCAGCAAAATTAGCCAGGATTGAGCTCTTCTTTCACATATTAAATATTGAGAGAGAAATTTACTGGCAGATAGGTAAGCGTGAATATTTTGAATTGTTTTTAATATAAAAAATATATAGTTATCATATTTTTTACTCTCATTTGTTGTAACTAGGGATGGGGCAGTGAAAAATCAAACATCGATATCATTCGATATATCGAGCAAAAGACATTTTCAAATATAATGCAATTTAAATTTAACTAACTTGGGAATATTATTTAAATAAAGACCAAATAATAACATTTCTTCTTTAGAGCTCTGTTCAAGTTGTACGAAAGTCGACAGAACAAATATAGGGGAGAATTAATATTTTTAATAAGTAGAGTAAACCTCTACAAGAGATGTCCAAGGGGGATCTCAAACCGCCTCAAACGGATGTTATCATCAGTAGTGAACTTTATGAGGCAGGGAGAGACATATACAACCCACCGTTCAACTGAGGGTCCCCTGGTTTGTTGCTATAAGAAAAACGGAAAATGCATCTAACCCTTGTAAAACGGCAATGGCAATCACTGAGGAAGCCTGGAGTTCAAACGAAACTTCGAAATGTCCAAAGATTATTAAAAATTTCAAAAACACTAGTTAGAAAAAAAGAAAACCAGATTTTTAGCCGTCACAAATTAGTACTTTTTCTCCTTTTAGTCACCGAGATCTTAAGCCATGAAAATAATGAAAATCCAGCAGACACATCCAGATTAATTTTTTTTTCATCGCTAAGGACAACTTTCCTAGGCTCCTCAGTCCATAATGTTACATTCCGAGCAAAGACCATACTAAGAAGTACATAAATAAATCATAAAAAGAATTTCTTATTTACATGGGTGTGTCTAACATTTTGTCACAATAGTGTATAGTAAGCAGGATTTTTAAGTAAACAATTAAATTTATCTAATAAAATCAATGATTCTTATATCTATTTTATAGTTAGGGTTAGCTTTTTAACTAATTCAAATTTAATAATTTAAATTAGTTAAATGGATGTTATACAAATAGTCAACAACAATATTTTTCATATTTATCGTAACTAGGGTATTGTCGTGTATAGGGTTAACATATTAACTTATGTTTTCATTTTACTCAATGCAAAGAGCAATAGACAAACATCAATATTTTCTAACAATTCGTCAAACACTTTGACTAACATAAATTATTTAAAAAATAACTCTACTAGCATTAAGCCTTCAATCCAATCATAAAACATCGATGTACCCCTTTTGGTTTAAATGTTTACCATGCTATCCTTGTTAAAACAACATGAAAAATATCGATGTTTTAATTTTACTCAATGAAAAGAGTAGTAGTCAAACATCAATTGGTTAATCTATTTATCTAACATAAATTATTTAAAAGGTAACCCTAACATAAAGTCCTTAGTATAAACATGAAACATCAACGTTTTCATATTGGTTTAAATGTTAACCACATAATATTATTTGTTTAAAAAACTATGATAAACATCCGTGTTTTCGTTTTACTTGATCTATAGAGTAATTGACAAACATCGATGTTTTCTAACAATTCGTTAAACAATCATTTGACTAACATAAATTATTTAAAAACTAACCCTAAAAATAGGCCTTCAATGTAAACATGAATCATCGATGTTTTCATACTGGTTTGTATTATGCTGACCACATAATATTAGTTGAAATAAATATTAGAAACATCGATTTTTTCTATCAAAGCGTTAAACTACTCATTTAACCTACATAAATTATTTAAAAGGCACCATAAACCTAAGTTTTTGTGACTTATCAAAATCATCTCTTTTATTTTATTCTTTAATTAGTGATTGGGTGATAATTCGACAATAGTTTTCATATTTATACTCTCTTGTCATGCTTATATCAAAGTTAAATTTATAAATAAACTGTACAAAAACATTGCCTGAAAAACATTAACCTTACCACAGTTTTTTAGGTGCTGGGATCATTTTAATAATTGATAATTTCCAGGAATCGGGAAAGTATGTAGTACGGAGGATAGCGTTATAATTATAAGTTAGGAGTAATACTGCTTTCTTTGGAAGACATTTAAGGATTCTTGAGGTAATAAGGTCATGTCCAGGAGCTTTGTTGGAGGGCAATCTACAGATTATGGATATTATATTTGAAGGGTGGAAGGCTTTTTGAGGAAGGGTTATTTGGAGAGGAATAGTTAGTTCTGCTTCAATATATTCTACATGGTTAGGATTTAGGATGTCAGAATGAGGTTTAAAAGTATTATGTAATTGTTCACCAAATACCTGTGATTTTTCTGAGTCAGATTTGCTCCAGGTTTGAGCTGGAGTAAGGAGAGGATGAATTTTAAAAGTTTTGGTCTTGGTCCATAATAATTTGTCGGAAATAGATAGTTGTTCAGTTTGTTTCTGTAAATTTTCAAATTTTAGTTTTTTAAGTTTGTTAGTTAATTTGGTATAATTAGTTTTGTCAGATGGGTATCGAGTTCTAAGTCATTTGGCTCTAGCTCGTCGTTTTTCTACAAGTAAAATCCGAATACATTGAGGTAAGACCATGCCTTCTGAATGTATTATTCTATTTTGTGAGGTATTTTCTGTTATGCTGGTTTGTATTGATTTAGTAAGATGTTCTGTTGCCGTATCTATTTGTTGACATGTTTTTAGAGGAGTTTTTAAGTCTATATGGTTTCCTAAAGCCGAACGGAATTTGTCCCAGTCTACTCGTTCAGTTAACAAGGATGGAGGAGAAGGTTTGATAATAGGATCAGAATGTAATGTAAGCAAAACTGGGCTATGGTCAGAGGAAAAGTTGTCTAAGGAATCTATTGTAGTTTGGGAAGTAGGTATTTGAGAGGTAACGAATATGTCCAGAATATCTGGGCGTTTTTTTAGGGATGTAGGCCAGTAGGTAGGATTGTTAGGTGAAAGGATAGGGTAATTTTTTAAGGATGATACACGGGAAAGTACACTACCTCGGGAATTGGATGTTCTACAGCCCCATCGCTGGTGTTCAGCGTTGTAATCCCCACCTGCAATGAAGCGCTGCCCAAAGGTTTCAAATAAGGATTGCAGAATAGTTTGGGAAAGGCTATTTCCTGGAGGACAATATACAGCTGAAAGAGTAAGGTTAAATGGAAGGCAGGATAGGATTAGTACGGTAGACTGAATGGTGCCAGTTGGAGAGGAAGGAATCAGGGTGTGGGCAAGTGCTCTGTGGATGAGGATACAAGTACCACCATGGGCTGTTTTCTCGGGGTGGTCAGATCTGTAAGTGATGTAGTCTTTGATGTGGAAATAAGAGGTAGGCGTCAAGTGGGTCTCGGTAATTAAGGCAACGTGAATGTTATTGTCGTGTAAGAATATGTCAAGTTCATTTCTGTGATTGAGCTTTTCGCAATTAAAACCTAAAATGACTGGATTATAGAACACACAAAAAATATATCAATATATAATCTGGTGGCGGTTTATATCGGTATCAGGCAGAGTATTGCAACATTCTATTGCTTGTTTGTTTTTTTATTAACTCTACAGGTTTACAGGTTGGTCCTAGGAATCTGATTTTTCCTTATGATTTTTTTTTTTTTTTTTGGATCGATTCGTATTATGTATGAGTCGATACTCAATTCCATCGATTCTTGAGAAAAATATCGGTTAATCACTGATTCAAAATCAATTCCATAGAATCGATTAATATTGTTTATATAAGCACATCATATGATAATTGTGTGAGTTTATATGATAATTATAGTATAGTTATGTTTATTGTGAACGATAGTTTTATGATAAAAATTTATGTTATACTGAATAAAGATAAGGGGTGCTCTGGGATGATATAACAAAACGTTTAAAAAAGCTACATGAATTAAATCAAACTTTATAATTATAAACTAAAATTAATTATACTTAATTAATTAATTATAAGGCATTAAATGTTATCAATAAAATATTTATTTCCCCAAGATGTAAGCTCTGATCGTGGCTGCTTCTCTGACGCTCATTATCCTTCCGCCACTTCCACATCGTAATGGAACGGCCTCATCATCGTCGATTTGATTCCAGTTATCATTGATTGAATATGAAGGTAATGCTTAGTAGCAAACGTTAGGGCTATGCTTCCCCCAATCAACAGCGAAGTCTTGTGCTCCCCAATCCAGTCCATCAACGTCTTGTGGCGGACCGGAACGATGCAAGGCAGAGCTTTGGCTGCCGTCTGGACATAGACTAGGATGTAGCGAATCCTTATTTCATCGGGTCTCGCGACAAAGTAACACATCAAATCTTCATTAACATCCGAGCCCATCAACGCCCTCTGATCGTGGTTGAATACCTCTTGGAATTCGTTGAAAAATTTTGTGTCATCACTTTCCAAAAATTCTGCAACTAACACGACTCTCATCTCGATTCCAAGCTCGCTCTTGCCCCATCCCCAACCAGAGGATTGCAAAGCACAGTCTAAACAGTGTTTGAGATCAGTATATAAGAAAACACCAGGTCCAAAATTGCCCATGCATTTCAACAAAGCAGGGTAAAAACCTATATGAATGAGGGAGTGCATTCTTTGTAGGCTATCTGTATAGAAGGCAAAGTAACTCTTTCTGTCTCCTTTCTTAGCCTGCCAAGTGGTCTCCATTGCTGAGGCACGATTAAACATCACTTTGAAAACATGAGTCGGTAGCTGAAAATTAAGCGCCCCTTCCACCTTATCGAAGATACTGTGGAACGTTTCTGACGGCAGATGCTTCAACCTCGGTTCGGGTAGAAGGATCAGTAGCCAGTGGAGGATAGCGACGACAGGATTGCTGGCCTTGAGGTCTGAAATGTCGTTCAAAATTATCTGGAGTAGTTTAACCGAAGGGATTTCTTCGTTGACGATTGATAAACTCTCCTGACCGATCTCTGTTTCTTCTACAATAGACGTGGGATATGGTTTCAACGCTGTTCTCGTTTCGCAAGCAGATATATAAAATGTAATTTTCAAGTCTGCAGTCTCTGGGAAACTTTTTATGAATTTTAATATTTCTCTTGCTTTGATTTTGTAGTTTATGGAGGGTTTGGTAATCAGTGCTAATGCTGTTTCTGGATCAACGGAGGGTCTCTGATGACTCGACATCCTAGTCCTCACAGTCCTTTTCATCGACAATGACAAATTAGCCGTCATGAAATTGACCTCTGTCTCCACCAAATATCGCCCAGGCGGATCGAAATTGATGGCTACGTTATCTCGTAAGACATCTTCTTCGAAGTTGTGATCCCCCAGATCGGACCTGTCCCCTACAGGCGCAGCGGTCTGCCCCGGTGCACTAATGCCTTTCGGGTCTCTTCTAATATGCGAATTACACGCACTCTCATTTTTAGAGTTATTTAAAGGTAATTGTTCACCTGTGCTACCGTTGACGTTCTCAGGGGGGATAATTATTTCCGTTTTTTGCGTAGTTTCTTCTGATGATCCTGGTCTTACTTCTGCTTCTTCAGCTATCATGATTTGGTGGGATGAGTAGTGTTTTTAATCTTTAAGATATTTTTAAACTGAATACAAAGCTTATAACCTATATCTATCGACTAACCTCCACTGAACTATCAATTTTGGTGATTTACTTATGTTGTCATAGTTATTAAACAGAACATCCGTTAGCTTTTTTAACTATCGAAAACTGAAAGACGTTAAAATATTAAATTGAAACAAACATATCTCGAAATGTGACGATAAAACTTATGATTTCGGTATGAATCATAATTTTAAACAAGTTTCGTTATTAATGCATTGCTCGTTTTATTAAATTGTTATTCTCTTCTATCTTTAATATTCGTACATTATTGTGAAATATTCTATTAAAATGAAGTAATTTATAAAATTTATAAGTAATTTACAAACAGCTTATTTGTAACATGAGGACAAAGGATTCCGTTTGCAACATGTGGGCAAAACTTGCTGCAGCAGTGTTGCCTATGTTTTTTTTTTGTTTTTTTGTAAATCTGATTTCGGAAATAGGCCCAACTCGAAATTTTACGTAAACTCTAATTTGGGCGTAAAATTGACTTATTGCATGTAGGTTACTTGATCGTCGAAAATTTAAATAAAACTATAAATATTTGTTAAATAAAAATCTTAAACCTTCAAAAGTTCTTCGGCGATTTGATACGTTACATTGTAATACAAACGTGTTATAGATATTCATAATAGGATCTATGGGAGTCCACTAATAAATAAGACTATTGATAACTCATTGTGATAAGTGTAAGAAGGTTCCAGAGACAAGATGGAGGTTTTGAGAGCGAACAGCTAAGTTTCAAACTTCATTAGGATCCAAATATTTCAGCACAAATTTAAATTCTTTCTAACAATTGATTTGAACATACAGTTAGTAAAAAAAAAAAAGGCTGTGTACACCCATTATTGAAATACTTAATCCTGTTTTGTTTTTTCTTTTTTTTAAAGTAAGTAGCTATATTTGGAAAATTTGTTATGAATGTAATTTAAATGAATGTGCCAGCTCATACATATCCAACAAATTTTAATTGTTGGCGTGATTTCGGAATTACAGTAATTTTAAAGTCTGTGTACACTATTCATAAACTGAAAATATCCAACCAAAATTTGGTGATCCTCTAGACGATTACCGGCAATGTACTCTTCTGAGCTATTTTCAATCTTCTAATATCTGTTGCTATGTAAGTAAGTAAATTAAAAATTATATCTATTCTCATATTGGAGATTTTTGTAGAAATCAGAAAATTAGTCATCGTTTTAAGAAATGAAAAAAAGTGTTGAGGGAGTATAGGTAAATCAATTTCTGAAAATCATTCTACAATATAAAAACATCAACTGGTTTGATGAAACTGTGAACTTTCATAGTTCACCAAGGTCTGCACACCAAATAAAAAAAAAAATAAAAAAAAAATTCCAAAGATACATCTTTGAGAAAGAGATGATAGAATATCAAGACTCGCTACACTTGGTTTTAGGTTGTGCCTTAAATGTCCAAATAAACTTATTGGTCCATAAATTCTTTTAACTTTAACTTTTCCAGCGCCAGATGGACAGTACACCCTCAAGACCATGATTACACACCATCAATGTTTAACAGTGGGGCATACATTTTTAGTTTTAATGCCTGTTTTTGGTTTTCGCCACGCCCCAACTATTCCATCAGATGAAAAGACATTAAATTTAAATTAGTTACTAAATAAAACTTGTTCCCAGAAACTATTTGACTTGCTATCACATTATTTTGCAACATTTAGACGTTTTACCCAATTTAAGTTTTTTATATTATAGAGTGATTTTTAGAAATTATTTCCACTATTTTCCCCCAAAATTTTCATCTTTTCTTGAAATGATGACTAGTTTTCTGATTTCTATGAAAATCTCAATAATGAGAATAAATATAATTTTTAAGATGATAAAAGTATGGTTGACCGGATGATAAATGGAGAAGAAGATAGTCAGGGATGCAGTCAAAGTAACACCACGTCAAAGAAGAATTCTTTAATACGTGCCAACGTTTCGACCTGCGTTGCAGGTCTTCTTCAGGGCCACCGAACCACACTTGTGAGGAGAAGGACAATGACTGATCAATCAGCATCAGTAAAGAAGGCTTCATGCTTTGGTTCGAAAGTGTTTCAAGACATACAACACATTGAGGAGGAATAGGAATAACACTGGTTTCAGTCCCTGGCTTCATTCTAAAACCGTACTGTAAGTAGCTTTTATCGTATTTACGATTAGCCGGTGTTTTAGATTTTTTAGCACAATCCTTTTAAGTAGAAGAGGACGTCAGAAATCGTTTCATAGTTCAGTTTTCTTATACGAAATCACAATTTATTTTTACAACCCCCACAACGAACTATTACAACAACATATAAACACTGCACAGTCACTGGCAATATTGTGAGGCGGAAGAATGGAAGTGAGGGGAAGAAGGGGAAGACAGCTCTCGTCGCCTCACCCCCGAGGCCGCGTACGCGTACCACCGGTTGGGAACCCCTTCTCCAGAGGATTAACAAGTCTTGTTTTGATATTTTCAGTTTGTGAATAATGTACACAGACTTTTTTGGCATACAATATCTTAATAAATTACTGTAATTCCGAAATCACGCCAACAACAAAAAAAAATTGTTTGATGCGTATGAGTTGGCACATTCACTTGAATTATATCCATAACAAATTATCCAAATAAAGCTTCTTGCTTCAAAAAAAAAAAAAAAAAAAAACATGATCTGAAGTATTTCAATAATGGGTGTACACAGACTTTTTTTACTAACTGTATGTAACTTTATTATCAGTTTCAAGTTTTATAAATATATCGTATCTTTCTAACCTTGCATGTTGAATAGTGCTATGTTGAACCTAATAGGCAGTTATAATAACTTCACTGTTATCCACATATTATAGCTTTCTTAATAAAATATTTAGTGAGGAAAAAGGTAGATTTTATTATTGATAAACCTTCCTGGAGATAGTGTGGTTAAAATTTAGTACAGACTGGCTCAGTACTTTTCGTGGTTAGTGATCGCAAACGAAAAATGGCTTGTCCTTTTATATAATAGCATAGATATAAGTAGCACAAACTCAATAAATTTGTAATAAAAACTAAATAAGGTTTATTTAGTTTAGTACAAATGTTTTTATCTTATTATTTCATTTTTTTTTTTTTCAGGGAGTATAACTTGTGCTGCATATCCTCTTTCACAAATCGACACAATCGATATTGTGACGGGAAACATCAGTAAAAACTCTGCTCTGAATCTAGTCGTCTTTGGTGTTAGTTGTATTATATGTTCGTATTAAATACAAATGGCTTAAACAACATACATTTATAATAAGGATATTGTTTCAGGAAAAGGATGAACATTTGGAACTAATGGATGGTGTTTTGATTGATCTCTTGAATGCGAAATGGAATGCCTTTGTTAAATTTAGGTATACGATAAATGAATGTATTAAAAAAGTTATAGGGGTCATTCTAAATCAAATTTAGCTTTTGATTATTTTGAAAGTCGTAATCCCAATAGCTCCTAGGCGCAAAATAGTTACACTTTTTTGACCATATAGAAATGCTTAATTTCAGAAACTACTGAGAAACGAGAAACACTTGTTTTACTGCAAAGGTTTGTCTGTATATTTATAAACAATTGAAGATTATTATTATAAACAAAAATTCACCGTCACTAACATCTCTTGCAATATAGCGCTCTTCAAAATTATATTATTGCTAAATTTTCCTAAAACTATGAAGATGATGTAATTAAAATTTGGTACAGATGGGTTCAGAAGTAATAAATACTTTTGTAAACTCTATTGCGAAATGGTGCAAACCCCACACCATCGATTGTTTTTTGCATTTCAATGGGTTCCACATGTCGCACCACATATTTAAATATTTCTTAATCATTTAAATGAATATAATTAAATTTTCTTTGATTTCAAGCTCTATATAACACCATAACATTGTAACCTCTCTTGCAGAATAGCGCCCGTCTTCTATCGATCGATTTTCAAACTTCACTGGAATCCACAGTCTTATCCCCTTTTTAATAAAAAGTTAATTTAAAATCAGTAAATTTTATTAATGGAAAACCTTCCTTCAACTATGTAGATGTATCTAAAATTTGGTACTGATTGGTTCCGTAGTTTTCGTGGATAGTGATCACAAACGAAAAATTGTTAGTCCTTTTAAATATTAGTATGGATTGTCAAAGCCAGAAAATATTATCATAATTTTTAACTTGATATTATTCTTAAGAAACAAATGTCCCAGAAGGAAAAATAGATAAATTTAAAAAGGATTGTTTTATTTATTATTTTTTTTTATTTTTTTTTTTTTTAGGTTTTACAGACAGTTCTTCTTATTCCTTTTCTACTTCTTAATCTCTCTCATCTGCTTCACCCTTCGGCCTGGCCCTCCACCAGTCAAACCGATATCAGGTTTCAACAATACGAAAACAAATGGAAATAATATAACCGAATTATCTCCAGAGAACACGACCACTACGGTTCCAAAATGGATCTACAAGACAGAAATCAAAAAGTACGATCCAGAAGACAACAGTAGCCAAAACAGCAGGCTCAATGTAATATTGCGTGAAGTCATTTTGACATCTTTGAAAGTTGAAGATATTGATAAAGTAGTTTCTTTTTCAAATGCAGAGCCACCAGACAATTCCAGGGAAGATCCGGAAGGCTTGGTATGCAATGGGAATTCAATTCATTCTTGTATTGGCAATGGATCGGACGTTGTCTCTGTGTTCGGCAAAGGCAAGAGCCCGAAAGTTCCTAAACCTGGAGCATCAGCCGAAGATTTCGTAAGTTAATATATTTATTTTAAATTGACATGACGAGATTTAAGATTTAATTAAATATTTCTTTTTAATATGAAAGATAAAATTAAATTTCGACAAATGCTAACACATCACAATCACTCTTAGATATGAAACTTGCCCTCTACTGTACATTGATTATACTCCAAACTGTTGTTGTTTTTGGGACTAAAGTCCAGGGTGGACCTTGGTCTCTCTCACAATTCTGTTCTATTCATCCCTATACAGAATCCTACTCCTCCAGTTCCTAACTCCAAGTTTCCTGATATCCTCCTCAACATTTTTTCGCCAGGATTTCCTAGGGCGTCCTCTCTTCCGTATTCCTGGTAAACTCTCTCTCCTGATCCTCTTTACCATTCCCTCCCTGGGAATCCTCTCGACGTGTCCAAGCCAGCTAATACTTCGTAATACTATGAACCGCGTTTAACTTTGTTTAAACTGGGTCACTCATCTCATCTTTCTCTGTCAACATATATTTTTTTCATAGTTGATGTTTAGGTACTATATCTCATACTATTCAGTTAGTTTTCTGAACATATATGCAATATCAAATTCATCCTGCTCTATTAGTAAGTGTACAATTGTAGAACTGATATTAAACCATAGACCATCTCAACATTCTTAAGTGAACTATCCCTATGTGGGTAATCAACTTTGTCCCAGATAGAGAACTTATCTTTTAAAAGACCAATCAATAAATACATTAATGTAAATATCTTGAAGTAATTAAATTTTAAGTTTGAAAATAGTTTGGTTTTAGGATTATGATGACACTTGGTGGGAAGAATTCGGACAGTGCAGGCTACTTCAGGTCACATCCTACGTCGAAATGACTCGCCTAATAGCAGAAGTGTTGTTGGACATAGGAGCACTTCTTTATATATTAGCAGCACTGAGAGAGGCCAGATTTCTTGGATGGAGCATGTTTGTGGAAAATTTGGTAAAATATAAAATGCAAATATTATAGTAGCAATTACTTTTATTTATAAGCAAATCTGATTATATATAATTATTATACATGGAATATGTTCAAGCAAAGTAAGTAAGTAAGTCTTATGACTCAAAGGAGCCTGGTACTGTGTTAGGTTCCAATACTATAAAAGTTCTTTTCAACAAACATTTGTGGACTTAATAATGAAGATGGTTTAACTGAGACTTTGCTTAATGAACTAGTTTTTTCCTTTCCTATTTTCTATTTAGCTCTACAGCCCTAGTCACATCTTGTCCTCACAAAGAACCGACAGCCATCCCTGTCTATCTTCCGCCTTCCCTTTCCAACCTCTCACTTCGAGTCATCTCAGATTTTCCTTGATATCCAGCCACCACAGCCTTGGTCTCTCTTTCAACCTAGCCTGCCGTACATCATCACACATTCTTTGTATGTGGTCAAGCCATGACAAACATCCCTCTTTGATCATAGCCAAATTATTGGGCTCAGCCAACAGCTATTCCAGTTCAATATTTGGTTATACTATCCTCACCACATACGCTGATGACACGCATGTGCTATCAGTGAATAATAATCCCTTCATTGCCTCCCAAACACTCCAATCTCATATCATAAACCTTCAAGAATGGCGTAGAAATCAGATAATTAAAATAAATACAAACAAATCACTTCAATCAACCTTTACCCTTTGTCTTAAACCTACTACTTCTTGTCCTACAGTATCCTTTGATGATATTCCATTAATACCTGTTGAACAGATTCGTTAACTAGGTCTCTATTTTTTTTTTTTTTTTTTTTTTTTTTTTTTTTTTTTTTTTTTTTTTTTTTTTTTTTTTTTTTTTTTTTTTTTTTTTTTTTTTTTTTTTTTTTTTTTTTTTTTTTTTTTTTTTTTTTTTTTTTTTTTTTTTTTTTTTTTTTTTTTTTTTTTTTTTTTTTTTTTGCTTGCCTTTTGAGGCATACGGGGTTTTGACAGCAGCGGGTTCAACATATGGGTTTTATGTATGCCGCTGCTGCCAAAAAAACGCTTTATTAATACAATTTATTTATTTATTTTATTTTATTTTTTTATTTACATTATATGATGAGGACATATATATTTCTTGGGAAAAATCCTATGGTGCGGCCCGGCAATGCTTTGCACGCCTTACCGACCGCACCTTCTTTTATTTTCTGTGGTGCGGACTGGCCATACATTGTACGCCTTAGCGACCGCACCTTAATCCTTCATTCTTCCGGACGGTGAGCCCGGTCCAGTCCTCCTGGGACGCTGCATCCGTCCGGTCCACTCCTTTCAGCTCTCCTTGAGACTGCATCCGTCCGGTCTGCTTGGTCCAGCCCTCCTGGTCCACAGCATCCATCCGGTCCTCCTCTAGTCCTCAGGGTCGCTGGTCTTCTTCTTCCGCTGGTGGTGGCTCGCCGACCGCGGGGATGGGCCTTCCTAAGGTGAAGTGCGTAGGGCCCACCACTTCCTTCCACCCGTAGATAAATTCCCTAAAATGGGAATAGTTATCTTCTTCCATGAGTCGGGGGAAGTCCGCTTCGACGAGGGCGACGATTCCGGTTTTCCTTGACAACCTGGCACGGTGTCCTTCCATCTCAGTGCAGGATAACACTACATGTTCAGCTGTTTCTGGGACTCCACAAGTCGGGCACCGGTGGTCAATTTCCTTTCCATGCTCGTTGAGCTTTCCCCGGAACCCTCCATGTCCTGTAAGTATCTGCGAGACCCAGTAGTCAGGGAGGACCCATCTCGCTTCTAATCTTATCAGGACGGTGGGGAAGAACTTTCTCAGCGTGGCGCCCTTCTGGCATGCTACCCACCGCCCATTCCACTGTTCTATGGAATCCTCCCGAAGCATCTTTTTCCATTGGTTAGGGGTCTCGCCGATACGCTGTCGGAGTCCCTCTGGAAGCGCGTCCGGCCCCTGCCTCTTTACTTCATACTTAATTCTGTCCTCTCTGAGGACAAGGTCCAGGGGCATCGCTCCAGCCACAGGGCAGGCCCGAGGACCGAACCCTGTGGACAGCCCCTCTCTATTGCTCTATCCACCTCGTAGTAGTTACCTCTTACTAGGTCTCCATCTAAACAAACGACTTACTTTGAACCCACATAAAACACTAAAACAATAAGAAACAGCATAATTTTTTACTTCTTCAACATTTACTAGACAAACATTCAAACCTTTCGATTAAATACAAGAGACTCATTTACATAACAGGAATGAGACCTATTTGTACATACAGAGTTGATCTTTGGGTTCCACTAAACCATCCAATTCGTCTCATATCCAATCCTTTAAATCCAAAATCCTTTGAATAATTCTCAATTCTTACTTTGTCACAAACAAACTTATCCACAAAGATCTTTATGTACCATATGTTATTAATGTTACCCAAACCTATCCTTTCATAGCAAACTCTGTAACCATTACAATTCATTAGTATCACAGCATGCTTCACATTCTATCCCGGATAACCCTCTGAGATGACTGAAGAGAAGATGGCCTCGGGATCTTCTAATATAGTACTTATTATATAGAACTTTTATAAGTACTACCAATGGGTAGTTGCTATACAAGCAATTGACACATCATTTTTTGTATTATCATCACATTTACTTGATGTATTTTATTTTATATTGTATTCAGTTGTAATTTTGAATAAATAGCTAAAATAAATAAATAAATAAATATTTGTTCTTATTCTACAGTTTCCATGGTAATTTACTGGACCAAAGATTTTTTAAAGGACCTTTCTCTCTCAAATTCCCATGATCATCTCAATCTCCTGAGCCAGAACCCAACACACACCTCATATGTCACCCCACTGGTCTTATTTATTCTGTTTTATAAACTGTGGTCTTTGAAGATTAAGAAAATTCCTGCGATTATAGGATTTTATTAAGTTCCAAAAGGCGTTTGCTGCCAGCTGCCATCTGGTTTTGATCTCTAATTTCATATCATTTCCTTCAGTTATTATTTCTTTTCATTTATCAGGAAAAAAAAAAACTTCAAGGTTTCATATAAAACAGATTTGATGAAAATAAAATAAATAGACAAATTAGAGGCATTGATGAAAAATAAACAAAATATACAAAAATATGTCTCTCTTTATCTCTTAGTCATATTACAATTATATTGTCAATTTTTTATTTTTATTAACCAGCATTTTTATTTATATAAAAAATTAATATTGTTTCTAGATGACGGCTCCTTCAAGAGTTATGTTTTTATTTTCTTGCTGTTTGATGCTGACGATGCCATTTTTAAGATTTACCTGCAACGAAGAAATAGAGGACATGATGGCAGTGATTATAATGCTCACGACTGCTCCATATTTTCTGTTTTTTTGCAGGTGAATAGGAAATATTCGGATGATTTGAAATAATTATCAAGATTTTTTAAATATTATAATTTAATTTGCAGAGGATTCAAAACAGTCGGTCCATTTGTCGTGATGATATATAGAATGATAATGGGAGACCTGTTGAGATTTGCAACGATATATCTTGTCTTTGTAATGGGTTTCGCACAAGGTATCATAAATATTATGTTAATGTTTATTCCCTTTTGCATGTAACATAGTTTGAATTTTTTTATTCTATTGCTATTTGCCAGTACATTGTTTTCTAACAGTAGAAAAATTAAAAAAAAAAAAATCTAATATGAAATAAAATGAAGTACAAGAAAGTAAGGAAATTTAAAAAAAAAACACAATTAATACACCTAGATTGAAACAATATATAATCACAGTAATATTTTATATTAAACAAAGTCTATGAGTCATTCCATTTAATTGATCCAGGTTGCTTGACCATTTAAAAAAATTATGAAACTTTTCAGGTTGTTTCCCCTTCGTCTCAAGAATTGAAAACCATTTTTTTTTTTTTTTTTTTTTTTTATCTTTTTACTCAAACAGTTTATTTATGGTGGCCATTTTGTAACACTGCAAACGCCTAATTTTGCTATTGCAATGGCTTACAAGAACATTCATGGCTTAGAAAGTATTTGTCTTAGAAGGATAAAACAAAAATCATCTTGTTTATGATTTTCCAAGAAAAAAATAAGGGTTCTATAGTTTATTTATCTATCTTTCTTTATTCTAAATTGAAAATCTTGTAATCCATCGAAATTTCACTTTTTGTGATTTTTTTTTTTCAAGCAGAAAAAGAGTCAGATGCAATTAGATATATTTTTTTATTTGTTGATATATGTTGGGAGTATAACCAAAAATAATATTAATTGTAATACAAAAACCCTAAAATTATGTCTTTATAAGTCTTTAAATAGCTCTGATGGAGCTAGAGATAAAAATCTGAAACTTACACTAATTGTAGTTCTTATGTATATGTTTCAAGGGAATAAAAAAAAAAAATTCTTGTGTATTTAACTAAAAAAAAAGTTATATTTATTATAAAGTTATTGTTATAGTTATAGTTACCCGATAAGCAACAAAATATCAGTTCCTTTGAGTGATATTTTTTAATTCTGATGAGATTGGAGATAAAAATCTGAAATTTACAGAAATTGTAATCAAATGCATATGAAGAGTCCACGGAAGAACGGGGGAATGTCATCGGGAATACATTTCGAGAAAATCAAGTTTTAAGGTTTGGATCTTTAATAACTTCAGTATGTTTTTATAAATTAAATTGTAATTTGCTAAAAGTTATTTTCTTATTTCTTTTGAGAATTAAAATAAGATATTTGATGAAACGAATTGTTGATAATCTAAGAAATAAAGTTTTAGTGAAAAACTCCAATTTAAACATGGAAGGAAGGAAGAGAGTTCTGGGTGTTTCCCCTTCCTTCCGTGTTTGAATGATGAAATGGTCTAGATTCATTGAATTTTTCAGTAGTTACGATAGAACAAAATTTCGTTCAAATGCGACTCTTCCCTTATCTAGCTTTCTTGTGCGAACTTTCCCCCTTTCTTCCGTGTATGGAAATCTTTCAACCTCTTTTAACTAACTTACAAACCTCTTTTCTGTCTGATACATTTCAACATCTTGTTTTTCTCTAATTTGAATATTTTGATATATTTAACTCCATTTTAGCAAAAAATTGACTCTTCCCCTTTCTTTCATTGACTCTTCATATGTTTCAAGAAAATAAAAAATTCTTAATTCTAAAAAAAATTCTTGTATTTTACTAATAAAAACGCAGTAACCCCTTAAAAATAATGGAACACGCTTGCAAATGAACATGACTTAGTGAATATGAACACTAATAATATGAAAAAAAATAAGAACTTTTTTTTTCTCTTGAAACATATACGTAAGATCTACAATTTGTGTAAGTTATAGATTTTAATCTCCAACCCCATCAGAGCTATTGAAAGACAAAACATATTGTCTGTTGTGATGAATTAGTTTAAAAAAATTAAATAAAAATTTCCTTTTGTTCTAGCATATTACATCATTTTTCTTTCATTTGATAACCCTCTAACACCAGAAGGAGTTGATGATTCAGTAAGCAATCCTATTCCGAACCCGATGGAAGCAGTGATGGCAATGTTTTTTATGTCGATGACAAGCTTTGGTGATTATTATCCAGCATTAGAAAGAACAGCTCATGAATTCTGTGCAAAGGTAAAAATCCATCAATATGATTAAGTATAATAGCTTAAAGTAGTCACTTCTCTACATAAGTAGATATCAATATGGGATCATTAACCACATTTAGCTTGGTATCTGAAGCAAATACTGGACAATTTTGAGATGAAATTACTGAAAATAAAATAAATAATTAGAATTGATGAACTAATTGCCACTACTGTTGGAATCATTTTTATTTGAAAACCAGTTTGGAATGTTAAACATTCATCTTTTTTTTTTTTACCAGTACCACTTACAACCCAAGAAGGGTCTCAGGTTCAGTACATAGGTAAGGATGTTGTACTGTTTCTGAGCCAACGGTTGTGAAAAGAGGTGATTTTGCTAGAATTCATGTTCAACCACCAGGTTTTTTTCCCATTTAAGGGTACCCACTTTTTAAGAGGCTGGGTTTTCCCCAGGAGGGTCTCCTAACCTCGAATTCAATCTACAACTGAAATAACAGAATATAAATTTTCTGCCATCAGTCGGACTCGAACTAGGGCTTGGGAGCATGGTAATCAAGCCCCTTACCCACTGAGCTACCTCTTTGCATCATCAGTTCTTAAAACAAAAAAACATCCCAAAATATCAACACATTTAACATTTGAATCTAGTTTTCAATAGAAGTAGCTAATAATTCAGCATTCCTAATATTATTGATCCTTCTATACCATCCTGCATACATCAAGTATAGTGAATAAGTTTTAATAATTATACAGATTATATCCTCATGTTTTTATGTATTTTTCAGCTTTGTTTTGTGATATACATGGCAATAGTTGCAATCCTGTTGGTGAATATGTTGATCGCCATGATGGGAAATACTTATCAAAAAATTGCCGAAACCAGAAATGAATGGCAAAGACAGGTATGAGGTTTTCATAAGATTTTAAAAATAAAAATAACGATATTCTGAATTATGATCTGGATTATATCAATATTATATCCCTATTGACAGATCTTATTTCAAACAATAATTATTATTTATCATATCTTTTCGGTAATAAATAATAGTTTATTTGGCAAATTTTGAAGAAAGGCCATCAGATGGGGCCCGAACAGCAAGAAACTTTAATGAAGTCTAAGTTGAGGGCAGTGTTAGTGAGAAAACATGGTTCAAAAAATTTTAAATTTTGAGATTTCAATCTTGAAAGTTATAAATTCCAATGAAAAAGCTTCTTAAAAAAAAAAAAAAAAAAAGGTTTGAATTTCTTCAATAAAACCCGCATTTATTTATGGATAACATTATAGTTAAATAATGATTATTAAGGGACAATAATTAGCCTTTTTCTGTATTTTGAAACTGCTATAAGCAATGAAATATTCAACTATTTTAAAAGATCTAGGTACTTGAATGTTATGTTTGATCTTTTTATTTCTAATATGTGTTAATGGATATGTCTGATATGGTTTTATTACAGTGGGCCAGAATAGTACTTGTCGTTGAAAGAGGTGTTAGCCCATCAGAGAGATTAACTAAACTGATGTGGTACTCACAGCCTATGTCAGACGGAAGAAGAGCGCTAGTACTGAGGCTGAATCAATCGGTAAATGAGTTATTTTACAGTTTGAAAAAACCATAATAAAATTAGTTAGCATACATTTTACTACAAAAAAAACAACATATATATATGACGCCTTAGCAGTATAATATAAGTATTAAAAGTAGATAAGTAAGCTGTTGAATGGTATGTGATATCTTAATAATGCTATTCTAATTAGGCTAATTACCTCTAGTTTTCATTCTTTAAAATTAACTTTGTTAATATAAATTGCAATTTATCATTGTTAGAAGACATTTTATAGTACTATGTATCAGAATGTTAAAAAAAATTAATTTTAAATTATTAAATAATAAATTAATTTTTCATATATCTATATAAAATATTTAATTTATTTATATTTACAACTGCATAAAATATAAACAAGTAAAAGTTGTGGAAATATGATTATAATGAAATGTCAAAAACTTGTAAAGAATTATTCATCAGTAGTACTTCAATGAATGTTCTAAATTATATGGTCCCTTGTCCATCTTCTTTTCAAGTTGAGAGTGGAGCAAGTTGGGAGACTAAAGGATCTTAATGGGTAAGGAGCTAATAATGGGAGGATAGGTATCTGGTTTGGGCTAAATTAGCAACATAATCAGGGTACCCACTTTATAGAGGCTAGGTGTGGTGCCCCAGGAGGGCCTCCTGACCTCGAAGTCGAGCCACGGCCAAATTAAGAGAAAAAAAATTTTCTGCCTTGAGTCAGACTCAAACTCGGGACCGGGAGCTTGGTAGTAAGTGCCTTTCCCAACGAGCTACCAAGCCACCTACTTCCCCATAGTAACAAGTTAAAATGGTTGTTCCTCTTATTTTGTGGATAATTTCCTTAAAAGTCACTCTCCTAACCTAAATCATAAATCATCTTCTTTAACTAAAATGCCATTTGGACATCATAGCCTCAAGTAATAATCAATTGTATTTTTTACAGGAAGAAGATAAAGAGGAAATGAAAGAGATCCTAGAGATGAAAAGAATCCACAACAGAATGGTTCAGAAAAGGAAAGAAAGGGAAAAGTCTGCGACCAAAAGTCCGAATTTGATCAATTTGAACAGCCCATCTGAAAACGTCAAAAATAAAAATCCGTTCAGTTAATTTAAAACTATAACATGATAAACTCCTTTAATAATTACATAAGTAAAATTTAAATCACAAAAATCCAACATCAATTTAAAAATGAAACTTAGTGTTGTATTTGTGGCAATGCTTTTTCATACCTGATTTTTATTTAATAGTTTTATAAATCACACTTCTAAATAAATGAAATTAGACTTTCCAAAGCTACAAAATCTATTCTGATATATTTAACATCATGTAATAAAATTAATTAATTAAATGGACACTCTTAAACACTACAAACATTTCAGGCCCTCTGTTTCCTTTGAATTTTATTTTCCCTAGGTCCAAGATACATAAACTGCTCTATGTATTCAAATTTGATTCAAGATACATCTGTATTACCAAAATTATCATTGCTCATAAAACAATGTTTCCATATACTGTCACCTCATCTACTGACTTACAACAAGCTTCCTGAAGAAGTCTAGCAACACAGGCTAAAACTCCAGCACTCTATTAAATGTTTTTGACACGGATGTATCTTTGGGCTAGGGGTCAATACTTTTTGGCTGTAACGTTTTTTCCACCCTCAAAAATGTAACAATTTGACACACTCTAGTTCTGTTGGTGTTGTTCAGATCAAACATTTGCCAAAAGTTTCATCAGAAATTTAATGGAGAATATTTTTTGTAATATAACATTGTCATTAGGACCTACCGTTTAGGAACTATATCGGATTAAATGAAAAAGTCATGTTTTACCTACATTTTACAAGAGTTGGAGCTTTTTTGACAAACTCTAGCTCCGTTGAGTTTGCTCGGATCGAAATTTGATGACAGTTTCCTAATCAGAAATTTAATGGAGAATATGTTTTGTAATAGAACATTGTCATTAGGACCTACCGTTTAGGAACTATATTGGTTTAAATGAAAAAAGTCATGTTATAGCTTTGATGTATTTTTTCTTAATCCTGATGGCATCCCAGACTGTTTTTTTCATACAATAATTCACAGTCTACCATTTTATCTATATTATCTAATTTACAATGCATATTGTTTATTCAGTATTACGAGGGTGAATCAAATATAAACGGTAATTTTAAAAATTATATTTATTGAATAATATTATACAGAAACTATACCTTCAACATTTTTCAATGTAGTCTCCTGCATTATCTACACACTTCTGCCACCGATTTGGAAGCTTGAATATTCCCTGTTCATAAAAAGACTGAGGGCGAGTTTTTAACCATTCGCGCACGTGCTTTTCGACGTCTTCATTGTTTTCAAATCGTTTTCCTCCAAGTGATTCTTCACATGTGATGAGACATGGGTCCACCATTACACCCCCGAATCGAAAATGGCAAGTAAGGAGTGGCGAAGGAAGGAAGGCTGCCCAGTGAAAGCCAAAACTCGTCTCTCAGCCGGAAAAGTTCTTGCAACAATTTTTTTTGACTCAAGGGGAGTTCTACTCATTGATTTTCTTCATGATCAATGAACAGTGAATGCGGCTTACTACTGCCAGGTGCTACAGTCAGCAAAAACCAGTTACCGGAACAAAAGACGAGGTGTGCCCATTAGAGATGTCATCCTTCTCCATGACAACGCAAGGCCTCACACCGCATTGTTGACAAGGGATAAATTGGAAGAAATGGGCTGGGAAACTCTCGAACACCCTCCTTACAGTCCAGACCTGTCCCCTTGTGACTATTTTTTGTTTGCGCCCCTGAAAGAATCACTTGGAGGAAAACGATTTGAAAACAATGAAGACGTCGAAAAGCACGTGCGCGAATGGTTAAAAACTCGCCCTCAGTCTTTTTATGAACAGGGAATATTCAAGCTTCCAAATCGGTGGCAGAAGTGTGTAGATAATGCAGGAGACTACATTGAAAAATGTTGAAGGTATAGTTTATGTATAATATTATTCAATAAATATAATTTTTAAAATTACCGTTTATATTTGATTCACCCTCGTACTTACAAGACCAATTTTTTTACCTGCTTTTATGAGCAACAGGAATATTAAATAAATGAATCTCAGGGTCAGTAAGGACATGCACGGAAATGACTATGTGAAAGAAATCACAGTTGTAAGTAGAAATTTATGCAAAAGTAAATGAGATTGGATTGTATAATGGATAGTATTGTAAATGGATATAATTCGAGTCGTAGATCCTGAAGATGGAGCAATGTATTCCTAAACATGTCGAAGATAATTAAAGATTAATAGGAGTTATGCCTTTAAAAGAAATTAAATCTCCTTCAATAAAATAGTTGATTAATAAACGAATCACAAATATGAGTGTCCAATTTTTTTTCGTTTTTAATCTTGAGTTTATAATATTTTTTTTTTTTTTTTTACAAAATCTAAAAATTTTTTGAATTTGAATTATGGAAACAAAAGCAGGCTGAGACATAATAAATGGTTTGTTTACATGTTAATCGTTTAAAACAAAAAAACAATGACCTATTTTTCACAAACATATATCCAACAAGGCCACTAACATATTTCAAGGTATATTAAGAATAGTAATATGAATTCACCAATGTGCAACTCACACCAATATTCAATAAATTCATATAATAGTAATAGGAATACTTAACACATAGAACCCCGTTTATTGTACATCTAAAAAAAATGTTAATTTTGAATTAATTATGGAAACAAAAGCAGGCTGTGACATAATCAATTAGGAATACTAAAGACTGTAAAATAGCATTGTAAAATATAATCAAATTAGATAAAATATTGTGCTACCAAATCGATATGTAACTTAATAAAGTTATTTACAAATAGTCGTTTTGTTACTTTTTAATTTATCCCTATAATTATCAAAAATGACAGTGAAGGGTACTGGTTTCAGATCTGTCAATTTATTCGCTAACCATATCGCCACCACTAAATAAGACTAATATGAAAAATCGCTTTTTTTTATACCATTCGTTTGCTATTGTTTTCTACAAGGCTTTATGGTAAAGTTGCGCTGATAGGTTTATATAGCTATTTATTAAACAAATGCTTTTTAAATTAACAATAAGAAATATTTGCCGTGATACACATTAGGCCAACTCCTGATAGTTATTACCAAAAATTCGGAAAGTCATTTCCTTCTTGGAAATAGACAGCAGTTGGACCACATAGAAATTTATGATTCCCTTTACCATCCAAGGTTAACTTCCTACCTCAAACTTCCAAGAAATCAATAGGCATGATGGTTAGAACATTTAGAGTGGGGATGATGACTTACAAAGGGACTGAGAAATATTTACAAGGGTTTGTTTTCTTATTTCTTTTCCTTCCGAGCTGGCCTTGTAGCCTGTCTTGCTGTTTCCAGTCTTACTGCCATGCAGAGGAGTCAAAACCAACATTTCCTAATGACATCTCACCGATCTGAGACCATGACTTTCATTGACGATGCCTCACTCACATCATAGCACCTCTCTCATTAAGATAAATCTAGATTAAGTTTGTTTTGTTTCTGAGTAAGATACTAGATTAACTTATTATCTCTACTTCTAAATGTAATTTTATAAGTCATACCCTTATTTGAACATACATTGCGTTTTATTTAACACTTGTGAAAGTTTATTATCCAGTTGCATGTCACTCATCCAATTAATTCTTTCAGATTATTTTTTATAATTAAATAACTTGATAATGCTGGTGCTGAAGCTAAGTGGTAAGGCACTTGACTACCGTGCCGCCGAGCCCGACTGGTGGCAGAAAATTTAGTCTGTTATTTCAGCCGTGGATCGAATTTGAGGTCGAGAGACCCTCCTGGGGCACACCCAGCCTCTTAAAAAGTGGGTAAGCTTAATTGGTGAAAAAGCCTGGCGGTTGAGAATGATTCTGGCCAAATCACCACTTTTCACAACTGTTGGCCCAGAAACAGTACATCCTACTTAAGTACTGAACCCGAGACTTTCATGGGTTGTAAGTGGCAGTTTTTTTTTTTAATAATGCTGACCCTATGTAACCTTTGTGAGAAGAATTATTTTAATTAATTGATTATTTTTAAAACATAGATAATTTGTTAGGCAAGTAGGTCTTGACTGGCATCCCTTTAGACCATCTCAGGTACCTCTGGGTATTGACTCTATGGTATTCAATACTCAATGGTCTAAAGGGATGCCAGTCAAGACATCAGTAAGACTGGAAACAGCAAGACAGGCTACAAGGCCAGCTCAGAAGGAAAAGAAATAAGAAAACAAACCCTTGTAAATATTTCTCTGTCCCTTTGTAAGTCATCATCCCCACTTGCTAAAATTTGATAAAAGAAAATTAAGTAATAGAGAAAAATAAAAAATAAACCTTGAGAATCTCAAGGTACCCACAACCACCTGGGCTTCCTTTAATGTCATGGTCTAGTTGCCAAAGTGGAGGTTTGTTGAGGCCATTATCAGATGTTACAATAATATGTGCCATAAAGGAAAATATATTTTTAAGCATCTCTTCAAGAATTACTAAAATTGACGGTGATATTAATTCTTCTGTAAGAATTTTAAAGCAATATTGTTATGAGATGATTTTTTTTTTTTTAATTTATTCACCATATTTTGGTCAAAATATTGAGAGTGATCACAAGTTTTGGCTGATTGAATTGATTGGAAACTCATATTTTAGAACAAGAATTTTTTTTTTAAAAAAAACGACATGCTACAAAACCAAAAATTAAGGCCAAAGTTTATTAAAATGGTTTTTGAAGGTCAGCAGAATAATGAATTTTAAAATAAATATTATACTTGTATGTTTTTTGTTTTTTTTTAGAGGTTTATTTTTTATTTTTCTCTATTACTTAATTTTCTTTTATCAAATTTTAGCAATTATTTTACCAGAACTGAAAAGATTTTAAAAACACACAGGATTGATACCTTAATTATGTTATAAAAATTTGTTTTCTATTGTATTTTTATTAAAAACCTCCATTTCTAATAATAAAACAATGTGATAGTAGCTATGTCATTTTGTGGAATGCAAATGGTCTTCATAATCATCGAGATGAACTTGACGTATTTATACATGACAATCACATAGATATAGCCCTACTTACTGAAACCCACTTCACAATACAAACATATTTTCACATACCTGAATACATTACTTACAGATCAGACAACCCAGCCCATGCTGGTTCTTGCATCCTTATCCATAAATCAATACCTCATTCTCTTGTCCCTTCTATTCCTACAGACACCATTCAATCAACATCAGTAACCATTTCCATTCATCTTTTCCATATAACATTTTCAGCTGTATACTGTCCTCCTGGAAATTCCCTTTCTTATAATGACCTTGATTCCTTATTTAGATCCCTGGGACCGAGCTTTATTGCTGGAGGGGACTACAATGCCAAACACCAGCGATGGTGAATATCCAACCCCCGTGGCAACATCTTATCCCGCATTTCCACATCCAAGTTCTATTCTGTCCTCTCACCCTTAAACCCTACATATTGGCCTACATCTACCAAAAAACGTCCAGATAACCTTGATATATTCATTTCCTCCCAAATTTCCACCTCTCAAACCATTGTCAAATCCCTGGACGACCTTTCATCAGACCACAGCCCTGTTCTGCTTCTCCTTCATTCAAATCCTGTTCCTAAACCTTCTCCTCCTAGACTAATTAAAGGATGAGTAGACTGGGACAAATTTCGTTACAATTTAGAAAAAAAAATAGACCTAAAAATTCCACTTAAGATAAACTTACCACATTAATATCTATCACAATTAACAATAACACTTCACACAAAACAAATTGTAATCCTCTCCAAACTAACTTGCCAAACCATATTCGCGATTTACTAAGAGAAAAACGTAGAGCAAGAGCAAAGTGGCATAGGACTAGATACCCATCAGATAAAAATAATTACTGTAGACTAACCAATAAACTTAAGACAGAAATTAAAAAATACAAAATTCAAAAATTACATGACTATACAGAAAACCTTAATACCACCAACAAATCTTTATGGAATACCACAAAACAACTACTAAACTATAAAAATTACAATCATCCTCTACTAACCCAAGCCCGAACCTGGTCAAAATCAGACGAAGAAAAATCACATATTTTTGGCCAACACCTTTTCCAAACTTTTAACCCACATCCTGATATCGTTAATCCTACCCACCAAAAAGATATAGAAGCAGAACTAAATATTCCACTCCAAATGTCTCCTCCCCCTAAAGCATTCCATCCTTCAGAAGTATCAAACATCATTCACAGATTACCTTCAAAGAAAGCCCCTGGACACGACCTAATTACATCCCATATCCTAAAACTCCTTCCTCAGAAAGCCATCCTATTCCTAACATATATATTTTCCTGACTCCTGGAAATTATCTATAGTCAAGATGATTCCAAAACCCAAAAAGCCACCTGATCTCCCATCCTCGTACCGTCCTATTTCCCTTTTGCCAATCATGGGTAAAATCCTTGAAAAACTAATCTTAAAACACTTGTATCCTATCCCAGATTCCCATCACGTAATCCCAGATCACCAGTTTGGATTCCGGACATCCCACTTCACAATCCAGTAATGTCATTGTGTGGTGGATGTTGTCTCCTCCGTATTGGAGCGCGGAATGTATTGCCTGGGAACCTTTCTCAACGTGGAACAGGCTTTTGACTGAGTCTGGCACCCAGGACTACTTTACAAGCTCCACAAATTCCTTCCTTCAACATACCTCCTAATTATCCGTTCCTGTCTTAGTGATAGAACTTTTCAAGTAAACCATAAATTTTCCTATTCTCCCCTCTTTACCCAATCTGCCGGTGTTCCTCAAGGTAGTATCCTAGGCCCCATCCTCTACTTGGTGTATACAGCTGACATCCCAACTCATCCTACCACTATCCTCACCACTTATGCTGATGACACATGTTTATTATCAGTAAACAATGATCCCTTCATTGCCTCCTAAACACTCCAATCCCATATCCTAAACATTCAAGAATGGCGTCAAAAATGGAGAATCAAAATAAACCCAAACAAATCTCACCAAATAACCTTTACCCTTCGTAGTAAACCTATGATTTCATGTCCAACAGTATCCTTCAATGATATTCCACTAATCCCTGTCGAACAGAACCGCTACCTAGGACTCCACTTGGGCAAAAGTCTTACTTGGAATCCACATACAAGACTAAATCGACAAGAAACTGCTCGTCGTTACAGACTACTTCAACATTTACTAGACAAACGATCAAACCTCCCAATTCATTACAAAAGACTTATTTACATGACTGAAATTAGACCTATTTGGACGTACGGAGTTGAGCTTTGGGGCTCTACTAAACCATCCAATTCATCTCGTATCCAATCCTTACAATCCAAAATCCTTCAAAAAATCCTAAATGCCCCTTACTTTGTCAACAATAAGCTTATCCATAAAAACCTTAATGTTCCATATGTTGCTGAGTTAGCCCAAACCAGATACCTATCCTTTCATAGTAAGCTCCATAACCACTCAAATCCATTAGTTTCTGAATTTGCTTCCCACTCCATTCCTGATAATCCTCCGAGGCGTCTGAAAAGAAGATGGCCTAGAGATCTTCTAGTGTAAAATTTTATTGAAGTGCTACTGATGAGTAGTTCTTTTCAAGTTGTTACATGTCATTGCAATCGTTATCAGCTCATTTACTTGATGTACATATTTGTATAGTTGTAAATTTCAATAAATTGATATATATAAAAAAAAAAAAAGATAGCAGCTATGACTTAATGCCTTTTGTTGCACCTTTTAAAGCCTGAACCCATAATTTATGTGTTGAATTTAATGTTAAGTTAGATAAAAATGTCCACTAAGCAAAAAACTACATAAAATGAAGAACAATGCTTTTCATTAAAAAGAAATATTCGATCTCTCCTTGAAGTTCAAAGAAATTTATTTATCCATCTATTTCCGCATGTAACTACCAGATGTCTTCCAATGTCATTGTTGAAACAATACAGTACAAAACAATAGTGATTAAACTAGCAAATTTAGCAAGCATATGCTCTCTCAGTACACATAATCACAATCAGTAACCAGTCTAAAAATTAAAATTGTTGGCCCTTAGAACGATGGAAAGTAATCAGTATGACCCGAAGGCTGAAAAGTTTGGAGACCCCTGCTTTGGACTAATGCTGACACCTGGAGCAGACAGCTATAACTGCGCATAGTTGTTATTACCAACCACTTGTTTGACCAAAATCAAAATTTTAAGGTCGATCATGACAAACTAACTATACCACAAAACATTAAAATCAAAACTGGAAGTAGGTAGGGTTATATATGATTAATTTAAGATCAGATGAATTGATAGAAGTAGTTACTAAAACAAAATTAATCATTTATTTTTTTTAACAAATTTTTTTTTTCATTATAGTCTCTGAATAGAACCAAATATTTATCACAAAAAAGATAATGGAACTATTTACAAGATTCACTTGGAAAGACACATAAATAATTCAAATATAACTATATGATTCATATATGTATAAAAAAAAATATATTTACACACTTAAATAATTTAACAAATATGCTCAAGTCAGAATTATCACATTCCTGACAAAAAACTATTCTTCTTCTGTGCAGAACAACTAACACCTTGCTGATAAATTAACCGTGGGTGACTAGGTGAATAATGGTCGAAATTATTTTCTTTCCTTTCGGGTGAGTTTGCAGGTTCATGCGTGGTTCTTTAATTTTCTGATCAAGTAACTGAAGCAATTCCTTCTTTATGGATTCAAGCAGTTCAGCGATCTGGAAAAATGTAATAATATTGATGAATTGGCCATTTTTTTTATTAATTTATATTTTTACACCTAAAAATAAGTTGATTGAAATGAAAACATGGCCTTATTGATTATAATTTTCATTTTAGATTTATCTTTACATCTTTTTATATATTCTAGCAATATAAACTCTTTTTTTTTTTTGTAATCAATTATTAAACTTTAGAATGATCATATTAAAAAAAAAAAAATCTAAAATACTAAATAAAGACCTCACATAATCTATTTAGTTTTTTGTTTTGTTTTTTAAATCAAAGTTTTGGTTTTGTTTCATAATTAAAAATATTAATTCTAAATTGAAGTGTAATATAAAGGTTGAAACACAAAAAGGAAACTATTTTTTTATGTAACTGATTAAAACAGTTACATGTTTATTTTATATGTTTGAACAGATAAGTATAATTTTAGGAGAAAATTATAATAATAAAAATTTCAATAAACCTAATTCTCACACTCAATATTTCATCATTTCATTGATGTTTTTTTCTTTAAAAAAAAAAAAAAAAAAAAAAAAAAAAAAAAAAAAAAAAAAAAAAGAGTGAAAACTTACATTTGATTTTGTCAAAGAAATTAAATTTTGAAATTAATAATTATATTTTTCAAACATTATTTAAAGAGGGAGTGGCACAGTTAAAATATTTCAATGTTTTTGATCAACTGTTTCAATAACAAATGCTGTACACATCTTTCATATAATTATTAAAATTTGTATTAAAATATATGTAATAGATATAATAATTATTAATTGTATAGAAGAGGTATCTAAGCCTTGTCGAACAGAGAAAAATCTGTTAGAAACGAAATAGATAAGAATAAGATAGTAAGTGAATTGTGGGAAAACTGTATAAATAAAGAATTAGATATCAGGAATGTTTTCTTACCTCATTCGATTCAACTGTAAACATTATCCAGCCTTCGTCAATAGAAACAACAAATTGGCCACAGTTGAGCTCAACTTTAAGAGAGCCGGCTGAAAACAGAACTAGCGCTAAAACAGGCACCATGGTACACTCTCTAATGAACACCTTGGTAGTTTTGATTTTCTCTTGGTACACTAAGTATGGGCTAGGGTAGAAGGTAACTCCATAATTTACTGATGTAGGGTGCAAATGAACCTAAAGAAAAAAAAAATTAAAATAAATTATATACTTAAATAAAAAATCATAATCTATACTATTGTATAAAAGGAAATGGGAAGTTGTACCAGAGCAACTAAAACAAAATCAGTACAGACCAAAGTGGTCAGAAGAGCGTAAACAAGCCTTTTCTGAAAGAATGAAGGTCTACTGGAGGAATAGGAAGAACCCAAAGAAAAATTGATTGAGTTAATTGCATAACGTCTTCCATTTCTGAGGAGAATTCGTGGGGAAAAAAAAAAAAAATTATATAAAAGGACAAGCCATTTTTTGTTTGTGATCACTGACCACAAAAACTACTTCACCAATCTGTACCAAATTTTAATACCATCTTCATAGTTCAAGGAAGGTTTAACAATAATAAAATTTACTGATTTTCAATTAAAATATTATTAAAAAAGCTATAAATATGCGGTGTGCTGTGAAGTTTAAAAATTGACTGATAGGTGGTGAGCACCATTTAAGAGAAGTTACACAGATACTGTGTTATATAGAGATAGAAATTTATAATAAAATTTACTTATTGACAATTAAATGGTTATTAATAAAGCTATAAATATGTGGTGTGACATGTGGATCCCAGGGAAGTTTAAAAATCGACCGATATTTGGCAACATCCTGCAACAGTTTGCAATGGTAAAAATGCTGAACCAATCTTTAACAAAATTCAACTACAACATTTTTATAGTTCTAAGAAGGTTTAGCATAATAAAATTTATAAAAATAAAAATTTAAAAGTACAATGTTGAGTGGCAGAATTGAGGTAAGCCGCACTATCACGAACTTTTATGGTTAGATATTAAAATACACCAGATGAACTTAATAAAATTATTTCGGCTGAATAATAATTATTACAGAATCAAAATGTTGATCCTTTGCTAATTGATATTGAGTGGAAAATAAGTACCCCCGGGTACTTAGGGGGCCCGAGCTAAGGTGACTACTGTTGGCAGTGGGGGGTTTAAAGTGCCTAGACAATGCATTTGCCCCAGAGCCCGGTTTGGCTCTCGGCGGCCCTGACTTCAATACGATGAGTTTTATCGATAAACAAATTAAACTTCAATTATTTAATTGAATATTATTCTGTACTTATGAGAGAGAAAGAAGCTGTTAAGGCGGATGCTAGTATTAAACAAAACTTAATCTAATCCTTTAGGGAACTTTCTTTAAATAATAATAAGATGATTAGTTTCATCGGCATAGTCTCTTTATGACCCTTAACACCTAAAAAAATTATTTTTTCCAGTAAACAGTAAAAAAAAACCAATAAATTATTGCTTTTTTTTTTTTTTTTTTTTTTTTTTGTAACAGACAGCTAGTCCATAAAATTACATTCACTATAACATTCTCAATTAATCAATAAACAATCATCATTCTGGTGGGTGGGCATTGACACTATATATGAGTTACTGGTATTATTTTAACATAAGATAGTTACTTGAAACCTTACTTCATCAGATTTAATTTCCCAGTTTTTGCATTCAATCGACATGATTAAACAAGCTTTTGCCTTGTCATTAATAATTATACTAAAAAAAAAAAAAAAAAAAAAAAAAAAAAAAAAAAAAAAAAAAAAAAAAAAAAAAAAAAAAAAAAAAAAAAAAAAAAAAAAAAAAAAAAAAAAAAAAAAAAAAAAAAAAAAAAAAAAAAAAAAAATTTATCTCTCCACTAAGTCTATATTAAAAATTAATATAATAAATTCTGATTATAACTGAATTCCAGGTCAAGGGTGAAACTCGGAGAGTTTTGAGGTTAAGATAAAGTTAGGCAGGGTGATGGACTCTCTCCCTTTCTCTTTAGGTTATCAGGGAGTGGCGATAGGAACTAGATGGACAGAACATTTCAAGTGGGATTAATTTAGGACCCAAACGTAATGGTCTCACCATAGATTGCCTATCCTAGCAGAAGATTTGGCACTTCTATCAAGCTCACTAGGAGCAGTAATTCAGCTTGATATAGTCCGGCGTCAGGCAGCCAAGGTAGGATTGCAAGTGTCACTAGATATGACTAAATATCTCACCAACATCAGAAAGAGTACCAAAATAATTGCAGCTTGAAGAAGGTATAATTAAAAAAGACTACAAAGTCAAGTACTTAGGATAGCTTGAACTTAATTTCTCAGAGCAGGTAGCCACTGATCCAAGAAAATTTACAAGAAGTGTCTCTCCCACAATACCAAACCTAGACATCATCATGCTATCATCTGCCCTAAAGTCTGAGTTTCTGGCCCTCTTCAAATAAAACAAAGAGGGCCTCCTTTTCAGCATCATCTGATTCTGATTAAGAACTTAAGTTTAATTTTCCAGCACGGTGGTTAGAAAAAGCGTGCGAGTAAAACTGTGTCTCAATATGCGGATCCCCACACAGCATATGGGCACGTACGTGTTGTGTCACTCGGGTCAGGTCACCTCACATGTGCTATAAGTGACTCAATTTGTGCCTAGCCAAAAGGTTGTTCCGGCTAACAAAACAATACCATATGCTTGCCTTGCCATTTTAATGACATTTTATAAAATAAAACAATAGGTACTAAAAATATGCACTATGGAAGAGAGACGACAGGTCGAGTGTGAAGAACTAATGAACAGACCGTTTGTTTACATTTATCTCTGAGCCTTCACTCTAGATGTACCATCGGTTCAAAAAACGACTCTTTCCTCAAAAGCTGATAGGGTGTCAACTTGTTACATCGTTCATTTTTAGTGTACCCTTTGTACAAAACAAAAATGATAGGTAATATACACATCACTTTCGACAGTTCCTCCAAGATGAACATCCAAAGTGATAAGTACAAATGAGCCTTTAGTTACGAGCCAACTGTGTTCTCTCCTGACATCCATTCTACCAATACCATTTTTTTAAATGAAAAAAAAAATATAATGATCAAAAGTCGATAGAAATTTGAAATGGTTAATAATAAGGATTCAAAATATTATTATAAGGAATCAACACGGCAGAAATGCATTGAACGGAATGAAGTCTATTTTGATTAATAAAAAAGTCTTCTAACAATTTATTTTATAGACATAAACCTGCATTAATTTTCTGACAACCTAATAAACATAAATTAAACACATTATATATTTCTTTAGCATAGCTCCTATTTATTTTCATTTATAACTACATGTTTCGGAGACAATGCTCCATCATTAGGTTTTTCCTAATCGGTGATTATCTTCACATTGCAATGCTCACATGTTTGTAGCCACAGAATTGACAATGTGAAGGTAATCACTGATTTGGAGAAACCTGATGATGGAGCGTTGTCTCCGAAACATGTAGTTACAAATGAAAATAAATAGAAGTTATGCCAAAGAAATAGATAATATTATTACATCTCCTTCAGCCTAAAAGGTTATATGAATTTAACACCAAAATATTTATTTTGTAGACAGAGAGAACCTTTATAGACAGAGAGGAGCTACACCAGCTTCTATTAGATTAAAATCAATCTTTAAAAAAAGTATTAAGAAAAAAATCTTTTGCCAATCAGTTCAAACTAAACATTGGACAAATTAAATAAAACAGATAAGCATTATTTATTAAAACTGCATCAGATTTGGCAGTTTAAAACAAATTGAAAGAATTCAATCAAAGATAATTAAAATACATAACAAAGTGCTCAAAGCATCTAATAAAATGCAATTAAGATCGATCAATTATTTACCAGTTCACTTGGATTTTTTTTATTCAGACTAGTTTCTAGCTATGATTCCAAAGTTGGAATTATGTGTCTTATTTTTGTATGCCCTATTGATTTAAATAAAAATAAAACAATAAATTCAACAAAGACTCTAGATTGAAACTAATGCAACTACTGTCAATAATTAAATATTTACCTATCATAAGAAATAAAATTATTTAAAGCCAACCCATTATTATTATTTTTAAATATATAAATATCTAATAGTCTTATTTAAAATTTTTGTTTCCAGTAAAAACAGAAAAATCGACTTGCCCTAGGGAAAACTCAGGGTATTATCAATTTACCAGATTATTTAACTGATTATCCCACTCCTTTTCTTCCTATTACTCCACAGTTTACACTGGGACCTGATAGCTTTAAAAAGCAATGCCGCTATGCATCCTTTGATAATCAACACGTTTGATTTCTTTTCTTACATTTTAAAAATTAATACATTAGAACCTCAATAATCTGACCCTCTCACAGAGTCTGAGGTGTGGGTAGCAATAGCTTCGCGGAAATCTCAATAGTCCAATGAAATTGTACATTTTGGTAAGCAGAAGGTCAGCTAGTTTTGATTTCTCGATAGAGTTGCGCTTGAGTACGAAAATTCTGGAGTAGGATCTGTGCCATAACCCCCTAATTGGTAGCATCAAAGCATTCAATATTCCAAACTTTTCTACGTTTCAACAAAATATCAACTGCACGGTTGGTCCTAAAGAAAAGCTTGTTATATTGAATACTAGACTAGACTAAATTTAATAAAATTTGAGCAGAAAATAAACTCTGTACCTTAAACAAAGACTAGCATACAGGCTTTCAATTTTTCAGAATTCTCTCAAAAATTGGAAGAAAAGATTTTTTTTAACATGTTACCTGTTTTACCAGTGACCTACTTGGTCAATAGCAATATGTTTTTGGAGAATGCAAAGGCGTTACGCATAGTTTGATATTAGGATAGTAGGAGCAGCTAAAAGCTCAACTCTTGTTATAATAAATAACGCTATAAAAAAGAGACAGGTTCTAATGAGTGAGCTCCTTATGACTCTGTTTATCCTTATACGCAAT
Organism: Euschistus heros; assembly: GCA_003667255.2. Lineage (NCBI taxonomy): Eukaryota > Metazoa > Arthropoda > Insecta > Hemiptera > Pentatomidae > Euschistus > Euschistus heros. Next base: position 200,858 of record RCWM02000572.1, on the reverse strand, counting down.
AAACGTATGAAACATCTATTTTTATGTGTGAGAGCCTTTTAGACACCTTCTATCTCAGTTGGTGTTGCTCGGATCAAAACTTTTAAGACATCCTACCTGACAAAAATTAAATGGAAAATATTTTTTCTTATATACCATTTGTCACTAGGACTTACCATTTAGGAGCTATATTCGTTAGAATGAAAAAGGTCCCGTTTTAAACACCTATTTTTAAGTGGGAGGCTTCTTTGACACACTATAACTCTGTTGGTGTTGCTCGGATCGAAACTTTGCCGATAGTTCTTTTAAAAGAAATTAAATGGAGAATGTATTTTTTTTTGGGCATAAATTTGTCGTCCTATTGGATTGAAAAAAAAAAGTCATGTTTGAAACCCCTATTTTCAGTCCAGAGGGTTTTTTGACTAATGTTCCATGTTCTTTCTTTGGCCGACAGGTTTAAGGGGGCCCTTTTCTTCTTTCTTTTTTTTTTTTTTCAGTTTTAGTCAGTAACAACATTTTAAAAATGAGTTAGTTTACTATGAACCAAACACAATATAATGTCATTATGGCCAATGCTTCTATATATAAATAGCTGCCGAAATAACTTAGATGTAATTTGTATCAAAGTGAAAATTTAGAATATTTTGTAAGTTTTTACAACTGATGATGAATGTCCAAATGATGAACACTTGAAACTAAACTTTGAATAAAAAAATTCTATTGGAAGTGGCAAATAATTCATCAATCGTAATTGCCTAATAATGTGCCCCTCGGTGCTAAAACTAAAGATGCCATGCAAGCTGCGATTTATTTATTTATTAACTTTTTTATTTTAAATAAACTGATAAGAAGATAGGAACAAACAGGGACTCACTTGCGTTTGTTTCATCCCTCCTTCCTCTGACAGCTGAACAAGTATAAATTACAGCGACTTACATTAATACAGTAATTACATCTACCATACACACAATTAGTATAAATCAATAAATGTACTTACGTAACCGTCAGCCTTTGTTTTGAACTTGATATCCTCCGGGCTAAGATCCAAAGGTATATTCCCCGATATGTGAGCTTGATACATTTTACTAGGCGTGTGAATTTGTACTATATTGGGATAAAGAGCTGCACATAGAAGGGCTGCTAAGAGTTTTTGATTCTCTCCGTTAGCATTTAACTGAAAAAATAAAAAATAATAGTAATGAAATAAATAAAACTAAGAAACTATCAGAACAATAGTTACTGAAAGTTCATAAGATCACATTTTTATGTTACAGCTAATTTAATTTACCTTCTTTTGTTAAACAGTTTTCTAAACTCTTTAGTTTGATTCATAGATCGTTTTTATTTATAAGATGATTAGGGATGCAAACAGGAAGAAAAAAAATTCTCCAAGTAAAAAAAACTATTTCTATGCCTATGTTTCAACCTGTCTTGTAGGTCTTCTTCATGGCCACCGAACCACATAGGAGAGGAGACTAACAATGAATGTATAAAAACGTTTTTTCGTGTAAAATTTTTTTCACCCTCAAAAATTTAACATTTTGACATATGCTCTAGCTCTGTTGGCTTTGCTCAGAACAACAATTTGATGACAGTTTCCTCATCAGAAATTTAATGGACAATATTTTATGTTATGTTTATTTATTTTTATATATTTATCGCTAGGACCTACCTAATAAAATAGTTTAAGTATAACTGCAAAATAAACCTTTAATTCAAAAGAGGATGGGCAAAAACATTCTAGTTCCTACTACTACTACAGTTCTGGCTATATAATAAAATTATTCACTTTTTTAATACCTAAATCAAAAATTTATAAAATTTCCGACAAGATCATTATGAATTGATTATATTGTACGTACAGAATAGAAATCTGATGAATTCTGATATAAATAGGATAATTTTACAACATTTTATAAATGTTTTGTCGTAAACATAAACGATTAGAGAACTGCCAGTGGGAAATTCCATAACACCCGTTTTTTATGAATCCAGGGTTTTACACAAACTCTCTGGTTATATAAACCCATACTGTAAAATTTTCTTAATTAATTTTGATATTTTTTGGTTTCTATATCTGAAAAGAGCATTATTCTTTTTTAGAACTATTCACCTGTTTAGGAGGCACGGTAGCTCAGTGGGTTAGGCACTTGACAACCATGCTCCCGGGCCCGAGTTTGAGTCTGACTGAAGGCAGAAAGTTTATTTTCTGTTGTTTCGGCTGTGGATCGAATTCGAGATCTGGAGACCCTCCTGGGGTACACCCAGCCTCCTAAAAAGTGGGTACCTTAATTGGGGAAAAAACCTGGCGGTTGAGCGTGAATTTTGGCCAAATCACCTCCTTTCACAACCGTTGATTTAGAAACAGTACAGCCTACCTAAGTACTGAACCCGAGACCCTTCATGGGTTGTATGTGGTACAGGGTTTTTTTTTTTTTTTTTTTTTTTTTTTTTTTTCCCACCTGTTTATTAAGTTAAATTTCAGATTTAGCACCCCCCAAAAAACATAAGAATCAATATTTTGTTCCCCATTCGACTACCTAGTAACTGTACTATTATTTTTTAAGTATTGTGTACTATAAATCAGAATTGCTTAAAATTTAATATTTTTCAAAAAAAGACAAGAATATATTTCTCCATAGAACCAAAGGAAAGTAATAAGGAAAAAAAACAGAAAGTTCAAAACTTTGACGGCCTCCCTCCCCACACTATCCCAAACAATTTTGCACAAGGCCTTTGAGGTCGAAAACTATGAATTTTCTTACTGACTATATTTTTAAAACATAAAAATATTTCATTAAGTTATAAATTTTTGTTAGGTAAAAGAATCAGCTGACAGGACTAACGGTATATATAAGAAAAGTATTACTGCAATCGAGAGTTGATTGAATTTTGCAAATTAACACTGCCAGCTTTAATGATAAATTATAAATATATGTAAGTTAGTAAAAACAGATTTTATTAATTCTCAAAAGAATTATTAAATCATATGTTAGTAACTTACTAAACAATATCATCATCACTGAAAGTAAAAAAAAGGTATAACAATTATGTAACCTTCCACTATTGAATCCTATCACATATTGACTAAATCTAAACAACTAACAAAAATAATTTACATATATTACATCAAACTATAAAGCAATATAGACATAATATAATATGATATAGTTGGATGTGATACTCACAACTGGACCAGTCATCTCGTATATCTTGTCTTGAATATCATTCTTCCTATGTCTTATTTTAATGTCACCGGGTACAAAGCCGATATCAATCAAGAACTCCAGTAGTTGAACTTTTATTTCTATAAGGCTGACTAAGACTTTAACCGAGAGGCAGTTTTCATTGGCATAGTTATAACCAGCATTCCGACCTTTCTCACACGCTTTCATCCAGCCCTGTTGGTAGAGAAAAAAGAAGTTACTATAAAAAAACTCTATAATTGTTTTAAATAATATTAAATAGGTTATCCCATCTCTCTGTTGAAAACAAACACCTCATATACAAAGCCATCATAAACCCTTTTCAGATCAGGCATACATATTTAAAAACATTTAAATTCACTGTTTTTTTTTTTTTCTCTTTTTTATTCTGATATTGAATAAATATAAAATTTCCTTTAATTTATTAACATTTTTTAGCTTTATTCAATGTTTTAAATGATGGGACCCCTCCAAACAATATCGAATTATGGAGTACTGTACTATACTATGTCCTGAAAGGTGTTAAAACTATTTAGACCTATGTTGGATTTGAACTAGGATAGGACTTGAACTGAGAACAGAGCAAAATGAATATCAAACTCATTCAATCCTTCCAATTAAACCCATTTACCTACACTGTTGTGTTTATGTAATCTTAATTTAACATTTTTTTTAAATTTTATATATTCTAATATTTTTCTATTTTATTATATTAGCTTATTATTTAAGGTTTGTAATTAACTAATATATAAGAGGACAAGCCATTTTTCGTTTGTGATCACTAACCACAAAACCTATTGAACCAATCTGTACTAAATTTTGACTACATAGTCTTCATAGTTCAAGGAAGGTTTAGCAATAATAAAATTTACACATTTTAATTAAATAGTTGTAAGAAAAGGAACAAATATATGGTGCGCAGTGAAGTTTGAAAATTGACCGATAGGTGGCGATTGCTATTCAAGAGAGGTTACGAAGATATAGTGTTATATATAGCTAAAAATTGATAACGAAATTTTCTTAATTCAATTAAATTGTTATTAAAAAAGCTATAAATATGTGGTCTCACGGGTGGATTCCAGTAAAGTTTAAAAATCAAACCATATGTGGTTATAGCCATTCTGCAACAGAGGTTTATTAATACTATTGAACCCATCTGAACCCAATTTCAACTACATCATCTTCATAGTTCTAGGAAGATTTACAGTAGTTAAGATTACTATAAAAATAATTTAAATATCCAGTGCTAAGCGATAGAATGAGGTTTGTCACTTTGTCATTAGCTTTTAAGGTTAGAAATTAAAATCCAACCAGATGAAATTGATAAAATTTCTCTCAAATAAAAATTGTTACCAAATCAAAATGTCAATCCTTTGCTTTTTTATGATATGATCCATGGACATTTATTAGCAAGCACTGATAATGCAGTCATATATTAAAATTAAATAATTTATTAAAATTAAAAATTGGATGTCCCATTCTGCTTTTATGTAATCTTTAAACACTTAATCAGTGAAATTTTAACTAAGTTAAATATTATTGGGCAAAAATATCATGAAAGAAATAAAGCTCCATTGCATTGTTAGATACAAGATTGTTATCGATCAAGAAATAAATCTTTAATTATTGGTTAAAACGATTTAAGTTCTTTACTTATGAGAGTGGGTAGGGGATGCTAGTTAAAAATAATTTTGTATTAATTTTGTGTTTGTGTTAATAATTCATCAATCCTAATTGCATTGTATTAATGTTGTATTTAAGAATAGAATTACACCTAGCAGATATTAAACATTTAACTTAATTAATATTATCAATTTCTAGACATTTTTTTTTAGACAGTATTTCATTTTAATATTATCTTATGGTAAGCAGTTGATATCGGTAGAGTGAACCCATAACCACAGTTATTTCATATAATTTGAATATAATAATTATTTGAAATACATATCTAAAAAAAAAAAAATATTAATAATACTTTATAAGTTACCCTATAAGCCTTCAGAGTGGTAAGCTGATCAGAATTAGCTGTATTGAATTCCTTCTTTCGATGAGTTGCCTCTTCTCGTCGGCTTAAAGGCACTACAAAGGGCGATTTATGAGAAAGAAATGCAGCCATGGTGAGGGTGGAATCCAATGCACAGAACATGGCCCCTAAGAGAATCAGCTTTCCGATTCTAGCATCCACGGGCAGGGCAGCAAGATGATTCCCAAGAGGAGTAAGGTTAAAAGACTCATCTAATGCTCCGACGTCTCTTAGCCTTGTCAGTGCTCCTTCGACATTTTTCATATCTGGTGGTTCAAGGAGTCCACCTGAAAAATAAAATTGCAAATCACATCAAACAATGTATAACTGGATAATTAAAATATTTAGATAGCATAGATAAACTTAATACATCTTTTTATTTATTCACTTATGAATTTAAACAAATTTTCAAAATGCTAACCTATTACTTGATTTAGGTCCTTATCAGCAAGACAAGGAAGAATCTTAATCCTAAGAATGAGCTGCTCGAGGGGTACTCGACAGATTTCAGGGACAGGCTGGGGTGAAAACACATAATCGTAGCGATGCCTTGTGTATAAGTGTATACAAACTCCAGGCATGACACGACCAGCACGTCCTTTTCTCTGCAAAGAGTTTGCTTGAGAAACCCATACCATTTCTAAGCTCTCCATATTGCTATTAGAATCAAACCTAAAAAAAAATAAACAAATAATTTAGTTAAGTATTAAAAAAAAAAATCTGCACCACAAAAGCCCTTGATAGGTCTTGGTCTTCGATTCTGTACTAAAGTAGAAATTTTCAGTTTCCAAGCCAACGATCATAATAGGAGATTTGGCAAAAATCACACGTTAACCACCAGGTTTTTCCCCTAACTAAGAGAACCCACTTATTAGAGGTTGGGGTGCCCAAGGAGGGTTTCCCACCTCAAATTCAATCAATGACTGAAATAACAAAAATTAAATTTTCTGTCTATAGTTGGACTTAAATTAGGACCCAGGAGCTGGAGCTGGGAGTCTAGTGCACTACCCACTGACCTAATGCACCTTCCATATTATTCAAATAATTAAAATAAATAAATACAGAAATAATTTTTATTCTAAATTATCAAACAAATATTTACTGCTGAAGATACATTGTTAGTTACTTGTTATTTGTGGATCAACATCCTTATGTACTCCAACTAGGGCAGGAAGGATGGGTTATCTTACAGGTTACCAACCATGGCTAGCCATGGTAGGAAGGTCAAGATTCATTTGTGGGTCTGCAATGAAGTTAATTTTAGCCTGCCCAGTTGGGAATCAAACCCATGACCTTCAGTACCAAGCACGTTGAGACCCTTGGCCCAACTCACTCGGCCATTGAGTCCCGACAGAAGATACATTAATTTATGTTTAGAAATAGTCAGGGGAGAAGCTTGCAATTAGGAATGGGTAGAGAATTCCAAAATGAGGAAGATATAAGATTTTTTAAGGGAAGCAGTTCTAAAGGATGAAGTGTACAAGTTGAAATGCTGAGACCTTGAATTCAGGCAGTGGATAGAACGCAGAGTTATTAGGTCTAGAATATAGGAAGGTTTTTTTTTGGTATATTGTGATTGGAATAGGAAAGTATTACCCTCGAAAATCAGGAAAAAGACACCCAAGTCCAGAATAATGGTGCATGTAACATGAGACCGCCCAAAGATAAATGTATTAAAACAGTTCATCAGTCTCTTCAATACCACCTGAGCTCACTGGAGAATCCTCGATATATTTAGGATATATCCTAATAATTCCCGTAATAAGATAAGGGAAAATAAAAGAAGGAACTAGAAGTTGATGGGTACTTAGGGAAAAAAAAATCACTTATTAAACTTGTACCTCTACAACCCAAGAAGGATATTGGGTTCAGAACTTGCGTAAGGATATATTGTTTCTGGGCCAGAAAGGTTAACGGTTGGTGAAAGGAGATTCAGCCAAAATGATGCTCAACCAGGTTTTTACCTTAACTAAGAGTACCCACTTTGATCAAGGCTGGGTGTGCCCCAGGAGAGTCTCTCGACTTCGAAATGGAACCATGGCCGAAATAACAGAAAATAAATTTTCTACCTTCAGTGGGACTCAAACTGAGCTATGCAGTCAGGTGCCTTACCAACTGAGCTACCACGCCTCCCTAAACACTTATATTATAAACATTAATTAGAAGAATCCCCCAATACCAGTTCTGTTATCAAGGTTCTACTGAAGAACTAAATATTATTTAGAATAGTAAGATGTATTGTATAACAAATAAATATAATAAAATAAATAGGAAATTACAGGTGCATACCCTTTTTCTTTCATCTTCCCCGTGTCAATAACAAACACGCAGTCATCGATTGTTATAGATGTTTCAGCTATATTCGTTGAAAGAACGATTTTCCGTGTACCAGGCCTGGGTTTCCTGGAAAAAACATTAATAATTTATAATTATTGGGTTGTTTCACATGAAATGTCCGTTTTCAAGGTAAAGGGATTTTAGTAAAAATACAATATGAAAACAATATAATTTTATTCGAAGTATTTACCTTCTTTTTCTACACATTTTTCCCAACGTGACAACAACTTTTTTATCCCGGATTTGAAAAACTCTGAGCTTTGAAGTGAAACAAAATCTGAAAACGTACTTTTGATTTCAGCATCATTTGCAAAAATTTTTCCTCTGCAGAAGTTGTCTAAATTCCTGAAAAGGTGATAATCTGTTGGAGACAAGTCGGGAGAATATGGTGGGTGCGGAAGAACTTCGTACCCCAGCTCTTTCAATTTATGCATGGTAAGTTTTGAAACGTGGGGTCTAGCGTTGTCGTGTAGGAGTATAGGGCCCTTCCGATTTACCAATCCAGGTTGTTTTTTCAATAATTAGCATAATGCAGTAGGTTGTAGAGGTAATGGTCTCACCTCTAGGCAAAAAGGAATAATGTATGATTCCAGCCAGGGACCACCATACTGTAACCATCAATTTTTTCGGGTGCAAATTTGGTTTTGCATTTGTCCTGGGCTTTCGTCGATGTCTAACCACTGCCCTGACCGACGCTGATTGTCATAAGCAATCCAGCTGCCGAATGACCTAGTTTAAACTCATAAAAAAATATTACACGAAAATCGCGTGTTTCCATGTTCATATTTGAAGGTATACTAAACAGTGTGTAATTGATTGGGAAGCTAATGTTTATAAATGAAAAGTAGAGGATTAGTAACTGCTTGATTATGATATGTGAACTTTGGAAGTAAACAACAGAGACTCGCAAAATCCTCTATGTATTTCAAATATTATAAAATCGGACATTTCATGTGAAACAACCCAAAAAAAAGTAAATATTTAAAAAAATAAAACAGTTGCTGATGTTTAGAATTTTTTGTATGTTTTTTGGAACTGATGAATGTTTAACAATCGAAAATAGTCTTAGAAAAAAAAAAAAAATCCAATGCGCTCAAATAATTTGATAATTTTAATTTTATAGTTCAGTTTAAATAATTATTTATATATCTAATACACTTTATTCTAGCAAAAACTCCCCTTAAACAATCAATCTTCACGCTATGTGACATGTTTCTCCTATCATCAGACTTTTTATTCTTCTGGTGTTATCCCGCCATATTGATATATAACAGTTAAAGATTAATTGTTTTAAGAGGAATTTTTGCTAGAGTAATATATAATATAATAAGAATATAATAAGAATAACATAAAAATAACATAATAATAATATAAGAATAATATAATATATATATATATATATATATATATATATATATATATATATATATATATATATATATATAAAGGTATTTCATGTAATCTTTTAAATTAAAAAAAACATAGTTCCTAAATGGTAGTTCCTAGCGACAAATGTCATATAACAAAAAAAGATTCTTCATTATATTTCTGATCAAGAAACTGCCAGATTTCAGATTCGAGCAATACCAACACAGCAAGAGCATGTCTAACAAGTCTGAACATTGATAAAATAAGGTAAAACATTACTTTTTTCATTCATACCTATATAGCTTCTGAACAGTAGGTACTATCGATATATGCTATATAACGAAAAATATTCTTTATTAAATTTCTGATAAACAAACTGTCAATACGATTTGGATCCGAGCAACACCAAAAGAGCTAGAGCATGTCAAAAAACTCAAACACTTAAAAAATGTAGGCAAAGTTCATACCTATATTAAAACCAATATAGCTCCTAAAAAGTAGGTCCTTGTGACAAATGTTATATAACAAAAAATATTCTCCATTAAATTTCCGATGAAGAAACTGCTGTAAAATTTACGAAGCGAGCAAGACAAAGAAGTTAAATTTTTTTAAACATTACACAACAAAACTAAAGACCCTGAGTCAGGAGAAACATCCACATCAACGAACTATAAATGAAAAAAAATAAAGAAGTCATCATTACAATAATTTATACTTTATTCTTACCTGAATACTTGAGATTGTTCTTCAGTTGTCAACATAGAATGCAGCGGCAGTAGGAGAAACTTATTATTTCTGGGATGGAAAAGAGGATTGCCCATTAAAAATTCTCGTAGGCTTAAAATTTCGGCAATACCCGGTAGAAATATCTGGAATAAGTTTCATCATAATATTACTTTGTAATTATCATTTTTTCATTGGAAAGAAATATTAAGCAGCAGCATTATTAAAATAATAAATAGAAACAATACAAAAAAAAAGATATATTTTAATTGTTTATGCAATGAAAAACCTCCACAGCGGACACTTAACCAACAGATCCAACTATTTTCTGTACAATATTTTATCTTTGAAAACTTTTAGGTATTTCATAGCTTTATTAGCTTTAGGGTCCACAGCTCCAGGAGTAGGGGAGGCCAATGTCAATGATTTTGTTCATTTATATTTCTACTAGCTGAAAGTGCCCGTGCTCCGCTACGGTTTAATATCATTAGGATTAAGGACGACTTAAATTAGTAAAAGTTAAGCTTAATGTTGATAATTATTATTAATCAAATAAATCATTCTTAGAATAATTTCCATAAGTAAATTTGACAATTTGCAGAAGTTAATTTTTTTAATTTTAACAGTCCTGCAGTGAAGCTTTATGGCAGCACTACCATCTTACCCAGCTCCGATACCAGACCATCAGCTTCTCTTATGGCATCCTTCAAGTGAATAAATTCTCCACTTCTCATTTTTTGTCTTTTTCGAATAAAGTTTAGTGTTTCTTATTCTATTTTTCCTTACATATCAAGCACAAATTGGTTGAGGAGATTACGAAAGTAAAACAAATAAGGTTTTTCGCCTTCTCGCTCCATCAACATATAGGCGTAAAAATCAGGTGCAGACAGTTTTCTTAAGTGGTGTATTTGTGTTTGGGTCACGCAGAGGGATGTTAATACTGTACCCATCTTCTCCATGGCAGATGATACTGAAAAGAATCATACGCTCGATAGAACTCACTAATTCTTATCAGTTGAGAATAATGTCTCGCTTTTCTAACACCTGGCGAACAATCGAGAAGGCAACTTCGTTAAAGGTAAGAGTATTGTAACGTCCTCAGTGAGCATTTGAAGGTTTTTTGTCAGCACTGATAACTACCTGGAAATCTTGTATATCTTTAGGAGCAGACTCAACAGAAGCTCTGAAGTCTTGATATACTTGTTATGTTCATGAACAATATTCTAGAGTTGGCCTACCAATGCATGCTTCACATTCTGAAAGTAACCATAGAAAATGTCTCTTTCATGGTTGTCATCACCAAAAATATTTATCTGAATAAAAGACGGCTGCTTTGTTCGAGGCATCAAACTCCCTATTCTGTGGTATACATGTCCTTGCACCTTAAATGTTGGCATGAAATGTCCCTCTTTTATCTCTTTTGCCCCAAACGTCATTTGAAAAGAACCGTTCTATTTCCAAATATTATTTAGAAAATGCTCAACCTCAGGATGTTCATAAGTTAGGAGGTTGTGCAAGAGTTCAGCATATTCTTGAAATGGAGGAAGTTGGACTTTCCCGTTACTGCAGCCCATGACAGGGCTCTCGTCCTTCCATTTTACATCATAACACCCATTGCAAGTTGACCGTTGTCCAATATCGACTGTTTTATCTTTTGAATATTCAGTTTTTGAGTAATATTTGTAACCAGAATGCTTTTTCACTATCCATGACAGCAACCTTTCCATTGAACGTCTTTCATCATGTTTTCTTGCAGCTACACGTTTAACATGAGGATTATTTTCTGAGTATTTTTTTTAAGACTTTCTATGGATTTCAGGATGGGTTTTGTTATACTTATATGTATATTTGTGTACATGTGCTTGACTATCTTTTTGCAGCCGATTTCCTTAGTTGTTTGTTGTGAACTAAATCTTTGAATCTTTTCCTGCATTATTCTCATCTGAACTGAGAACAAAGGTAGATTGTTGGTTCAAGGAATTAAATTCATTCAAGGCAAGGTACAACTTGTTCAGATTCGAGGAATACAACATGGGCCTGTTTGAGAAAAGCCGATTTGGGAAGGGCCAGGTTCAGAACAATTATCTTGTGACCGGAAAGCTGAAGGAAGAGCTGTTAGGGAAAAAGCTACTGGTGAAGCAAGGTTGGTAGGGTGCTCTTAAGGAATAAGTTGATCCAACTGGCCTTCCATGTCACCACCAGAGAACATAAGTCTTTTAACCCCATCAACTTCCTCTCCATAGCAGGACAATAGTTTCTCGTCATGGAATAACTCAAACTTGTAAGGGTACACCTCTGCAGCCACCATGAGTTCACAGAAGGTACCATATAATAAGGTTTCGACATACCAGTAACGTATTTTTGTTTGTTTACTACTATAAGGAACTTAATTTGTGGTAAAGGTGTGCGGCTTAAGCATCTAACCTATTTTTTAACTTAGCTTATCAGCATATACCATACGACAATAAATCTACTATTATTCACCCACTAAAAATTGTATTAGTACTGTTTACCCCTTTGTAGTACCGATTCAGGACAAACTACTTAGAAAATAATTGTTATTGTGGATCTAACATCTAATAAGAAATAATGTATTAAGTTTCATTACGATCCGTATTGTTATTTCAAAGATTTTCCAATGCGTTAGAAATCGCTTTTTCACGAATTAGCCGCGATCCAGGCCGATTTTTTTTAATTCCTTTCTTAGCGAGATCCTACAGCCATATAGGAAGCTGTATACTAAATTTCATTCCAATCTGCTTGGTGGTTTCTGAGATTTCGTGTTGAATGAGTGAGTGGTATTTGACAAATATATTTAGTAGATAGATTTGAGAAATACAACTTGTGCCTGGTTGAAAAATACCGATTTGAGAAGGACCAGGTACAGAACAATTATCTTTATCTCATCAAGCTAAAGGAAGAGTAGTTGGGGAAGAAGCTACTGGTAAAGCAAGGTTGGTGGGTACATCCAAGTGGCCTTCCGTGTCATCACCAGAGAACATAAGTATTTTAACCTCCTCTACTTCCTTTCCACAGCAGGCTAATAGTCCCGAAACTCAAACTTGTAAGGGCACACTCTGCAGCCAACATGAGTTAACAGAAAGTACCATATAATAAGCTTTCCACATGCCAGAATCGTATTTTTGTTTGTTTACTACAATAAAGAACTTAATTTGTGGCCGAAGTGTGCGGTTTAGGCATCATATACCATATGACAATAAATCTATTATTATTTACCCAATAAAATTTTATGAGTACTTTTATTTTACCCCTTAGGTGTACCGATACAGGGCAAATTACTTAGAAAATAATTGTTATCGTTCATCAAACATCTAATAAGAAGCAACGTACTAAGTTTCATTAAGATCCGTAATGTTAATTCAAAGAATTTTATATGCATGAGAAATCGCGTTTTTCGCAAATTACACGCGATCCAGACCGAATTTTTATAAATCCTTTCTTAGCGAGCACCTACGGCCCTAGAGGAAGCCACATACGAAATTTCATTCCAATCCGTTCGGTGGTTTTTGAGATTTCGTGTTAAATTAGTGAGTGGTATTTGACAAATATGTAATAGATAATTAGTACACAGCTGATGTATTGCGAAACTTGTGGTCATTAAAAATGATTCATTTGGCCGGTAATTTGATTGTTGGGGAGTCTTTATACTAGGTTTCAGTATCTTAAATTCCTCTAAAAAGAGGCCAGAATCGGACTTCAAGGAGACTTGCCTTGGGACCTTATATTATTAATAAATTACCGTAAACATTATTAAAGTAAATCTATTGGGGTAGTTTCTTTATAAATATAGTATAATTCTTTAGTTATTGTAATCATAGTTCCCAACTTTTTTTTTAATTAATAAAGGAAAAGATGTAAACACAGGCACTGGTATAAATATGAGCACCCCTCCCTACTGGCTTTGGAAGATAATGAAGACTGTCTATGGAGTCATTTGCTAATATAAGATAGCAGTGAGCAGTTGGAACTATTCTTTTAACTAATGTGGATGCGGCTTGAGTTATTGCATAAATTGGTGTTCATTCTAGAATGTAAACTTGAGACATGTTAAATCGTTTTCGTTTTAACGAGTGGTTGTTATGTTTAATTAATAATCATTTCACTATGATATCTCGAAAGCGGAGATCTTAAGCTACTTTTTGAAACCGTGATCTTTAATCACGCACGCTTTTAGGTTACATGTGACACTGGCCATCTTTCTTAGGTGGAGTTGGTGTAAATGGGTGTGTAAATATATCAGACTTAAGGATTTAACTTAACAAAGGGAATTTTGCAAGAATTAATCCTTCTCCGAAAGATTGACGCAACTGGGCTATTACTTCATAATATTTGGGGGAAACGTTATATCCACATTCAATTTCCTCTTTATAACTCCTAAGAAATCAGTGAGTGGGTTCGTTAAGGCTCAGGTGGGGGCGGTGCTTTAAAAGGGGCTGATTTTTTTATTTTTAGGTCTTGTTTCTTGTGCTTCTGGTCTGGTATGTCCTAACTGGCCTAGTTGATCAGTCTAGCTTTTGCCGTCATGTAACCACCTCAGTAGACATCTCACTGATGATACCTCACTGATCTGACATTTTACATCCACCGACCCATGTCATAGCATCCTCTTATTAAGATAAGTCTAGGTTAAGTTGGTTTGTTACTATTTAAGTATTATAAATTTACATATGATCTATATTGTAATTTTAAGTGCTCTTGCAACTGAAAAATAGCAAGCGTTTCTGGCCTTTATTTCCTATATATTGAAGAACTTAAATACGTAAACTGCTCTATATATTATTGCCAAAATTATCACCATTCTTGTTCATATTACAAAAAAATTAGGCAAAATTATTCCTACTTACAAGGATAGATCCTTCTTGTGGATAGTTATGGTTCCCTTCTACGACCCACAACAATGCAGATTCGATCAATTCATTATTAATTCTGTCCAAGTCCATTAAATATAATGTTTTAATAACCGGTCGAGGGTAAGCTGTAAAGTAGTTTATAGATTATAATAATAATAATAATAAGAATTTGATGTCTAAAATCATAAATAAACAATGATTTAATCAAATAATACCTTGATATCGATAAAAAAATTGGCAAATAGGCAAAAATTCATCTCTATTTTTTTTATCAGGAATTAGTAAATTTCTTCTCTGTATGTCTGCTAATTCACACTCTGCGTCCAAATTTTCAAGGTCCCGACTATTTTGTTTACCGATTTTACGGGAAAATTGTGAATATTCTTCTAGCCTATAGTCAGTCATATTAATTATATCTTCTAGCCAAATTTGTTCAACTGGATATGTGCGTCCTAAAAAAAAAAGTTAAATTTAAGAAAAATAATAAAAGACATAATAAACAAGCAAAATTTTAACTAATTTTATATAAGCAGACTGTTGTTTCATGATGTTTCATCACACTGCAATAAGATAAGCCTGCTTATTTCCTATTACAATCCAAAAACCTTTCTTTCTGTAATGTCCAGGATATCAAGCCCTATTACAAATACTAATCGATATTAAATTTAAAATAAGAATTAAGAGGCAGCGACAAAGATCAAACAGGAATTACTAATAATGGTGAGGCAAACATAGGCAGGTATGATTTGATTCTGCACTCAGAAGGAAAACAGGAAACGCACTACTATGTGTCCAACTAATCAAATAATACTTTGTAAAATTAACAATAAGAAATATCTGTCATGATACGCAATAAGCTAACTCCTCAGATCACTTAACACAAAAATCTGGGAACCCCTTCTCGGAACTAGATACCAGTTTGCCCAGGAGAACAAAGGATAGTTTTTTTGTGTAGCAGTCCCTTTATAATATTGTGGATAAATATTTATAAACTACGTTAACTTCTAACCTCATACTACCAAGAAATCAGTAGGCGTGTTGGTTAGACCTGTTATGGTGTGGAAGATACTTTATAAAAGGGCTGAGAAAAATATTTTCAGGGTCTTATTTTCTTGTGCCTTGTCCTACTGAACTGGCCTCCTAGGTCTATCTTGCTGTTCCGCTCATACCAATGCCATGTAGCGAAGTCGACATCTCCTAATGGCACCTCACCGATCCGACACCATGACTTCAACTTCATAACATCTCTCATTCATTAAAATAAATCTAGATTGTTTATTTTGTTACCAAGTAAGAAACTAGATTAAGAAATGATCTCAACTCCTAAATATAATTTTATATATCAATCCTTATTTGAATATACATTGTTTTTAATTTAAACTACTTTTAATGTCACTCATCCCATTAATTCATTAAAATTACTTTCTTCATCAAGAACTCATCTTTATTATCTGACCCCATGTATCAAATTTTTGAAGAAGAATCATGAAAAATATTTGTAATTTGTCAGGCAAGTAGATCCTGACTGGCATTCCTTTAGATGGTAACGGTTGGCTTAACAGGAGGCACCAAAATGGCTTGACCCACGTTACACCGACCAGTTCGATGCTTACGCTTCACTTCGAGTTTACATTTATTGATAGCTCTTTCCTATAACCTCACATGTAAACAATCACTTCTACAGTTTCAACTTGGATTGTGTTGTTTAGTTTGTTATATTGATATTTAGTCTTCTAAAAGGTAAATAAGTGAAAAAAAAGTTAACAAAATGAGTTTCATAAATGAAGTGTTTTATCAATTCATGTTTTCTTATTTCCTCCTATCTAATGTGTAAAGGTGTAACAAAACTTGAGAACATTAATTTGTACATGGATTTGGTTTTAAAAAAATTTCAGTATGCATATTTTGTGAATGCATTCTTAGTCATCCATAATACTTATTGCCCTAAAGTGAGACAGATTGAATAATTATTTCAATAAAACATATCGATCTGTGAGAAAGTATATCATAGGTTTCATATTTTCTTATTTCCACTTCCCTTGAGAAAATATAGCAGAAATTAACATCATAACTTTCAACAAGGATTCTGTTTTATAATCCCTTATAACATGGAGAATGCACAATGTGAAAATAATCACAGATTAAGAGGTAAATGACATATTATATACTTGTTAAACTATTGGTGTAATGTTATAGATTAATGTATTTTTAAAAATTTTTAGAAGCCTGATGATGGAGCATTTTCTCCGAAACATGTAGCTACAAATGTTAAATAAATAGGAGTTGTGTCAAATAAATATTTAAGGATTCTGTATTTTAAATATTTATAATTTGTTATTTACACTTCCCTCACATCACAAAGTTTATCAAGAATTAACATTACTGGTGGTTTAACATCATATTAATTCTGATTTAATATAAAATTAATTCAAAATTGATTTAGTGTCGTCTCATATTTTGACATTTTCTTATTTCCACTTCATTATTTTCTTATTTCTCATTTTAATATCATAAGGTGAACAAAAGTTAATATTACTTTGAACAGGGATTTAAAGTTTCTCCGTAAATAAACGAGAATAACCTTTCCCCTCGAAAAGTAGGGACTAAAACACCGAAATAAATCGGAAGAAGGTAAGAATCGATAAAAGGTATTCTGGGCGCACTTAGGGGTTGCCTCCTCTTAACCCGACCGTTACCCTTTAGATTAATGCTGACCTGGACTTGACAGAACATAACTTAAGATTTTCAATTTCTTTAGATTGAAAATAAGAATAAAGGGGTAGCGACAACGATCAAATACTAATAACTAATAATGGCCAGACAAACAGGCAGGTATGATGTAAACCAGCTAAGTGCAGAAGGAAAACAAAAAATGCACTCAATTAAGAGTGGTGTAATAGATCAAGGCAGATAGTAAGTACCTACTTCTTATTATGTGGCAATGTGATAAGAACAGGTATGTTCAGCTTAGAGGGTGCCATTTATGTCCGTATATACTTCCAAGAAATACTACAATTTAACACTAAAAGACAAGGGGATGGAACAGACTATGGAATAGTGGCTCTATGGAAATGGAGAAAAAGAGGTTTCTGAAAGGAGACAAGTCCTGGTGAAGCTAGAAGAGGATATGTGAGGAAAGAGCTAGTCTAAGATGTGTGAGGCGATACTCTGCCGTGAAACAAAATAGAAAGCAAAAAAAGTAAGGTTAAATCTTTTGAATAAAAGTGTTATGATTTCATAAATTTGTTTTACTAAATAACTCTTAGCTTCCAGTGGATATAAAACAACCCAATAATGTAATACATGATGCTGTAGGTCAACAGTTTGTTACATTGAAATATTCGCTAAAATAAAAATCATACATACCTGGAATTTCAATAACAGGAACACCACCAAAATAGGATGAAAACAGCTGTGCATTAAGAGTAGCACTCATCAAAATTACTTTCAGGGTTGGTCGCTGATGTAGTATATCTTTTAGAATAAATAAAAGGAAATCGCTGTAATGAGAATAAACAATATTAAAATATTTTAACCATATCAAATAAATCTAAAAAGTTAAATATTATTATTAAAAGAAAAATTACAATACCTTTCTTCACTCCTCTCGTGCACTTCATCAATAATGACGTGGGTAATGGAATCTATTAGAGGTTCCCGTTCTAATCTTCTCAGAAGAATACCCGTAGTGCAAAATAACAGCCTAGTATATTGAGACATCTTTGACTCGAGGCGAATCTGAAAATTTTCATTTAAAATATATTACAAATAAAAAAATTAGGAGAAAATTTAGTTAAATACTTCAATCATAAATAATATAGAGTAAAAGTATTTGTTTATTGTATAAAAGTATTTGAGTTAATTTAAAAAAAAAAAAATTGGCACAAGGTGTGAAAAAGAAGTTTGGCCTCGTCTAAACTGTTCAAGTGCCAATAAATGATCGTGAGAAAAAACATAATAAGAAAAAAAAAATCTGACCCCCAAATTTAGTTTTAAGAAAGACATTATCTCTATAAAGTTTCTAGAGACCAAACTCATTATATTTTTTTGTCACAACAGTTGTGGTTAGATAAAGAGATTTATCAATTAGGAGAGTTGAATATTTAAAGGATATTTGCCGCAATTACTAAGTTAAAAAAAAATAAAACCTACTACAAATTAAGTTTTTTCTTGTTCCACTTTCATTCTGAACATGTAATAACATGAGATGTTATGTGAGGTGAACTAAAACTTAATACATGTGCCCTAGTCATAATTATTAATATCAACAATTTTTGTTGTTTTTAATCAAACACATTCGCACTTATATAAGATAATATGGATCTGTCTGAGTAGGGAACAATGTAACATCATGATTAGAGAGTCAATATGCATTTTGTTCAGTCGCCAACAAAAAAAAATCTTTATTTCTAAAGTAAACTAACAGTTTACCAACTATGATGTGTAGTATTACATAAAACTGTACAAAGAAACCTACTTGATAACCAACAGTATCCCCAATTCTTTCAGTCCTCTCAGCCGCTACCCTCTCGGAAACACCTATAGCTGAAATTTTCCTAGGTTGAGTACAGATTATTTCAAAATGTTCTCCATCCTTTCGGTTTATCAACCAATCGTCAAGGAGAAACTGCGGAACCTGAAATTTAATTAAATTAAAAGATTATATATGCATAAATAATATTGAGATTAAATACAAATTATAAAATATAAGAAAATATATAAGTCAGGGTCAAAAAATCCAGACTACTATTTAAAAGGACAAGCCATTTTCTGTTTTTGTTCACTAACCATTAAAACTACTGAGCCAATCTATACCAAATTTGAATTACATCATTCTCATTGTTCAAGGAAGGATAAGCAACAATAATATTTACTAGTTTTTATTGAAATTGTTATTAAAATTGCAATATTTTGGAACTCAGTGAAGTTTGAAAATCGACCAATAGGAGAGGAATTTCTGTAAGAGAGGTTACAATAATACAATGGTATATAGAGTTTGAAATTCATAATAAAATTTACTTATTTTCAATTAAGTAGCTATTAAAGAAGAGATAAAAATGTGCTAAAGCATGCGGATACTTGTGAAGTTCAAATATTTTAATATTTTCAGAGCTAGAGTAACATAAAGAATAAATAAGGAATCAATCAATTTCTTAGGCTTAACTCAAAAGTAAAGTGACAAGCATAGTGACTGAACAGGCTTAGAATAGGGAAGGGCCACTCGATTGTTGTTTGACTTCTCATGAGTGCTTCCCCACACACATTCTCATGTTTGTCACTAGTCTCGTCGCTCCACTGTAAGCTGCTTGATCTCTGAAAAGTGCTAGATGAAATGTCAGCTTATATTGTTTACAATGCTTTTATTTTATATTTTGAAACTGGCAAAATATTTTTCTGAGCTATCATTCATCATTTTTAACCTTTAGCTCATAAAATAGATTATTCATATGATTAATTCATTTGATATTACTCACTTGAGTTGACTTTCCGCAACCAGTTTCACCGCTTATGATAACCACCTGATTGTTACGAACAGCGTCAATTATTTCCGTCATTTTATTAAAGGCAGGGAGAGATCTTCTGAAGTTTAACATGGATAAATATTTTTGATTTTTTGTTTTTTCGATGAACTTAGAGCACAACTCCGCATCAACTCTAAAAAATAAATTATTAAATGAAATTTAAAAAAAAAAATTAACTAAAGAAACTTTCATAGAGACATGAAACAAAGAAGAATGAGAACATCAACACAACTAAAATGTACATTAAAAGCTACTGCTCATTTGCCAAATTACCTTTTGATTTTATAACATTTTTTTCATCACATTAAAAATAAAGTTGTTTCATAAAAAAATAAGATAACAATGAGTTATCCTGGCACAAATAATGTAAATAATTAAATATCAACAAAGCATGAGAAAAAATAAAATCATTTAAAACAAATTCATTTTTTTTTTTAAATTACTACATTAACATTTCCAATAGACCCACCCATTCTAAATTTGATTCCTGGAGAAATATAAAAAATGACTAATTATAGGGTAATATAAAGCTAAGATTAAAACATCAGAAGTGCTCCCAAAAGCTTAATACATCGGTAAAAACATCAACTAAATTACAGTTTGGCCAATTAACAAGTTTATATGAATATTACTAATACATAAAATGTTGGTTAAAAGTATTTTATTTCAGTTTCTTGCTTTTCATGTAAAACTTAATTTTTTACAGTTGCGTCTTTATTCCACCGGATGAGGAATATGTTTATAAAACTTTTTATTTATCCTTTTATGAAAAATAACACTCTTACACACTGACAGGTAAAAAATACAATCCATTTGATTTTTATATTATCACGGCTAAAATTTTCATTCGTTTTAGGGGTTTACATCCACATATACTTTAACCAGGCCACAAACAACATATTAGGATTGTTAAAAATTAAAAATAATTAAAAATGCTAACAGATAATAAAATTACAAAACAGTTTTAAATTTATGAAATTTTTAATTGAGGTTTATATCCACAACTTTATTGCATCTTGTATTTGATGCGATATAGGTCTAATGTGATTTTAAATTATTTCTTGAGCGATATACCCCATCTAATGCAAAATTGTAATTAAATCTTATTACTTAAAAATTTTGTATTATTTCATTTTGTAAAAATAGTGCTTGCTTAAATTTAATTAATACTTTCAAATAATCCTAATATCTTTAAAATGTCCTGGTTAAAGAATATGAAGACTTGAACACACGAAAAATGAAACTTACACCCAAGAAAAAAAAAATGAAGTAAAATTTTTTTCCTGTCACTATATATGTTTCATGTATTATACTCTATAAATAAGGCAATGCATGATTTCAATTTTCTGAATACTTTTTGTTGTAATTGGTCAGAAAAAGATTATGGCTATTAATAACAAAACTCCTACCTGTCTACATAACCATTATCTCGTGTTTGTTTTTTATCTGCTGCTGATGTGTACAGATGGTCACCATCATCATATTCTTCAAGCCCATTTTCTGCTGCTGTCTCAGGTTCATCTTTAGGTAAAAGTAATTTCCACGGCTCGTAAAACAAGGGAGACCTTTCATTTAATGAATTAATAATCTCTTCTTGTCTATTAGTCAAAAGATCTATAAGGGAAAATACACAAGGCTGTTGGAGTTCTGAATTTCTACTAGCTTCGTCCAGCAGCAGTTTGGTGACACGTAAACATGAGTAGGTTGGAAATTCACTTGACTTAGCAGTTAGAGAGACAAGTGGTGGCTCCAATGGGTAGTGGCAGCCTAAATAATAAAAATAAAAATAATCAAAACACAGGAGGTACTAAAAGAAATGGTTGAAAGAATTTAATAAGTGTAATTAGAAACATACCATATGGAAACCTGACTTCGAGGATAAATTTATTCTTGTTTTCATTAACAACACTTGGTTTATTTTCTCTGGAAGGTGGAGTGTGGGAAAAGCGACATTTATCAGCGTAGCGACAAGTTCCTTTGAAGAAAAACCTGCATATTTCTTTTTCTGTTTTTTTCCCTCTTCTATCTAATTTTACATTTTTCTTTTCTTCATATAATTCTGCGAGGTAAGGTAACTCTAAGTGGATATGCCATATTTGATTAGCGATTATTTCCTCACAGCCTGAATCGTATATCGACCTTAAGGAGTCAAGTTCTTGAGTTCGTTCTTCTAAAATGTTTGAAGGAACATCTTTTGGGTCGGGTAGAGGAATGTTAAAGTAGCGGCACAAGAGGAGCTCGTATGCATTTCCAACATCACCTGAGGTAATGTTCAGAGCCTCTCGACAATGATTTGGGTGAAAACCATACCTACAAAGAAACACCACTGTATAATCATGTAATTATTATTAATGACCATGAGATTAAGTGGAAATTGAACTTACTTCTCAAGTCTTGCCTGTGCAAATTGATTGATTCGATCCTGAGGATTAACAGAGGATTCTCTTTTCTTGGAATAGTTTACAGTGCCTTGCACTATAAGTTCCCCTCGATCAATCCAATATTGTCTATCTAATCTAAAGCCTTTGTCTCTATATGATGATTTATTCTTATGCTTGAAATCCTAAAACACAACAAAAGCAACAATTAACCAACTATCCAAGAACAAAGGTAAAACAATGTATCAAAACAATAAAGAAAAGTTGTCACACTTACCTCTCCATGTAAATACTTTAGTGTTTCCAAAATCTTTTCTTTGGACTGATCTGATATGTTAAGGTTTCTCATTTCAACCTTCAAAGGTCTGTATAAGTGGTCTCCCATTTTTATTTATAATAGTAAACTGACTATAAAAATATCTCTTACTACTAATAGAATAATTCTCGTTGAAAATAAATAACAATAAATAAACACTGTACAAAACCGTCACTGTAATGCCTACCAGATCCTAAAACAAACTTACACTAAGGCCTTAACTTACAGACTATCGTGAGAGGCAACACTCCATGTTTGAAGTTGACCCCCTCCATTAAAGCGGTCACAATCAGCTGTTCTCTCAATGTGCACTTGATCGTAACAATAAACACGTTTTTTTTTTTAAAAGAAGCAATTTCCTGTTCCCCGAATGATTTAAAAATAACTTATAATATCTGTAAATCATTATAATTTTAGGTTTATGGCAGATCTTAAACATTTTAAAAATTTCATTAGATCTGTCAAAGGGAGCCTCTGACGTCACAAAGGTTTTTGGCACTGTGTTAGAAGTGAACATAATGGAGTATATTTTTGGAAATTTCCTATTAAATGGAAATTTATTAGTTATGTTTAAAAAAATATCAACCCTTCAATCATTACATTATATTCTTATGGGAATAAAGAAACAATGAGCAACGTCAACAAACATTTTTTTAACTGCAAAATAATGCAGTTTTGAAGAATAATAACAATACTCTGTCAACAATACTACCCAGTCTTTAGTTCATTCTTTATTACTATGATAATATTAAAAATTAGGTAATGAAATTGAATTCATAGAGGTTTTTCAATAGTTTAATTACTTTGAAAGCAGTATTAAAAAGTACCAGGATACGTGATTTGTAAAAAAAAAAAAAAAAAAAAAAAAAATGGCATTCATAAAGCAGAAAACTAATTTCTAAATGGAAATTGGAAGAATATTTCTGAAGTGGTAGGATGAAATCTGGCATTCCTTTATCCATAATAGGTTAAAAATAGACATTAATATTTTTCATTCCTGAACTGCGCCATTATTCTATTTGTGAAAGTTTTTTTCCAGATTTCTTTGACGCCATTTTCAGTATTAAGTCAATTCTTCAAATTAACGAATTCTTGTTATTTTATATCTATTAATATGTAACTAGTGTTTCATATTGATACGCTTCATCACTGAAAAAAAATATTGAACTTTAATTATTGTTTTTAGCACAGAAAAACAACAATGACAACTGTAATTGTTTATCTGTATTATTATTATTATCTTTAAAGAGAAGAATCTATGTTCTAAGAATTCAATTATAATTTTCTGACTTTTTTCGGGCATTGTTGAACTTCATATTGGTTTTATTAGAGAAACTCCTCTCATTTTATTTTAATCCTGTTTCATTGTCAATAATAAATATTTGTTCATACTGTTAACATTGTGATTTTATTCTTATAAATCAGATGTTGACATGAATTATCCGTTAAAGATAGTTGTTGATAAGAACAATTTAAAGTTTATGTAACATTTCCATTATTCGACAAAACAGTTAGAAACTAGAGTCTCGGATATTTCGAGTTTTCCATTTATCCGGATATGATAACACTTTTTTTTTTTTCCTTTTTATGATTTAAAGTATTTGTTTCATGCTTGTTTTACAATTACAGGAATCAGCAAATGAAGAGGTATACAAAAAGAAAAAGATAGATAATGACACGTGGGGTAGTATGATGGAGGCCCAGAACCCAATATTATCGCTTTTGACTTCATTTCAAGATTATTTTTTAATCTGTAAGCTTTGTTAACTTTATTTTAGTGAAGTTTAATTTCTATAATTTTTTATTTCCCCATAATAATTTCAATGGTCAAAGTTTTCGATGGCGTCTTGGTACCGTTAATCTCAAACTATAGAGACCCAATTCTAGGTACTTACTTGTACAGGTCAACTGTCCCCTTACTTTTTCCACTTTGTACCTGAGTTACCCTAGTTGAATGGTCTGTGCAAATTCTCCAGATGAACTCAAGGACGTCAAATGTTTATTTAAAATGTTGCTAATATTTTAATAAACTAAAATTTATATAATTCAAACTTATGTTAATTTGAATATCAGATTAACCAAGGTTCACTAAGAAAGAATATTTCTAAAGATAAACCCAAAGAAAAGAATACAATACACAACTTTGTATAATACTTAAGTTTAAATGAGATAGATAATTTTAAAATTCAAAATTGAGGACATTAAAACCATTTTTTAAACAAGTAAATGAGCTGGTAAAAACAAATAGTTTAAAATTATAACCAAGACTATTTCATCGTCTCTACTTATACAATTCTTCTATCTATATTTCAATAGGATGTATAAAAAATAATAATAAGGATAATAATATAGTTTTTTTTTTAATATAACATATAAATAATATTTATAAAAATAATTTTTAGAAAAAAAACAAAACCGACTTCAAGATTAAACCTACATAAACAAACTTGAACTAAAAAATAAAAAATAATATTTTAATTGCTTCGAAACAAAAACCATTAAATGACAATCAACAAAATTATCAACACTTATATACCTATTTACAATTTATGATCAGTTATTTTTAGAGTCGGTGCCAGCCAAGATGGGCAGTTTAATCTTGCCTTAGCAATTAACTTTCGAATGTCCGGAGACAGTGGTGTGGCGGTGATGAAACAGTGGGAGCATCTTTACAATTACCATTTCTTTTCAAATTCTGTTTGTTTTGGTTTGCACCGACTCCAAAAATAACTGATCATAAATTGTGAATAGGTATATAAGTGTCGATAATTTTGTTGATTGTCATTTAATGGTTTTTGTTTCGAAGCAATTAAAATATTATTTTTTATTTTTTAGTTCAAGTTTGTTTATGTAGGTTTAATCTTAAAGTCGGTTTTGTTTTTTTTCTAAAAATTATTTTTATTTTTTACTTTTTAGTGGTGAGTGTATTTTTGTTTATATAGTCAATTCTCGATCTTCAAGCTACCCTGAAAAATAGTTCGACTTACTGAACAAAGAATTATCGAGGTTATCATTCCACTTATCTGCATGTAAATGGGAAAATTGAACACCAAATTGTAGTTGAAATCATTACGTACATTTTCATTAATGGGAATGTTGTTTGTACATACATATAAAATCATTGATACAGAAAATTAAATACCTGGTACCAATTTATCATATAACTTTTAACTGAATTGCGCTGTTTTCTGAGGGTGCCTAAAAGTAGACTTACCGCCTTCCACCAGTGGCGATCTTTTCTTTATTCTTTAGGACGATTGAAAGAGAACTACGCGGAATTCGGAATTCACTAGCAACAAACGCCCAACTCCTTTCTGCACTTTGCAAATCAATTTTAACTTTTCGTTAATTGAAAGAATTTTCAAAAGCCACTGTAAAACCACGCGAGTGAATAGCTAATAATAAGTGACTGGCGTAACTATGAACTGAAAAGACAAACAATAACAGAAAACAGAAAAACAAATTACACATGGAATTCTTTTAATTTGAGTTCGAGTTATAAAGGTGATGACTTCTAATGGTTCGTTTGATGGAGGTGGTCAGTCCTTGAAGTCCTCTCTTTTGAACCCTATTTTCAGTTCTACTTATTTTCGACACAATTTTTCACGTTCTTTGTCTGAAATCGTCTCGTTGAGGTGAAATTTAAGTGTAATGTTCTTCCGACCGCAGATTTTGTTTGACTTATTGAAGAATTTAAAAGCTTATCGAAATACAACACATCGAGAGTTGACTGTATATGTAGATTATTTTTGTTAATAATTTAGATTTAGTTACCATGGAGATTTTAGATAATCATAATCATAAATATGTTATAATTTAAGGTTACATAACAGTGATTTTTATTAACTGGTTTTTTGATTTTTCTTAAAAAGTGCTGCGTTGATTTCAAATATTTTTTATGGGACCACATCTGAAGTATGCCCTACCGGTCTAAAAAAGAATCATCAAAATTGATTAAGAATTGACAGAGGTTCTTAACTCATCTGTATATATATTTTTTTTTTTTTTGTATGTTACGGAATTACTCCGTCAATTCTGAATCAATTTTGATGATTCTTTTTTTGACCGGTAGGGCATACTTCAGAGGTGGTCGCATGAAAAACATTTTGAAATCAACGAAGCACTTTTTATGAAAAATCTAAAAAAACAGTTAAAAAGTGATTTTATTAACTGTTTTCTTGATTTTTCTTAAGAAGTGCTGCGTTGATTACAAAATAATTTTTATGGGACCACCTCTGAAGTATGCCCTACCGATCTAAAAAAGAATCATCAAAATTGATTCAGAATTGACGGAGTAATCGCGTAACATACACAAAAAAAAAAAAAAAAAAAAAAAAAAAAAAAAATACAGACGAGTTGAGAACCTCCTCTTTATTGAAGTCGGTTGAAAATATAACCAATTGTGGTGCATTGACATTCCCCATCTTTCAACCATTTGCTTGGTCCAATGCAGGTACCACACTTTGTGATAGCTTTAGAAAAATTATTGAACCGTTGTTTTTACATCTTGAAATGTATTAAATTAATAATAAATGTATTATTAAGTTGTGGACCATGGATCGGAATAAATAAACCCACACCACATCACTGGCGAATAAATAACATTGGTTTTATTTATACGACTTTCGTTTTCATACTGTTCAATAATTCATATTAAGGTGTAAAAATAAAATTTAATATTTTTTGGGTATCTTCTCATTCTGATAATATTATGCAGCCGATTTGGCATTGATTTCACAAGATTTTTGGTTGTATCTTGCGATGCAGTAGAACCCCTGTTTTCGGGGTAATGATGGGATGTGGGTTAACGGATTATCGAAAACACCGAATAATCGAATTACAACATTTTGTTAATTCAATGCGATAGGTAAGAAGATTTAGTTAGAAAAAATAAACTAGGCAGATTACCGTAAACTGAGACAACTTTGCCATGTGGTGCAACTTTGCCAGTTTTTAAAATAAAATGTTATTTGGCACTTCGTGAAATTTCTGACCCATTATATAGAAGCGCTAGTGTTTTCATCACATAGAGGAACTATTTTTTTAAAAAAAACTTATGTTTAATCAGATTTATTCAATGTTTACAATTAGGATTGATGAATTAAATGCCACTTCTATTGAGATTATTTTATTTGAAAACTAGTTTCGAATGCTAAACATTCATCTTCAGTTCTAAAACATACAATAAAATTTTCAACACATCAGTATTATGTTACATAGATCTATGTCAGTACTATGTTACATAGATCTATGTAACATAGTACTGATGTGTTGAAAATTTTATTGTATGTTTTAGAACTGAAGATGAATGTTTAGCATTCGAAACTAGTTTTCAAATAAAATAATCTCAATAGAAGTGGCATTTAATTCATCAATCCTAATTGTATTGATCCTTCTATATCATCATGCGTACCTCAAGTGATCCAATGTTTACAGGTTTTATTAGTCTTTTTCTTTGCTTCTTTTGCAACAGTTGGGTTTGATACACTTACAAAGTGTCTCGTCCTGCTCATACATTCAGAAGTAAATAATAACTATTTATTTTGTCTAATACATAATTTAATATTTATTTAGAACAACTTGACAATGTAAATTTTACTTTTTCTATAGGTTTATAATACAACTTGGCAAAGTTGCATTAGAAAGTAAGACCAAGATGGGGCAACTTTGCCAACCTATAATTTTGTGTTTGTTTTTTTTGCATAAATTTTTATATTGCAAAAGTGTCAAGCATTTCGTGGACAAAATCACCAAATTCTACGGAGGCGAAGAGTTTGAAATATCCTACCTCCCCACGAACAAAACAGGAAGATCATTTAACTTCCCATACGTGTCTGATGAAGCTTTATTAATCGTAGGAGACATCATTTATATAATTGACCGCCCTATATTGAACTCCGAGGCAAATATACATATGTATATGGATTTCAGACGTTTTTGTGGTTTTTAAATTTCATTAGGTATTTCAAAGTTCGTTTTAATGAATTTCATCATTACTATGTTTCATAGAAATACTTAAAAACATTACTGTTCCTAGAATAGGAAATAGATTAGTTACCGGAAACATCTCATCCATACGATGTGTTACCGTTCTTCTTTTCCATTCATTGTTTTAAAGAAAAATGACATATAATTATAGGTATTACTAGGGCTGTGAATTATATGGAATAAAAACTGAAAAATATGCACATATATATGCAGAGATACTGGGTAAAATATGCACTTAAATACTGAAAATATGCAACTAACTGCATTATTAAAAAAATAAAAAAAATCGCAATACATACCTATACTTAAGTACAAACTCAAGTTTAAATCACTAATTGTGTTGAAAAGGGGAACATTAGGAAGAATAACATTAAAAAGCTAATTAAAAGATAAAACCAAATGTTAAAAACCTTTATTAAAGATAAATAAAACACATTAAACAGGGAACATCACATGGAAAAAATCACGACTTTAATTTCCAAAAAACTTAAACAACAATCACAACCAAAATACTTATACTTTAAAACAGAACAATATACATAAAAAATAATAAGCAACGACCATAAAGAAACTCTCCCGACTTATTCATGCCACTTATTCACTGTTGTAGATTTGAATTGCAGACAACTTTTTCAGGTTTTCGAACAAAATAGATCGTCTATTGGGCCTCAAAATAGATTTGAAAATATTGCCTTAACGAACTCTGTACATCATATAAATAGAAAACCTCTACATCACTTATAAAAGTCTCATTTGAAAGCTCACCTACGTACTTTCAAACAAGATCTTTTGTCTTTGAAGGAGTGACTTTCGGTATTTTAGGTTAACACAAAAGAACAGTTTACGAATGATATGTCTCGGGGAACACTGTGTGAGAGACGGGGTAATGGAATGATGGAAGGGGGAAGGGTAAGATGAAGAGTGAAGTCATAATGTTTCACGTATTTGAGGGAAGCATAAACGAGAAATTAATCGGATTAAACAATTCTAAGAGAGCAAATATCGAAAGTGCGCTGAAACCGAAGAATCAGCACTTCCACACATACAAAAGCATTGATCATTTGACAGATATAAACGCATTGCGAAAAAAAAAATAATGAGAGGAGTTCTTATAGCTATTTTTCGGTTTTCGTCTATATATATATTTTTCTGCTCGGAAACATAAAAAAATTCAAATGTCAAATGCTGATATGCCGAATATGTAGATAAATATGCATGTATAATTCCAAATATGGAAAAATATGCATTTATAGCAAAATATGCATTTATAGCAAAATATGCAAATTAAAAATAGCTCAAATTTATTCCAAATGCCTCAAAACATATATATTTTGATAATATTAGATGTTTTAGTTAGGAGAAATATACAAATGCATATATTTCACAGTCCTAGGTATTACTATCGCAGATGTGGGTTGCTTCTTTTAACCGTTTCTTTTCGGTAACCAGTTATTGTCTTACAGGCACGCATTCTAGCGGTAGCCATTCGAAATGAAAACTTCGACAGTAATACCTAATTATGTATTCGTTAGAAATAATCTTACGTATTATTTTTTTAAAATACATATTCTACAAATAAAATAGATGGTGTCAAAATGAAAAAAAAAAAAAATAGGCTCTTCGGAACCCCGGTTAATAGAACCTCGGACAACACAATGATCCTACTGTAATAGGATTATTGAGCTGAACCCCTTCATTAATTAATAGAAGTCGACAAAGTAGTTCCTTTTAGGGAATAGTTCCTTTGAGGTAATTCATTCTAATGAGCTAGTTCAATGAACTAGTTCAAATGAACTACAAAGTTCACTTTTCAAAAGAACTATGGAAATGTAATGAACTAAGAGAGGAATTGAACTATGGAAAAAAGGGAGGGAACTGAGATGTCAAATGAACTATACTGAAATAAAAAAACTTCTATCTTATTTCTGCATTTATTTACATTTTTTAATATCTATGTTATATTAAATTTATTTATATTTATATTTATTTATGATATATTGTAATAATTACATAGATTACACTTATTTTCTATATCTTTCATTACAATCACCTGTATGAAACTGAATCTTTCTGAATTTTCACTGATTTTCAGCAATCTGATTAACTTAAAAATTTGCACATGCTTCAAGGACCAATGACAATACAATAATTACACAACTTTGTTCTAATATTTTCACTTAGCCTAGTTAAATTACCCCTTAATGGGGTTTTATGTTTTTATATGGGCCAGAAAAAAAAATATCCCAAAAAAAACCCAAACTTTTAGAACTTTTTCAGATTTTTGAAAAAAAAACATAGAAAAATGGTTTCATAGTAGATGTTATATTTACAAAACTAAAGTTTATTAAATTGTGTGTCTAAAGGCATCCCTTAAGCTGAATTTGATTTAGGAGTTTAGTCACAATCCATTGTCAAATATCAACGAATTTTGCACACTTTCAAAAAAAGTTAGTTCTGGTCATGTTTAAGAATCCAAAACATAGAAGTGGTTAATCCAATCAATAAATGTTATATACTAAAAGTTGTAGATCATTGCATTTTGTGCAAGATAGGGTTTTTAAAGAAAACATTTACCCATTTATACTCTGAGATATGTCAAAAAAACAAACATTGTTAGTTAAATTTGGATAAACTATATTAAAATTGCAAACAAATTACTATTAGTACAGGGAAATTAGCTTCGAACCTTGAACTCTAAATATTAAAAGGTCTGACTGCTGTAAATTGTTCACCACACTTAGGTTTTTCGTTAGGTTTACTATAAAAGCGTGTTTTTCTGTTTTTTTAAAACTTTAATTTTTATACTGGATTTATTTCAAGTATAAAACTTTTCAACTTTTAGAATACTACGAATTGTAACAAAAAGACTCGTAGTAGGAGCAAATTGGAGGTTACTTGTTGTTCAAGCTTGTTTACGTGCCTCGGCTGAAGACACGACAAAACACGATTATGAGGAACTAAGTGATGGCGAACTACCTGGTTCACTTAGTTCAGTAGTTCATTTAGCTACCTAGTTCATTTAGTTAAGTAGTTCCGTAGGTCCGACGGTTTCCTGTCCGAGTGGTGGGATAAATCAGGGGCGGATCGGGAATTTTTGGCCCACCGGGTAAAACCTCTTGACCGACCCTCATGGGCCAAACCCTCCCCCTCCCCCCATCACATCCACAAAAGATAACCTTGTTCACAATATGAACTTGAATTCTAAACATACTCTCTCTTTCATTTTATAATGGCGTCGAAAGGTTGTAAAAAATGCTAAAGCATACAATTTTATATAAATTACAATTCAAACAACAATTTTATTATAATTTTACCAAAATGATGAAATGATTTTAAGAGACTTTCTATATTCTACAAAACTTGATACGAAGTAGTGTTTACTTAGACCAGTGATGGGCAAACTACGGCCAGCGGGCCAAGTGAGGCCCTTCGGGCTAGTCAATCCGGCCCGTGGCATGGTCACACACAATTATACATAAGACTAAATTTATTTTCTGCAAGGCTAGAATAGAATTATTGTTTTCTTCTCGTTGCGTTCTGGATCTTCTACCGTTGTACCATTTAAGTTGAGTGTAATGAGATAAAGTTCATTAGTTGTAAAACTTTGTTTTGTCCAATTTTTTCGGCCCGCCTAGATATTTTTCTATTTCATCCGGCCCTCCCCTTAAAAAGTTTGCCCACCTCTGACTTAGACAATGAACGTCAAGAAATTTTTAGGGGGCCAAATAAGGCCTCAAGTCTCGAGTTGAGTTTTTTTTTTATGAGGAGTTAGTTTTCCTATAACCGATAAAACGTAAATATTTACTTTTTCCATTTCTTTCCCGACCCACTAGCCCTTTTCCTGTCCGCCCCACCGGGCGATTTCCCGGTATCCCGGTGGCCCGATCCGCCCTTGGGGTAAATGAACCATAGTTCATTTTCATGAACTATTTCAGCTAGTTCATTCACGTACTACTCATCTCTAGTAATTAAATTCTCACCCCTCCTCAACATTTATCAATCTCTATTAGATATTTTATTTCATATATGTAAGTTTGCTACCATGTGATAACAACACTGCTGCAACCTTCAATGTGTGTGAAACTTTTAATTAAAACATATATGAGAGACAAAGTGTTAATAACTTTGGTTAGTTTAATGTTATCTTGTTTAAAGTGTTTTATGTTACAATTACTAGTTAGAAAGAACGTGTAATTTAATTCCTTTGTAATCAAAAAGAATAAATCTAGAAAAGGCAAAAAGTGCAATGAATAGCGACATAGTGTAAGAAAACGGACTGTCACAAATTGTAAATGTATAAGGTTATGTATAAGTATGTATTGTCTTGTATCGAATCCGACGCCGCGTTGTTCGTCCGTCAAGGATACCTTCTCTTTCGGTCTTGCTGATTTTATAAAACCGTTTTTTTTTTTTTTTTTTTTTTTTTTTTTTTTTTCTTTATTTTTTTTTTAATTATGTTTTAAAATAACAAGAATTTCAAGAATGGCGTGAATAATGATCTTCATTTGGGATACTCTAAAATAACCTAATATATAACATTAAATAATAACAACGCTGTTTAAAATGTAATGGCCATATTCTCAGACTTCCCGAACACAGACTCACTAAGAAACTACTAGAAGCCACAGAAAATCTCAAATCAAACAAGAGAGGGCCTCAGAAGTCAACAGGACCGCCAAATCGCAGGAATCAAAGGAGCGGACATCGCAGATAAGAACGTCTAAAGAACAAAGTGAACAAGTGGATATGTTTTAAAATAACAAGAATTTCAAGAATGGCGTGAATAATGATCTTCATTCTGGGATACTAAAAATAACCTAATATACAACATTAAATAATAACAACGCTGTTTAAAATGTAATGGCCATATTCTCAGACTTCCCGAACACAGACTCACTAAGAAACTACTGGAAGCCACAGAAAATCTCAAATCAAACAAGAGAGGGCCTCAGAAGTCAAACAGGACCGCCAAATCGCAGGAATCAAAGGAGCGGACATCGCAGATAGGAACGTCTAAAGAACAAAGTGAACAAGTGGATAGTTTCATCAGAGAGAGGTCACAAGAAAAAATCAGGGGCTAAGTTGACTGAACACCGAAGAGTCCTAATGAAAGAAAAATTGAAGGCTGCCTGGAATAGGCGCAAACCAAAAGTGAAGCTTTGCGTGATCATGTTTCGTCTTTTTCGTATTTAATAATAATAATAATAAAGAATAACAAGATGGTGCTATTGTTGGACATTTACTTCATTAGTGCTTCAGTTTTGGCAGTTCAAAATTGAATTCCTTTTTCTTAATTTTCTAATAGCGAATAAATGCCTTCAATAATTTGACGTATGAATTTAATAATATTTAATTTTGAAGAGAATAATTTTAAATTCTATTACCAGGCAGTGCTGATCTAGTTCATAAAAACATTAAAGATGAAATTATTTTTTTAAGTGTAAACTACTTATAATCCTGTTGGGCACTTCTGGGATGGGGTAAAATATGCAAACTCGCATCGCGTACCGTACCCTACCCAAATTTAGCCTGCAATTTATTATCTGTTTACAATCTTCCCGATGAGCTAGAAACTTAAAACTTGGTACATATCTTTGGACTGCATGACAGAGGAATAACATCAAAAGTGAGGACCACGTGGCGCAGTGCGCAGCCCTTAGGACATTCTCGGACGACGACTTCTGACGTCTTCGTCCGTTCGTTTCCTTATAAATCTTTAACGGAACAAGCTACGATTGTCATAGACATACCATTTCGAACAGGAAGAAACGTGCTACATTTCGTTCAAACATAGTATAGTTTTAGCACTTTTACTTTTTAAGATATTTTAATTCGAATTCGGAAATCACCTCAGTGAAACTTTTGATTAATGTTTTTCGCAATTTAAAACTACTAAATTGTGAAGAGGCTGAAATGAGGACTATTTCGTCCTCTTTAAAACGGCATCCCATTGTAAATTGTTGCTCATTCTGTTGAGAATCTATGATGCGAAGAAGAGCGATAGAGAGGTAAAAAATTGAATTTTCTAAAAGTAATCCGTTGGCATCGCTCGTACGACTTGTATTTTTGAAATAAGACCACTTTAAAACTTAAAGGGATCAATGCTTGATTAAATGGCACTCAAATTTTCAAAGTCTGATAACTATTTCCGGAGATATTTTGATCATGAGCAGTTGGGACACAGTTTCTAATGACTGAACTCCCATTGGTCTATAGAAATTAACAATTTGTAGAATAAACTTCATTTTCTGAGATGGTTTGGTAGCCGAAATGGTGTTTGGTATCCTGATTGACCAATTAAATTTCTGTAACTACCAGGAGACGTTCCATACAAACAGAATTGGCAGATATTGTCTCTACTATTGACTAGACCTAATACTATATGACTGCCAATGGTTTCTGGAGAATATCTGTGGAGCTGAGATGTTCTATTTTGTATTATATTCGGAAATCTTTGTATTACTTATCAATGTTTGTTTAGTTTGCACTTATCTTGTTGCTTGGTTACATTCTTCAGTTTGCTACTATGTACCATGGTTTATCTTTGCTTATTTCTTTATCAATTTGTATTATTTCTAAGGAAAGTAATCTTAATTCTCTTGCTCACTACTTAATAATTTTCCTCTCCAGTTATATCGTCTTCATACTTGAGAATTTTATGCTATTTTTTATTAGTTACTATTTCTGCAATAAAGGAGTATATAATGTTTAATTTATTTTCAGGTGTACTTTATTTTAGCTTAACTCCTCATATTTCTATTTGTATTCATTACAATGTAGTTACATATTTCAGGATATGTTATCCCATCATCAGACTCTTCTTTCTTCTGGTGTTGTCTCAGAGAAAGTGAGACAACACCAGAAGAAACAAGAGTCTGATGATGGGATAACATATCCCAAAACATGTAACTACATTACAATGAAGAAGAAACATTGAAATATTAGGAGTTAAGCTAAAATAAAGTATACCTGAAAATAAATTAGTTACTATATTAAATTTTACTATATTTTTGAGAGACCATTTTTTAGTCTTGTGCTTATTGGGACCTCAAAGTTACTTAATATCTTTCCTTTTATTACACTGGGATAATACCATATATATATATAACTTACGATCGCCGAGAATATAATGATAAAAAAAAAAGGAAAGGGGGCGCAATGAACAACTCAAAATTTCTAGATAACAACAGATTTATTGTCGCTTCTAATGCTCTATTTATATCTTTACATTATTTATATGCTTAAGTCTAAGGATTAACACATATATTGGTAAATGCTATGCTTAAATGAACAAAAAAAAATAAATTAAAAAAAAATAACACTTTCTAACACTGACACTTCCTGAAACACAAAACAAAACAAAAGTAACATCACAAAATAAAATGACCTGTATGAACATGGAAATAAAAACAAAACAAAAAAACTCTTCATAATTTCTGCTGTCAGAAGTAGGAGAGAGGACACACGTCTTTGTCTATCTTTCTTTGGGAATTTTTAATTGTTCCAAGTGTACCGCCCGTCGTCTTCTCAGGTCATGTACATCTTGTATCGTGACTACATTGTGTTCACGAATAGTGACACGAATACTTGTTATAGTTGTAAGGCCCCTCGTAGCGCTTTATTTCTTTAGATATATATACATATATAAATATATATTTTTTTTTTTTTTTTTTTTTTTTTTTCTCTCCAAAGTAACCCTATGAAAGAGTCGTTTATTTAAAAAATGAGCACATCCCATGCATGCAAGCATATTGTGTGCTTAGCTCATAACAAATACAAAATTTAATTAATTACAGCATTGTCAATTATTTTATAGAAATGAAAATACTAAAAAACAAAAAAAAATTACAAAATTAATTTGTGTAGTTAATTAATTGCAGCATTGTCAATTATTTTATAGAAATGAAAATGCTAAAAAACAAAAAAACAAAACAAACAAAAAAAAAAAGAAATAAAAATAAAACGAAACAAAATAAAAATGAAATAAAATAAAAATACATCAAAAGTTGATGTCTATATATGCCCTGTGATCTTCTTTTTATAGTTCAATGCTTTGAACAAATTTCTTAAATTCAGAACTATAGCTTTTGATGAGATTCTTTTCTGACATTGGCCATTGTTCTCCACTAATTATATTTGATTAAAAAAAATCTGTCCTTGTCAAAAAGAGGGCAGTTATATAATATATGATTAAATGTTTGTGTTGTCAGTCCGTCACAGTGGCAAGTTTCGTTGTCCGATAGGTGAAAACGTTTAAAATAGTATTTGGTAGGTCCATGCTCTGTTAGAAATTGTGTAAGTTTATAATGTGTACTTTTTAGTTTGTTGTAGTTTCCTAAATTAACGTTTGGTATAAACTTGTGAACTGGTCGTCCTTTGTTTGATTGTTGCCAGTGTAAGTTCAAGTTTCGTATTGTATCGTTTCTTAAAGTTTCCTTGATGTATGAAATAGGCGTTTGAGAGTATTCAAAAGGTAAAGAATTGTTTGTCGATGCGGATTTAGCTAGTTCATCAGCCAGTTCATTTCCATAAATCCCAGCATGCCCCTTGATCCATGTTAATTTAACTGAGATTTCCTCATTTATTAATTGATGGAAATTCTGTCTAATTTTGTTCAGGAGTGGGTCATGTATATTGGGGATTTTTTATAGAGTCTGTCAGTACTTTGTTGTCTGTAAATATGTTGAAAGATTTTGTCATGTTTTTAGTTCGTTGAATGTATTAGGTGGCTTTCAAAACAGCTAATTTTTCTCTTGATTGTTTGAGCAGTTTGGTCCTAATCGATATTGTTCGTCGTGTCGTTTTTCTTGTTTCTGTATGGTTGTTAAGGTTATCAAAAAAAAAAAAAAAAAAAAAAAAAATATATATATATATATATATATATATATATATATATATATATATATATATAAGATATATATAAAACTAATTTATTTTTTATATTAATTAAAATTTTACAATCAGACATCTGTAATGAAGATGGACAGATTCAAAATTTTAGAAATATATTTTATGATTTTATATTATTTAAAAGTCAACAATTTAATCTAATAAAAAATCTCAAACATGGAACATGGC
Source organism: Euschistus heros (assembly GCA_003667255.2). Lineage (NCBI taxonomy): Eukaryota > Metazoa > Arthropoda > Insecta > Hemiptera > Pentatomidae > Euschistus > Euschistus heros. Next base: position 163,069 of record RCWM02000572.1, on the reverse strand, counting down.
CAGGTACTGAACAAAATTTGTTTTTTCGAATTAGATTTTTAAGATAGACTAACTAGTTGGTACTAATAATTGAAGTTTAATTTATTTATGAATAAAAATCTTATGTAACAGAAAGAATGAAAAAAGGAAATTAAGTTCATAAGACATCCAAATAAACTACATTTCAATGTTAGTTTCCTTATATTATAAGAATGAATTGATTGTTATGGTTTTCAGTTCCTGAAAGCCCAACATAATATTGACTGTGAAAGAAATAGTCAGTCCGAAGGTCAACTACAACGTTTTCGTGAGTCTAGCCTTTGCCATTTTTTATTCGTAATTGTAAAAGAAACTTTAATTGTTCTAATTGAAATAGTTGATTAGTAGAAATCTTAGGGATTTTAGGAATAAATGCAATTTCCCTAGTCACTGTTGCAGTGAAAATTATAGCCTCAATATTTCCACTCATAGCTGCAATTTTTAACAATTGCACAGATTAGATGGTTGAATCTCACATAAAAACAGGCTTGGACTGTCCAATTTTTAATTTTAATGTATGATTTGGTAATCCAGATGGATTGAGAATCTTTACTATATTATTATTAGTATCAGTTGATTTTCGCACTCCACATGTTTATCTCTTTTTAATAAAAATTTAATTGAAAATAAGTAAATTTTATTATCAATTTTGAGCTCTTTATAACACCTAACCTATTGCTTGATTTTCAAACTTCACTGGAATCCACATTTTAAATAAAATTTTAATTGAGAATCAGTAAATTGCAATGGTTTGTGCTTTTATTTAGTAGTATGGATATATATGTATGAATTAGACTGTACCTTACTTTTGAGTGTCTTTCTTTTGTAAACTGATTTTATCGACTATGAAATAATAAATTTTCTTCCATTATGGTAAGTTTTAGAATAATATGATGTTCTAAATTTTTTGTATTATTTATAGGAGCTGCAAAAATTGGTCTCAGTGAGTTAGAAGAAAGTAAGAACCATGGAAAAACTAAAATACTTACGTGTCATCTTTTTCTTGTTTATGTCATTTTCTTCAACTTCTTTTACTTTGACCTTTCATAACAGTTCTCACTGCTCTATTAAATTGTTAAACTGCACTTTAAAATTGTAGAATTTCTTCAATGGCATGGTTTTCACTAATTCTAATTTTTCAGTAAATAATTGCACACATATCAGAAATCCCTGTTTGATTTATATTTCAATCTCTGTAAGAAACTAGATAATAAAGAAGAATTCCTCATTTTTCTTCTTAAATGACGTTAGAAAAATATTTATCCCAACTATAGTCTAAACCACATCACCACTTCTTCCAATATATTGAATCCAAAACTCAATCATATAAAAACAATTTTAAAAATTCTCTACTTAATTTAACAGTCAAAGAAACCTTTTAAAATATTAGTTATGTTAAATTAAAAAACCAGTAAATTAATTACTTCAATGAGGTCTCTCATCCATGAAGATCACATGACACTCTTTAAGAATTCAGTTGAAACAATTTACCTATCCCATAAATCTCATAAAAAATAATTCCTTGAAGTTAAATTTGCCAATCTATCCTACCTCAGAATCATAATAAAATTATCCTACAGTTAATGAAGATTGGATTAGAAAATCACCTCATCTTTAAGTGTCTCATCACCAGTAAGAAATTCCACCTACCAAATTATGCCTTCAGCGTAGAGAGAGTTTTTCCCATATTTTTTCTAGCAGCTTCATTAGCTTTTAAACCATGTTTGCACTCATAGAGAAAAATCGACCAAATAAAAGTTTTCACTTAAATTGTTTAGACTAGAATTAATGAATAATGAGACGCAGAATTCCAACTTCACTATCCATTTAAATGAAAATAACCGTAAATTCTAATAATAATTAGAAGTGAAACTAATATATCAAGTAGAAAATTGTTTAAAATTAAATATTTGTGGATAATTAAAAATTGTTCAAAATCAATCCAGATTTTTATTTAAATGACCAGATAAATATTTCCAATATTCCCATTTAGAATTTGTTTCTTGTAGGAACAGAAAAAAAGTCAGACAGTCATAGGGAAACCTCAAGGAATACCCGTCTCTTTACAAAAGGACCCTTTAATCTTTTTTTAGTCAATCTGATGAAGGTCGTGGTATCTTAAAGAATTTAATATGTCTGGTGATCTCGAGATGACACTGAAGAGACTAATGAACTGTTTCATTAGATTTATCTTTGGTCACATGTTACTTGCTTATATTCTGGCTTTTTCCTAAATTCCGACGGCAATACTTTCTGGGTACTTTCGTATTACAATCTTTAACTACAAAAAAACCTTCCTATATTCTTTACCTATTAACTCTGCATTCTTCTATTCACCTCCTAAATACTAGATCCCAACCTTTTAACCTGTATACCTCCTCTTTTCGGACGAAAATACTTTTTGGGCACTTTTCTATACGAATCTCTAACAACCAAGAATTCTTCCTATATTCTTGATCCATTAACTCAGTGCTCTACTATCCACCTCCTAAACACTAGATCCAAACCTTTTAACCTGTATACCTCCTCACATAAAACTGTTTCCTTTGAAAAATCCTTCATCATTCATGCTACCTCCTTCTGGAATTCCCTAGACACTCCTCTTTGTAAAGCTGCTTCCCTTGCTTCATTTAAAAATAATTATTATTTTTACTTAATACGTAAGTAAATATTTAGAATTATCTTATTTTTTCATATATGAATGTATTTTATGTAATTATTTTTTTCATTTTTTTATTTTCCTGTCAACAATATATGTCGTAATTACCAAAGCATTTATTTAACTTGCAAATAATATGGCCAGACAATTGTACCTGTAATTGTATATTGTTATTATTCTTAGGGGACAGTAAGTCCCAGAATAAAGTTTATTTTTCATTTTATTTTTTATTTTTCATTTCAATATGTATGTAGCGAAATGCTCATGTCTTGAATTTTTTTGTATGTTTTTGTAACTGATGATGAATATTTAACATTCATTGATCCTTCTATACCTCCATGCCTACCTCTAGCCATTTAGACTAGAGCTTTGGAGTGATTATAGGAGACTGAAATATAATTAATATCTCTTTCTCTCCTAAATTCAAAATGAACAATGCAAATTTCAAAAAGACAGGTCTTTTTGAATGACCTGGTATCTGTATTCTATACATTATTGCAATTCTTTTATGAGCTGATAAACCAACGAATGGTCTTGTTTATGATTTACAAGACAGAATGGATCTTATTCTAAATATTGAAATCCTAGTTCATTCTTAAGACTTTTTTATTTTGTTAATTAATCGTTCAGTCTAGAGCTTTGAAATGTTTTAAGGGAACTGAATTAAAATTAATCCCTCTTTCTCTTCTTAAATCAAAATGAACATCACAAATTATAAAATAAAACATTTTGAATTATCTGATATTTGTTTTTTATACATTATTTTGTAGTCTTGTTTGGGCTCATAAACCAACGAATGGTCTTGTTTATGATTTACTAGAATATAATTGATCTTATTCTACTTGCAACTACTATATAATGTTTGAATATTTTTTTGTTTACATTGAAAAATATTATTGAAGAGGTGTGTTGAATGATTGGGTATTATATAAAGTAGGATGTTGAGAGGGATCAGTCAAATAGATTTAGGCTTTGATATTAAATAACAGAATTTTACTGCCAATGTTTCGGCCATATCATTCAACATTTTAGCCATAATCAGGGCTAAAACAAGAAATTGTAAAAAAAAACACTCCAGTTCTCTGTTGATGTTTCTTGGATTGAAAATTTGATGGTAGTTACCTCATCAGAAATTTAATGGAGAATACTTTTTGTTGAATATCATTTGTTGCTAGGACCTACCATTGAGAGGATATATCGGTATGAATGGAAAAAGTCAGATTGTAAAGTTTTTTTCAAACTTAAATGTGTAAAGTTTTTTTCAAACTTAAATGTGTAAAGTTTTTTTCACCCTCAAAAGTGTAACATTTTGCCACGCTCTAGCTCTATTGGTGTTGGTCAGATTGAAAACCTGTCATCAGTTTTCTTATCAGAAATTTAATGGAAAATATTTTTTGTTATTTATGATTTGTAGCAAGGACCTATATTAGTTTGAATGTAAAAAGTCACTTTTTGCCTACAGTTTTCAAGGGTTAGGGATTTTTTGAGACACTTTAGCTCTATTGGTGTGCTCAGATCAAAAGTTCCCTTATCAGAGACTTAACCATTGAGTAGGCGCGTTACTGGTTGTTACATGAGTGGTTGCGTGGTTGACATACATCACCCGAGCTAATTTTTAGTTTTAAACCAAATAAATAAATAATTTTTGTTAATTCAGCATTTATACACTTTTATTTAAGTGTTATTAAAGGTTTAAAGAAACAAAAATTTCAAATTAAAAATTATACAGAGGAAATTTTTGGTACATTTCGCACCATTTGCTAGTAGTTCTGCTGAGTTTACGTCCACAATCGTGGCAGCGACATCTGGCACCTTCTCTTCCTGTTGATTCTGGTTGCTTCTCATCAGCATCTAGGAGGACACAAGCCCGTCTCCTGTGATTGCTTATGCTAAGGGTGTCACTTTCTTCTGAATCCGATTCATCAGGGTCGATACCTTCCTCGTCACTTTTTCTGTTTAATTTATCTAGCCACTGTTTATAAATTTTGGGATCTGAAGAGATTTCCACTCTCGGTTTTTGGATTATGACATATTTCCTAATGATATAGAATAAATTTTTAATAGAAAAAAAATAGGTCCAAAATTGGTTGAAAATAATCATCATAAAATAGTATGCTAAATAAGTAGGTAATTAGGTGTAATAGCAATAATTTAAATTGGTATATTACAAAAATTGCTTACCTTAAAAATTGTAAATTGTTCTGTCGTTACAAATTGAGTGAACCAGTCGATTCAAAAGGGTGACAAATCGCAACTAAACATCCTTCTGGATAGGTATTGAAGAGCAGCGGATCCACAGCCTTGAGAGAGAGGAGTTATATGTAAACAAAGGGAGGTGGGTGACACCTGTCAACTACGTGCCCACTGAAGGGTCAATGGAGATTTTTTTGTTTTATACCATTTGTCGCTAGGACCAGCCATTTAGGAGCTTCATTGATTTTGATGAAAAAAGTCATATTTTAAACCTATTTTCTCTTAACTTTGTTTCTATCAAATGCTAGTTGACTGTTAATTTAATTTAAATAGTAACTTAAGTAATTTGACTTTTTAATCCAAAAATGTAAATTAGGATAAGCAGTTAATTCTAGATAGACATATCCGTGATCTGTGTTTTTTCCCGATCAGGGAGAGTTAGTTTTGTTTTTTTTTAAAATAATTTCCAATCAATTGTTTCATTAAAGGAGATTTAATTTAAGTTTTTCATTTTTTAAAAGGCATAACTCCCCATTATTCTTTATTCATTTCTACATGTTTCAGAGCTAATTTGCTCCATCTTCAGGTTCTTACAACTGTGATATTCTCACATGATAACACACACTCTTATGAATGAATAAATGTGATCATGTGACAATATCACAGTTGTAAGAACCTGAAGATGGAGCAAATAAGCTCTGAAAGATGTAGAAATGAATAAAGAATAATGGGAAGTTATGCCTTTTAAAAAATGAAAAGATAATTTCCAATTTTTTATTTACCCTGTTGTATTTTTTTTTTATTTTCTCTTCTGATTCTTTAGTAGCACTATTTCTAGTTTTAGCAATAATGATGGCCATCAATGATATGGCCGAAACGTTGGCAAAATATTAAAATTTGGTTTGTTAATATCAAACATTTTTTTGGCTGATCCCTCTCCACATCCTATTAAAAAAAAAAAAAAAAAAAAAAAAAAAAAAAAAAAAATTAAATATAATTACTATTCACCAAAAATCATTGAAATTTTCTTAGCTCATTCTTACTACTTTTTTAATTGTGTCAATGAATAACTACAAGTTTTTATAAAAATATCTGTACAACCAATCTATACTATTATACAAAAGGACAAGCCATTTTATGTTTGTGATCACTGAGGACGAAAACTACAGAATCAATATGTACCAAATTGTAACCCAATCATCTTTATAGTTCCAGATAGGCTTAGCAATCATAAAATCTACAGATTTTCAACTGATTTGTTATTAAAAAAGCAATAATATGTGGAATACAGTGAAGTTTGAAAATTTACCGATGGGTGGTGAGTGCTATTCTACATGAGAGGTTACAAAGGTACAGTGTTATATAGAGCTTGAAATTAATGATAAAATTTACTTATATCCAATTCAATTGTTGAAAAAGATTTTAATATGGGGAACGACATATGGATCTCAGTAAAGTTTGAAAGTTAGGCTGATATGTGGTTAGTACCATTCTCCATAGATTTTACAATGGTAAAACTACTGATCCCATCTGTACCAAATTTTAACTATGTTATTTTAATAGTTTAGCAAGGTTTAGCAATAATAAAATTGACAATAGTAAAAATTTAAATGTACAACGTTGAATGGCAGAAACAAGGTTTGTTACACTTTAATATACTTATATAGTTAGAAATTAAAATCCAATGAAATCAATAAAATTATTTCTTTCAAATAATAATTATTACTATATCAAAATGACGATCCTTTGCTTTTTGATATTGTATTTAAAACATGGGTTTTTTGTTGAAAGCACTGATAATGCAGTCTATTATTCGCAAGAGTTTCTTAATAGTCTCTGTCTATCTGGATTACTAATGCATACATTAAAATTAAAAATTGGATGTCCAATTATGCTTTTACATAATCTTCAAACACCTAATCAGTACAATTTTAACCAGGTTGAAAATCACTACTATGCATGAAAATATCATGAACAAATAATGCTCGATTCCATGCTTCAATATGAGATTTTCATCCATAAACAATTAAAACTTCAATTATCAGTTAAAAGTATCTAAGTTCTTTACTTATGAGAGTGAGTGAAGCCGCAACAGAGGGTGCTAGTTAAATATAATCAGGGTTGCCACCGACCTGGAATCCACCTTTATACATCGTTTGTTGTGATGTAATATATTACATTAAATTGAGATATTACAAAAAAATAGAATAGAAGACTAAGAAAAAAAATAAAAGAACAAAATCATCGACCAGAAATAAATTAATAAACTAATGAAACAAACAAAAACTTTGGCCTATAATGCACGACGCTAATCTGAAATATTTGGAGAAATATGATTTTCTACTCTTCTTTTGTTTTAAATGTTTTCTTGACTTGTGGCATTTTTAGTCATTCCAAAAAAGGGAAAAAAAAAAAAAAAAAAAAAAAAAAAAAAAAATCCTTGATTAAGAAAATATTTTAAATATACAAATATTTGAAATAATAAAGGTTTTAAAAATTTATATTACAAAAAATGTACTAATGCTGTATTACTCACCAAAAATATATTTTTTTAATTTGTAGTGCCAGTTAAAAAACTTATTGACAATTAAAAACCTTATTTTTTAATTGCTGTGTACCTTTATGACTGCATACCCCAACTATCTACTTCAACCAAAAATATAGAGAATGAAATCTATGAGAATCATGTGAGGGAAAAAAAGACAAATTTTATATTAAACTTTGCCTGGGATTTATGAAAAGTAACCTGGAATTGTGTTGAATTTTTTTTTGACTGAACTGTTGGCCACCCTGATATAATTTCATAGGGCTCTGGTTGTAAATTAACCACAAAGATTCAATAATATCCAATCAGCTGTTTTAATCTTATAAATGACATTGCACAATAGATCTGTTATTGATATATCTTTTCCAAGTATACTTAAACCTTTTCCAGAACAGTTTAGTCATTTTCTAGTTATGTTTAATTTATTTCCATATTTATTTAATCTTTATGTTTAATCTTTTTCCATTTTTATTTAGGCTCTTCCATTTATATTTCAACTTTCGCATTCATATTTAAACATATTCCAATTATGTTTAATATATTTTTCATTTTGTTTGAAACTATTCTATTTATTAGAATACTAGTTTTGAATGCTAAACATTCATCTTCAGTTCTGAGGAGATCTAAGAGATATATATTTAGAGAGATATTCCATTTATATTTCACCCTTTTCCATATATTTTTAGTCTTTTTCCATTTAGGTTAAACCTTTTTCCAATTTTATTTAAACATTTTCTAAATGGAATTAGGCCCCTAAATTTTTATGGGAAACTAAAGAAAACTATTAGAATCTAGAACTGAACTATTAGAATCTAAACTAGTGTTTCTCGTATAACTTAGTTGAATAATTTTTATTTCATTTTTATTAAATTTCATAACAAATGAATGATTTGTTTTATTTTTTAACAGTCATTGTTAGTCAAGCCTTCATCTAGACAACAATCAGTAAGTCCATTTATTTTAATTTCTCACATTTCCCCAACCTCTTCCTTCGTTTATTGTTATGCCAACTTTATTATTTTTCTTACCTTTCTATCTTACCATTTTCCTTTTCATATATATTCCTTATACTTATTTTTAAATTCCTATTAAAAGCATCTGTTAATAAAATTGTTACATTGTATTAGTTTACACAATTTAAAATTTGTATTATTCAATTTAAATTATGTTATTATTTTATTACAACTGTATCTTTGACTAGACTTTGCTACTATTTTGTATTCAATTATCTAAATAACTACAGATATTTTTTCTTGTTTCTTTTTCATTTTTAAATTATTTTTATTATTTATTTATTTTTTAATGTTTGTATCATCTTGGTCACATCCAATTTTTGTTATTTTAGCCCTGATGAAAACCTGCAAGGCAGGTCGAAACGTCAGCACGCCAAAATATAAGTTTTTCATTTAAAAACTTGACGTGTTTATTCATCCTGACTGCACCCCTGACCATTTCATCTCCTTAATTACAACTCACCGTCAACTATACAATCATCATCAAAAATTGGAAAATGGTTCAACCTTTCCATTTAGGAAACAAGACCAAAAATATATGGAAATGAGTGAAATATAAATGGAATAGTTTAAAATAAAATGGAACAGTCAAACATAATTGGAAAATATTTAAATATAAATACGAAAGTTGAAATGTAAATGGAAAAGTCTAAATAAAAATGGAAATGAACTAAACATAACTAGAAAATGGCTGAATTATTCTGTAAAAGATTTAATTAAGCTTTGAAAAGGTATATATGAATTAATGTAACCTTTCCTTTGAAGGGTTATTAATCAAAAGTATTAGCAATTGAACTTTTTTAATATATTATTTATCAGAAGGCATAGTATCTGATCCCCAGGATTACCAGCAATGTATTTTGGTAATAAAGCTTCATATCCAATCTTGTGTATAGAACTCTCTCGGCCATCTTATAATTTTCCTGAAGACTAGAATGGTTTTCTTTATCTAGATAAAATGTAATTATGGACAACAAAAGTAAATGAGCATTTCCCTTAAGCCCTTATATCAGTTATCAGTGATCCACCCTCTCCATTGTGGCTGTCTTATTATATAAAAAAGATCGATTCTTATTGGCTCTTATTAGGGCCCTTTCATCGACGAGTCTCAAGGGAAATGTCTTTAGCCAACAATGTCTCAGTTTTATACTGAATTAGATGTGAAAATAGTTAAACTCATATTTTTAAAAATAAATAATTTAATAAAACTTGATAAAATACATATATATAAAAAAGTATAATAATTTCATTATTGATTACAAAAATGTTTTGTAAATATAATAAACCTATATTTGTTCTGTAAACTTGATCTGGGCTTATCGATAATGTAGGAAGTGATATTTTATATTTTTTATTTCATACTTTAATATAATAGTATTTATAAATGTTACTTTTAATATCTCATACTTTCTGAACTTACTTAATTGTTTTTAATATGAATAATTTAATTAGGATTGATGAATTACTTCTTACTTCTGTTGGAATTGGAAGACTAGTTTTTAATGTTAAATATCCATCATCAGTTTTTAAAAACATACATTAGCATTTTTTTTTTTTTTTTTTTTTTTTTTACATAGATAATAGATATTAAAATTTTAAAAAATGAAAGACAAGAAATCGAACATGTCAATATTCACCCAAGTAGGCAAAATGATAAGGCTTTTGAAAGATTTCAGGACTTAGAGCAGACAGTCTAAAGAGATAAAAGGGTCAAGTAAATAAAAAGGCTGTCCTAAAAAAAAATGATTTTATTGTCTCTAATGATTCATAAATATTTAATTTTAGACTTTTTCCATGATAGATGGATCATGGATGAAGTAGGCATTTGAGACAACCCAGAACAGCCCTGGCTGTAGGAAACAACACTTAAGATAAGCACCATAAGAAAAAGTAAAGAGTTATGAATCAGTTCATTATTTGCTGAAGCATAAGTAGGTCAATTGTAAACTAATCCATAGATTCATGATTTTAAATATCATTCAATTGATTTATAGATAATACCATAGAACTACTAAATAAAATATATTAACCACATTATCAATCAATCATTACCTAATTGTCCCTTATTTGAATATAATTTGTTATGACATCATAGAATTCCAATCAATCAGATAGACCAGACACCAATAGATGAGGCTTATGTGTCATTGAAGGTCTGTATACTCTTTATTTCATGTTAGATATATAAACATATATTATTAATTTCCTGTTAAAGAACATATTTAATTTTTACTTTATTGATATTTACAACTGTATACAATAAGTAAATGTGCAGTAAAATGATTACAATAACTTGTGAAGAGCTACCCAGAGGAACTGCCATCTTGACACCACAGGATATTTAGTTCTCCCTTAAAAAATGAAATTTGTGAAAGATGGCTGTCCATGTGGAACAAGAGTACATCTACTAAGCTGAAAACTATCAAAGAGCCAGTTAAACCATGGACCACATCCGTTCGATCCAGTCATCAAGAAGAAGTAGTTCTGTGCCGGCTAAGGATAGGTCACACTAATCTTAGTCACTCTCATCTTTTTATTTTATTCACTTTTTTAAAAGCTCAAAATATATAATAAAATATAGGAATTTATAATATGTGAAATAGGAAAAATAATTAATAATAATAATAATAAATAAATAAAAATTTTATCAAAAACCACAGGTGTTGATGACATTTGTAGTTTTACGCCTTTAAAAAAAAACAAACAGAACTACCCAGTAGCACTTCAATAAATGTTCTACATTAGAAAGTCTCTATATTTAGATTGTTATGAATAAGTTTATAAGTTAATTTTTGACTTTGGAGAATTGAGGATTTAGGATTATTCTCCTAATATACAAGGCTTAGATATAAGAAGAATAGGACAGCTTAGAGCAGCCCCAGAGCTCAATTTCAAATGGGTCTGATTACTTTTATGTAAATAAGTCTTATGTAATTAGTCTAGTAAATGTTGGAGTAGTCTTAAACAAAGAGCAGTTTCTTATAAAACGTTACTTTTTTATACACCCTATTAGATCAACATTTAATCTCTGAATTTTTAATTAAGGCTGTCACAATAAATGTCTGTCTTTATTAACTTAATATAATTGGATATACCTTGAAGGTATAAATTTAAATTTTAGCTCAGGTAAAAGTAAATAAATGAAAGTCAATAAAGTATAGCAATACTGCTATTTAAATAACCAAGGTTCAATAGGAGGAACTTGAAATAGGTGGGACCAGTATTGGCAATAGGCTCAGTAAAGAGACTGAAACAATACGACTACTTTAATAAATAGTATTGCCCTTTTAGTAAACCTAATTATTATTTCCCAGCAATTTATTTAAATTTTGTATTAAAGGTCATATTTATATAGATGATCTTTTCTTTCTCAATCCATCATTCCCAATATCATATCTATGTTCATTATTTCCAAATATACTTATCCTTTACCCTTCTAACCTAATATAAGTCAAGAATATATTGACTTCATCATCACCTTTTTTTTGTTGTTATAATTACAATGGTATAGAACATAAAGACCGAGTAAATGTGTGGAAAAATGAATGCAATAACTTGACAGTATCTTGTTAAGAAACCATCCATTGGTAGAACTTTGAGAAAATTTTTATATTACAAGGTCTCATCGTCTTTTCAAACGCCTCGGAGGGTTATTGGGAATAGAATGCTAAGCAAGTTGAGAGACTTTTGGAGAGTATTTAGTTTATTGTGAAAGGAAAGGTATCAGGTTTGTGACAAATAAGCAATTAATTCTAGCAAGGACCAATCTGGTAAGAACTATCAGTGGCAACTTTATATTATCCTCAAAAAATCGTAAGATTCCTGGCAGATCTGTAAAACCGTGTCCTTAAAAACAGTTTTCAAAAACAGCAATCCTTAAGGACGAAAAAGCTAATTCTAATTGTGGATGGAGAGAGTGGCCAGCTGGAGTCCTTCCGGCCTCAAAAACTCGCCAGATCCTGGCAGAGATCTGTAAAACATGGTCCTTAAAAACAAGTTAAAACAGCAACCTTAAGGACTAAAAAACGCTAATTCTACTTGTGGATGGAGAGAGTGGCCAAGGATGTCCTGTCGGCTCAAAAAATCGTCAGATCCTGGCCGATCTGTTTAAACCGTGTCCTTAAAACATTTTAAAAACAGCAATCCTTAAGGACGAAAAAGCTGTAATTCTAATTGTGGATGTGAGGAGAGTGGCCAAGGATGTTCCTTCCTCGGCCTCGAAAAAATCGCCAATCCTGGCAGATTATATGGGATATTAAGGTTATTGTGGATCAATTTATTTGTGACAAAGTAAGGAGTATTAAGGATTTTGATTGGGCCATTGGATTCAGGAAAGTTTCCCTAGTTTAGTGGGTCCCCCTAACTCTATTTCGTATGTCCGAATAGATAAACGTCAAACAGATGAATATTTTTGTAGTGAACCGGTAGATTAGAACGTTTGTCAAGAGTTGGAACATTCGAAATCGACGTGCAGCTTCTAGTCTTTTCAATATTGTATGTGGGGTCCATGTGTCTCTTATACAGATGAAATCGAAGGTATCGGATCCGTTCAAAGTTATTAACGGTGCTTCATTAGGATAATGGTGGACAGGGTCAGGTTGGTTTTCAACGTAGGGTAAAGGTTATTATACTCTCCAGTTATGACACTATTTTTCAAGGGAAGTGATAAGTGACTGGAATGCCCTGGATACAGCAAATGGATCATCATTGACTGATAACACACTGGTTTCATCAGCATAGGTTGTGAGGATAGTACCAGGATGAGCAGTTGTATATCAGTTGTATGCAATGTATGTATAAAGAAAAAACTAAGTGAAGAGAACAAGTTAATACGGAATGCGATAAAAACTACTACATTTTTTCTATTTTACTGGAGGGTATTACCCCCCCCCCTCAAAAAAAAAACAAAAAAAAAAAAAAAAAAAAAAAAAAAAAAAAAAATCATTATAATGAAGCAATTAAAACACTAGGTTGTTACAGAAGTCCTTGTGCGTAGGTAGAACTTTATTTAAGATTAAATATTATATACACTATTGAATAGGTCTTTCCATCCTGTCAGTTCTCAGTCTCCGTTTTAGTTCTTTATCATTTTTTCCTTTTTACACATTGGGAAAACTGACGGTCCGACTGAAACTGAAACTGAACTGTGAACGGATATGACCGTGTATAAGGAAGGCCCTTTAATCTTCAAAGTAATATCTATTATTTGGATTACTTACACCTATTTTTCTGCCAGAAATTGAATTTGATGCCTGTACTACTCATTTGAACTTAAGGCAAAAAACTCTTCATATCAAATTTTTACGGCCTCGTTATTAAATAGAGTAAAATAAATACACTGCATAGAAAATAGTTACTAATCATTTGAAATAATAAAATCGTTTAAAACCAATTCATATTTTTGTTTAAATGGCAGATCAATATTTCTAATAGTTCAATCAACAATTTTAAAATTGTTTCCAGGAGCGAAAAAAAAAACCCCGACCGATTACAGGAAAAACCTACGGGATGGCCCATTTACCTGATTTTTTATATCTTACAACTCTATCAACCGTTTTCTTTCTATTACTCCTACTCTACTACTCTATGATTCGGGATTTTCAAGGAACCATTCCGCTTGGTCTCCTTAGGTGAGTACTGACTTGTTTGATTTCTTGTATTAATTTTTTATATTAATATATACACTCGTGATTCGATTAACCGAGTCTCGATCAACCAAGCAATCAATTTCTTTCTTTTATTTTATGTATTATTATTTCTTTCTCACAAAACATTCGATTGCCGAACAAGACATTTGGCAATCATTGTACTACTACGGAAAGGGTGGAGAATGAAGAGTACGGTTTACTAGGAAACGAATCGTCGTTAACAATTTCCCATGAAGAAGTGTTTGCTGGGTTTGAGAAGGCACTTGAATATCTGGAAGGCAGTACTGATGCCACATCTTTTGTTTTGATGGTTTTTAGACTGTTAAGAGATCATGCGGTGCAGATAGAATGTCTGTACCTTACAAAAGAAAATTTGTGATTTTTCCAAGCAATAAATTTGTTTTGCTAATTTAATAATGTTACATATGTATATTATTGTTGCTTACAGAATAACTATTGTTTTGTAATATAAGAAATAATTATTTTACGCCAATCGTCCTATAATGTTTTTAACATGAATATATCTTTTGGCTGTGGATCTGTACTTCTTTAGTGAAACGTTTTTTTCCCCCTAAAAAAAATTAAAATTTCGACATTGTTGAATGTCGAATGAGCTCCGATCGAAAATTTGAAGGTAGCTTCCGTATCAGAAATTTAATGGCGAAAATTTTTTGTTTTGTAACATTTGTCTCGAGGACCTACCGTTTAGGAGCTTTATTGGTTTAACTGAAACAAATACACGTTTCAAATCCTTATTTTTTATCAACTTGGTTTATTTCAATTTTTTTTTTTTTCTCGGAATGGCCTTAGAGACCACGCGAATATAATTATTTTCACTTCTTTTTACATCCCTGCTGTCCTTCCTTCTCTCTTCCCACCTTTCCTCATTCTTTCCGATTGCTCCTTCGTTCTTTCCTCGGTCCACGATATTCCTTTTCTCACATCTCTCTTTCACACAAGGACCTTAATTTCTTTTGACCTTTTCATATAGTCATCCCTTTCGAAACGGTCTACATTTTCTTAGTTTCTTCCTTCATCTGTTTGATATGTCCCCCAGCACTCTTGTACCCTCTCATTTTATAGAAGATTTCTCTATTTAATCTCTTTGGGTGAATCCTCACAATATGCCCATAGAACCTTAATCTTCTTATTACTTTTTTCCGTTTCCAAATCATATTTTACTTTGTATATTTCCTTAGTAGGTCTCAACCTACCAGGTATGCAAGTTTAAAATGTCGTTTTAATTCCAATAGAATGCGCTCTTAGCCTATTGAAGGATTTGCTTATCTCTAAACGCTATTTTGTTTGTTAGTCATTTGTTTACAAAAGTCAGTTGTTTTTAAGTCGTTCACGTGGACGTATCATACCTTTCTTTGGTGTTAAAAATGTCTAATTTTAAGCCAAATAAAGAGCATTTGCGGCATGTCATGATTTTCTTATTTAATCAAAAGAAAAAGGGATCTGAATGTCATCGAATTCTTGTTGAGACTTATGGCGATGTTGCTCCAACCGTCAGGACATATGAACGTTGGTTTCAAAGTTTCAAACGTGGTGATTTTGATGTTACTGGTCAAAAACGAGAAAATCGACCAAAAAAGTTTGAGGAGTTCGAATTGCAATCTTTATTAGACGAAGACAATACCCAAACCCAACAAATGATGGCAGAACAGTTGAATGTCACTAGGCAAGCCATTTCCGATCGCCTGAGAGCTATGGGAAAGATTCAAAAGGTTGGAAAATGGGTTCCACATGAATTGGACGAACGACAGATGGAAAAACGAAAAACTGTGTGCGAAATGCTGCTTTTACGCCACGAGAGAAAGGGTTTTTTGCATCGAGTTGTAACTGGCGATGAAAAATGGATTTATTTTCAGAATCCCAAACGAAAAAAAAATCATGGGTAACGCCAGGACAACCATCCACATCGAGTGCAAGACCGGATCGTTTTGGGAAGAAGACAATGCTGTGTGTGTGGTGGGATCAGAAGGGAGTAGTCTACTACGAGCTTCTCAAACCCGGCGAAACAGTCAATACCGAGCGCTACCGACAACAAATGATCAATTTGAGTCACGCATTGATCGAAAAACGCCCAGAATGGGCTCACAGGCACGCCAAAGTCATTCTTCAGCATGATAACGCTCCTGCCTGCACATTCAGCCAGATTGACTAAGGAAACGATTTCTTCGCTTGGTTGGGAACTCCTACCCCACCCGCCGTATTCACCTGACCTGGCGCCTTCTGATTATCACCTCTTCTCATCGATGGGACACTCATTGGCGGAGCAACACTTCAACAATTTCGAAAACGTACGAAAATGGCTCGATGAATGGATTTCAAATAAAGATGAAGCATTCTTTTGGAATGGTATCCATATATTGCCCGAGAGATGGACAAAATGTGTAGAAAGCGAGGGTCAGTACTTTGAATAAAATATATTATACTTTTTTTTAAATTACTGTGTATATATTTTAAGAAATAAACGACATTTTAAACTTGCATACCTGGTATAGCCTTCTTGTGTCTTCTTTGGGCCGTAAATTCTTCTCAGTATTATTCTTTCTATCCCTAACATTTTCCTTAGGCTAGGGAGGAAAGCGTTTTCCATTCCGTACAGTTTCCATTTCGAATCATCCTTAATTATTAATTTTATCCTCTTAGTTCTAAAATGTAAATTGGGGAAAACAGTAGATTATAGATAGAAAAATCCATGATCTATTGTTTTTCCAAGCCAAGTTTAAATACAAATTTTTTTTTCTTATGTATTTTCCTTACATTTTGGTGGTATCGATTTAGCGGCTATTTGGTTATCCGAGCTGATCTTGGTCCCAAACAAGTCGGTTAATCGAGTCCCAAGAGTTTATAATCTTAGTATCAATATGCTGATATTTTCTGTTTTTGTATGTTTTCCGAAATAATATTGAATGTTTAACATTCAAAACTAATCATAAATAAATAAGTAAATAAAATAAATTCACCAATCCTAATAACACTAAATAGGTCTGACAGTTTCCTGATGTTCTAGAATTTCCTTTTTGCTCACCCTAGCAATGAAGAGACCTTCCGATTCAGGTAGCCCAACTTTTATTCCACCCTCTCCTAAGTTAGCGACCAACAACAGAAAGTTGTACCCGCCGCCATCGTGTTGTACCCCGCCCTAGGAAGGGACCCGTGGACGTGACATCACGTTCTCCTTCGTCCGCTGTCGAAGCTACCTCCCACTTCCTGAGAGGATCCTCCAAGATGTGACATCTACTTAGTCCCGCCCACGGACAGATGAATAATTCAGACTAGAAGAGGTTGTCTCAGAGTGCGATAGCAGATATTTAGACAGTGGCTTTTCCTTCTTGAATTATGGAACAGC
This sequence comes from Euschistus heros, assembly GCA_003667255.2. Classification (NCBI taxonomy): domain Eukaryota; kingdom Metazoa; phylum Arthropoda; class Insecta; order Hemiptera; family Pentatomidae; genus Euschistus; species Euschistus heros. The sequence goes on along the minus strand of RCWM02000572.1, from coordinate 145,632 downwards.
TGACGAACGAGTGGGGTTTCGCTTGTTCGGCGGTATTGGGACTGATGTGTACTCATATCTAGTATATTTTATTTTAAAAGAGATTACGTATTGATTTGTTTTTAGGTATATATAGAGGTCTTAATTAAATACCTTAAATTTAATAAGGTTCTTGAGGTTCAGTCAATTTGTAAAAACAACTATTTTGGCGACGTTTCGAGACTATATTGTTCTCATAATCATGCCATACCGTGAAAAACGGGTTGCAATAAAATTATATATTATACAAGTTATTTCAAAACATAAAGTTAGCTACAATATAAATGTATAAAAACATGCGTTAGATTAATTAACTACATAAAAATTATTTTAAGTAGTTTTCTACTTCTCCATATTTTGAAATTATATGTAGTTAATTATTCCAACGCATGTTTTTATATATTTATATGTATTTAAAAGATTCTACCGATTCCGAAATAAATGAAACTTAGCTATAATTATGTAATCTTCAACACCTAATCAATGATATTTTAACCATGTTAAAATATAATGCTAAGCTCAATTCTATACTTCAGATCAATATCTTTATCGATAAACAAATGAAAATCAATTAATAGTTAAAACAATTTAAGGTCTTTACTTATGAGAGCGGGCGAAGCCACGACGGGTATGCTAGTATATATACAACTTGAATATAATGCAATTTTTAATGTTTAAGAGAAAGATTTTTGAAATTCGCTTCAGATACCCAAAATATATTTTCTTTGATTGATAAATGCCTAAAATTAATAAATGGTCAAATTGATAAATGGTATTAATGCTTCACAATTTCTAAGGCAATAAACGGCTGACGAAGATATATGAATTGTAGTAATTGCTGCTCTGCCGGATTAGAAGAAATCTTCAAGGCGTTGATGGATCCAGTACAAATAATACAAATGTCCCCTGGGAGCTAAGAGGGGATGAGGTAAAAGTTTTAGCATTTAGCTAAGGATTAATTTTAGAACTGTCACGGGTTATGCAAACTATCTCGAATGAATGATAATTTGGATATATTTATAATAAACACATTTGTTTTCCTGAAAATTTGTTCTCCTGTCAAGGTTTAGTTTTGTATTTATGAAAAGAAAGTAAGAAAAAACTGTTTTTTACTACGTTTAAATCATTTAATAAAGCTAAGACAAGGCACTAATTCAAATTATTCTTTAACAGTTAAAATAATAGGTTCCTTACCTTCAGAATTAAAATATAAGAACAGGTTATTTTAATAATAAAAATAATTTTTAGAAAAAAACAAAACATAAATAGACTTCAAGATTAAACCTACATGTACAGACTCGAACTTAAAAGTAAAAAATAATATTTTAATTACTTCGAAACAAAGAGTATTAAAGGGCAATCAGCGAAATTATCGATACTTATATAACTATTCACAATTTATGATCAGTTATTTTTGGAGACGGTGCCAGCCTGGAAGGGTAATTAAATACTGCCTTTGCAACAAACTTTCGCATGGCACGAGACAGCGGTGTGGCGGTGATGAAATAGTGTGAGGATCTTTACAATTACCATTTCTTTTCAAATTTTGTTTTGTTGGCACCAAATAACTGATCATAAATTTCTCTCCTCTCTCCACTTCGGTAATCAGTTATAGCTTTTCGTTAATTGAATGACTTTTAAATTTTCGCGGAGCCATTGTAAAAACACTCGAGTGAATAACCAATAAGTGACTATTGTACCTATGAACTTAAAAGGTAAACAATGAAAGAAAACAGGAAAACAAATTTCCCATGAAATTCTTTGAATTTCAGTTCCAGTTATAAAGGTGATGACTTCCAGTCGTTTGATTCATAGAGGTGAAAGTCCTAGAAGTACTGTTTTTTATTGTTTACTTCATGTTTAGGTATGATCAAGAAGTGATTAGGTATAATAAATTAATATTATCACCCTGATTTTATTTAAAATCGTGAACGTAGTTAAAAGTGTGGGTAAGGATGTCAAAAATTTGAAAAAATGTAGTTTCCCCTCTGGATTGGGGAAAAATAAAGAGTAACTTTAACCCAACATAAGAAGCTACGAAAAAATTGAAATAAATTGAGAGAAGACAATGATGTATTAACCCTTGAATGGTCGCGCGGATGACAATAGTCCTCCACTGCTCTTAGCATCGCTACTGTGTATCTGTTTTGGCATGGATGATTATGGCGAGCCTTAAGTCTGCAAAGGGAGGCTAGGGGAATAGTCTCAGTACCTCTGTTAGTTGCTATTTGATATTCCCGACCTGTAATTCCCAATCTTTTTGGTTGGCTAACAATTGTCCTTACACCTGACCTTTCAATTACTTATTTTTAGTTTTGTATTTTTTTTGTCTACATTAGCTACATTGAATGCCCCCAACTGATATTTTTGAAGTACTGTGTTATTTAAGTGAATTGTTTCGTTGGTCATCCACGTGATCTTTCCCGTAATTATTATTTTCAACTTGGTTTGTGTTGATAATAATCTATGTACTTTCTTGATATTTCATTATTTTGAGTAAATAATTTATTTCTCTTATTCTTATGTTAAGTATTTTTAAAAATAAAGGGATTAAAAAAGATGCCTATTGCCAAAACACCAGAAAACTTTGGGGATGACTATAGTCATCCACGCGACCTTTCTTGTAACTGTGCCATACGCGACCACTCAAGGGTTAAGCAGAGTGGAAAAATACGTTAAAAAAAAAAAAAAAAAAAAAAAAAATCTGTATAATCCTCACTCAGGAATAGAGACGAAATGGGGTGTAATTAGAGGTAAAAATATTTGAGACTAAAATATGACAGTCTTGAGACCGTACAAATCGTATGAAATTTAAGCTTTGAAAAAAAAATTAAAAAAAAAAAAAATGCCACAATACAAAAATTCTATATTTTATTATTTCTAAGTTTTATTATTTGCTGTTAGGGCACCGTAAGGGTAACAGAAATTGCACCCTTGAACAGCTTTTTTTCCCCTTGCGTACCAACTCTGGAACGCTGGTTTTTAAAGTTAAAGGTTAACTTGACCGATAATTAGTCAATACAATAAATATTGAGTGCCTTTTTTTTTAAACACTTATTTATTAACAGAGATTTGTAATAAAATGAATCCAATTTCTCTCAATTGCATTCACAATTTTTGTTTGTATAATTTAAATATATATATATATATATATATATATATATATATATATATATATATATATATATATATATATATATATATATATATATATCTGTGGTAATGTTTAAGAAATAAAACCAATAAAACAAACAGAGCTCCGGTTTAACAAAACATAAAATGCAAAAAAAAAAATGAACCGCTAATATATACATATTTAAACTAATATTTATCTTTACAAAAAGAAATAAAATATACAAAAAAAATATAAATCTTCCTTTCACAATTGACTTATAAATACCCTGGGAAAAATGTCATCCTTTTGGTTTTGTTGATTATTAAATTTGATCTTTTCGTCTTCGCCGGCCGCATACGATCTGCTTGACGATGGTCGTGGTCCAGGAGTCCCAGACGAAATAAAATAAAGTCCTGAGTTGAGATAAAAAACAACAATATAGGAGCTATACGGCCTCCCAATTGCCGATAACCGCAAGTTTGGGAATATCTTTCGGAATTTTATCGCAATAGTTACGATTAATGATATCAAATGATAAATGTTCGGGCACGGGACACACAGTTAACAAAAAAAAACATCGTCCGTTTAACATGACGCTAAGTGGTCAACAACCGGCCAACTACTCAGCCTTAATATTACCTTCTAATACATAGTTGTACCATATGAAAACAAACAGCTGTTATAAACATTTAATATAAAAATATAACAATATTTTGTTATTAACATTTGTAAATAAAGTATTTTTCTAAAAATATGAAGTTGAGATAGAAAGTTTTAGAATAATTAAATTTAAACAAATTATCAGGAATTTTTTTAAAACATAAAATGAACGGCTGAAACAATTTGCAAAGCAATATTTTTCATACAGAGGGCTTGAGAAATAATTCAGACATTTTTTGATCTTTTGGATTATTGTCCTGAGGTGGTGTGTCATCAATGTTGAGAAATTCTTTATTCGTGTCATGTTGTGTAAGATGCTTCCTGAAGCTTCGAGTTCTTTTGAACCCGCCCCATTAATATGTCCGTCAGGTTTATTTGATTTACAGGTAGTTGGGTCTCACAGTTTCTATTACGTTTGTATCTTTTATGAAACTAGGAGACAATTATTTTTTTTTTTATTATTTTTTTTTTGTTATGGAAAAATTAAAACGATTTGTGTGATCTCAAGATGACATAATTTCAGAATAAAATTTTTACACAACTTATTTTAGCCGATTTAGCCACTTTAAGGTATTCTTAGATTCTTAAACTTTTTTTTCTTTGGTCCACCCTAGTGTAGCCTGTCGAGATCAGGCTGTAAAAATGAATTATTATATTTACTATTGTATATTGTATATAAAATAATGAAAATTAATTTTTTTTTTCCTCACACCTTTAATCAGAAACGAAATCGTTTGGAGAACGCTATCTACTCAGCATTAGGACGCAGAATGTCCTGCATAGGAGCAGATGTCGACATAGAACAAGCTTTTGACGAAGCCTGGCACGCGGAACTGCTTTACTAACTTCCTGAATTCCGACCTACATTCTGCCTTATCCTAAAGTTAAGTCTCATCCTCTACGCAGATAAACAGATGACATCCCAAACCATTTGTTTCCCTCTTCAACCTTGTAAGGACACAACACGTTTGTGTATTATTCATTTATATCTATATTTATACTATTATATAAAAGGACAAGCCATTTTTCGTAAACCGCAAAAACTACTAAACCAATCTGTACTAAATTTTATCTATACCATCCTAATAGTTATCTATATCAGCTATAGTTTAAAGGTTTAGCAATAATAAAATTTACAGATTTTCATTTACATTGTTATTATAAAGCAATAAATGAATGGGTCAGCCGAAAAACGTTATAAGCGACAAATATAAAATTTTCAGTAATCAGTGATCGAAAATAATAATCTGAAGTTTTTGTTAGTTTTGTTGGTTGGATTTTATATTCACATATTAATTTGTTATATTTACGTGTATAATAGCCTAATGGAGTACTATATCAGTCTAAGACGTACTATTATACATTTTAAAAGAGAGATATATGCTTTATTGAGACAATAAACAATAAACATAGTGCTGCCCAACTTTATTTGTTGCTATAAACACAGCAAACTCATCTATCCAATTAAAGACAACAATATAATTTAAAATTTAGTTATAGTTCTATAATATAATACCTTATACTAGACAAACTTATAACATTTTTTTTTCCTTCTTCATTTTTTTAAAATTTATTTTTCTATTATCTTTTCTTCTCTTTTTCCCCCCTTCTATTCCTATTTCACTTCATTCTTTCATTTTATGTTATTTCCCCCCTAATATTTACATATCTACCACACATTCATCTACATATATGCACATAGAATCAGGAATCAGATAAATTGCTACATATTTAATAATTATAAATTGCAATGGGCTATCCTATGTACCATGTATGTGGTGGTGAATAATTCCCAGGGAGTCCAATATTATATTTTCGGCCATTATCGCTATATCCCTCACCTCCACGCCAAGGTCCGCCAAAAAGCTCCTTGTTTTTTTCCGGGATGACTTCGCGAGACCCAAACCATAATCCTTTTACGGAGAAATATCTGTTTCCGAATTTCTTTTAGGAAAGGGATACATTTTTCATAAATATCCACTTTCTCCCTTTCTACTTCACCTGATTGATCGAGGTTATTATTTTCATACCTTACAGTAGGATCCACTATCAGCGCTATCCGTCCGTTCTTCGGAAACACGACTATGTCCGCATACCTCGTGGATCCGTTGGTATCGATGCAGTATACCTCGTCAAAGCAGGTAAAGCCTTTATTCTTGAGGAGCCTTATCAATCATTCTTTACCCTGTGGTGACGGCGTGTGATCAGGAGTGAGTTGTTGGGACATTTTCCCAGCACATGGGCTGGTGTTTCGGACTCTTTGCCGCACTTGCGACAAAGGGACCCAAACTCTCCTACCTGTCCGCTGGCACCTGGGACTCCACGCAGGGGTGCATAATTGATGTTGAGTTTTAGGGCGTTGGTCCATTCAGACCCCGAAAGTATTTGTTTTTCACAAATATATCTGTTAGCTCTCGGCGTCTCCTTAAAATGACGCACACCAACGCCCTCCCACCTGCAATTGGCCCATTCCTCAAAAGCGCCCTCTCTCAGCGACCGTCGTAGACCTCTCACGCTTCGGTGGCTCTGATCTACACCCAGTCTCTTAGCACATTCAGCAATCTCTAAAATCGCTACTTCGGAAAGTTTGTCGCTTAGAACGTTTTTCGGCGGAGCTATTCAAATATGTGGTGTACAGTTAAGTTTGAAAATCGACCGATAGGTGGCGAGCGCCATTTAAGAGAAGTTACAAACACGGTGTTGTAAAGAGCTAGATATTTATTATAAAATATACTTTTTTTCAATTACATTGTTATTAAAAAAGCTATAAATATGTGGTACAACATGGTGGATCCTAGTTAAGTTTTAAAATCGACCGATATCTGGCTAGCGCCATTCTGCAACAGAGTTTACAATGCTAAAAACTACTGAACCCATCTGAAAACAATTTTAACTATATCATCGTAGTTTTAGGAAGGTTTACAGTAGAAAGGTCACTATAATAACTTAAATCCAACCATTTGTATTCGATAAAATTATTTCTGTCACAATAAAAAATATTGCATATTCAAAATATCTAACCCTTTCTTTGTGTGTAAAAACATGATTCATGAGCCATTAGTTGTAAGCTCTGATAATGCAGTCCTTCATCCAAAAGATTGTCCGAGTAGTCTCTGTTTATCTGGATTACCAACTCATACATTAAGTATTAAAAATTGGATGTCTATTTACCAACCACCTAACCTGTAGTAATAGATAGAAGGTTTCAGTTTAGCGTGAAAATGTAGTTGGCGAAATAATTTACAATTCCATACTTCAAAACTCGATTTTTATCGATAAAAAATCAAATCTCAATCGGTTAAAATAGCAAAGTTTTTTACTTATGAGAGCAGTCGGAGCCGCGACGGGAAATGCTATTTATTAATACCTAATACTTCCTTGGTTACACAGAATATTTTGAGTGTTTTAAGCTTATCATGAATAAGTTTTGAAAATAAGAGGTCAGGCTTTCTGTACCACGGCATTCGTGTCAGCACCGTAGCCAACACGATAAGTTTTCCTGTATCAGGTTAAGTGGCAAAAATACGACACTGGCTTATTTTTTTAAGTGTTGTTAACCTTAGGGTCCGTTTATGTTGGAGCTGCGATAAGCGTGGAGAGCGGCGATATTAGCGGAGCTGAGAAAACTTTCCTGTTTGTCACTGTAGTGTTTATATTGGAGCTGCGAGTAGAGCGGCGACTACTTTAATAAATAGTATTGCCCTTTTAGTAAACCTAATTATTATTTTCCAGCAATTTATTTAAATTTTGTATTAAAGGTCATATTTATATAGATGATCTTTTCTTTCTCAATCCATCATTCCCAATATCATATCTATGTTCATTATTTCCAAATATACTTATCCTTTACCCTTCTATGGTAACCTAATATAAGTCAAGAATATATTGACTTCATCATCACCTTTTTTTTTTGTTGTTATAATACAATGGTATAGAACATATAGACCGAGTAAATGTGTGGAAAAATGAATGCAATAACTTGACAGTATCTTATTAAGAAACCATCCATTGGTAGAACTTTGAGAAAATTTTTATATTACAAGGTCTCAAGGTCATCGTCTTTTCAAACGCCTCGGAGGGTTATTGGGAATAGAATGCGAAGCAAGTTGAGAGACTTTTGGAGAGTATTTAGTTTATTTGAAAGGAAAGGTATCAGGTTTGTGACAAATAAACGACATATGGGATATTAAGGTTATTGTGGATCAATTTATTTGTGACAAAGTAAGGAGTATTAAGGATTTTGATTGGGCCATTGGATTCAGGAAGGTTTCCCTAGTTTAGTGGGTCCCCCTAACTCTATTTCGTATGTCCGAATAGATAAACGTCAAACAGATGAATATTTTTGTAGTGAACCGGTAGATTAGAACGTTTGTCAAGAGTTGGAACATTCGAAATCGACGTGCAGCTTCTTGTCTTTTCAATATTGTATGTGGGGTCCATGTGTCTCTTATACAGATGAAATCGAAGGTATCGGATCCGTTCAAAGTTATTAACGGTGCTTCATTAGGATAATGGTGGACAGGGTCAGGTTGGTTTTCAACGTAGGGTAAAGGTTATTATACTCTCCAGTTATGACACTATTTTTCATATTGTGATACTATTTCATCGTTATTAACGATAGGGGCGTCGTTATCGTGATTATTCACCTCTCCCGTTTTCTCAGCTGTTATCGAGTATGAATGTTGAGTTATTAATAAATAAAATTTTTGTTAGGGCACAGTTGTGGGACTTTTATTCTCTAATCATTCCATTAAATTTGTAAAACTATTTCATTAATATATTGTAAAAAATATTGTTATAGATAAAGAAACTTTGAAAAAAAAAAAAAAAAAAGTTTTTACTTACACGATTGTTATCATTAAGAGCTCCTCTTCTAAAATAGGTCTACTGTGGCAATTATACCATTTTTCTGCATTTTATCCGAAATTTTTGGTAATATGTAGTCAAACGTTTCGATTTTCATTCGCATATACTCACTAAATTTTCTGGGATGTTGCCTTAAATATTTATGAAGATGGTGGGATTCCCATAACGTAAACCTTGCCTTATTAATAGGGTGAGCTGCAAATTCGCGCTCTTTCCGTATGACTGCAGCAACCTGATATTTTACAGCACTTGACGACAAAAGCATTTCTTACTTTTCGGAATCACTCATTATATATTCACTTGGTATAAACTATATTTACTATTTAATTTCTTAATGCCACAGTAGGATAGAAGTGGTTTAAGCTATTTATTTAAGCTCCACTAGTATCGCCGCTCTCCTCGCTTATCGCAGCTCCAACATAAACGGACCCTTATACATCTGAGATGAGGCGCCATGTATCAACTATCCTCATTTTTGTGCCATTCGTTGATCTCGAGATATTAACAAGCAGGTTCGTAAATTTTTACCCGTCAGCATCGTAGCACATTATTTTCATTATTTACAATGAAAATTTTGCATTATCTATTTACTGTTCTTAAATTGGTTGTCAGAAAAAATAGAAAACTGTCAAGGTCTTTAAGTTTTCTTTCTGTTTAAATGATTAGAATTATTTTTAACCCAACGTGTCAACACTGTTACAAAAACCATGTCAGCATCTTACCGATGTTTCACTTACGGGGCTGATGTTTCTGTAACGGTTTTGGCATTTTGGAGTTTTTTATGATTAAAAAACTTAATTTCTACCTGACTTGGAAAAGCAATAAATCATGGATATGTCTATTTATAATCTACTTCTTCTGATGAAAGAAGTAGATTATACCCTGTGCCTGTAACAGCTCCTAGTCCTCCAGGTTGGGGGTTTGGCATTGGACTAATAACCCTATCCTGTAAAAGCCTCACCATTACGAAACCTTAATCAGCCTCAGAAAATCTGTGATAAAAACGGACCCCGGCTTTAAGATACCAGACGAACATGACACGAAGCGGAAGCAATGGCCCAAGATATGCAGAGGTTGAGCAGGCTGGTTGAGGCGGCCAAGGATCTACAAGGTCTGTAGAGCCAACAGAAAAAAATTAAATTTTGTCCGGGTGATAGTACTCTGTTTTCCGACCGGCGGCGAGAGCGGAAGAGCTAACTCCAGGGCTTACTACCTTGGTTTTAACATTTGAATTGGAATATTCCAACCCCCATTGAAAATCTAACAATTTATTTATTACGCATGATGGAAACGTCGTCAAAGATAGACACTATTCCAAGAGGTACGCCTGATGGTAAATCCTCCACTATTTCCAAAAATAGTGCAGAGGGGTCGAAGGATTTTGGAGGACCCCAACCAACATGCTATGTAAATCAAACCCAACCACCATCAAAGAAAAGAGAAGCGAACTGGGATGAAATAAAAAATGAAATAATTAATTTAGCAAACGATAAATGCCCACTAAAGATAACAAGGAAACATCCATGGTGGGATGATGAATGTGACAGTGCATTAGATAAGAAAAAAAAGGCATGGCAACAATGGAGTTCTACAAAAGATACACAAGATTTTGAAAATTTTAAAAGACAGAAATGAAACAGCCAACATTTTCCGTAATTAAAAGAGAGAGAAATTTCTTTCTGAACTACAACAGCTAGAAGATGATTTTCAAAAACACCTTACAAGAGATTTTTACAAAGCGTTTAAAAATAATCTAACTAAATACCAACGTCCGAATTTATGCTTCAGGGATGAAGAAAATAATTTAGGATTAACTAATAAAACCAACTGTGAGATATTAGCAACATATTTCGAGAAACTATTAAATTGTGAGACCCCTACTGAAAGATTGAATTTTGAGCACCCGATTACGGTTAATGTCAAGTCAGAACCCCCAAATGCGGAGGAAATACACGACATAATTCAGAGTCTCAAAAACAACAAAGCTCCAGGAGCAGACTCAATGGAAGCAGAACATCTAAAAATAATGACTCCAAACCTTCCACAAGTATTGGAAAATCTTTTTAAAAGGATATGGGACAAAGAAGAAATACCAGAAGAATGGAAGTCTGCCTTAATACATCCACTACATAAAAAAGGAGATAGGACGAATGTTAATAATTATCGAAGTATTTCCCTGCTGCCTGTAGCATACAAAATATTATCAAAGAAATTACTCCAAATCATACCAAGCAGGCTTTAGACGAGGAAGATCATGTATTGAACAGATTTTCAATTTGAAAACACTAATTAGGTATAAAACAAAAGGATGTCAGAAATTTGTTATTTTATTTATAGACTTTAAAAAAGCTTAAGACTCGGTAGATAGATCATTGTTCCAAGTTTTAGAGGAATTTGGGGTGGACAAAAAAACAACTCAAATTATTAAGCAGAAATTAACAAACATTAAGGCCAAAGTTAAATTCATGGGTGAAATCTCTTAGAGAATTTGAAATCACAACCGGTGTTAGACTAGGCGATGGCCTATCTCCAATTTTGTTTAACTGTATTCTTGAGCATGGAAAAAAGAAGTTTCAAACATTGAAAATGAGATCAGAATTGGTAGGAAAAGAGAGAAGATTGATGTGGACATATTGGCCGTTGCGGATGATTTAGCAATAGTTACAGAAAATGAACAGATTGCCAAAATTTATATTGAAAAATTACTAGAAATTGCATCTAAAACAGGTTTACAGATTTCTTTCGATAAGACAGTATATATGTCGCCTCATGTGAATATAAGCAAAGGACTAAAGACTAAATATGGTAACATTAGGAGGGTAGATAAGTTTAAATATTTAGGTGAAGTAATTCAAAATAATGGTTTAGATAAAGCAGCAAATCTCCCAAGAGCCAACAAAATGGAATTTGCCTTCCTAAAAACTAAGGATATATATAATGAAAAAAATCTCTCTATTGAGGCTAAATTGCGTCATTATAAAGTAGTTGTTCGTTCTGAAAGCTTATATGCCTGTGAATGCTTGTTTCAACAAAAAGGGAGAAATAGAAAATATGGAAAAGAAGGAGAGAAAAATATTAGGACCAAGAAGGTTTTAAACTAAAAAGTAATATGGAAATATATCGAAACATTGAAAGGTTGAGTGATGTAATGAGGAAACGTAGATTGACGTTTTGTGGGCATTTGATGAGAATGGAAGAAAGAAGACTGACAAAGAAAATTTTCCAAAATAGCCTACAGAAACAGAAAAAGAATACATGGATAAGGATGGTAAAGGAGGATATGAGGGTGGCAAATGTGCATTGGAATTCAATGTGGGACAAAGACCAATTTCGGACAGTAGTCAACAGGATGAAATTTCCGGAAATGGCTAAGACACAAGTTAATAGACGGTGGTTAGATGAAAGAAGAAAGCATCAGGCAGAGGTAATGAAGAGATATTGGAGAGAGAGGAAGAGCAAGAAATAAATTGTTGAGCCTGGTCCAGGTGGCCGAACTCATAAGAAGAAGAATTAACTTTTGACCTATAATTTTGGAACAACCCCAATGCACCCATCCTCTTGGCTCAGTTTATTCCCAGGTTCTACTTTCTAGTTTTCCAAATTGCAGTAACCCTGCAAGGGATCCATATATTTCTACGCGTCCCATCTCTCGACATAACGCGTATTATCAAAAATATTTATACAAACATGTTTAGTTATATACAATGTAGAATATTTTAGAACAATATAGGAATTAACATAGAGTGAATATGAAATATAAACAACAGTTGATAAATGTAATTAGAAGTTACCTAATAAATATAAAAAAGATTGAAAAGAAAAAAAAATAATAAAAAAAGAGAGAAAAAATGAAGATAAAAAAAAATATAAACAAAAAAAGAGGTAGAATTATAGACAAAATATTCAATTGTTGAGCTCCATATAATCAACATGATCCACAAATGCATCTAACTCATCAAAATATTTGTCTATGAGATCCTTCTTTGAAGGCGGCCATTCGCCTCTGTTCAGTAAGACTTGGGATATTAATTTGTATCTGTGCCTTTCCAATTTTTCGCAGACATAAATAAGGTGATCGTTAGTTTGTTCACTGTTTCCGTCACATTTATAAATGATGTAATCAGTAAGTTTAAATCTGTGTAACTTTTTGCTCCGCCATGTCCTGTCAAAAATTGGGTTAGTTTGTAACTCAATTTTTTTATTTTTTTTCCATCGCCTAAAGTTTTAATAAATTCATAAGTTTGTCTACCTTTTGTTGAGTTTGTCTATTTTTCGTTCCGAGTTTTTTGAGTTGTTGCTCTCAAAATGTGCTTAAATGCACTAATCGGTGCTTTATTAAATGAAATTCGGAGGGTTGTATCCTTAGTCGCATTTTTAGCTTCTACATCTGCGAATTCTACAGATGTGAATTCTTAATATCTAGTTACTCCAATCTGAACTTCTCACATATTTTATGAGAATACGTTTTGGAAAGATTAAATTATTAATTCTGAGAGTAAATTATATTCAGAACAAACATATGATATTTAAGGTTATGATAATTCAAAATTATGGAAAAATAAGTCTGACTATAAAATTAATTGACCAATTATATATGTAGTTATGTCTTAATATATTTACTGGGAATTAATTATGAATTAATAAATTATTAATTATCATGATAGTCAGGTTTAAAATTAGTGCTTTGAAAAAATTAAATTTGAGGTTGCTATGCAGGCACTAGGAACTTGATGTTTCATATTTCGTACTCAGATTAATTGTTCAAATTAAATCGATTAAATTCACCATTATTTCTAATATAAATAAATTATTTTTATTAGCAAATTATAAGTGTGCCTTCATAAGGATTAAATATATTAACATATCGATAGACTGGCTTTGATACGTGTTCCAGCGGAATTTAAATAAATAACCTATACTCATTATGCTAATTCTGCACCTAATTAATGCATGATCCAGAGATTATGCATAAATATATGAGATTTCTGTAGTAATTTATTAGACGAATAATGAGAAAATTCATTCAAATCAGACGGATATTCGAACAAACCAATGAAAAAAAAAAAATAAAAAAAAAAATAGGCATTTATAAAGGAAAAATAACCAAACTATCATAAAGCCATATGAAACTTAAGTGATAACTTGGTTAATTTAATTAACTAATGAAGAAGTTCTTTAGAAGAGTAGTTGAAGTTGGATTTAGTTAGAGTTTCATCAGATTTTAATGCCGTGAGAACATTACTCAAATGAATATTTTCGAGAGGCCGAGTAAAATTGATGAATTTTGATGTGCTGGTGACACTGATGGTTGCAATAAGTACTTACGAAATAGGGTATGAATTGCATTATTTTTATGTTTATACCAGTGGTGGCAAAAACTATTCGCACACTAAAATTTTTAAAATTATTGCACTCATTATTTCATCTACATTATAATCCTATATGACTGTTTTTTGATATTAGTTAATGTAAATACAGTCAGAGTCTAAAGTATTCGTACACCTGCTATGAATCATAAGAAATAACAAATATTAGCAATATTTAATAGGATTCATTTAAAACGATAATTTCATTTAATATATACATCAACACGTTTATTTATAAATATATTTTTGTATTTATAAAACATTTTACAAAATAATACATGGAGAATAACTGAAAAACAACAATAACATCATGAGTCAAAAGTATTCGTACACTTGATAAAATTTCTGTTTAATATTGACATTCGATAGCAATTAATATTTAGTAGGGCAAACTTTGGCTTTTAATATGCTCTATATGCTTTGTGGCATTGAATTCATTGCATTTGTGTCAAAATAACTATAATTTTATTCATATAATGTATCTACATGTTGATGTAATATTTCATAAAGTTTGCGTATATTCGATTCCATAGACCATAATATCCTTTTTTCCAAATTGAAATCATTGAACTTTTCCCACAGCTCCCTCCTTTGGTTTCAATCTTTCCTTTCCCACCGCACCCAAGCAGTTGCCACTCCTAACCAAGGCCTATCCTCTTTTCTCACTCTACAGTCAGGAGTAGCTCAAGGTTCGAGCATTTCCTCTCTACTGTTAAATTCCTATATCAATGCTCTTCCCCATTCAATTCACCATTGTTCCCACCATCTTTATGTCGATGACTTCCAAATTTACTTCTTCTTTCCTCCATCCGAAATGTCAGCTGCGTTTGCCAAAATTCAGGAAGACCTAGACGAAACCTGTGCCTGGGCAAATCTGAACAAATTAACATTAAACGCAGCTAAAACTCAAGCAATAGCCATTGGATAACATTCCCTTCTCCATTCAAATGCCAACTTTCCCACATTATTCCTTAACGGTCATCCAATAACTTTCCATTCCTCTGTTAAAAATTTAGGCTTAACCATTGATCAAACCCTCTCTTGGAAATCCCATATTGCACAAATCTCCCGAAGGTCAATTGGTATCCTAAAACTATTTCACCACTCCCGTCACCTCCTTCCCCTACCCACACGCAAACTTCTAGTATCCTCCCTTATCTTCCCCCAATTTGACTATGGTAGCGTGATATATGGCGGGCTTTCGGCGGTTCTTGAAGACAGATTAAAACGCATCATGAATTGCTTCATCAGGTTTGTCTTCGGAACGTCGAGACGTTCCCATGTTTCGCATCTCTACACTGATTTAAATTGGCATTTCCCCTCCTTTCGTAGAAAGTACTTCCTAGGCTCCTACCTATTCCAAGTTATCAAGACCCGTCACCCTCCCTTTATTTACAGAAACCTGAAATTCAAGTCTGCTATCAAATCACTGCATACAAGATCTATTCTTTCCGATCTCTATACTCCATCCCACAGAAGTACTGCATTCCAACGTTCCTTCCTTGTCCGATCCTCTACTCTTTGGAATTCCCTCCCTCCCTGTATCCTCAATGCTTCTTCTCTTGGAACGTTCAAAACACTACTCTTTCACCATCTTCTTTCCCTCCAACTCGACGCTCTGTAATTATAAGGATGTATGTTCTATGTATGTATTCGTCTAATTTATTTACTAAGACCATCAGACATTATTATTATTATTATCCTTAACACAGGGCCCATCGTGCACCACTGCACTTCAGTCACTGCGACCACTCAGTGATCTTTTGTGACATCCTAGCACCTTCAGTCCTCCCAGAGAAACTTAATTTCCCTTATGAAACCCAAAATGTTCTTAGCATCCGCTTCACATATTGTTTTTGGTTGTACCACAGAGTCCCCAAAGAATCTTAGTCTGTAGTATGCAAGAGCCTCGCAGTTGCACAGCAAGTGTTCTGCTGACTCTTCCCCTTCCAGACATAGTCTGCACTCAGTGTCCTCTACTAGGCCCATTCTCTTGAGATGGTATCTCAGGGGCCCGTGCCCTGTAAGCATGCAGGTTACATTGTTTAACTCTTTTCTTGACAATCTTAAAAGATACCTGTACCTTCTGTCCTTCAGGTGGGTGAAAAGCTTGGATTGCCTCATCCCCGGACTACCAGCCCAGAGTGCTGTCCAGCCTTCCTCGAGCCAACGCCCGATCATTCTCTTAATTTCACACTGAGGTACATAACAGGATGGCTCAGGGCCAAGGAACGGAGTCTCAGAACCCCTCCTCGCCAGCTCATCTGCTACCTCATTTCCTTCCACTCCTTCGTGTCCCGGGACCCATATGAGGGTGACCTTGTTTCCCTCTCCCAACCGATTTAGGGAGTTTTTACAATCTGTTACCAGCTTGGAGCTAACATTGGGTGAGAGGACAGCCTTCAGAGCCGCTTGACTATCCGATAGTATGTAAAACCTTTGGCCCTTAGGTTTTTTGTCGAGGCTTCTGTTTGCAGCAAACCCTATCGCTTGCACCTCTGTTTGGAACACTGATGGATACGTACCCAGAGGTACTGCCATTTTACACTTGGGCCCATATATGCCCCTCCCGGCTCTCCCATCCTTCCTTGAGCCGTCGGTATACCATACATGTGATCCCCTTTCAAAATCTAATACCTTGGTAGCCCAGCATTCCCTGCTGGGAAAAACCACTGTGAAGTTTTTTATGAAGTTGGATTCCCGGGGAGTTTTGTCGGCCAACCTGCATAGATCAGTTCCCCGGAATTCCTGCAGGACCCTTAAATGTCCTGTGAAGTCTCCTATCTTATAACCATATGTGTTATTAATGTTTATAGCACTCTTAAGAGCTTCCATTTTTACATGGAGGCCTATGGGGGCAAGCCCCAGTAACACCTCCATTGCTGCAGTAGGACAGGTCCTGATGGCACCTGTTATTGCCAAGCATGCTAGCCTTTGCACCCCATTGAGCCGCTTTCCAGCCGTAACCTCTTGGCATTTAGTCCACCACACCAGAGCACTATATGCTATCATTGGCCTCACTATTGCAGTGTATATCCAGTAAACCATTTGAGGCCTAATTCCCCATTTCTTACCACACAATCTGCTGCATGTCCACAAAGAGCTGATTGCTTTCGCTCTTATAACCTCCAGGTGATCCTTCCAGGTCAATTTCCTATCAAGAGTTAATCCCAGGAATTTCACCTTATCTACTGCCACAACCTCCTGTCCTCCTAAATGGGACTTGTAAATGTCCTTGTAAATGGGACCACAGTAGTCTTGCCCGGATTAACTGATAACCCATGAGCAATACACCAGTCCCATAACATATCAAAGGCTACTCTCAACCTTTCTAATAGGGTACGGATGTACTTCCCCCTGATTATTATTACCAGATCATCTGCGTATCCTATGACTTCAAAACCAGCTTCAGTGAGCAGTTTAATTAGGCTGTCTATTACTATCAACCACAGCAGAGGGGAGAGCACACCTCCTTGAGGACAGCCTTTCCTAGTTATTATCGTTCTTCTTGTGCTCCCCAATTTCGCTGTGATTTGTCTTGACACAAGCATACTGTGTATCCATTCTACTAGAGCTCTTTTAGCCCCTAAGTGCCCTAGCGCATCCCTAATGGTGATGTGTGAGGTATTATCAAACGCCCCTTCTATGTCCACAAAGGCACATAGTGCTATCTCCTTATGAGATAGTGCATTCTCCAGTTTTCCAACTAGATGGTGATGGGCTGTTATTGTTGACTTGCCCACTTGGTAGGCGACTTGATTAGGGTGCAAGGGATGCTCAGTTAACAGTTTACCCTTTACACGTTCGTCTATTATCTTCTCCATCGTTTTCAGTATCACTGAAGATAAGCTAATAGGTCTATAGGATTTAGGATCCTCAGGAGGTCTCTTACCCCCTTTCGGTATAAACACCACGTCAACCTTCCTCCACAGATGGGGAATATATCTCAGCACATAGCTGGCCCTAAAGAGTATCACTAGACTCTTGAGAAGAATTTCCTTGCCCTCTTTCAAATGGGCCGGTATTACACCATCTCCTCCAGGTGACTTGTAAGGCTGGAAGGACCTAATAGCCCATTCCACCTTACTACTAGTAAAAATGCGGGAAGCCTCCTCTCTGTCTCTACCAACGGGTGGCCGTCCTTCCCTGTAGACCCCCTCCACATCCCCATCTGGGTCTATCACTACGCTACCATCAGACATTTTTAAAATTTTTAAATTTTTTTTTTTTTTTTTTTTTTTTTTTTTTTTTTTTTTTTTTTTTTTTTTTTTTTTTTTTTTTTTACCATCAGACATAAAACATTAGCCAAAATTATAGTTTGACTATGATAATGTTTTGATTTCTTGTAATGCTAATTTTTGATTTTCTATCTTTTATTTTTCTTTAAGTTTGTTTTTTTTTTTTTTTTTCTCTTCTGCAATTTTGTTTACAATATTAACCTCTTTATTTGTACATTTATTTTTTCACTCTCTTTTTATTAATAGTTTTTTCTTTTTCTAGTTTTTCTCTGTATTTTTTTTTTCATACATATTTGTATTTAATTTTACCTATGTTGTTTTATTTTTAACAGCCTCTCGGCCAGTTATGATCTTACTTTGTATTATTTAATGTTATTCTTAAGGGACTTTGTCCCAGAATAAAGTTTTCTTTCTATTCTATTCTATTCTATATTTATAAAAGATTTATTTTAATGTTTGGTTTTCAAGGACTTGTTACCCAAAAGTTTGGACCAAGGGGAGATCGACAGTTCCACAAAATGTCATCGCTGCTGTAGATGGCGCAAAACGGGTCAGACCAAAGTAAAAAAACATTTTTTATGTTATATACTACTTAAACGTAGTCAGCTGTACATTAAATATATATATATATATATATATATATATATATATATATATATATATATAATATATATAAATATATAATATAAATTTATATATATATATATATATATATATATATATATATATATATATATATATATATATATATATATTATAATTATGAAATAATTAATTGTTGTTGATTAATATATTTTTTATTTTGAAGAGAAAAGATTTGCCCAGTCGGGATTCGAACCCGAGTCTCCACTTTTCTAGCGTGGTGCCTTATCCACTAGGCCACCGAGCTCGTATCCGAACCAGGGAAATCTTTTCTCTTCACTGATCCATACCCCCGGGCACTCGCAGTTGCGATGTACAAATCGGGGATGAATGTTCATTGAACATTACTGTTAACTAGATCTTGTTGACATACGTCATATATATAATATTATAATTATGAAATAATTAATTGTTGTTGATTAATATATTTTTTATTTTGAAGAGAAAAGATTTGCCCAGTCGGGATTCGAACCCGAGTCTCCACTTTTCTAGCGCGGTGCCTTATCCACTAGGCCACCGAGCTCGTATCCGAACCAGGGAAATCTTTTCTCTTCACTGATCCATACCCCCGGGCACTCGCAGTTGCGATGTACAAATCGGGGATGAATGTTCATTGAACATTACTGTTAACTAGATCTTGTTGACATACGTCATATATATATATTATAATTATGAAATAATTAATTGTTGTTGATTAATATATTTTTTATTTTGAAGAGAAAAGATTTCGGTGGCCTAGTGGATAAGGCACCACGCTAGAAAAGTGGAGACTCGGGTTCGAATCCCGACTGGGCAAATCTTTTCTCTTCAAAATAAAAAATATATTAATCAACAACAATTAATTATTTCATAATTATAATATATATATATGACGTATGTCAACAAGATCTAGTTAACAGTAATGTTCAATGAACATTCATCCCCAATTTGTACATCGCAACTGCGAGTGCCCGGGGGTATGGATCAATGAAGAAAAAAGATTTCCCTGGTTCGGATACGAGCTCGGTGGCCTAGTGGATAAGGCACCACGCTAGAAAAGTGGAGACTCGGGTTCGAATCCCGACTGGGCAAATCTTTTCTCTTCAAAATAAAAAATATATTAATCAACAACAATTAATTATTTCATAATTATAATATATATATATGACGTATGTCAACAAGATCTAGTTAACAGTAATGTTCAATGAACATTCATCCCCGATTTGTACATCGCAACTGCGAGTGCCCGGGGGTATGGATCAGTGAAGAGAAAAGATTTCCCTGGTTCGGATACGAGCTCGGTGGCCTAGTGGATAAGGCACCACGCTAGAAAAGTGGAGACTCGGGTTCGAATCCCGACTGGGCAAATCTTTTCTCTTCAAAATAAAATATAATTAACTAACACTTATATAATACCTTTTAAGTTTCATGTGAGTACTATGTGGACATGATCACATGGACTACTGACTGCGCCATTTCGTAATGCAATGGCTGTATTACAGGAGGTCAATTCTAAAAGTATTTTTTCCACATCAATAATTACTAGAAATAAGAAATCATTCCCATGAACCAAATATCCTTAAAGATCAAGGATTGATAAATTGTTTGCCACTTTTATTTGATTTTTTTTTATTCCAAGACAAGTTTTCAATATTAAACATTTGTCACCAGTGCTTAAAATATACGAAAAATTCAAAACAACTTTGATTTGCAGATAAAATATATTGATTTAAAAATTTAGGGTAAGAAAGCAAACATGGTAATACTCACCCAAGAAGGAAGATATTCTTGAAGCTATCATTTCCTAAAGTAAACTGTGACAGACGAGTATGTTGGTAGGGTATTCAGCTAAAAAATCAGGTAAATAGTTTTTCTATTATATCCCAGTTTATCCAAGGAACTGATAGGTTCAAAATACCCTTCCTCTTTTTCCCTACTTTAGTCGGTATCAACATTTAATCTCTTAAAATTTGTATGTATAAGAACCGGTGATTTCGAGAATCAATGGGTAGCGGGTAGATACTTTTTCACAATCCCAGTGAAGAACAGATCTACTTCAGGGACCTAGCGACCTTGCCCACGCGAGCTCTTGATTTTTTTCCACCTCCTTTATCCTGGGAGAATCATGACCTTTATTACCACTCTATCCCATCATATTTTATATTCCTTCCTAGATCCTTATAACCACCCTTCCTTCTGGGGACTTCAGAGGGCCAGTTGCACCGAGGTAACGGGCCTCTTCTGTTGGGCCAATCACCCACAGAGGAGTATTTTTGATTCGAGCAACAATGATGGCCTCGGATATGGACTGCCTAAACGGAAACGATCTGGAACGGAAATGGACATAAGATTTGTAAACTGGAACATTAAGACACTGACGGGAAAAGAGGTGGAACTTGTGGAAGAAATGAAAAGGTACAATGTGGACATTCTGGGCATCAGTGAGGTGAAAAAGAAAGGAAGCGGAGAATATAGACTTGAAAGTGACTATGTTCTAATATATTCCGGGGTTCCTAAAGGAAATTTTGCTAAAGAAGGAGTTGGTATTGTTATGAATCCAGGAATGTTTAGCAAGCTGGAAGACTGGGAGCCAGTATCTTCACGGATTATTGCAGCAAATGTTTAAATGAGTGTTGGGAAGACATCCCTTATACAAGTATATGCACTAACGGAAGACACTGGAATCATGGAGAAAGAGATGTTCTCTGCTGATCTGCAAAGAACCCTTGATAAATGCAGAGATAAAGGAAAGCATGGAATTTTGAGTGGAGATTTTAATGCAAGGACAGGATGTGATCATAAGACTGGACACGGTGTCATTGGACTCCACGGAGGTGAGAGAACCAAAAATGAAAACGGCCAACGCTTGATCGACTTCTGTCTGGATAACAACATGCTGCGATTCTTTACTGATGTTAAAGTTATGAGAGGAGCTGATACCAGGATACTGACAGACCGCCGACCACCTTCGAAAACATATAAAACCATAAACGTGAGAATGCTCGACAACCCAGAAAAGAGAGCCCAATATACTACCGTCCTAGAAGAGAGAATCAGCAGATTGGACCTTGAAGGAGATGTAGAGGGGCAATGGAACAATCTTAAAGAATGCATTCTAGGCGTTGCTAAGGAGGTGTGTGGCATGCGAAAGGTGGGTGGCAAGAAAAAACACACAAAATGGTGGAATGATACCATTAGGCAGATAGTGAAAAGGAAAAAGCAAGCATGGAAGGCCTATCTGCAACATAAAACACTAGCCAACTTAATTGAGTACCGCAGATTAAGGAACGAGTCCAAGAAGGCAATCATTTTGGAAAAAAGAAAAACGTGGGATGAATTCGGAAAGAGCCTGGATGAAAATCATAAAGAAAATATTAAGCAGTTCTGGCAGACCATAAAGCTTCTTAAAGGAAATACCAAAAAGCCGCTTAGGAACATAAAAGATAAAGGAGGCAATATGGTTACTACCCTGGATGATATTTTGGATAGGTGGAGATGTTATTACCAAGATCTCTTTTCGAAGGAACGTGGCACTACAACGCCGTATGTAAAAAACAGACATAGAAGAAAGCCAAGAATGTATAGAAGAAGATGAGGTCGAATATGCTATAGAAAGACTAAAAGTAAACAAAGCAGCGGGAACAGATGGAATCGCCCCTGAATTCCTGAAGTATGGTGGTAAAGAACTCCAAAAGGCAATGCATGGACTGTTTCAAGCGGTATGGGATAGCTAGAAAATTCCTAAAGACTGGGAATATAGTGCTATTATCCCAATATATAAGAAAGGCAGTTCAACTTTATGCGAAAACTACAGACCAATAAGCTTACTGTCTGTAGCCTATAAAATGTACACTTCTATCCTTGAAAGAAGGTTGAGACGTATTGTGGGGAGCCAACTTGAGGATGAACAGGCAGGCTTCCGCCCCGGAAGGCAGACCCAGGATCACATTTTCGTCCTCAGAAATATTGCCGAAAAAGCATGGGACAGGAATAAAAACATTTATTTGGCTTTTCTTGACCTAAAAGCAGTATTGGATTCTGTGCCTAGGCATGAAATATGGAACGCACTTGCCGCGAAGAATGTACCAGCAGATTTACTGCAGGCAATAAGATCGACGTACAGAAATGCGAAAGGAATCATTAAGATAAATGGAAAAGAATCCAAACCATTTTCTCTTGATAGAGGAGTCAGACAGGGAGACAGCCTCAGCCCTCTTCTATTCATTAATCTAATGGATGAGGTGTACAAGATATGCAAGCGCAGAACGCCATGGACTGCAATAGGCAAATGGAAAATGCGGACCGTACTTGTGAAAACTCTCTTATATGCAGACGATATTGTCCTAATTGCAGATTCGAAAGAAAAGCAGCAAAACAGGCAGTGGTGGAATGGGAGGAGGAGCTACTACGGAAGGGAATGTCCATCAATAATTTAAACAGTAAGATCCTAATTCTCTCACGGAATGATGAAGAAGACATTGAAATATATTGCAATGGGGAGGTCCTAGAAGTAGTAAACGAGTACAACTACTTGGGAACCATAATAAATAGATCTGGCAGGATTGACCAAGAAATATCCAATATGAATTCAAAAGCGAACCAGGTCTACTACCAGATCAATAATAGCATTATTGGTCACCGTGAAGTAGGAAAAAATGTAAAAATGCATATATACAAGGCTATATACCTTCCGATCCTAAAATACGGCGGCGAGAGGTGGGTAATGCTTGATAAGCATGCCAGCCCTATCACTGCTGCCGAGATGAGGTTCCTACGCAGAGCAGCAGGAAATACTAAGCGAGATTGTATTAGGAACGAAAGGATCAGAGAACGGTTAGAGGTGCCTCCATTAAAGTAAACCATCGAAAAGAGACAACTTAATTGGTTTGGACATGTCTGTCGGATGGAAGAAGTGAGAAAACCCAGAAAGACCATGGAAGCAAGACCAACAAGTAAAAGACCACAAGGTCGCCCAAGGACCTCCTATCAGGAATACATCCAGAGGATTGGGGGCAAAAGAAACAAAACCCTCGCCGAAATAAAGTTGCTGTGCCGGGACCGAGAGGATTGGCAGCGCTGGATCGAGGCCCCTCTACGTCAGTAATGGCTCGAAGAGGTAGAGAAAGAAGAAGAAGATTTCGAGAATCAACTTTTGGAATCGAAATACCATTTCAGTTAATAGATTATACTGTAATGAAATAAGTGAGTAGAGTATCCGTTGCTTAGCAACATAGATACCTAGATGTTCCAGTCTCGTTGCAAGGCAACATATATCCCATAAAAATGGCAATCGGTGTAGTGCGTGATTTCGTATTTACAATGAAATAGTGGTAGCAGTGTCAATTTAAATCTTTATTAAATTGTAATTCTGGGCTGTGTATATAGTTCTGTTATTATTGCTATTGTGAGAAATTTCACAGGCTACTGGCCGCCATTCCTAGCGATACTGGTCGCTTAGCAACGAGCCAAAGCTTCTAGGTCGCCTAGCAACGACAGTGCTCCTCACAAATTTCCTTACGATACTATTACATATGAGCAGTGTTGCCATATTTAAATTTACGAAATCCCTACATTAAATATAAAATATTCCTAATTCTCTCTATCATCAAAAGATGAATCCTAACAAAAGTCCCTACCTATTTAGATTGAAAAAAAATATAAATTTGTTATTTCATTTACAATACCAGATCCTTAAATAACAATTATTAAAATTATAAGGTGAAATAAATTAACAATTATAAATGGTACAAATTTATTTTAATAAAAAAAGAACACAGTTTCAAATCACGATTGGTAAAGAATTTATCACGCATACATACAATATTAATCTAATTTATACAAAGAAACAACCTCTAAATGAAAGGATCAAATTTTGATAATAAAAGAACATAGTTGTAGAAACATGCAGTTTCTAATGAAAAAAAAATCTAAAAAACACTGTAAAAATATATTGAAAGTAACGACAAACGGAAACTCTAACAATGGGGGTATTATTAGGTTATGATTATATTAAAATTAAGTGGGAAATTAACATATCATTACTGGTTACAAGTTAACAATCGATAGTTCTACACTGACCTAGAATTTCCTATTTAGTAGAAAAAATAGTATCTAAAAATAATTTTTGTTGTATGTATTTCATCTTTATAACTAAAAATCCTTATGAATACAAAGTTTTTGAAGAATATCTCCCGCTACGCCCTAAGAAGAGATAAACCCTCCTACAGTAGGGAGAAATCCCTACGTCTGGGAACACTACATATGAGCTTTTTAGTGTCACGTGTGAATATTGTGCTAAGTGCAATTTTATGAATTTTGTACAATTGTGGATTACCATGGACCCTATTTATTTTTTGTGATTTGTGCCTAATGGGCTAAGTTATTAAGTTATTAAAGAAAGGAATATGATTTGCGAATCATTGTAGAAAAAATTTCAAACTTCCAATTGCATTTTTTACAATATACGAATTTTGCCCTTAACGTACTATTCACGGGTGACACAGATATACCATAGGCATTTTTCTCTTTTTTTTTATTCATATTGCTAGATGCTTGGAAATAAATTGCATTTCCTGGACTCTACTAAATACAAACTTTGGAACTATTTGTTCCACATGATTGTTAAGAATATTTTATTTTATATATTAATTAGCAGTATATTTTGTCTATAGATGATTTAGATAATATTTAAAATAAAAACGTGGGGGGAAGGTTAGATGTAGGAACCTGACAAAACTGAGTTCTCTAAAACTGTTATCCAATCTGATTATATATATTGTTACATGTATTGTATTAGTGTTATAATATATTCCAAAAATACCACAACGTCCTGAATAATTGTATTTCAATCAATTAACATAAACCTACAAACCAATCTAATACGATGATGAACTATATAACAGTTTTAGTATTTATTACTAATGTATTTACATCTCTTTGGCCAATTGTTCAACGGTTTCTGGTTCACACAATCAAACAAGTAGGGTACAAAAATACATTTATTCAGTAAGATTCGCAAACAATAAATAAAATAAAAATTGAACATCAAATAAATAAAGAAAAAACCAAAACCAAAACTGCTATATATAATTACTAAACAAGATTACATCACCTATTATTCATTTACAAATGTTAGTGCATGCAAAATCATCCGAAAGCTTGCCAAATATTCCAACATAATAAAAGGATAAAAAAAAAAGCATCTGCAACATAACACTGAAACACCACTACAAAACATCATTAACAACAGCACGGTACAACCTAGGGAACTAAAAGAAATCGGATCATTCAATAACGGCGCAGTCTTTATGAATGGAAGTTATCTCCAACGATGTTCGAGGGTAGTAAGTAGCAGTTACTATTAAGTTAAGTCGTCTGCTAAAACGGTTAATACACATTTTACATTCTAACACTTATTCCTGGCTATTGACATTTATTTATATTTATAGAACTAAGATCTAAGCCGGCATCGGAGCCATCTACCTGGTTCTTCATCTTCTTTCTATATACTATTTATTCCATCCATCTTTGATTCTTAATAAATAAGTGTTAATTGTCAATTATAATGGTTAAGAGCTTAATATATATATATATATATATATATTTTTTTTTTCAGTGAATCATTGAAACCAAGAAGTATCTTAAAACAGGATGTTGTGAATGGATCAGCTGAGCATGGGAAGGTATATTTAGAAGGCATTGATAACGTTAAGGAAGTTCATCCCGCTTTAGATGTCAGTAGGAGAAGAAATAAATACATTCCACCAAAACCTTTAATTCAATCCGAAAAAGCTTTCAATTATATAAAACGTATGGTGAGTACATTTCAAAATACATCAACTGAAGTATACGGTGATAAAGAGAACCTCGAAAAGAAAAAATTAAGCTCTGTCTCAAAACCACCTTATAATATTAGTTATGCTCAGGATCGATCGATTTTAAAAATAATAAAGAGAACTTATGTACCACCTCAAAAGTTAAGATTGATAAAAGCTCTACTTCAAAGGTTTAAATACAAAACGACCTCATATCCTTCGGTAAATTCTACTAAGCCTGCAGAAGGCACAGTTTGCCCAAGGTCCTATTTAACACTTACAGATTTTGACTCAATTTTCACATCTTCAGATAGTACCGTTAGCTATGACGATGAATTAGAAGAAGATAAGCTCAACGATTTTCACAATTTAACAGTATTAACTTCAAAACTTGATCAAAACAAAGATTTACATCACGATTCCGAATCGTCAACTACTGTAGAACATAATGAAACCACTACAGACCTATACAAATTGGTACTAAGCCAAGTACGAAGTGATAAAAGGAGAGTTGATATGTCGTTAGCTGAAAGTAAATTGATAAATTATATTACGAATTTGAATAATTCGCCCAATAGGGTCGTTCCTGCGACACCAATTACTCTGATACTTAATGAAGAAAATGACGAAATTTTAATCACTAATAATAGTATGGTCATACCACTACCTCTCTTTGCGAAATACGTAGGTGAAAGTAAAATGTTCAAACGTGACCCATTTATAAATGAGGGGCAAAATATAAGTGAATTCATCAGGAGTAAATTGAGTTATAACTTAAGTAATTTAGATAGTCTTAATATTCAAAGGGAACCTGTTTTTAAAATTTTATATCCAACAATGAAACCTGAGGACCAAATGAAATCACCAGTCGTGGGAAGAGATAACTTCAGAAAAAATATCTCGGTGATCAAACTCGTCGATTACAAAAATGAATCCAAAACTGAACAATCCATAAAAAAGCTTCCTCTTGAGTATCCTGTTGTTGAATCTTTGTCACATTTTAAAAGTCATCAGGATCCTTATGGTTCGGATTCTGAAACATACGAAATAAAGCAAGGTATTGATAGTACTTTAATAAAAACGCCGAAAGTTAATATATATTCCTATAGCAATACTCCAGGCAATATTCTGGACAAAATTCCGGAACATCTGATAAATCCTTTGAGTCGTTTAAGCGAAATCAGGAGGCTTCTGGATGGGACAGACGAAGTTGCAGCTATTCCGTATGATGCCTTCGCAAACGAATGCTCTAATTCTCTAACGAAACGTACTCATTTTCCAGAAAACAAAAGTTTGAAAGATAAAAAAATTTCAGATCAATTTAAAACGATTCCTAGGAAATACGCTCACGATAAAGAAGACAGCGAAAGCTGTGTGTGCTCAACAACGCATCACCATCATCGCAAAGCTCATCCTACTAGATTTGGAATGCATTTAGATGGTAAGCATGTAATATGTAGCAAACACACAAAGTCTACGGAATTGAAGCCACAGACTGATGCCACTTGTCTTGATTGTAGTGATAAAGAAGAAACAGAACAATCATGGGGATGCACGTGTGATAAAGTAAAGAAAGTAAAAGAGCATATAAGGCGCACAACAACGGCAAAGTGCTTACATGTGCACCAAAGCTTAACCCGGCATATATCAACTACTGCTGACTATAGAACATTATCTGATGCTAATCAGGAGTGTACTCTGAAGATATATGATGATGAAGAAGAAGAGGATGATTACGTAACTGATTCAGAGAAACTTGAATTAATAGAAACACAAGAGGGAGAGAATGAATGTGGACAATACTATGTCACAAATCGGCCAGTTGATGCGCAAGGTAATATGGTGCAGTGGTACAGGACCACTCGTTCTAGTGAAAAGCAAAACCCCACTATTAAAAAACCTACAAGACAGGACTTAATGTTCTCAATATTATGTGGTATGGATTGTACAACATGTACTTGGTCTCCAATAAATTGTGTTGAATATACAACTAAAATTATTCCGAAAAATTTCGAAACGTGTTTAGGAGATTTCCCAACTAATCCAACGTTCTCCGATTTCACATCTAAGAGACGTTGTACTTGTGCTTGTTTCTGTAACAAAAACCCTGTGAAATCTGGAATCCCTGAGTCAGATACCAAGCCTCTTTTCAATACTTCTACACACATTTCAAACTATAACATTTTGAAAATAGAGGATACCGAAACTTCTCTCCCTAATAAAAAGGCAACAAAACATAATAAGAAAGTAATCCACGCATCATATGAGCGACTTATTACTCCTCATTGCGAACGACCATTAGAACCATCGACAGAGATAGATTTAATTGATTCGACGGCCAATGACGCCTCTTATGAATCTGAAAATAAGGACGAATCAGATCTCGATGAATCGCAAGTTGAAAGTAATTCTGAAGTAGACTCGATACTCGCCGATATGTCTGAAAAAGCAGATTTGGATGGTTCTGAATCCCAAACGGAAGACGATCCATATCCGATAATTCCGATTTCAACATACAAAGCAATTAGTGATATAATAATAACGGATTTTAAATCCTCTAGCATCTCAGGAGCGTGTTCCTGTGGAAGAAAAAAGTTACGGAAGGGCAAGAGAGGTAAACATTGCAAAAATAAAAAAAAATATCCCTCAGATGACTATGAAGAAGAACATCGAATGTCAAAATACATCGGGAAGTACAAAACTTACGATCTTGATACGTTTGAAATAAGAAACGAACATCGAAATACTCAGTTATCTGAGAATGTAGATGTAGATTATATTGATATAACTGAGGAGTCAGCTTCCAATAATGACGTTACCCGCAGTATTAAATCTCTAACAGGTGAGAACGAGGAATCAAATATTTACACGACTGAATCAAATAACAGTTTGGAGTACGAAATAATGACTACTCTCAATAAGATCATTAGTACCCTAACAACGGAAACGACACCACACCCTCATTTACCCCCCGCAGGAAGAAAAGCGTTTCCCTTTACAAAGAAAGTACTGAAGGGTCATCAAGTGGTAGGGTGGATTTCATCATCAAATGAAAATGGCAAACGTGTTAAAACTAGTCGCTTCGTAACCCCGGTTTATCCTTCTACCAATCACGTGTTGAGGAAAAGCACACCAAAAAAAACAGTAACTCGTTTACGAAATGTAAAACACTCGAATATTCCCAAACTTAAAAAAACCACTAAGAGGCATTATGCCTATCAAACGATCAAAAATGTTAAACACATTAGTGAAAAACCAAAAAACATCAAAATATTAAAAAATAATAAGCAAAGACCATCAGAAACCTTATCCTTACCTAAAGTATTAGTTAAGAGTAATGACGTTGCTTCTGTTAAAATCGTCATTGGAACTAAAGACGGCCGTCTTTTGTCAAGCAAAGAGCGTATTAACGGAGCTAATTCAAAAAAGAAATTCTTTACTTTTGAAGCCAAGCTATGAAGGTTTACTAAAGATTATAATAACATTTTATGCTTATGTTAATATTTTTTTCTTTACATTTGGAATTAAGTCTTCTTCAAATAATTTTTATTTCTATTGTTCATTCTATTAGTATGTATTTTTTTTATTCAGGTGTACAGTTTTTAGAAATGGCCCGACTATGAGATTCCGGGCAATCCGACCATTACTTCCTTTGGAATGCTATGCTTAAATTCTTTTATTCGGTTTAAGGAGGTCGATTTTTTAATTGTTATTTTCTCTGCATGATTTCGAACAGTTATTTAATCATCAACCAACAAAGCTTGCATAATATCGTTGTCCAGGGAAGAAGTCATTTCACAAACTTCTTTCCTGAAATTTCTCAAGCCATTGTTGTATGGTGCACACTCTAACTCTATCTTTGCACCTTACGTTAATTATGTTACTGCCTTTTCTGGTTGAGTTTGATTTCGTGAATGAAATTAAAACGAAAATTACTGATAAACCTGTTTTTTAACAAGGAACATGTTCTGCCGGTGACTTAGTTGATCAAAATCGATGCGTTTTTGGGAATCACGAGGGCGTTACGCGTAGTTAGATAGTTTGATATTAAGCCCGCTCCACACATTCGTGTTATGTCATAACACGCAACACGAAACAGACATGCTCGTCAAAGATTGGCGAATGTTTGGATGGGCACTCAGCTCGTGTTATGTGTTATGATATTGTTTCAGATCCTGTTATAGCCGTATAGCCAGCTCCACACATTAGTGTTATGTCATAACACGCAACACGAAACAGACATGCTTGTTGAAGATAACGAATGTGTGTATGAGCACTCGGCTCGTGTTATGTTTTATCAAGTTGTTTCTGCTCGTGTTATCGCTATAGGAGGCGGTTTTTAACACACATCAAAGGGAATTTGTTTCCCCATAACACAAGCCGAAACAGAGAGAATCGCTAATTCACAAATTCGCTTAGCAACAACGAATAATCGTGAAATCCAGTTAATCATTATTATCAATAGTAACTGTTTTAAAATTAAAAACTATTAAATTTGATAATAAATAACGTTAAGTAAGCACGTAGCTATTTAAAAAATATATAATTTAATGCGATAGCTAATTTTATACATTTTGAATTGAGCTGGACTATATTAGGTATATTTTTTTTTACGGTAGCATTTGTAATGGGAAACTACGTTGTTGACAGAGTTTTTGTTTCCTCTATTCAATTAGTCAAGAACAGATTTTCGTAGCTTATCTTCATTTTTACTCTTAGTTCAGTCTGAAAGTAAATAAATCATGGCGTAAATAAAGCTTATGCAAACTTTATTAACACATGAGACAATGTGATAAAGAAATAATAAGAGCTGACTCTCTGAAGATTAAGTAGCCTCGCATTAAAAAAAATGGTATTTGAGAGACTAAAGAGTTCTGAACCAATGGCAAAATAAAATATAAGATTTAAGAAAGGGGGGGAGACCGAAGGATAAAACTCAATTTCTCCTAAACAGGGAAAAACAATAGATCTTAGCCCAGACGATTGATACATCGAAGGATACCATCCTAAAATACATGTTTTTAAATTAAAAAAGAAACAGGTAGATTCCTGCCAATTCTCTCACTCACTTTTAAAACCAACAATGCAATTTTTTTCCTCTAATCCGATTTTGTAATCTTTTCCCGTTTCTAAAAAAAGTTTGTCTACAGGTACAATTTAGATATCAAATAAAAGCTAATTAAATTTCCTTTAAATTCTTTCTTGAAGAAATTATTGTGAAACCAGTACTTTTGTTAGAATGCGGCCGAGAACTTGACTCAACGGAAAATTTTCAAATATTGTAAAAAAGAACTATTTTTTAGAGAGATCTTTATTTCCGCAACCAATTAATCTACATAGCTGCGGTTAGAATTAAATTGTCACACATTTAGTACTCTTTAATAAAGTAAATGCTATGTCAAGCGAATTTTCATATTTTAGAGATATAAATGAAAAATGAAAATAGTGCTACAATTCCGCGGTTTATTGAGTACTACAAACAACCCACCTGATTTTGAGGTACGGAAACTTGGATTTTAACTATCCTCTAGGGTCCTAACAACATATTAAAAAATGGTAGATACATCCATTTTTACGAACTTGGCTTATTTTAGTAGGCATTGATATATTGTCATGACAACAGAGAACTGTTTCGTCATTGTTTCGTGTTATGTGCTATGCCGTAACAGAGATTTGTTTTGTCGTTGTTTCATGTTATGTGTTATGACATAACACGAAACAGGTTCAGAAAAACATTGGGCAAAACAGTTTCGTGTTGCGTGTTATGACATAACACGAATGTGTGGAGCCGGCTTAAGACATAACACAAATTAACGACGATACAGTTTTCTGTTATGTCATAACAATATATCAATATCTACTCACATTAGCCCCGTCAATCAATTAAAAAAAAAAAAACAACGTAAAAACGCATGTATCTACCATTTTTTAATAAGTTGTTAGTTACTATGCCATGAGCATAGTTAAAATTCAGGTTTGAAAACCTCAAAACCAGGTTGAATTTTCATAGTAGTCGATAAACCGCGGAATTTAAGAACTATTTTCGTTTTTCATTTATATCTCTAAAATATGGAAATTTACTTGACATAGCATTTATGGTATTAAAAAACACTAAATTTGTGAACATTTAATTCTAACCGCAGCTATGCAGATTAATGGGTTGCGGAAGTACAATTCTCTAAAAAATGGTGATTTTTCACAATATTTACGCCATGATCTATCTACTTTCAGACTGAACTGACAGCAAAAGTGAACATACGCTAAGAAAATCTCTTCTTGACTAATTGAATAGACGAAAAAATAACTCTGTCAACAACGTAGTTTCCAAATACAAAGGAAAACATAAAAAATATACCTAATATAGTCCAGTTCAATTAAAAATTTATGAAATTAGCTATCGAATTAAATTATACCTTTTTTTAAACCACTACGTGCTTACTTAATGTTATTCATCATTACATTTTTATGTTTTAATATTTTTTTATTTTAAACGAATTATTATTGATAATAATAATTAGCTATCTAAATGGGCTTCACAAGTATTCGCTGATGCTAAGCGAATTTGTGAATAAGCGATTGTCTCTGTTTAGGCTTGTGTTATAGGGCAACAAATTTTCGTCATTAAAATTCGATTTTAAATATTGGCATAAACCCTTTTTGTATTTGTAAATACTAGAAACTAGTATACTAGTTGAGTGTTTTCAATGAAAGATATGCAACTAAAAGCCAAAACAGTATCATTGCTTTGCATGGTTAATCATAGAATAAAGCGTTGGATAAGCACATATTTTACATATCACTAAAATACTGCTAAATAAGCAAATTTTGATTTCTCCGAAATTCCCTTAACACTAGCTGTTGCTTCTCAACACAGTTTCCATGTATATCACAAAGTTCAAAAATGGTTTAGATTCATGTCAGTGGGGATGGAGTTGGATGACTCCAGAATCATGCACGCAATTCTTGAAATAGTAAGAGGTGTCTGACTTTAGTGAGTTCAAACTATAAAATAATATGTTAAATAAAAGCAGTTTATAAAAAAAAGAGGTATAATTTGAAGAAAACAAGAGAGCCTTGAAATATATATGTATATATATATATATATATATATATATATATATATATATATATATATATATATATATATATATACGTTGGGAAAAGTATTGGAAAGAATTGTTAAAAATCGATTAATGCACTTTTTATCGACAAACGAAATACTTAATAAAAATCAGTTCGCTTTTCGACCGCAGACAGGAACAGATGACGCCTTACATGCTTTAACAGAACAAATCAGTACGACTTTAGACCAAAAAAGACATTTGCTAGTTGTAAGTTTGAATATTAAAGGTGCATTCGACAACGCTTGGTGGACAGCGATTTTAACAAATCTTAAGACAAACAATTGTCAAAAAAATCTTTATCTGACTATACAAAATTATTCTGAAAAAAGGCGATTTGTTATACACACTAATTCATTTACCATTGACAATAGGTTGAGTATGGGGATTCCTCAAGGATCTAGTTTATCACCAATCCTGTGGAATATATTAATCAATACAATTTTTCTAATATAATTACCAAACGACACTAAATTAATCGTTTATGCCGATGACGTCCTGGTACTAGTAAAACGACGGAACATAGACGAACTCGAAGCTTCCACTAATCTTGTTTTATCTAGACTAACAAGGTGGGCTTATCTCAATAAACTGAACTTTAACTCACAAAAGACAGAATATATAATATTCTCTCGAAAACGGACAGTACCAAAACTAAACATAAGATTAAATTCATTACAAATAAACCAACGTGACACATTAAAATATTTAGGAGTACTGTACGATCGAAAAATGAACTGGAAACGACACATAAACAATGTTTACAACCAGGCTTTGCAAACCACTAACAGACTAGCACTGACAGCTAGGATCTCTTGGGGTCTCAAATCAGAGGTCCTCAAGACGATATATCACGGAGCTATTTTGCCTAAACTTCTTTACGTGGCACAAGTTTGGCATAAGGGCGTTCGACTGAAATCGAATCTTGCAAAACTCCGTAGAGTTCAAAGGCTCATAGCAATAAAAATTTCCAAATCATTCCATACAATATCTTATGAAGCTGCTTGCTTCTTAGCAGGTATTCTTCCAATTAACTTAAAAATACATGAAGTAACAGAACTATTTAACATAAAAAAACGACTTGCTGACTATAATAACATTATTCAAGAAAGAATAGACCTCCCATACAATTGTAAATATTGGATTCATCCAGCAATACAAGCACAAATGTTGGCAAACAAACAAACAGATAGTCAAACTCGGTCAGTTATATTTACCGATGGCAGTAAGAATGGCGACAACGTGGGGTGTGCTTGGTTACTTGAAGATATAAATGATAGGCTCATAGAGTCTCAATACAGGTTAGGAAAGGAGTGTTCTGATAACCAAGCGGAGAAATTAGCAGTACTTAAGGCCACCCAATACTTACTTGAGAACTTAACACATACCAACACACACATAACTATTTAACTATGAACGTAATACACTCAATTCAAAACTCAAATATTCATGACAGACTTACTGAGGAAACTAGAATAAACTTGACTAAACTACATAGCCAACACAAGAAAATAATCAATGTTGTTTGGATTAAGGGTCATTCAGGAGTAGAAGGCAACGAGAGAGCTGACGCTTTGGCAAAGTTAGCGGCTCACAGTGACCTTTCAGTATCATTTGATAAGGTCCCTATCTCTTTTATTAAAGGAGATATAAGAAAGGACTCTATAATTAAATGGAACAATAAGTAGACCGCTTCTGAAAAATCTCCTAGCCTCCATCGATTCGTTCCCAATATCACACCGCAAAATTATAGACGTATACTAAGCACTGACCACAAGCTGACCCAAATACTTTCAGAACACGGACAAACCAAACAATATTTATATGTTGAAACGCTTCAACATACTAAACAATGGCAGGTGTCCTCACGATGGACAGGTTCATAATTTCCGACATTTAATATATGACTGTAAAGGACTTGACAACATTAGGGCAAGACTGATACAGAACATTATACTAAAACACGGAAATTGGCCAGAAACAGAACAGAGACTTATGACCAAATTTAAATCTGATTTTGTACAATTTATTAAACAAATAGACTTTAACAAACTGACTGATGAATATAGGAAGGCAGTATAATCATGCTTTAGTAGGCAGTACCTTGTTGTGCTTTAGTTTTATTTTTTATTTAATTTTATTATTGTGTGTTATTTATGGAATTATTATTTTGTAAAAATTGTATTAACGTTACTTTCTTTAGGTTTCTTATTATTTAATTGTTTTTTTTTGTGTTTTATTTTGTTTATCTGATTGTACACAAAAGACAATAAGATCAAATTGAATTTATAAAAATGTAAACCAATGAACTTGGTAATACGTGTAGTATGCCTAAAAAAGATCGCGGGATTGAGTTTTTAAAAAGAGGCTTTATTCTGAATTACATACATTGATCAAGATACAAGCACAATTTATAACTTAATACAAAAACTTCGTGTTGAACATCTGCACGTCTCTACGCGCGACGGGAGAATGTCTCTGAAGCCAGGTGGAGGTGACCTTTTATAGAGTGTTTTAGGAGAGGAGATATCATACATTATGTTTACATTGCTAAATCCATAGAGGTACCCTTAACTATATATATATATATATATATATATATATATATATATATATATATATATATATATATATATATATCACTTGAGGTACGCATAATGATATAGAAGGATCAATGCAATTAGGATTGATGAATTAAATGCCACTTCTATTGAGATTATTTTATTTGAAAACCAGTTTCGAATGCTAAACATCTTCAGTTCTTCGAGGTAACTAAAACACTGTGTTTTATACATACTGTGTTCTATAAATATATATATTAGGTTGATGAAAAAATAATGCAGGTTTTTGGTATTCAGTAAAAACATCGATTGTTTTCCAATTGCCTTGATATGGCGTACGATTGTTGACTGATCCACATCGAGTTCTTCAGCTATTTCACGAGTAGTTTTGGTGGGGTAAGCTTCAACTATTGCCTTTAACTGATCGTTGTCAATAGCAGAGGGACGGCCACCACCTTATTTGTTTGAAAGGTCAAGATTTCCACTACGGAATTTTTGAAACCATCACTGCACTCTAGATTCATTAATGGTACCTGGCCCAAGCAGCACTACGACCGAGTTTGAACTCACACAAGTAAATTTGCCGACAATCACTCCTAGACGTCACACATACGTAGATTTCAATGATTTAGGCGGCCAAAATTATTTTTTTTTCAAAATCAATATAATGACAAGGTATCTATACAATTGGTGAGTCAACTACCATTGCCAGCACAACAAAACCTCGTGCTGTAGTGAATCCAAGTTTTTGGCAATTTTGTTATTACACCACAAATTTTCTTCCGACAAAATTTAGTTTTCTCAACTAATAGCTGACTAATTTCCAATCAGACCCCACATATAAAGTGATCTGACGTCCACGTAAATACTAGGCCAGCACACCAAAAACATAGTAATGTGTGAATCCAAGTTTTTGAACATTGTCAGTTTACCCCAAAAACTATTTTCCGATCCCAAAATATTTTCTCAACTGAAGCGGACTAAAGTTTGCAATCAGGACCATATATTAAAGTGATAGGTAAAGTCTCGTAAGATCCCATTGCCAGCCACCACCAAAAACCTCGTGCTGTAGGAAATCAAGTTTTTTGGCACATTTTCGTTATTTACCCGAAAACATTATTCGATCAATATTTATTTCTCAACTAATAGCTGACAAATTCAATCAGCCCAATATTAAATGATCTGAAGTCACGTAAATACTAATGCCAGGACACAAACACCTCTACTCGTGTGAAATCCAAGTTTTTGGCACATTTTTCGTTATAAATCCAAAAAGTATTCTTCGATCCTAAATTTATTTTCTCAACTGATAGCTGACTAAATTTGCAATCAGGCCCATATATTAAATTTGATTATAAAGTCACGTAAAATCCCATTGCCAGCACACCAAATACCGTGTACCGGTTGTGAATCCAAGGTTTTTGGTTACATTTTTTCGTTAAACCCTTAAAACTATTCGTTCGATCCAAAATTTTAGGTAATTTTTCTCAACTGATAGACGACTAAATTTTCAATCAGACCCATATATTAAATTGATATAAAGTCACGTAAAATACCATTGCCAGCACACCAAAACGTTGTACTGTTGGGAAATTCAAGTTTTTTGACACATTTTTCGTTATTACCCCAAAAATTTTCTTCCGATCCAAAATTTATTTTTCTCAACTAATAGCTGACTAAATTTCCAATCAGACCCATATATTAAATTGATCTGAAGTCACGTAAAATAATAATGCCAGCACACCCAAAACCTCGTGCTGTAGTGAAATCCAAGTTTTTGGCACATTTTTCGTTATTACACCCAAAACTATTCCTCCGATCTAAATTTATTTTTCTCAATAATAGCTGACTAATTTCCAATCAGACCCATATATTAATTGATCTGAAGTCATGTAAAATACCAATGCCAGCACACCAAATTCTCGTACTGTTGGAAAATCCAAGTTTTTCGGCACAATTCTCGTTATAACCCTAAAACTTCTCCTCCGATTCAAAATTAATTTTTCTCAACTGATAGCTGACTAAATTTGCAATCTGACCCATATATTGAATTGATATAAAGTCTCGTAAAAATACCATTGCCAGCACACCAAAAACCTCGTGCTGTAGTGAAATCCAAGTTTTTGGGCACATTTTTTCGTTATACCCCAAAAATGTTCTTCCGATCCAAAATTTATTTTTCTCAAACTAATAGCTGACTAAATTTCCAATCAGACCCAACATATTAAATTGATCTGAAGTCACGTAAAATACTAAGCCAGCACAACCAAAACCATCGTACTGTTGTGAAATTCCAAGTTTTTTAGCACATTTTTCTTTATTACCCCAAACTATTAGTTTTATGCACTATATATTTTTCTCAACTGATAGCTGACTAAATTTGCAATCAGGCCCATATATTAAATTGATATAAAGTCACGTAAAATACCAATGCCATCACACCAAAACCTTGTGCTGTAGTGAAATCCAAGTTTTTTTGCACATTTTCGTTATTACACCAAAAATTTTCTTCCGATCCAAAATTTATTTTTCGCAAACTAATAGCTGACTAAATTTCCAATCAGACCCACATATAAATTGATCTGAAGTCACGTAAATACTAATGCCAGCACACCAAAACATCGTACTGTTGTGAAATCCAAGTTTTTTGGCACATTTTTCGTTATACCCAAAAACTATTCTTCCGATCCAAAATATATTTTCTCAACTGATAGCTGACTAAATTTGCAATCAGGCCCATATATTAAATTGATATAAAGTCACGTAAAATACCAATTGCCAGCACACCAAAACCTCGTGCTGTAGTGAATCCAAGTTTTTTGGCACATTTTTCGTTATTACCCGAAAAACTATTCTTCCGATCCAATATTTTATTTTTCTCAACTAATAGCTGACGTAAATTTCCAATCAGACCCATATATTAAATTGATCTGAAGTCACGTAAAATACTAATGCCAGCACACTAAAACCTCGTACTGTTGTGAAATCCAAGTTTTTTGGCACATTTTTCGTTATAACCCCAAAACTATTCCTCCGATCCTAAATTTATTTTTCTCAACTGATAGCTGAACTAAATTTGGCAATCATGCCCATATATTAAATTGATATAAAGTCCACGAAAATACCATTTGCCAGCACACCAAAACCTCGTGCTGTAGTGAAATCCAAGTTTTTTGGCACATTTTTCGTTATTTACGTTATTTTAACTTCTGACCGTAAATCCAAAAATATTCTTCGAATCCAAATTTTTTTTTCTCAACTGATAGCTGACAAATTTTGCAATCCGCCCATATTTAAATTGATATAAAGTCACGTAAAATACCATTGCCAGCACACAACCGCGGTACTGCCCAAGTTTTTTGGCACAATTTTTCGTTATAAACAAAAACTATTCCTCCGATCCTAAATTTATTTTTTCTCCCTGATAAGCTTGACTATTTGCAATCAGGCCCATATATTAAATTGATATAAAGTCCAAAATCCATTGCATCACACCAAAACCGCGTGCTTGTAGTGACATCCCAAGTTTTTTTGATTACCCCTTCCGATCCAAAATTATTTTTCTATTCGGACTAAATTGCCAATCGACAAAACCCACATTTAACTTGATCTGAAGTCACGTCAAAATACTGATGCCAAGCTAAGTTGTGCATCCAAGTTTTTGGCACATGTTTTCGTTATTACCACCAAAAACTTAAAAATAATTTTTTCTCAACTGATATAAATTTGCAATCAGGCCCATAATTAATTGATTAAGTCCACGTAAATGCAACACCAAAACCTCGTACCATCCAAGTTGGCACTGAAATCCAAGTTTTTATTTTTCTCAACTAATGGAGCACATTTTTCGTTATTAAAGTTGACTGAGTCCAAAATACTATGCCCTTAACCCTCGATCCAAAATTTTTCGTTATTTTTCTCATCCTACTGAACTATGCTGACTAATTTGCAATCAGGCCCATATATTAAATTGATTATAAAGTCAGCGTAAAATACCATTGCCAGCACACCAAAACCTCGTGCTGTAGTGTAAATCCAATTATTACCTACCCCAAAAATTTTCTTCCGATCCAAATTTATTTTTCTCAATACTATCTCGACTAAATTTCCAATCAGAACCCACATATTAAAATTGATCATGAAGTCACGTTACTACACACAAAAACTATCGTCTGTCGATCCACCTCCATTGCCAGCACACCCAAACCGTGTGTGAAATCCTGTCCCATATTTTTTTCTCAACTGATAGCTGACTAAATTTGCATCAGCCCCATATATTAAATTGATATAAAGTCACGTAAAATACCATTGCCAGCACACCCAAAACCTCGTGCTTGAATAGTGAAATCCACGTTTTGTGGCACATTTTTCGTTATTACCCGAAAACTTGGAATCCAATATTTATTTTCTCAACTAATAGCTGAACTAAATTCCAATCCAAAGTTAAATTGATATAAAGTCCGGACAATCCATTCCAGCACACTAAAACCTCGTAATGTTGTGAAATCCAAGTTTATTTGCTGCTCAACCCCCAACTATTTGTTTTTAATATCCACCAAAACCTACACATAAGCCTGCTGGCATGTTTTTTGGTTTAGACAAAGTGTTCATGACTACTTTTCGTTTATTACAATTTTACAGAGTCTTGATTCAAAGTTTTAGTAATGGGGGTCCAAAAGTAAAATAAATTATGTTCTTCCGATCCAAAATATTTATTTTTCCGAAATATGTGCCAACTAATAGCTGACTAGGAAATTTTTCCTCATTTAAAAAATAAATTTTGAACATTTCCATATTAAGTTAGTCATCAGATCCACCCACATGTCATTTTTGCGGCACTCACCTTTTATTGGAAAAATTCATAAAATTTTTCATTCAGCAACATCAGTTTACCCCCTGCATTACAAAAAAGGGTTGAAATAAACGTACAATATAACATCCTCTTTCCCCGCCTTTGAACCGCGGGAATCGACTTTCGGTCAGTCGAAATTCGATAGTGAACAAGTGTGTACATGTCGGGTCTCGGCGCTCTCCTAAACTTATAACTTTCCAAAGTGCATTATTCATTTCAAGCTAATATTTTCGTTTTAACTGTGATGGATTGCGATAATATAGGTAAGAACAATTTGTTTTCGTAGCAGAAAATTTTTATTAACATTCTCTGTCATTCATTTTTAACACGGTAAACATCACTCTGTCCAAAATTATTTTTTTCTTTTTTGAGCTAAGCCCTTTTGAAAGGCTCTTTGTCAAATATAGGAAATATTGACTGTGCGATATTTTGTATTAAAATTGTTTTTTATTTGTTTCAGGTATACCTACTATCTCGGGTACTAAAGTAGTGACTCGTGAATACATATTTGACCAACTACAGATTCAAAATTTACCAACTTTAAATCAAAAATTTGACCATTATGAGAATTATCTCCTTATGCTCTATGGGCACAACAAATAGGCTAATGAAGACTTTAAAAAAAGATTTTCTTATACAAAATCACAAATTAAGCAACGTTGCAACGTAGATTTTAATGATTTAGGGTTTAACTGTTTCTGGTAGAAATGCGTTACGTGAAGGTTTTCTTATTTGTCTCAAGCAACTAATGAAGGGATCTGAACTTAACAAAAGCCTATAATATACATCTAAGTTTCACTCTTCCCTAGAAAACTTTCTGGCAAAGTTTAGCCGGTACGATCGGAAATGCTTGTTCCGGGCTTCTGCAGCTTCTTCCGATAGCTGTCCAATTGGAAGCAGCGATGTTTTTATGATTTGGCTTCCATGTACCAATATCTTGTGCATAGTAGGCGTCATTGGGTGCCAACCATACTGTTCTACGTACAATTTTGCTGTGTCGTACGCATACTTATCATATTTTTCAGCATTAATTTTATGGCCACTAGAAATAGTTTCTAAAATAACCTTGAATCTGTAAATCAGTTCAAAGTTAATGCCTGTGATGTCTGAAGCCAATTCGGGGTTTTCAAAAAACCTCCGGCTTGTGTTGCCATCATTGGTGTTGTCTAAGTTGGCCTTTGGCATGTCAATGAGCAAGCCGGTTTCATTTCGAAACCTCTCCTGAAT
This sequence comes from Euschistus heros, assembly GCA_003667255.2. Taxonomy (NCBI): domain Eukaryota; kingdom Metazoa; phylum Arthropoda; class Insecta; order Hemiptera; family Pentatomidae; genus Euschistus; species Euschistus heros. The sequence continues at coordinate 103,173 of RCWM02000572.1, read as the reverse complement.
TTCCAACTTCTTTTGGGCTTCTAATATCTTGTCTTCTTCAGTTTTTCTTTCCCTGTATTTTTTTACTGGCAGTTTATACGAAAGGTGTATAATACTTTCGAAAATGCGGATCCGGGCGTGTAATACTGACAAGCCGAATTCCAAAGCGTGAGGGTTTACACTATTTTTTTCGATAGATCATTAAAGGTTTTCGAAGTAGCTCCACAGATGTAGCACTGGGATATTGACTTTGTGTCTGTGGCTGCGTTGCACACCTTTCCATCAATCATACTCATTTTGAGTTGGTGCCCGAACGAAAACTCCTCTTCATTCAACGTAACAACTGTTTTGTTTAGTTGCTTAATGGACTCCTGCACATATTTTATCTCTTCTTTAGTTATGTCCGTTGTTTCTTTTACAAATCGGAATCGAATCGGACGGCAAAACCTAGACGAAGAAGGAGTTGGATTCTGCCATACAATTTTACTGCCTTCTTTTCCACACACAATGCGCAAAGGCACAAAGGAAATAAAAATGTTGGCATCGGAATCAGTCTCACTATCGTAAATTTGTTTAAAATTGGATTGTTGAGAACCGTCACAACCCCATTTGCAGATTATCATTAACGACTTCCTTTCTTGCTCGTTAAGCCGGATGATCACATCTTCTAGGTATATTGATAATCGTGTTACGGTTAGATCCATTAGGCACTGTAGATTACTTTACGCGCAAGTAGCCGTAATTCTTAGGGATTCTTTCGGCGGATAGCACTCTTGCTTTGCTTTCAAAACAAGATCATAGCAAGGGAAATGTTTTGGATTTGTTGCCCTTATTATCTCATACTTTCGTCTGGTAAGATCAGCTTCAACGAACATCTTAAGTGCTTGGAGAGGCGTCAATGGAGGTACTTCATCGTTGTCGGTAACTCTACTATAGGCTTTTCTATATTTACTAGCCCGTGTTGGTGAGTTCGTAATATCTTTAAGCGCTTTCGAGGCGTTCCTAAGTCCCGTTGTCTGCAATACAGATATAGCAATAACTTCATCACCTACGGAGGCCCTTGTTTCTTCCATTTTTCTTCTTTTACTACGCGCACTTAGTTCTCCAAAAGACTTGGGTGGTCGACCTGGCCCCCGCAAGCCTCCCCAGGCTGATTCAATGGGAATCTCGAATGTTCCCTCTTACCATGATTGGTTTATTTTCAGGAAAACATCTTGGTGTTTATTTGCCTTTGCCCAACGTTGCTTAATTTGTGATTTTGTATAAGAAAATCTTTTTTTAAAGTCTTCTTTAGCCTCTTTGTTGTGCCCATAAAGCATAAGGAGATAATTCTCATAATGGTCAAGTTTTTGATTTAAAGTTGGTAAATTTTGACTCTGTAGTTGGTCAAATATGTATTCACGAGTCACTACTTTAGTACCCGAGATAGTAGGTATACCTGAAACAAATAAAAAACAATTTTAATACAAAATATCGCACAGTCAATATTTCCTATATTTGACAAAGAGCCTTTCAAAAGGGATTAGCTCAAAAAAGAAAAAAAATAATTTTGGACAGAGTGATGTTTACCGTGTTAAAAATGAATGACAGAGAATGTTAATAAAAATTTTCTGCTACGAAAACAAATTGTTCTTACCTTTATTATCGCAATCCGTCACAGTTAAAACGAAAATATTAGCTTTAAATATTATATTTTCATTTAAAGTTGGTAAATTTGGCTCTGTAGTTGGTCAAATATGTATTGACGAATCACTACTTTAGTACCCGAGGTAGTAGGTAGACCTGAAACAAATAAAAAACAATTCTAATACAAAATATCGCGCGCAATCAATATTTCCTATATTTGACAAAGAGCCTTTCAAAAAGTCTTTGCTCAAAAAAGCGCGATTTCGCGCGGCTATTTCTTTTGGAATTAGTTAGTTACATATATGAACTATAAAGTATTATGAAAATTATTACAGGGACGGACTCATAAGTACATTAAAAAAACACTAGAATTTAAATATACCTGAAAAAATAAATTTTGGACAGAGTGATGTTTGCCTTGTTAAAAATGAATGGCAGAGAATGTTAATAAAAATTTTCTGTAACAAAAACAAATTGTTCTTACCTGTATTATCGCAATCCATCACAGTTAAAACGAAAATATTAGCTTGAAATGAATAATGCACTTTGGAAAGTTATAAGTTTAGGAGAGCGCCGAGACCCGACATGTACACACTTGTTCACTATCGAATTTCGACTGACCGAAAGTCGATTCCCGCGCTTCAAAGGCGGGGAAAGATGATGTTATATTGTACGTAGAACTGTTGACTCACCAATTTTATAGATACCTTATCATTATATTGATTTTGAAAAAAAAATAATTTTGGCCGCCTAAATCATTGAAATCTACGTATGTGCGTCATTTTGTCTGGAGGCACTGAATGGATTGAATTAAATGTTGAAAGAAAAAAGGATTATATAGGAAAGTAAGCGACATAAATAGGCTTTAAAATGATGTGTATAACTTAGCATTGTGGATTAGGTTTGATTACACAATTGGAATTAATAATGAAACGGAAATAAAATCCTGAATTATTTTTGCATCAACCTAATATATATATATTGGGTTGTTTCACATGAAATGTCCGATTTTATAATATTTGAAATACATAGAGGATTTTGCGAGTCTCTGTTGTTGAAAAAGCTCGATACATGGGTACCTCACGATCTCACTGAGCGACAGCAATTGAAACGTCTTGAGACCTGCGTTTCGTTGCTTGCTAGGCAAAAAACCGACCCTTTCCTTGAAAGAATAATAACTTGCGACGAAAAATGGATTGCTTATGACAATCAGCGTCGGTCAGGGCAGTGGTTAGACATCGACGAAAGCCCAGGACAAATGCCAAAACCAAATTTGCATCCGAAAAAATTGATGGTTACAGTATGGTGGTCCATGGCTGGAATCATACATAATTCCTTTTTGCCTAGAGGTGAGACCATTACCTCTACAACCTACTGCAATGAAATTGGCCAACTGCACGAAAAATTATTGAAAAAACAACCTGGATTGGTAAATCGGAAGGGCCCTATACTCCACACGACAACGCTAGACCCTCGTTTCAAAACTTACCATGCATAAATTGAAAGAGCTGGAGTACGAAGTTCTTCCACACCCACCATATTCTCCCGACTTGTCTCCAACAGATTATCACCTTTTCAGGAATTTAGACAACTTCTGCAGAGGAAAAATTGTTGCAAATGTTGCTGAAATCAAAAGTGCGTTTTCAGATTTTGTTTTACTTCAAAGCTCAGAGTTTTTCAAATCCGGGATAAAAAAGTTGTTGTCACGTTGGGAAAAATGTGTAGAAAAAGAAGGTAAATACTTCGAATAAAATTATATTGTTTTCATATTGTATTTTTACTAAAATCCCTATACCTTGAAAACGGACATTTCATGTGAAACAACCCAATATATTATATATTTTGTTGACCAAAGCGATTGTAATAGGTTCGAGTCACCTCTTAAAAACCATATCCTCAATTCTCACCCTTTTCCTGAAATCAAATTTTACTCCTCGGTCAAAAACCTTGGAGTCGTTTTCGATGAAACCCTATCCTGGAAAAATCACGTATCCGAAATTTCCCGCCACACTATCCCTATCCTAAAACGTCTCAATTACGTTCGCCACCTTCTTCCTTTCGAAACCCGTAGATTACTAGTTACCTCTCTCATCTTCCCCTACTTTGACTACTCCTGTGTATGGGGGGTGTTTCTGGGGATCTCGAGGCCAGAATCAAAAGACTATTTAACTGCTTTATCCGCTTTATTTTCGGGATCCCGAGGAGCGCCCACGTTTCGCAGTTTTATGCGGAGTTAAAGTGGCTTATTCCTTCCTACCGTCGCCAGTATTTTTGGCATCCTTACTTTTTCAAACCGTTCAATCCCATCATCCACCTTACATTTCCGAACTCCTTCAACTCAAATCCTCAATTCTTACCCGCCAAACCCGATCCCGTCAATCAGATATGCATACTCCTACTCATTGCTTAGCCACTTTCGACAGATCTTTCGTAATCCGATCCTCTTCTCTCTGGAACTCCATCCCTCTCAACATTCGTCATTCAATTAACCTTTCTACTTTCAAATACCACTTCTTTAACCACTACTATCCACCCAGATCCTGTCCTCCAAAAACTGACAATAGCCACTTTCTAGTTGTTATAAAATATAAACTATAATTATAAACAGTTTATATTTAAGAAATCTTTTCTTTTTGTAAAAAATTAATATAAATTTTCTGTTACTTTTTATTAATATCTTCTTTCTGCTCTTTTTTTTAATTATTATTATTATCTGTTACTTTGTTATGTAAATATTATTTTATTTTAAGGCTCTGAAGGCCCTTGATTGTACATTATTTTTTTTATTCTTAAGGGACTTAAGGTCCCAGAATAAATAAAGAACTTTATTATTATTATTATTATTATTATTATACATATGTAATTATGTTTAAAGGCATAAGGCCTTGATATCTAAAAAAACATGTGTTATTATTAATTAATATTTTGCGTGTTAATTTTAATAGGTTATATTTTTGTGTATTTGCTTATATAAGAAAAATACTATAAAAATTGATTTTGCAGTTATGTATGGATTTGTGTATTCATTTTATACATTATATCATTTAAGAGAAAAATTATGTAATTTTGTTAATAAAGATTTTGTATTATCTGTATCAATCCAAAAGAAGTTTATAGTCTTACACTTAAAGATCCAGCTTATAAACTTATAAATCTGTTTTTATAGTCTTTATATATATATATATATATACGTGTGTGTGTGTGTGTGTGTGTTTTTCTTTTTCTTTTCCGTAGTAACCATATGAAAGAGTTTATGGTATATGTGGAGCACATCCCATGATGCATGTAAGCATATTGTGTGATTTTCTTATTACAAATATTAAATTTAATGAATTTTATTTTAGTCAATTATATCATAGAAAAAAAATGCAAAGAAAACAAACAAAAAGTAAATTAAATAAATACAAATTAAAAATAATAAAAATTAAAGGCTTCCTTGAGCCTGTCGGCTGAAGAAATAATAACACAGAACATGTTTTAGGGGTTGCCGTAAATAAAACATATGAGCATCGACGATCAAGTTCATATGTTTTATTTATTTATTTTTTTTTCGCTTACCTGTGATTCGTTTGTTTGCAGGAGATAAATTTTCAAATTAAATCTTGTTGAAAGTCTACAATATAATAACGTTCTTTACCTTTTTTCTGCTCACGTGTATGATTTTAAATTCTTTAAATTAAATTAACATTTAATGAATATTAATAAACTAACAATAAGTTGAGAAACAGGGTAGCTTTAAAAGTGACTATTTAACTATCATTTATTATAGTTTATAACTATTAATTATTATTGTTAATTTAACTAGTATGATTTATTTTGTTGTGTAGGTTTTTTTTTTTTTTTTTTTTTTTTTTTTTTTTTTTTTTCCTACTGTTTTACCTTGTTTGTATTCTTCATTTGTTTGTAGATTCCTCTTTATTACTTATTGTTTCTTGTGAGATTGATGTGTATCCAGACATGTGCCTATGTTATTATTAGCCTAGTTAGGCTTTATGTAATTTATTTTCAATAAAAAAAAAAAAAAAAAAAAAAAAAAAAAAAAAAAAAAAACGTGGCTTCTTTAATAATCGATATAGCTTCTAACTGGCAGGCCCTAGCGACAAACTTTATACAACAAAAAGTATTCTCCATTAAACTTCTGACAAGTAGGATGTCAAATTTTCGATCCAAGCGACACCGACTGAGCCAGAGCGTATCAAAAGAGCTCCTACACCTAAAGGTAACAGAGATTTCAAATGTGACTTTTTTTATTTTTACCAAAATTTTAAACAGCCGAGTGGGATCGAGCAAGGTATGTCAAATCCGCGCTGAAATTTTTTATTTCGTATTAGGAGAAACAGAGTCAAAAAGAGCTCACTTATTAGAACCTGCCTCCTAGACAAGATAGTATAAATAGTTGAGCTCCTGACTGCTCCTATTCTCCTAATATGAAACTATTAAACTGCGCGTAACACTTTCGATAAGGTTTTCGTCAAACAATAACCTGTAAGGATAGGAGGTAAAGGAAATATCCAAGCTATGAACAAAGACCCAGCTTTATAAATGATACAATATTTGGGAATGCGATGAAATAAAGGAAGGGATCTTAAAGTGCACAAGTTAGGGCCGGGAGTCCTACAGATTAATGAGAGAAGTTTAGCGAGTGCTGCTCCACAGAGCTGCCAACTGTCCCCGCTCAGTGTCGGTCCTCTTATAACCGTCTGTTATCTAAGTTTTATTTTTGTTTCTGTGTTTTATTCTATATTTTCGTCTATTATAGTTACAATAGGTAATTGAAGGGTTTGGTGGATGAAGGGGTTATGTCACATTTAAAAAAAAATACAATCTGGTTCATTCGATGAAGGATTTATGTGCAGAAGTGTTAGGTAGCAAAATCTGAATATTCTGAATACATTGTTATTGATCAAAACAGTTACATGTTTTGTTTTATGTTTAAATAAATAAATATAATTTTAATAAATAAAAATAAATTAAAATTTAAAAAAAAATCCAATAATTTTAACCCTTGTGTTTAATATTTTATTATTTCATTAATTAATTTTTAAAGAAATAGTAGAACCATTAATTACATTTTTTTTAAATTAATATTTTTATTTTTCAAATATTGTTTGTACAGGCAGTGTCATGGTTAAATAATTTCAATGTTATCGATAAACTGGTTTAATACCAAATGCTGTATGTAGTACATAGATAGCCTTCATGTAATCATGAAAATTTATCATGCATAATTGTTTAGCTTGTATTTGTAATTTAATTTATTTGCAATATAATCAGATATGTAAAGGTTGGATTTTCAATGTAGAGAATATAAAGCATTTAGTGAGATTGTATAGTGAGTAGTGATTGGACACAGGATTGAGAAGGCAGTGAAGGTGAAGAGGGAGAACTTGGCTGTGGAAGGGTCACTCATAGTCCAAAGAAGAGTCAAGAATGAAATTGAATTGTGCACTTAGAGTTGATGTGAAGAAAATAATTTTGGCCCCAAGGCAACATTATGAGAAATCGGTTTGAATAAAGTTAAAAAATACTTTTAATTTAGTGTTTTCCTTTCAGCAGTAATCCTGTTGGAAGGGATTTTATTTATTTCTGTACACACCATACTTTAAAGTATACAACGTAGATGTAATTTTTAATTTTTGTTTGGTTATTATTTTACATATACATATACATAGTACATGTGTCGAAAGTTTATATAAAGAACAAGGCAAAAAAAAAAGAAATAAATATATAAATAAAAAAAAGTAATCAGAAATACTTTAAAAAAAAATAAAAGTAAAAATGATAGAGAAAACTTAATGATTTTTCATGTCTTAAAAGTATTTTATATTGATAAATATAATATTATTAATAAATATCCTATTTTTATTTACCGTCAGTTTGTAAGTGTTTTAGAAATATTCGTATTTTTTCACTGATGGGATTGTGACATTGTCTGTTGTTTTTTTTTACATGTATATAGTACATTGGCTGTCCGTTAGTATTCTTCTTCTTATAACTATTAAAACTTTTATTGAGTAATTATTACAATCTGCCTCAAATGTGGGCAATAAGTTATATAGATGCGCGTATGATTACATTCATACTTTATGTACAATAAAAATTTAGAAAACAAAAAAATATATAAAATAACATAAATAAAAAGAGAACAGAAAATAACTTGCTATACATAGACAATATAAGGTAAACAATATGCTTAAAAATAAAATAGTAAAATTAGAAAAAATAAATAAATAAAAAATAAAAATAAAAAGTAAATAAAAATAAAGGAAAATAAAACTCTTATTATAATAACTAATAACTTTAATAACTAGTCTTGGACTCAGCACTTAGGTCAGGATGTACTGTTACTAGGCTAACGGTTGTGAAAGGAGGAGATTTGGCCTAAATCTCGCTCAGGTTTTTCCCCATTTAAGGGTACCCACATTGTAGAGGCTGGGTGTGTCCCAGGAATGCCTCTCGACCTCGGAATCGAGCTACAACCGAAATAACAGAAAATAAATTTTTTGCTTTCAGTCGGACTCGAACTCGGGTCCGGGAGCTTGGTAGTCAAGTGCCTTACCCATTGAGCTACCTTGTTTCCCAAATAAAAATAAAATTAAAAAATAAATAATAAGTAGTAATAAAGAATAAATCCAAATTAAATTATAATTTAAAAACACAATCGTACTTTATTTACAATACACACTCATCCTAGGGATACCCCAGCCAGACCTGTCCCTCCACTTGCAGAGGGACAAGCCAGACACAGAGAGGTCCCAGCTCTTCTCTCTCAGCTGCGTCACTTGTGTAAAAAAACCCAGAGGAGGCTGAGTGAGAGAGTACATTCACACCGGGCATGAGTAGAGAAGCTGGCCATTGCCAGAACTCCATAATAAATAAATTTGACAAAAGATCTCGGGGCCACTGCCGTTTTAGTCTACAATGGGTTATCAGGATGTGTGGAAATGGATAAAGATTGAGACAGAGGGTTAGGATGAAAGGAAAGGTTGCGATGGAATTTCGAAAATTTAAAAGGTATGAGGTCGAGGACGTGTGGTATATTGAGATCGTGTTAGTATTCTAATAGTATTATTTCTTGTCCTCAAATTTTATAAGTATTCTAGAGATTTAAGGATGGCGAATTGTTCTGCTTGATTATTGGTACATTCTGGGACTAATTTTATTACACCTTCTAAAATTTTGTTTTTAAAAATGAGACTAGCATAGCCTACATATTCGCCATTCTTACTTATGTCAGTATATACGAGGTGTGATCAAAAAGTCCCAGGACTGAATTTTTATACATTTATTCATACAACATACAGGTTATTCAAATTTGTCTCCTTCGAAGTACTCCCCTTGGGAAGCTACACACTTTTCCCACCGGTGTTTCCAATGATCAAAGGCCTAAAAGAAAACTCTTCTTTTGTGAAGGTGTTTAGCAGCTCCGTTGTTTTTTCTTTAATTTCGTTAAATGTTTGAAATCTTCCTCCTTTCAGGTGTTTCTTGAGCTTCGGGAAAAGAAAAAAGTCGACTGGAGCCAGTTCAGGTGAATAGGGGGGCTGAGGAATGACAGTCATTGCGTTTTTTACACAAAAGTTACTGATAACTAATGCAGAGTGAACAGGAGCATTGTCGTGGTGAAGGACTCAATCACCACTTTGCCACAGCTCAGGTCTCTTTCATCTCACAGCATAACGCAATTTTCTGAGGGTTTCAAGATAAACAAAACGATTAATTGTTTGACCTTGTGGAAGGAATTCATAGTAGAAAACACCTTTACAGTCAAAGAAAACCGTAAGTTTTGGCACAAACTTTGCTGCAACACGACGCATTTGAAGTTTTTCAGTTAAAATTTCCTGACATGACCCAAATGAAATGTTACACTCTTCTGCCATTTCACGGATTGTTAGTCGACGGTCTGATCGTACGAGAGCGTTCACTTTAGCAACATTGTCATCATTGATTGACGTTGAAGGGCGTCCGGAACGAGCATCGTCGTCTGTGGATGTTCGGCCATCTTTAAACCTCTTGAACCACTGATGGCAGCATTGGCTTAGACATTCTTCACCAAAAGCCTCTTGTAACATCAAAAAGGTTTCAGAAAAAGTTTTGTTCAGTTTCACACAAAACTTCACACAAACACGTTGCTCTTCTTTCACATTCATTTTCATAAAATAGCCAAACTCTATAAAACTAACCTCAAACAAACTGTGCTAATGTTACTTTCAGTGATGTTATGATTGATCTGCAAACACAGCTGTGTTCCTGTTGAGTCAGACAATACAATGCTGCCAACCGCATCGCTGTGAGACATTGCATTCCCATAGTATATAAAAAGTCCTGGAACTTTTTGATCACACCTCGTATTTCAATGTCTGTGGGGTCAGTCAGTCGCTTAGAAATGCAACGAAATTCTGCTGGATGTAGCCAGTCCTTGTAATGGGTAGTATGTTCAGTGTTGTTGGGTTTGAAATTGTCATAGTCGGTGTTCATAGATACGGTATATAATAATATAGATAACAAACGGAATTTACCTACATATTTGTCAGATAGTATACTAATGGGGATCATTCTGGCCAAGACAAAAGCGGCTTCGACAGAAAGTGATCGAAAACCTTTGAGAATTTTGAGTGCCATTAGCCTCTGGACCCTTTCCAGCTTTGCCTTGTTGTACTTAACCTGTATTCCTGGATACCATATTTCAATGCCATAAGTAAGAATAGGCAAAATGGCTCCTTTATATAGAACCTCCAGGGCCTCCGTTCTCAACCCCCATGTCGCTCGCGCTGATATTGAAAGAGAATTTATTAATTTTATAAGTTTGTTTTGTAGTATGTCAATATGGCTGCTCCATTTTAGATTTTCGTCTATGGTTATGCCCCAATATTTCGAAGTACGAATTCGATTGAGGTTTTTGTTTTGTATTTTCATATTTGTCGTTTTTTAGTGATCACCAAATAATTAGATTTCAGTTTATTTGAGTAAGCCCAAAAATTTATTTTGTCTAACAATATATCGGCTACTGTCTGTAAATGTTTGAAATATTTTGATGTAATAATTGCTGATATATCATGTACAAAGGCCAAAATCGTTGCATTTGAAGGTAATCGTTCTTTTAATAGTGAGTCAACGATAAGGTTTCCCTAAAAGAGGTGAGCAGCACGAGCCTTGTGGTGTCCCAATAGATTGATTTCTATTTAATACCACGTTGTTTGTCACTAAAGATACAGATCTATTGCAAAGATAATCTTTAGTAACACTGTAAATGTTAAGTGGGCATTGATATTTAATAAGGGTACTAAACATTGACGGCCACCAAGCACTGTCAAACGCTACAGTGATATCAAGCGATATAATAGCAGTATGCTGGTTATTATTCGAAGAATTCTGGATAACATTTATGGCTTTCATTACCACATGAACCGAGCTTTTTTGTAGCGTAAATCCAAATTGGTTATCACTGAGGTGCTTATTACTGTAAAAATAATACGACAACCTGTTATGTATTAACTTTTCCAAGACTTTTCCACCTGATGGAATAATACATATAGGTCTGAATGAGGAAATGTCTTCAGGATTTTTCCCCGGTTTATTTAAGACTTTTTCGAAAAATCTGGTAAAGGTCCAAGGCTGAAGCATTTAGAATATATATTATATATAGTTTGTGGAAATATTTCGTATACTTTTTTGTATATCAAAGAGCTTACTTTTTGTTATCATTGAGGGAGATCGTCAACTGTTTCGGGCAAACTGTTCGCAGACTGTCTTATGGTGACATTTATATCTGATCGTCCAATTTAATTAAATTATTAACAATGTAATCATGGGTATCATTAAGTGAGGTCATGTTGGTACCATCGGATTTTCTTAAATTTTTAAAAATGAATGGCTGTGGTATTTTCTCAGCTGCGTATCTGTATGGCCATTTCCATGGATTGCTGGTAGGAATACTCTGGCAGTATTCTTTCCAGGATTCCATTTCTTTGACTTTAATACATCTCGAATATTTCCGTTCAAGATTTAAGTAATCAAAACACCTATTTGCCCTTAGTAAATCATTTGATTTGTTTTGGTATAAACTGCGGGCTCGATTAGTTGATTTCCGCAGATTTTCCAATTTTGCTTCCCACCACGGGTTTAATTTTATGCCTGTATGTTTTTTAAGAATTATTGAGATTAATAATTTTGAAAGATTTATTGAAAGTTTTAATTAAACTTTTAATTTGAAAATTAATGGAGTGCTATAAACATTTTTTTTCTTTTGTTAGAGATTAATATAGTTTTTTTAAAATCTTTTAAATGTATTCAGTTGGTGCGGATATAATAGTTTATTAATGTATTAATTTTTTTATATATGACAAGTAATTTAAAAATATTTTTTGTATACCCTGCTTTTATAAATGTTTTTGTATTATCAATTTATGTAACTGGTTCATAAGCATCCTTCAGATGTTTCATACACAAAAAATAATAATATATATATTTTTTTACCATTTCTAATTATGTAATGAACTATTTCATATTTATATCAATTGTTTTTATAAAAACGAACCATTATAATATATTGGTCTGAATGAAAAACGTCACGTTTTACCTACAGTTTTTATGTGTTGGGTTTTTTCGACACGCTCTAGCTTGTATAGCTCGGATCGTAAATTTGACTACAGTTCCTTGATTAGAAATTTTATGGACAATTGTTTTTGTTTTATACCATTTGTAACTAGGACATATCATTTAGAAGCTATATCGGTATGAATGAAAAAAAATCACGTTTTGCTTACATTTTTTATGTGTTAGGGCTTTTCAGAGACGCTCTAGCTCTGTTAGTTCTAATCATAACTGTCTACTAATTTAATTAAGTAGCAATAGAAGTAAGAAATATTTTGTCGATAGCTAATTGTGTTGATTCTTCTATATTATACCTAACTGAATGAATGGCATGAGTTCATTTGCATGAGAATGATAATGTAATTCATGCTTTGTCTTTGTTTATTTCTATTTTTTCTTTTTATAACCTGACAGGTGTTTCTGATCATGGTGCCGAACACGAGGAAGGGTGGAAAAGGGAAACATAAATAGCATGATATTCTTACATAAACTTTCCTGTTCATGACATCTGGAATTTTTACCCAAGTTCTACTATTTCCGGATATTCCGAGGCTATTATAATATTCAAACTAAAAATATTCAACTCAAGTTGCCAATACTTTAGGATGAACAAAGGACTCGACAGATGAACCACGATTTCATTAATAGGAGAACAGAAATCAGTAAGAGGCTCAATCATAACCCGAAGAGGAATAGTGTAGCGTAGTGTTGTAATGGCGGTAGTCGTTAGCAGCTGGGCCATTAAGGTTTCTTCGGAGAAATATCTTCTCGTATCGAGGCTTTGTTATTGTCTTCCCAGCTTCCTTAGGGCTCGGGGAGAAATAGGGAACTCTGGGGGCATTAGGATATCGAAAATCTATAAAATACTGGCGAAGTTTCTTTACGGTTCAAGAAATCAAGGATTCCAAAACAGTCTGGAACTGGACAAAAAAAAAAAAAAAAAAAAATCATTTAATTCACGAGTTTAATAGCGTGAGCGTTACCGAAATATGATTCAAACTCGCCTTAATGATTAGAAAAACAATTTAACGGAAGAAGAGCCTGCATATCCCAAAATGCATTTTGTTTGGAAAACAAAAATAAGAAAATTATTTTTCAATCATAGGAATTGAAATTGTTATTAAACAAAATATACATTTATATTTATGATATATGACTGTCTTTAATAGACGTACAGGAAGGATTCATATGGGACAGTGGAACTTATATCTGTAATGAAGAAGTGATGGATATAGTTATGTACAAGTCTGTACCTACACAAGTATTACCAGTAATTCTCTATGGGGCGGAGAACTGGATTCTGAATGAGAGGATGCAAAGCCGTGAGACTGCAGCTGAAATGTAATTTTTAAGAAGCACTACAGGAAAGAGTCGAAGAGACTGTGTCTGGAACGACAGGATTAGGGGAGACCTGAAGATTTGTCCGGTGAGGGAGGCTCCTGGAGAAGACGCAGTGGAGGTGGTACGGACATATCTGCCGCATGGACAACCACAGAGGCCCCATAAAAACTATGGAAGTGAAGCCGGTAGGAAAAAAAACCAAGAATCCTATATCCACCATACAGAAGGAATAGGGAGGAAATACTTTGGGATAAATGAGAAATCTTGCAATGGACAGGGAGGCATGGCATAAATAGCTGATAGCACCTCCACGCTGTGAGGCAAACGGGTAGAAGATAAAGAAGAAGAAGAAGACTTTCACCTCTCCGCTTCAGTATATTTATAGAGAAAGTAATAAGCATGTGGGAGACAGAAATCAAAGGAATACAGATTGGTAAAAGGAAAGAACAGAGGACGAACATTAAAGCCTGGTTTTACCGACGATCTCGCCATCCTCACTGACAGCGTAGAAGAAGCAAAGGTCACAATAGAAAAGCTACATGGAATCACACAGAAATACAGCCTTAAAATCTTCTATGAGAAAACAAAATTCATTGAACAGTCGCCATCAAACAACCTCCCCATTGAAACTCGTTACGGGAAAACATTACGCGTCTTCCAGCTTAAATACCTGGGGAAAATTATCTAACCATCTCGACTGAACCTAGTAGCAAACCAAACACGAATCACAAAACTACAGAAGGCCAACCTTGAACCTCTACAACAAAAAATATATATCTATCAATGCCAAAATTAAACACTATTTCATTAAACGGGATAAAAAAAATATACTAAAATCATCCCATAGTCCAAAAAGGTCATCGATATCTCTCTATGTTGGAAGATTTAGGCAAGTTGGTGTATTTTATATGGATTTCGAGCAACGTGGGGATAGTTGGGAATGAGCTCGCAGACCGGGCCGTCAAGCAAGCACTCATACTCCCAGGCCGAGGGACCGCCATTTTAACACCCTGGGGAATAGTTTTTCCTCAGAAAAGAGAAATATCGGATGCCTGGCAGTCCATTTGTAATGAAAGTTCACCAAGCAAATTAAAAAATATTTAAAAAAACAGTCAAACCATGGACCACATCAGATCGCTCCAGTCGCGGATAAGTTGCACTGGCCTGACTTAGAATCGGACATACAAATCTGACTCACACCCGATGAGGAAAGAACTACCACCAAAATGCCAACACTGCGACAACCCTCTCACAGTCAGTCACATCTTACACGACTGTCCATTTTACATATCAAGTGTGAATAGATTAGGACTCCAACCAGAAATTACCGTTTTATTAAATAATGACGAATCAAATATGAAATCCGTGTTTAATTTCCTTAAAACTCACAATCTGTTAAATAAAATGTAGAGCTAAACAATGTTTATATAGAGGATATGTATAAAATGTATTATATAGTTTTTATTTGTTTTTTTTTTTTTCTTTTTAAATAACAACGAAAGAATTTCAGGCGTTGATGACCCCGGCGGTTTTACGCCTGGAAACCCGAACAAACAAACAATTAAACACTATAACACAGTCATATTTCCCGAAGCACTGTATGCAGGGGAAACAACATTGATTCAATTGACTTTTTTGGGGGCTGAATGTGTACTTAGAGCACTAATACTTATTGCCTTTAATTGTGGCAGATAATAATATTTGTCTAAATTACAGATTATCAAAATATTATTTCATATATGTATGTAAACAATTATAAAATTATAATATTTATTCATATTATAAAATAATTCGATTTTACACCGCTTCAATATCCTGAAGTTTTTTCCCAAGCGCAATTATACAATAAATTCGGCTAAAACTAACAACCGCAAAAGAAGGCAATTGATTTGCTCCGCTGAGGACGAAGGGACACAGACGACCAAGGAGTTGTTTGAAGAAGAGCCGACGGAGAGAAGATTTAGCCCTTTAATAGGATTTGAAGGAGTGTTAGGGAGAGGGCATTGCTGTTTTTCTAAGGGCCGCCCAATAACAGCCCTGTAATTCTTGTGTCGCTCCTCCACTATCGAGGGCTCTGTCCACGAATACGTCGCATTAAACACTAAACTTTTTTATACAGCCTTCTTTAAAACTTTTGACAAGAAAAAATAACAAACTTCTTAGAGTGCTTTAAGAGCATGTGTTGAGAAAAGAGGATCCTTACAATTAATTCGTATACCTCCACTCCCTTTTTAGTTACTGGTAGCAACTGTATAACTGATCAAACAGTCACATAAAATAAAATAAATAAATATAATAAATAAAGTGGGAGCGGAATAAATCAGTTAGCAAGTCACTAGCTCTGGGGCCCGATTTCCAGACCGGCTGTAGGCAAAACATTTAACTAAAATTTAGGGGTCTGGACCAGTTAGTATAGAATTAACTAGAGGTGCCTTCTCCTAGCAGACAGGCGGGCGGAGATGTGCACCTCTACCCCCTCCCCACCCCTAATGGTCCCACTTTTCTTAGGACGGGTTCTTACGGAGCACTGAATTTTAACTTATTTCTGTCTTTTTACTAATATAATCATAATTGTAATTTTTCTACCGATTGTAATTGTTTTCTGCCTTTTTATTATTATAATTATGAATAGTACTTTTCATTGGTATAATTGAATGGGAAAGGTGAACCATATTGTAAAACATTAATGAGAGCACTAGAATAGACATTATTCATGATTTTTTTATTGATCTTTATAGTGAATAACTTTTTTATAATGAATAAACTTTATTCTGGGACGATGTCTCCTAAGAATAATATAATGTACATAAATAAATACAATGAGTCTAGCTTTCATAAGATGAAA
Source organism: Euschistus heros (assembly GCA_003667255.2). Taxonomy (NCBI): domain Eukaryota; kingdom Metazoa; phylum Arthropoda; class Insecta; order Hemiptera; family Pentatomidae; genus Euschistus; species Euschistus heros. Next base: position 86,792 of record RCWM02000572.1, on the reverse strand, counting down.
TAAAATAAATTAACAATCTGGTTAACTATTTACAATTTTACAAATAAAGAACAAAAACAGACACAGATGAAATAAAAATTACAAAAATCCAATAATTTCGGAGAAAAAATAAAAACCTATTTACATCTACTGATTTTTTTTTTTATAGTGAGGTTTTGCTATTCAGTATCATTCTGAAGGGAAAGGAGGTATTGAAAGAGAAGGGATTTAAATGTTTACAGAGATGGAGCATTACGGATTCTACAGGGTAGTGAATCCCATAAGGAAGTAGCACGGGAAATAAAGGAGTGGTCAAATGATGTACTCTTATGGGAAGAAGTATACAGGTCTGAGGAGCGAGATCTTGTAGAGCGGGAGGAGACCGAGGATCTGAACTGGAAGATGTTATAGATATAGGAGGGATTCCGAGAATTAATGGTTTGATAGAGGAAGGAGGCTAGGAAATAATTTCTACGGGATAAATGATAAAGCCATTTTAACTCTGCATATAGATGTGATGTGTGGGAGGCTTTTGGAACCCTAAAGATAAATCTAACGAAACAGTTCATTAGTCTTAATCTTATTTTTTGTTTCTCTATTTCTTCATTATTATCTCTAACAATATTTTTAATTCTAATGGTAAAATAAATTTTACCATTGCTCTGAAGGAGTCAATGGTTGTGGTTAACTTCCTCACCCATTAAGGGATGATCATTGCTTTAAAAAAAAAAAAAAGAGACAAGAAGAGCAGTGTTTTTTCATTTTGGAATTAAGATGTTTCTCCGATTCCCTCCGCATTAGACAAAATAAAGTTTTAGAAATATTATTTTAACAATATTCAGATTGAATATGATTCCTATGAAAGGATTGATATCTGGTTAGAGTTAGAGTTAAGTCAGAAACGTAAGGTACATTAAGATCTTTGTGGATAAGTTTATTTGTTCTAAAATATAAATTTCAATTTTTTTTAAATATACAAAAAAATATAATTCCAAGTATTTTATCAGTGTTTTGAGCACCAAATACGATGGGATCGCATTTAAAACCGATGGAACAGTGTCCTTTTTTAAATACGTTCTGAAAGGTGATGATTTATCAAAATCAGGTTCAACAAAACGTTGACTACAAATAATGCTATGCTTAGATAGTTTCCAATTATCTCTTATATTTGCCTTTATCCATTTCTCCTTTAAGTATGAATTCTTCGGAAAACTATAAAAACATTTATTATAGTATGTAAATAGAAAAATTGGTGCTTTATTTTACCGAGATAGTGTCTGTTACCTCAAGCAAAACACAATATATGAATGAAATGTTAGTTTCTCTCCTTCACGATCAAAGATTTTCTTTCTTTTTTGGCTATTGTTGCAACCGAAGGCTACGCACATACTAATTTTTCAATTTGTAAAGTTCAAACTAATAAACAAACCACGCTATCAATTGACAACTAACCAGAAAGGGGCGCTAACCCAGCACAATGTGATAGGAAAGAACCGATAGGGGTGGGGGTAAGGGACACATCCCGCCCCAGCCGAAGGTAGCTCTATTATATTCTATAATCACTGGTCTGGACACCCTCCTGGTGCACACATTCTCTATAAAGTGGGTACCCTTTCATGGGGGAAAGCCTGGAGGATGAGCGTGATTGCTGATCACATCATCTCCTTGTACAACCATTGGTCACGAAACGATACTTCCTTACCAAGTACTGAACCCAAGACACTTCATGGGTTGTAGCGGTAGGTTTTTTAATAACAAAAACAAAAGAAACTGCATTTCGTATTACTCCCTGATAGGGAAAAACAAAAGAATGTGTCTATCTAAAATCTACTGCTTTTCCCAAATTATATTGTATAATTAAAAGCTGCTACACTTAAAAAATCTAGGTAAAACGTGACTTTTTATAGTCAAACCAATATAGCTCCGAAACAGTAGGTGCTAGCTACAAATGTCATGTAGCAAAATATATTTTCCATTAAATTCTTGGTAGGAGAACTTTCAACAATTTTTTTATCCGAGCATTAACAACACGATTGTAACAAATGTTACATTTTTGAGTGTGATAATTACAATAAAATAAAAACGCATTAATACATTATAATAAAAACATAAAGTCCCCCAGCCAAAATATATCTGTAGGTCAAAAATTAAAATTAAAAACTAAAACATTTGCATATTTTTTTTAATTTCTGAAATCCACATTAGCATACCGTGTTATAGTAAAAACATTTTAATCTTTTGATCTGCCTCCCAAACACTCCAATCCCATATCCTAAACATTCAAAAATGGTGTCAAAAATGGAGAATCAAAATAAACCCAAACAAATCTCCCCGAATAACCTTTACCCTTCGTCGTAAACCTACGACTTCCTGTCCAACAGTATCCTTCAATGATATTCCACTAATCCCTGTCGAACGAATCCGCTACCTAGGACTCCACTTGGGCAAAAGTCTTACTTGGAATCCACATACAAGACTAAATCGACAAGAAACTGCTCGTCGTTACAGACTACTTCAACATTTACTAGACAAACGATCAAACCTCCCAATTCATTACAAAAGATCTATTTACACGATTGTTATTAGACCTATTTGGACGTACGGAGTTGAGCTTTGGGGCTCTACTAAACCATCCAATTCATCTCGTATCCAATCCTTACAATCCAAAATCCTTCGAAAAATCCTAAATGCCCCTTACTATGTCACCAATAAGCATATCCATAAAGACCTTAATGTTCCATATGTTGCTGAGTTAGCCCAAACCAGATACCTATCCTTCCATAGTATGCTCCATAACTACTCCAATCCACTAGTCTCCCAACTTGCTTCCTCCTCCATCCCTGATAATCCTCCGAGGTGTCTGAAAAGAAGGTGGCCTAGAGACCTTTTAGTGTAGATTTTATTGAAGTGCAACTAGTGAGTAGTTCTTCACAAGTTATTTACTTGCCATTGTATTTACTGTCAACCCATTTACTTGTTGTATATTATTCTGTATAGTTGTAAATATCAATAAGTGAAAAAAGAAAAAAAAAAAAAAAAGATCTAGTTGATCAAAAGATTTTTTTTTTTTTTTTTTTTTTTTCACTTATTGATATTTACAACTATACAGAATAATATACAACAAGTAAATGGGTTGACAGTAAATACAATGGAAGGAGTTACTATGAGCATGAGTGATTTTTGCCTTAAAAACGCTTATCTGGAATAGAATGGGAGGCATGTTGAGATTCAAGTAAATCTGAATGGTTATGGAATTTACTATGAAAGGATAGGTATCTGGTCTGGTATAAATCAGCAACGATACATTACGTAAGATCTTAATGTATGTCTGCAACAAAGTAAGGAGCATTTAGGATTTTTCGAAGGATTTTAAATTGTAAGGATTGGATGTCCGAATGGAGCTCCAACAACTTCGTGTATCCAAATAGGTCTAATCGGCCGACTAGTTGGCATGCAACAAGGCCGATCATTGTTTCCTGTGGAATTCGGGTGACATCGGCAATTTTCGAGGCGCTTCGTTTTTGTTCATCATGTATTTTTCCTTCTGTTTTTGTACACGGGTCGGAGTTTGTATATAACGGAGTGTTCTTTTAGAAAAATAAAATCAAAATTCAGCAATTTACTTTACTTAGCTTAGATAGTTAATTGTGAAATTTGTAATTTTATCATTCCGAAAAAGATATCGTATTTATGGACTTACATATCGTCATCCCAGAATTATAAACACCAAAAGTTTAGAAAAAAAATTCTTGTTCTATATCAATTTAAATAACAGTATTATCTTAGCCCATAATCGAGTATTCAGTAAATAAATGTTCTATAACCCAAGTTTTGTGTCTACTTTAAAGAATTATCTTGTTCTGTTGATAGCTTGAGGAATTATAGTTTTCTATAGACCGTTCATTTTATTCTATATCCATAAAATAAACCAGAAATAACTCCAAAGTCAAGGAAGGCAAAACTGAAAGAGATAAAACAAATTATATACTTACACTTTATTTACATTTGCTTATTTTTTTTACTTCTTTATTACTTTTTTGTAATAATAAAATTTATATAAAATAAAAGAGCTTTTATTACAATACACTGTCCCAATTATTAAAAAGAAATTATTGAAAAGAAATTAGTTAAAAGGGAATTTATTGATCTAAAAATGGTCTATATTCCGTATTTCTTTAAGGTTAAGCAAAAATAGCCATTTTTGTTCTTTATCCAAATGAATAAAATCGTTTTAGTATTAAATCAATGCAATGAGGATGTGAGTTTGATGTAGTAAAATATTATCTAATATACTGGGAATATTTACCTGCAAAAATGCATTTACATATTATCCCAAAATAAAAAAGTACTTTAAGAAATAAACTTCAAATTTCATTTAAATTAAATATAGCACAACATAATTCTGGGATGACGATATGTAAAAAAAATATATCATACTTGTAATTCTGAATAAATGTTTACAAAATTGCTACAGTTTCCTTTTGGTATTCCAACCTTTATATTCCATTTCTATTGAGAATTAATATTGTCTTAATCATGACATTAAGCTAAAACTGTGTTTAAAGTATAATAGTAGGTTAACCTACTAAATAGTAGGTTACGTAAGTTCTTTTTTCGGTATTTTAGAAGTTTACTTTTTATTAATATCAAAAACTTTCTTAAATTTCGATCTATGATTACAATATATATATATATATATATATATATATAAACCATCGCGTGTATCCGTCACTTGTTACGCACACACATACAATATTTTTTTCATTAACTCCACCATTATCCACGAATTTACCCATTTTATTTAACCCTTACTTAGCCGCCGCCACGCCGCCCTTTTCGATATTTCATTAAACTCTTTCAACGCTAATGGAGTATTCATTTTCTAAAATATTTCCAATTAACACCTAAAAACTACCCCTGCCCACACTTCTGGCCCACATTTCGTTGAATTCCATTCCACAATTCGACCTTATTCGTTTTGAACAACACACGGTTCTTTAAATAAGTTAGGCGTGTCGCCCAACCTACATTCGATTAGCTAGGAATTTGAATGTTTTTCTTAACTAATCACCACCCGAGTTTGGCCCCAATCTTTTATTAATCAATTTCATTCTGCCACCCAACCGAACCCCCTCAATCTGAATCACCTACTTGACATCCCCTTAAACACCAACGATTCTGAAATTTCCCGTCACATCAACAACATTCTCATTAATCATCATTAACCTATCTCCCACCCACAGTGAGATAAGGATTCATATCCGTCATAGATAGAGAAGAACCGATACCGATTCTCAATAATTGTCTTAAAAAATTCACCTGTAAGGTTTAATTTTTCAAGTTTAGCTAAAAATAACGAAGCTATATGTACGGTAAAACATAGGTCGGACTCGGTCCATGTTAGATTTAACCTATTAAACCCCAATCCTTGCTTGAAACGCCCCAATCAGAATTTTAAAAACAATAAATAACGAATCTCTTAATAATATATAATTTTAATTAAAACAAAATGCAATCAGAGTTTCAATGAGTCAAAAATCTTATTCCGCACGGACCATTGTGAAAAAAACGAAGAAAATAAAAAAAGAAACTTGTCAAATTAAGAAAGTTAATAAAACAATATTCTGTTACCCCCTACACACATTTGAATGGGGATTTAAAAAGTACTAAGTCCCACTAAACTGCGATGATAAGTATCCTATTCCTGCATATAACCGAACTGCTGGATAAAAGTTAGGCAAAACAAGCAGTTACTTTTCAACAATCGACCTAACAAGTTCGTTTCAATCACATTTTATTGGATGAAGAGAGTATTTCCCGAAGACAGAATGCTCGGAACAGTAAATCGCGTCATTACGCAGTTCCTAAGGTTACCTTTTGGATTAAAAATAGTCCACCCAAACAATTTATGAGGAAGTGATTATTAACCACATACTCTTTGAGGCGTTCCAACATTGTGTGTGCCCTATGTTAGCTGATACTTAATAATGTTCCTAGTAACGGTCCCTCCAGGAGCATTTATTCAATTTTTAAAAAGCAAGTTTTTAAAAAAAAACTAATAGAGGGGAAAATCTAACGTATAAAGCTTCAGCAGGCCGATAAATAACTAACCGAAAATTTTTCTAAGCAAGGAGAAATAGGACAGATTGTAGTACATTTCCTGCGTGAACACATGCAAATCGAGCATGTAATTTATAAAACAGACACTAAGTTAGAATATTTCAATTGGCACAGATAACTGCGTAAAGACAAAAATTATTTGTACCCATGACGCCGTTGAGAAGGGCCACACCTACAGAAAAACAAGATTTCAAAGCTGATTCCCTGGGGACTTACTTAGGCCATATATAGCGCCGTTTTATTATTACCAATAAATCTCTTGCGACACCTTCACAATACAACCAGCTTGTGCCACTCTCCAATGATTTAAAAAAAAACTGGAATCATTTCTTTTGGAAAAATTAACCTCGCCGGATAAAAAACAACAAACTTATTTAGATAGTTGTTGAAAACTAAAACCCATAAAAAACTTATTTTTGATTAATGATCCCATACCCTTGAGCAATAATCCGGGACTTCAACAAAAATCATTTTGTTTTTAACGGACCAAGATGTGCATCAAAAAAAACCGTATGGGGCCTTGGGCGCTGGGTATTGTCACACGACGGCAATGAGGAGGACGCCGATCTTCCGATTAGCTTACGCGAGCCGTACTTTAAACGAAAAAAGTGAATCAAAACTGGTTTCACCCCCCCACTATTTTGAAACAATCGCGAAAAAAAAAATTCGAGCTATTGTTTTGCCGGTGGCTACCAAAAATTTTCCGACCATATCTTTTATGGCAGCGAAAAATCCAACGGAAAAATTTATCATTCAAAAACGGATCACAAAAACCACTTCAGTGGTTACAAATCATTAAAGATCCAAAACATCAAAATTATAATCGTTGGGGAAATGCCCTAAAACTCGAAGGAATTTAATTTTCTGGAAATAAATATAAGAAAGGGTCATGAAAACAAAGTCGCTGGGGACGCACTAAATCGCCGGGAGTACGGGGACAGTTAATAATTACAGAATCTGAAAGACCCTATACTATTATTAATGATTTAATAGAAAGACACAATTTTACCGCGAAAATGCAAACATCGCGAAATGCATTCTCTTTATCGACACTAAATTATGATGAAAAAATATATATATATAAGGTATGAGAAGTTTAGGATATATATAACAGGATATGAAACAAATTCGGTTCACTCATATGAACTTTAGGAATAACAATAATCGCACAATACAATAGCAGATCCTTCCCAGTAAAATTTAGGCGAAAAAATCACGATTATTTTAAAGTTATGTTGAATATTGATCCCGCCGAAACCTCACAAATCGATAAAACTGCTTGTATTATATAGCCTAAAAAAGAATATCAATCATGCTCAGATATCAAATGGAAGAATTCTCGAACAAGATTATCAATAATATTAATTTACAGAATTCGTTGTGAAAACGGAGGTTTGATTTGTTTAACGGCCACTTTTTATGAAACCCCTATATTGGTAAACAAAATGCATGTCAAGACTATTCGGGGAAATGTAACTTTGTAAATATTTAAAAAGTTTCCTATTTCCTGGATTAATATAAACAACACTGGTTAATAAATGATTACCACCTTTTGGCAAACCAAACCACCGCGGGTTCGGATGAACCATTTAATAAGCGAATAAAAAAGCTTAAATTGGTTATTATTGCGCCCTAATATAAAAAACTTAATTCTGGATTCCAATAATAATTGCGAAATTTTGGACGGTATCAAAATAGAATCGGAATCCTTTAAAAAAAAAAAAAAAAAACGTCCAATAAAACGTTACTCCCAAACACAACCCCCTCTAAACCATTTTGAGTAATAGTTTCACATGGATACATCACACTAAAACCAAAAATATATTTCAAACTCTAATCGACTCCTTTTCAAAATGCGCAACCGCTCGCTTATATAACAAACTGTTAATCTACGAGTAAAATAAAAAAATATAATCAACAAAGAACGATTTTTCATTTCCATTAACCTATTTTTAAGTGTAGAAATACATCTGAATAAAATGGCTGACTAGTCGGTGTTTTTTGACAGCTTAACGGCGACTACAAAAGTAGCCGACTAGTCGCCGACTACAAAAGTAGCCAACTAGTCGCCGATTAGCCGGCCAATCTCTACTCATTACTGTTATGTAAATAAGAATCATGTAATTAATCGAGACGTTTGAACATTTGTCTAGTAAATACTGAAGACGTCGAAAGCGAGAGGCTGTTTCTTCTCGTTTTAGTCTGGTATGTCCAAAACTATCTTAAATTATTATTGTTACTTCTGTGATTAATTTGTTTCAGCGTTAGCTACCCAGTGGTAACTCCATCACAGGTCCTATCAGTCAGATCTGATGTCGAGGTACGCAGTACATATTTCTGGGAGTGATCGCTTAAATATCCAGTTCTGATATTTTGCATATTAATCTCAGACTGGAACGTCCTGCATATGTTTTAGATAAAATTGAACTGGAAGTGAGGGGAGGGGGCAATTAAAAAAGAAATCTAAATGCTAATCGAGTCCTGAGGGTTCTTCGCTGTTTTCCATCATCGTCTCCTGGGGTCGGTTGAAAAATTATAAATTTTCGTCATGACATCTAGGAACTTCGTAAAGATATTTTAGAGGATCTAAAACTCATTGCTGAGGTATAACTATAAATCATGTGGGCCTCTTAATTAACAACCCTCTCATATACAAGATCATGATATTTTTTTGGGGCTTGGATAGAAAATACTCGTATATCAGATAAGTTCAATCCTAAATCCTTCGAACTGTTGTGATATTAGAATTAAAAACGTTTTAATTAGGCTTGAGAAAAAATATAAATTTGTATATTTTCCCTAGCCAACTAAAACATTTAATTTAATCAATATGTGTATGTTTTGAGACATTTGAAATCAATTTGATCTATTTTTATTTTGCATATTTGTGCTCATTTTGCTATAAGTACATATTTTGAACTGTAATTACATATTTAACTATATATCAGGCAGAACAGCATTTATAATTTGAATTATTTGTTTCTGAGTAAACAAAAAATTAAATAAATAAAGTGCTTTGCTTACTGAAAGTGTAAACATGTGGCCGATCTAAATTCCCTAATAATTTTTTTTTTATATTTACAATTGTATAGTACAGACATGGGTAAACGTTTTAAGGGGAGGGCCGGATGAAATAGAAAAACATCTAGGGCCGGATGATATAGCAAAAACATCTAGGCGGGCCGAAAAAAACGGACAAAAAAAGTTTTACTACTAATAAACTTTATTTTTGACTTTATCTCATTACACTCTACTTATATGGTACAACGGTAGAAGATCCGGAACGCAACGAGAAGAAAACAATCATTATATTCTAGCTTTGGAGAAAATAAATTTTGTCTTATGTATAATTGTGTGTGACCATGTCGCGGTCCGGATTGACAAGCCCGAAGGGTATAGTACATATACATCCAGTAAATGTGTGGAAAATACAATAACATGACAATAACTTGTAAAGTAACTACCCATTGGTGGCACTTTAATAAAAGTTCTACATTAGAAGGTCTAGAGGCCATCTTCTTTTCAGACGTCTCGGAGGATTACCAGGAATAGAATGCGAAGCAAGTTGAGAGACTAGTAGATTTGAGTGGTCATAGGTGTTTACTATGAAAGGATAGGTATTTGAATTGGGATTAATCAGCAACATATGGAACATTAAGATCTTTATGGATAAGTTTGTTTGTTACAAAATGAGGAGCATCGAGGATTTTTCGAAAGATTTTGGTTTGCCTGAAAGTCCCCTGAAAGTCCAAATAGGACTGATAAATATTATGTAAAAGGGATATTTTGTAGTAAATCGGCAGCTTTGATCGTTTGCCTAGTAAATGTTGAAAAAGGCGAAAACGACGAGCAGTTTCCTGAGGAAGGGTAAAAGTGATTTGATGGGATGTGTTTGGATTTATTTTAATTCTACAATACGATTCCTGAAGGTTTATGACATGAGATTGGAGTCTTTGGGAGGCAATGAAGGTATCATTCACTGGTAACACTCAGTTTTCATCATCATACGTGGTGAATATCAGCTGTATACAACGTGTACAGGATGGGACATAGGATACTACCTTGAGCCACGCCGGCTAAAATAAATCTAAACACAAAGTAGAGGACTATAATATTTTTTAAATAAAATTGAAAAATGGAGTGAATTCAGCAACAAAAAAATCTAGAGAGCTGCTATTTTGAATTATTTTTATTTTGCTTACTTATTGAATATTTTGCTTACTTCTATTAAAAAATAAAATAAAAAATAAATATATATGAGTTGTTGGGCTTCAATGTCAGGATAAATTCAGTGTCTATGAGGAAACACGTTATTCCGAAAGTTCTTACTTCTTAAAAAATCTCCGGAAATAATCATCCGACTTGGAAGGTTAACAACATTAATCCTTGAGTACGCGAGACATGCCAACGGATCACTTTTAGAAAATTCAATTTGTCCCTCTCTATCGCTCTTCACATCATATCTACCCAACGGAGCTGTAATGTCATATGGGATACCGTTTTAAAGAGGAAGAACCATGCCTCTTTTCAGTTTAGCTAGTGGTGGGTCCAGTTTGCGAGAAAAAAAATTTATTTTATTTTTTTTTATTTTTAACTATTTATTGATATTTACAATTGTACATCAATTAAATTTGAGAAAATGATTATAATGATATGTAAATCACTTGTTAAGTACTACTCAATAGTAGCACTTCAAAAAAAGTTCTAAACTAGAAGGTTTCTCGGCCATCTTATCAGTGGGTTATCAGGTTATCAGGTATCGAATGAGAAGCAAGTTGGCAGACTAATGGATTCGTGTGAGTGCAGTTTAGTATGGAAGGATTGGTTTCTGGTTTGGGCTAAATCAGCAACATATGGAACATTGAGGTCTTTATGGATAAGTTTATTCGTGACAAAGTAAGGAGCATTAAGGATTTTGGATTGTAAGGATTGGATTCGAGAAGAATTATATGGTTTAGTTGAGCCGCAAAGCTCATCACCGTATGTCCATATAGGTCTAATAATTGTCATGCGAATGAGTCTCTTGTAATTTAATGGAAGCGTTTTTCTAGACGAAAAAAAATAATCAAAATTTTCACATAGGCGATTTACGAATTCGTATTAAAATATTTGGAAAAGTAAATGTGCTAGATCTTCACTATGCTTAAACGAAATATAGCAGGGTTCTTCCTCTTTACAACGGCATGCCTGTGACAATCGTAGTGCTTTTCCTCAAAATCTTATCAGGAAAAGAATGGATGGAGACGTTAAAAGTCGTCGCACTGCGGCGAGTGATCCCCACTCCTGTTATTACTGCATATCATTGCATTGTCACCCAATCCTAAGTTATGTTCCAAGTTTCAAGTATCTAGCTCTTCGGCAAGATAGTGAACATATTTTAATCTAGATAGCAAATCTAAATCTATGGGTACACGGTACGCTACGGTACGTTTCGGGAGTATTGTATTTTTTTAATCCACCACAAAAGTGCCCAACAGGCCAAAAGAAGTTTACACTTTAAAAAATTTAAATAGCAGTGGCAAATAATTCATCAATCATATAATAGCAAACAATTTTTTTGATCTTTCTATATCTAAAGAGATTTTATATTTATTGAATAAAAAGTTGTTTTTTTTTGTTTTTTTTACAATAAAAGTACTTTGAAAGAAGCTCTAATTTAAAGTCATTCAAAAATATGTCTGTTATGGAGAAGTACTATACAGAGGGGTGCCCCCATAAATTGTAGTGTTGAGAAATGGATTTTAATTTTTGATTTGTTTACGCTGTGAATTAGCGCGATGGTCCTTATCTTGCTCGTTACAAAGAATAGCGGCCCAGCACAGCGACTTGCTGAAAGATAAATTATTAACAAGCCGCAGAGAGATTGCTGCACGGCCATTAGCAGAAGCAGCTTAGGAAGGCTCCGCTGCAGCTGATAGTGCCTGGCTACTCATTATGTCTCCAATGTACCAGCCTTTATCATGACTTTTATTTGATGTTATATAGTGAAACCTCTCTCCTACGGAACATACTTACTAATGGAAAAATGATGTACACATGTCCTAGCCTTGTGCAAAAGTGCGAATATGCCCCTTTGCAACGTCACCCTTCTAAAGTACCGGGACAGAGATATTGTAATCACCAGTAGATGTTACCTCTTTCAGCAGACAATTATTGAAAGTTGGAAATTAAGAAAACCATATTGTAGTTTTATGCTTTGATATACAGATATTGATCAATTAAAGTAATTTACAACTGCAGAGTCTTCCTTACGCATCAAGACGAGATGTATTTTACATGTTAGAGTAGAAATTAGTGCTCTAATTAACCAACAGTTTGCAATGTATTTACCATTGGTGTGTAGGTACCAAAATATTTCAATTATCATTGCTGGTACCAATACCAAGAAATCGATGTATACCTCAATTTAAAAATAAATTGCTATTTCAAAGCATAATCCAAAAATAAGCTAAAAAAGTAAAACAAATCGATTTTAAAATCCGATAATAATTCTATAAATAAATAAGTAAACCTCTAGTAGATTTTATCATCTATCCATTATGATTCTTAATAACAATTCCAAGGTTTCATTTCTTAATTAAAGAATTGAAAATGTTACTAAACTCTTTCACTAAGCACTGTAGATGCATTGGATTTGTTTAAATTGAATATCGGTGTTCGAAAAATAGTATTTACCAGTAATAAAATGAAAAATAATCTTTATTCTTAGACATACCATCCCTTAATAATAATAATATAATGGTATAATTGTCTGAGACGCATTATTTCTTTGATTAGAGTGAATCTTCAAGTTTTCTAAGAACTGATGAAAGACTTCTAACCGAGGAGGGTTAAATTCTTTCGTTATGACTTTCATGTTATTACCTTGATTATGTATGAAGGTGACTGAGACGAAAGAGATTTGTAAAAGAACGAGCCAAAGTATTATTAAGGGAGTATAAGAATAAATGAATTATTCTTGCTTATATAATATATAATATTAGACAAAAAGGAGTAAATATGGGCACCCTATTTTGTTTTTGATTTTAAGTTACTTTTAAATTAGTAAAATTCTAGATTTGTCTTTCATTAACAACTAAATATAACAAGTTTTTTAATGTGAGAAGGTACAAAGCTCTTAAGATAGAACCAGAAAAATTGGGGTGTAAATATGGGCCCACTTTAAAAAAGTCACCAAAAATAGTTTAAAACAATTCCAAACCGTAGAGAGTTTATTACTTAAGAAAAAATATTTACAGAAATCGCAATAATTTCTGGTTCTTTCAGCTAGGCACGATCTAAGTTCACACATTTGGAAACATTTTATCCACACTTCTCCCCGCGTGTCATCACGGAACTTTCCATCACAAAAGATGCAAGTTGTGATCACTAACAAGAGATATGTCGAAATTCCCGGGGAAATGAGTGTCCATATTTACAACAAGAAAGGTTGCCCATATTAAAATTATTTTTAAATAAACATTAGAACAACGGAAACGATATCACATGTCTTTCAAAAGTTCACTGTAAAAATGAATACATTTGTACAATATCTTAAGCTGCATCCGCACTATTTGAAAGAATGGTTCTAACTGCTCACTGCATCATAATAAATGCGAGGAACTTGGGGCAGTTTTACAGTTACATTTAATTTAAGCACTACAGAAAACATATGAAACGGTATCATATGAGACGCCTAACTGCAAAACGTAGCAAATCCACCGAAAATCGAAATTGAGTTTTATATACCGTTCGATCCAGCTCCTTGCCACGCAGAAGACTGACTAGGTTTTAGGTTTAAAAACGAAGGAAAAGCTGTTCAAATTTACAATTAAAAATCACGTACTGTTGCAAAAGGAAGTAAAACCATGCCTATCACCGTACCAAAAGGGAGTATCTCACAATATGGCTGCCATATTATTGATATTATTTGTCAGATTTAGGAGGCATAAACGAGGTGGAATAAACACAATTAGCTGTTTAGAAATGTTACCTGTTATTGTGATCGTAATTACTATTAACTAGTCCTTTTTTAAATTATATTTCATTTTTTTGTATGTTAAACTAAACTAATAAATGTTTTGAAACATTATAAAAAAAGTTTTCAGATAGATATTTGTTTTGAATTTTAAAGTTACCTACTAAAAAACAAAGTCAATAATATTTTGATACTACTACGTACCTCAATACTTTATTGTTTTTATTTTGTTCCTCAATACTCTAAAAAATAATCGCATTTATGTATACAAATATTTTTTAATGATAAATTGTTTTTAACCATTTTCAATGAAGTTTTACTACAAGTCTAGAAGTAGGATGAGGAATGATAATAAGTCTTTTAGGAAAATGTGTACTGTGATTACATAGACTAGTCCATGTATGTACATATGTCGTACATATATTACTTTACTATCCGTATTTATTGTACACCAAGCTAGTAAGTAATATTTTTGAACGTAAAATCATTTTTTAATCTATCATTTCAATTCTATAACTCAACACAGCTCATGCATTTATTTCATTATCAAAAAGGAGTAAGTCTCAAACTGTTCCAAACGGAGTAAGTACAGAAGAAAAGCCCATATTATGCTTACTCAACTAAAACCATCTATTTTTCTGCTAATTATACAAGAAAAATTTCATTCATATCAATAGGGCATCAAATTGCTATGGTTTTTGGATTCTGGTGAAAAATTTAGAAATTTGGTTGTGCTACGTTTTGCAACTGGACGCCTCATATATGATATTTTTTCATTTCTAATTTTTAAACTTAAAAATTATTCAGATTATTCTAGCTTTGGTTATTATTTGATTCTGCAGCTGTCATAGCAGACACATTCCCCAAACTTTCTTTTTTAATTTTTGTTCTTAAATTTTGACTCTTGCTGATTACCTGATTATGGTATGGAATTCATTTTAGCATCTCATGAAATGTATGAATCCAAAATTTCATGCTTATAGCACGCTCTTTTAGATAATATAAGGTTCTTACCAATTTTTGGCCGTTTTGCCCCACTGTGCCCCAAGCTTTAATCTAAAAAATCTACAGATTGTCTTTTGCTCACCAAACAGAAACCATTACAAACTAGATCTAAACAGACTAAATACTCAACTTGCTCCTAGTGGGCTCAAAAACAATTAGCTAACAGGAAGCAGGATAACTTCACCCAGCGGCCGCCCTGACAGCTCCAATGCTAACTTTATACTTATAAACGAATTTCCAAACTAGAAAACACCAAGCGCACTCTACAATTCCGGTCCGAAGTTTTAAACTCCGTCAGGTCGTGGTTTCTCCCTGTAGTTCCAAATCTATTCAAAACTGAAAGCATTGTATCATGCCGTTTCATTCTAGGTGGATATACTTAATGTGATATTGTTTTGACTTTTTTTATGTGCCCAGGTAAACATTAATATTGTTTCTTGACTTTGTTGTGATGAGAAAATTCATTATTATTTATATTAATATATAATAGCATTTCAGCCCATGAAGGGTCTTGTCTTCAGTATTGGTGTCGGCATCGATTGTTAAGAACTATCGATTGCCTTACGATTGTTTTTCAAGTAATCGATGACTTTGGTTCCTAGGATTTGATGAGGAGGGGACATTTTTTGAAACACTTTTACAAGCGGGGCTCCATCACACCGGCCTGACCAGCGCTACATCGACCAGTTCGACCCTTAAGCTTCACTTCGAATTTACATTTATCGATAGTTCTTTCTTATAACCTCACATATAAGCATTCATTTCTACAGTTTCAACTTGAATGGTGTTGTTTTGTGTGTTATATTGATTTGTTGTTGTTCTTTCGAGTTTTAGAGTGTAAAACACCTAGGTCATCAACGCTCAGTAAGTATAAAAATATTGTATCATGATTTGAAGGTCCTTCTGGGGAGAACCCGACTGAGCCGAAGGCATGATGTCAAGGAGCCAGGAGCCCACAGGGGACGGCCAGGAGCGTAGGAGACGCCCCAATCCCACATGTTTTTGTTTTATTTATTTATTTTGAATTTTTCATCACGACGATTGATCGGAGGATGTAGATAAAAACCATGTTTTAATCCTTACTACATCGGTACAATCCACCAATGTTTACAATATGTTATTCATGGAAAAGTCCACATCATCCCAATCCTCGGAGCTAAAACGCCCTGTGAGAAAGGTACGTCTCCCCACCCCCACCACAGCCCTAGGAACCCCGGGACACCAATCTCTCATCCCTCCTGCAA
This sequence comes from Euschistus heros, assembly GCA_003667255.2. Lineage (NCBI taxonomy): Eukaryota > Metazoa > Arthropoda > Insecta > Hemiptera > Pentatomidae > Euschistus > Euschistus heros. Next base: position 70,487 of record RCWM02000572.1, on the reverse strand, counting down.
ATAGGTGTTATATTGATATTTAGTCTTATTAAATTTAAAACGGTGAAACATAAGTCAACAACATGAGTTTCATAATGGATTTAGTGTTTTATAAATTGATGTTTTCTTATAGTCCAGTCAATAAACACATTGTAGAGTGCATGGAATATGCGATAATGTTTGACACAGCTTCGTTTGGAATAGTTAGGAGGTAAACATACTAAAAGTCCCCGCCCCTGGGGGAGTGAACTAACGGTGGGGGGAGGGGAGAAGTTTAATTTTTTTGGTATTTCAATAATATCTCGAAAACGGTTGACTCTAGAAAAACAGAATAGAATAGAATAGAAAGAAAACTTTATTCTGGGACAAAGTCCCTTAAGAATAACATTAAATAATACAAAGTAAGATCATAACTGGCCGAGAGGCTGTTAAAAATAAAATAACATAGGTAAATTTAAATACAAATATGTATGAAAAAAAATACAGAGAAAAACTAGAAAAAGAAAAAACTATTAATAAAAAGAGAGTGAAAAAATAAATATACAAAATAGAGCTTAATCTTGTAAACAAAATTGTAGAAGAGAAACCAAACAAACAGAAACTTAAAGAAAAATAAAAGATAGAAAATCAAAAATTATCATTACAAGAAATCAAAACATTATCATAGTCAAAGTATAATTTCTGCTAATGTTTCATGTCTGAAGGTCTTAATAATTAAATTAGACGATTACATAAATAGTTCATACATCCTTATAATTGGAGAGCGTCGAGTTGGAGGGAAAGAAGATGGTGAAAGAATAGTGTTTTGAATGTTCCAAGAGAAGAAGCATTGCGGATATAGGGGGGGGGGGGAAGGGAATTCCAAAGAGTAGAGGATCGGACAAGGAAGGAACGTTGGAATGCAGTACTTCTGTGGGATGGAGTATAGAGATCGGAAAGACGAGATCTTGTACACAGTGATTTAATAGCAGACTTGAATTTCAGGTTACTGTAAATAAAGGGAGGGTGACGGGTGTTGATAACTTGGAATAGATAGGTGCCTAGGAAGTATTTTCTGCGGAAGGAGGGGAAAAGCCAATTTAACTCAGTGTAGAGATGCAAAACATGGGAACGTCTCGAAGTTCCGAAGACAAACCCAATGAAGCAATTCATGATGCGTTTTAATCTGTCTTCAAGAACCGTCGAGAGCCCGCTATATATCACGCTACCATAGTCAAATTGGGGGAAGATAAGGGAGGATACTAGAAGTTTGCGTTTGGGTAGGGGAAGGAGGTGACGGGAGCGGTGAAATAGTTTTAGGATACCGATTGACCTTCGGGAGCTATGTGCAATATGGAATTTCCAGGAGAGGGTTTGATCAATGGTTAGGCCTAAATTTTTAACAGAGGAATGGAAAGTTATTGGACGACCATTAAGGAATAATGTGGGTAAGTTGGCATTTGAATGGAGAAGGGAATGTGATCCTATGGCAATTGCTTGAGTTTTAGCTGCGTTAAACGTTAATTTGTTCAGATTTGCCCAGGCACAGATTTCGTCTAGGTCTTCCTGAATTTTGGCAAACGCAGCTAACATTTCGGATGGAGGAAAGGAGAAGTAAATTTGGAAGTCATCGGCGTAAAGATGGTGGGAACAATGGTGAATTGAATGGATGTAGGAATTAAACAGTAGAGGGGAAATGCTCGAACCTTGAGCTACTCCTGACTGTAGTGTGAGGAAAGAGGATAGGCCCTGGTTAGGAGTGGCGACTGGTTGGGTGCGTTGGGAAAGGAAAGATTGAAACCAAAGAAGGGAGCTGTAGGAAAAGTTCAATGATTTCAATTTGAAAAAAAGGATATTATGGTCTAATCAATCGAGTGCTTTAGAGAAATTTATTGTTTCAAATAAACATAAAAGATAATTAAATTTACTGTAAAATTTATTATATATAAATTTGTCGTAATTCTAACCGCTTACGAGATATACGTTATTGAAAATCAGTGATTTTCGGGAAAAAACAAAAATTATCGCATATTTCATGCACTCTACACCTCTCATTTCGGCACTCTTCAACTGGGGTAGCACTTCTCTGAGAAAACACGTTTATTAGTACTCATTCCGAAACTAATTGTTCGATCCAAAATTTCTATATTTTATCTGAAAGCTCCTATAAGAACCCATACATGAAATTTTGATTATGTCACGTTATATGGTACACTCAAACCAGCCCACTGAATTTGTGAATATCGTCATACTTTGCCAAATGAATGTCATACTGAAGTTAACAAGATTAATTTATACATAGATTTTATTTATAAATGTGTGTTTTATATATTTGTATTTTTTATATTAATTTAAATGAGAAATTTTCAGTTTACATATTTTCTGAATAGATTCTTGGTCTTCCGTATCACTTATTGCCCTAAAGAGAGACATATGGTACTATTAATTCAATTAAACACATCGATCTAAATTGAATGTAAGAAAGTATATTAGAAGTTTCATATTTTGTTATTTCCACTCCTCCTTTAGAAAATACAGCAGAAACTAACATCATAACTTTCAACAAGGATTCTTAAATAAATTATATATTTATAATTTGTTATTTCCACTTCCCTAACATTGGAAAGTTTATCACAAAATAACATTGCTTCTGATTTTGCATTATATTAATCCTGATTTAATAAAATATTAATTCAACATTGATTTAGTGTTTTATATTTTATTATTTCCACTTCATTATTTTTTTATTTCTCATTTTAATATTAGAAGGTAAACAGAAGTTAATATTACTTTGACCATGGATTTAGAGTTTCTTCATAAATTAAGGAGTTTAACCTTTTCCATAGAAAAGTAGCGACTAAAACATCTTAATAAATCGAAAGAATTTTAGAGTCGATAAAATGTATTCTGGGCGCGTGAAGGGGCTGGAGCCCAGCTTCTGAAAGGGTACTCATTTTTTTATTATAATATATTATTGCGAAATCCTCTCATTTTATGAATTATTTATCAACATAAAACGTATCGCAATATTATAATTTGAAACATCTGTAAACCGCTTGATTACTGTTACATGCTGCTTGGCGGAATTTTCGTTACTGGGGCAAGTAAATTTTCTCTAATAATGGAAAGAAAACGAGTTTAAATATTTGCCCCTAGGTTTTATCAAGAAAAAATATTTATGTATGCCTGATACCTCGGCGTAATATGAGAGGATATTTTCAAAAGCTAGAGAAATAATCACCGAGAACAAGTGCAGGCAAACAGACATGCAACTTTTGGGCGATTGGGTGAAATGCCGTGTTACTTCTTTAAAATTGTGCATTTGGAAAATTTTATCTAGTTTTTTTACTAAATATTCGATGGTTAATCGATTGATCGATTGTATCAATACGATGCATTCGTGCGTGATATTCGATTGGAAATGATTATCGACAGTCGGTCACCCCTAGTGACTAGTATTTGTGGTATATTATTCACTAAGCAGACCCAGGGCCATCACACACTTCTTCTTTGATCACTCAGTTTACTAAGCGAATCGATAGTCAACTGTTTTTCTTTTCTCTTCTTATGACTTTTTTTATTTAAAATATATATTCCCTCCGGACAAAGCTTAAACTCAAATGAGTACTACTTCTAACCCCTATGAGCACGAAGTATAAACAACAATATTTTATTACAGTACTAGGATTGTTGGAGGTACTAAAACCAGCATCATACATAATGCAATACTTTTTATGGTCGTGTACTCTTGCGTACTAACACAGTAAAAGAATTTCAGAACTTTTTATTTCCCTCATGCCTGAACCATATAATAAATATTTAAGTGAAACACGAATTCTCGATAATAACAATAAATATTGTTCAGGATATTATGAATGTGTTATCAATATTTGTTTTTCATTTTTATTTTTCAACCCATACATGTCAAAAAAACAAAAAAAAAAAAATTGACAATCAGTGGATTTGCTGAAATCTGAAAATAAACAAAATTGACATGTTAGGCAGGAGGAGAAATAGTGCCCAGTGGCACTCCTTCCTTGTCTTGGTTTACTTTTATGTTAGTAGGTCTCTCATCCTAGGTTTCTTTTCAGTGTCCTTCTGGTATTCTCCGGCATGAGAGATGTGGCCGTACTATTGATGACTTTGTCTGGGTGTCCCTTTAATTTCTCATGCTAGAACATTTTTTTATTTATTTATTTAGTTTTTAAATATAACATAATTTTTAGATTAAAAGACAATCCATAAAGCATGTAAATTTATAACTAATATATTTAATAAACCTACTAATAAATTAAAAGTATATTTCGATCCACAATTTGAATAAGCAGAAGTTTCTATATTATCTGGAAAGACAATAAAAAAAATTAATAAATAAAATAAAAACATGAAAGAGAATAAAATTAATGACACCGACTGAAATGGCTTGGGAATGGTCAGGATAAAAGGACATTTTATTATACTAGGGATAAAAAAAAAAATCAGCAGGAAATAAAAAACGTGTTTATTTTCGGTTTTAACGTAAAATATGCTTTTTCATAACACGTTTTATTTGGAGATCCTAGAAGGTTGCTATGTCCTTCTCTGTGTAAGTCCGGATCATGCATTAACCTAAATAAAGGGATGCCAGTCAGGACTTAATTTCCTGACAATTTACAAATAAGTATTTTTGTATAATTAATTAATTAAATTAATCTGATCTCTTCTCCACAAGGTGATCGTGAGGCCAAATAATTGAGAGGTGTTAATTATAAAGAAGAGTAATCAAAATATATTAATTAGATGAGTGACATGCAAATGGTAAATAAATCGGCGGAAGTGGAAGTCATCGGTGGGATGACTGCGTCTAATGGGCTACATCGTGGTAAGGAAGGAACTCCAGACCCAAGACCTCAAGGAACCAGCGCTGCAGAAACAAACCAGCTAAGACCAAAAGACAGACCCCGAAAATATTTTTCCGTCCTTTTTTAGAAGTATAAGGGACAAGCAGGTAGAGAAACTGTTCTTTGTTGTATGACCCAGCTGTGTCTCTCTGGCAAGGGCTGTGAACGGGTTAGCTTATTGCGTATCACGCGAATATTATTTTTGTTACATTAAACCGTAAAGGTTTGATACATAGCAAGGTGAATGGGATCACGGTCTATATAGATTCTATATATATTTTTAAAATTTAATATACCTCAAATTTAAAATTATTATTTAGGAACATCTGTCGTCGTGGCTTCGTCGACTATCGTACATAAATAAATCAGATAATTTAAACTAATAATTAAAGCTTTAATAGTTTATTGATAAAAATATTTAATTGTAGCATGCTATATAAATTTATTTTTAAAATATTTTTACAGCTGTAATTATTAATCAACATAGCAACAAATCAACGGCTATCCATTTGTGTCATTTTACTACGAATATTAAAGTGGAACATCCCCTTTTTTCAGGAATGATAATTAGGATAACTATCATTGATTGTCTGTCTAGTAAATGTTGGAGTAGACAATAAAGTCTAATAGCTTCTTGTCATTTGTGTCTTGTATGAGGATTCCCATGTAAGGCGGATGTCCAGATGGAGCCTAGGTAGCGGATCTGTTCATATGCATCGCTTCTTTGAAAAGGGTCTATTTTGTATTTTGGTGAAGGAAAATAAGATGCCAATGGTTTATTTATTTTAAATGCGGGATTTAACTAGTCTAGGAGCGGACGAAACAAAACCTGTCCATGATAAGCCTCTCAAAAAAATCAATGTTTATCTGAAAGATCTTTAATTTTTGTGTAAGATAAACCACTGCTGCCGTTTCCAAACACGGTCAAGATAGCGGCCGCAAGTAAAATAAAGTTATAGAAGGCCGTTTTCGGAGAAAAAAAAAAACGTGAACTTTTTATCTCAACGGATCTTAACGTTTTTTTGAGGTGCTGAATCTGAATCTGAAGTAGGCTAACACCGTAGCTGTCGGCTTCATACCTAAAATAGCGGTTATTGTCGTTTTTTTTTAACTATAACAATACAGCGATGGTTTTTTTTTTTAGAGAATGCCTTTATATAGTGAATTGTAGCAGGATTTAGTAAGCACAAAATAAAAAACGAAACCAAAAACAATACCGAAGTCAGACCATTTTTCGAGAAGTCATGGCCTTGGGAACATTGTAGATATTGGCTAACTTGTGGTCAGTCCTTCTTCTTCACGAAAAATCGCTTATCAGTACTCGTTTGGCTATAACTCGGAATCTATTTGTCCGATACAAATTTTTTTTTTTTCATCTTAAAGGTGGTCGCATTTCCAATTAGACTCAGTATATGAAGTTTTATTCAAGTCTCTTAAAATACACATGCTAGCAGATAAACATTTATTTTTTTGGGAGACCTACCATGACAGGTTTAGTGTCGTCGGCTTCTGTACCAACCTAATGCTCTTAATTTCTTTCCGAAATTGATGAATATCGGATCGCAATATTTAGTCTGTGTGTATGAATTAGTAGTGGGTCGTTCTGAGTGGAACGGAACTTGGAACTGGTTTCAGCCTTGAACCGGTTTGGAACGAGACGAACTACCTAAGTTTTTCGTTCCAACTGGAACGAAAACCAACGCCAAAATATCTCCGGTTCGTTCCGTTGGTTTATATAGGGTATACATTGCATCTCCCGTTTCGTTCCACCCAAGGTCGTTCCGACTGCTGATCTCTCCTTCTCTCCTTTACTTGATCCCTTCCATCCGCTCAGAGCCCTACAGCTGTTGATCTCACTGCTCTTTGTTCCCTCCCCTTCCCCCAAATGCCTCGCCATACCGGACATAATCATCTTCAAAATAAACAGCTTTCCGTGAAATTTTCTGTTCTACCGGCAGAGCTTGGCTACCTCATTCGGATTAAAATAAATTTGGTTTTAAGAATCAGAATCAAGCAAAATGTCTTGTAAAGGATAGGTTGACTGGTTGACACTTCTACCAGTCGCGCCAATTTTCGCAACACGAGCAGTCGTGTACGTTGTACCCCTAGAGAGAGAGGGAGAGAGAGAGAGAGAGAGAGAGAGAGAGAGAGAGAGAGAGAGAGAGAGAGAGAGAGAGAGAGAGAGAGAGAGAGAGAGAGAGAGAGAGAGAGAGAGAGAGAGAGAGAGAGAGAGAGAGAGAGAGAGAGAGAAGGAGAGAGAGAGAGAGAGAGAGAGAGAGGGAGAGGAGAGGGAGAGAGAGAGAGAGAGAGAGAGAGAGAGAGAGAGAGAGAGAGAGAGAGAGAGAGAGAGAGAGAGAGAGGAGAGAGAGAGAGAGAGAGAGAGAGAGAGAGAGAGAGAGAGAGAGAGAGAGAGAGAGAGAGAGAGAGAGAGAGAGAGAGAGAGAGAGAGAGAGAGAGAGAGAGAGAGAGAGAGAGAGAGAGAGAGAGAGAGAGAGAGAGAGAGAGAGAGAGAGAGAGAGAACAAGTCGAGTGTTGTACAAAATACAAACGGCGGAAGATTAATTAAAAGCAAAATGAGTCAATCAATACATGATGTGAGAAATGTTAATGCCTGTGGTTCAACTGAAAGCAGAAACCTTTATTAAATAAAACTATTTTAAAAGAATACAATTTTTTTAATAACTATATTTAGCTATTTAAACCTTCCTAATATTATAGTACCTATAAATTTCTTAATTATAAAATAGAAGGAGATTAACAGCCCGAATCAACAAGAGATAGAACGAAACTGCATAGTAAGTAGGTAGTAGGTTATTCAAAATGACGTGGAACGAAAATTGGAACAGACTGTAAAATCTTATTCCGCATTTAAGTCGGAACGGCCCTTCACTTGTATGTAGAAGGTTAGTCAAACTGACGTGGAACGAAAAGTGGAGCGGAACGAAAACTGGAACTGGTTCCAATAGTGGAACGAAACCGAAAATCTCATTCTGCTTATAAGTCGGAACGGCCTTTCACTAGTATGAATACAGGTGAGTATCAACATATTTGATTTTTTTTACATCAAAAAAAAAAATTAATATATATCAATGCAGCAACGTACTGATGCGGTCGCGCCGCTTGCATTGTTTTTATTATTGTTTAAGTTCTGTTTTGTTAAATTTTGTGGAAAGTGTGTTAAGTGAACCTGGCAACACAGATTGCTTACATAAACCAATTATTAAGTTAGCTAATCTAATTATAGACGTTCTGTTTTGTTTTTGTATTCTTGTGATTAAAACTATGAAAAAATATTGATGAGTGTCGAGTCCAATTATTTACCAGTGAACTGTTAAATATTAAAATTTATAAAGGAAAAGGTCTGTAGCAGATAGTCACCACTAAAGAGACTATTCAGATGCTTTAAAAGTTTTTTAAAGTTTTCTGAATTGATAATGTATGCCGAATGAATGGAAAATAATTGATCAATCCAAATTGAGTTGATCCTTTATACCATCATGCGCACTTTAAGTGATTTTTTTAGTTATTCATTCATTTAATTTATCGATTCCTAATCAGAATGCGTAAAAAAAGAAGAACAAATGAAATTCTGTTTACAATGATAAAAACGAAATTTTTTTTATGAATTTATAGTTTCATTGGCTCCTGAAATACAGCCAATAGGAAATGAATCACATATATTTCCTTGCCAGTGGATCATGGTATTATTGCGACTATGGTCTATAAAACAAAGAGTTGAAACAGTTGAAGCTTGGACGGCGATTACACGCGCTGGCCATACATAAATTACACAGCCATGACAATCTTGCTGGCATATATGCATCTTCATTACGAATGCTAATGAGTGGTATTGTCAATTGCTGCTCGTTGCATACGTACACCGAGTGGCACCTAACGGAGTTAGTTGCACGTTGGAGCCACAAATGATCATACCAATTATTAAAGGATAGTATGATTGTAAATAAATAACATAATAATCTTATTCACAACTGAAATACATTTGAATACAACAATTATTAATATAATTAGGAATAGGAGGAAAAAAACAAAAAGATATAACAAGAAAATTGATTTAAAAAAAAACAAAACATGGAAATTGGAAGAACACGTGTTGACTAGTCCAGTCCCTGAGTGCTGAAATAAGATTATAGAGTGCATGGAATATGCGAAAATTTATGACTTCATAGCTTCGTTAGGAGTAGTTAGAAGGTAAACATAATAAATGTCCCCTCTCCTGGGGGAGCGGAGAAGGTAACTGTTATGTATCGATGTAAGAATACTTACTGTCGATATAGGTAAAACACCTGAGGAAGGTTATGTTTATTTTTACACACATGTTATAATTTTGTACCACATTACGAAAGTGTAAATGTTATAATATAATTGTTATTTTGTGTACTGTAGTATTTTCTTTTATCGAATACATAACAGTGGCGCAGTCGGTAGGACCCATACAGTATTCTTTACGGTACATATAAAAATACATTTATACCAAAATGCCAGAAACGGGAAGAAAAGGAAAAGAGAAGCGCGTAGAGGAGGAGGATATAGCGGTACCAAAATATGTGGAAAAAATTTTACAACAGAATGCCAAGCTACAAGAACAGATGGCAAAAATTCTTGAAAATACACCGCAACAACTTGAAAATAAATCTCAGGCTACAGAAAATTTTAAGGTTAGTGGAATTACTTTTGAAAAATATAATATAGATGAAGATTTCGAAGATTATATTGACAGACTAACTGCTTTTTTAGACCTTCAAAACATTTCGGAACAAAATAAAGTTAATTCATTCATTACATTATTGCCAGCAAAATTATTCTCTCTATTAAAAAGCCTGGTATATCCCGATAAATGTACAAAAAAAAGTTACGACGAAATAGTAAAAATTTTACACGAACACTTAAAGCCGAGGCCATTGATTATACCAAGTAGGCATGCTTTTCTGAATAGGAAACAACACCAAGGTGAAAACATTTCTCAGTACATGGCCCAACTACGAAAATTAGCTATGCCATGCAAATATCCTGAGAGCATGCTTGACACAATGCTCAGAGCCGTTTTTGTTAGTGGGTTACGTTCTAAAACGATTCTAGATAGGTTATTTGAGGAAGAAAACCCCAACCTTGATAAGACTGTTCAGATAGCACAAGCTATTGAGTCCGCAGAGAGCAGCTCCAAACTCATACTAAACTCATATGGAGAAGAACCAGAAATCCATAAATTACAACAGAGCCGGAGATTTAAAATTCAAAAAACTCAGACTGCGAGAAATGCGACACCAATTAATAACGATAAAGCAGGTTACCTTTGTTTCAGATGTGGTAAAAAGAATCACTTCACGCGTGAATGTATGAAAAAAAATTTATATTGTACATATTGCCGGAAAACGGGTCATATTAAGAATGTGTGCTTTCGTCAAAGACGTACAGAGAAGCCAGTTAGGGCGGTTCAAGAGGAAGGATACGAAGAAGAATACAATAAAATTGATGAAGAGGTTACACTAGATTTTCTAGATATACATCAGCTAAATCGAGAAAAACAAAAAAACTTACACCAGGACCTATTTACGTCACTGTTCAAATAAATAACGTTCCTATAAAGATGGAATTAGACACGGGAAGTGCAGTGACTGTTATGAGTGAAGAGGAATACGAGAAAATTAGAGTAAAACCATTAGGAGAAACTAGAGTAAGGTTCAGAAATTTTGGTAATGGTATAATAAGACCACTTGGACAAGTTAGGGTCTCAGCTAGTCATAAAAGCTCAACAAAAGAACTACCACTTTTTGTGGTGAGAGAAAAGGTTAAAGCGATACTTGGGAGAGACTGGTTGTGTGAATTCTTTCCTGAATACATCAAGGACATACAACAGTGCAATATAACAAATTTTAGAACATCTAAAGAAAAACTGAATAACCTTTTTTCAACTAATGATAAATTGTTCACACCAGGAACTGGAACAGTTAAAGAATTTGAAGTATACTTAGATCTGAAGGAGGGAGTACAACCTATTTTTATGAAACATCGTACAGTACCATATGCCTTGAAAGAACGTGTTGAAAATGAATTAGATCGTCTTGAGATGGAAGGTATAATCTCAAGAGTAAAATTCTCAGAATGGGCTACCCCTATAGTGCCTGTGGTCAAACCCAATGGTGATATTCGTATTTGTGCGGATTACTCAAAAACTATAAATACCAAGATTCAAGTGCCCACACACCCCTTGCCTTCGCCAGAAGAGCTCTTCGCAGGATTAGCTGGATCAAAAATTTATAGTATTTTGGACGTGAAATTGGCCTACTTACATTTAAAAGTAGATACCGAGTCGGCATCATTATTAACAATTAACACACATAAGGGGTTATACCAGTGTCATAGACTCATGTATGGAGTGAGCGCTGCCCCAGCAATATGGCAGAGATTCATTGAAATGGTTTTACAGGATCTCAGAGGAATTTCAGTTTTTTATGATGACATCTTAATAGTAGCCAATAGCGAAGAGGAAATGATGAATCGCCTTAAGGAAGTGTTTAACAAGCTGGAAGAACATGACCTTAGACTCAACAAAGAAAAATGTAAATTTTTTGTTAAGGAAGTCAAATATCTGGGGCACAAAATTACATCAGAAGGCTTACATAAAACAACAGCCCACATTCAAGCAATTTTAGATTTCAAAGAACCGAACAATACAACAGAACTAAAATCGTTTTTAGGTATGGTAACGTTTTATGCTAAATTTTTTCCGAACCTTGCAACTATCGCACAACCGTTATACAGTTTAACAGGGAAGACCACCAAATATTTTTTCAGTCAGGAATGCCGGAATAGTTTTAACCAAATAAAAGAAGAGATTATATCAGAAAGAATTCTCGCTCACTATGACCCTCAACTTCCTCTTATCTTGGCTGTTGATGCATCATCTGTTGGTCTGGGTGCAGTATTGTCTCACCAATACCCTGATAATTCAGAAAGACCTATAGCATTTGCTAGCCGAACGCTATCAGCTTCTGAGAAAAATTACTCTCAAATTTGTAAGGAGGCTCTGGCCATAAAATGGGGAGTACAGAAATTTTTTTACTACTTGTTTGGTGTAGAATTCATATTATATACAGATCACCAACCGTTAGTACACATCTTTGGAGAGAAATCAAAATTACCTTGCATAGCTGCCACTCGACTCATTCATTATGCATTGTTCCTTCAGAATTTCAGGTTTACAATTAAATATAGAGCTACGGGGGACCACGGTAATGCTGATAGTTTATCTCGTCTGCCTCAGTCTTCAGACCAACTTCACACGTTGGATCCTGCTACTATGTATCAAATTCAACAGCTAGAGCAACTGCCAATTTCATCCAGGGATATAAGCCGCGCAACGAGAGAGGATCCTGAATTAAGACAACTGTTGGAACTACTGCGAAAAGGAGAGTCACTAAAAGGAAAAGATGGGATATTCGACCTACAAGATACCTGCATTATGAAGGGAGCTCAAGTTTACATACCTCGAAAATATCGAACGCAGATATTAGAAGAATTACATAGTGGTCACATGGGTATAGTCAAAATGAAGGGCCTTGCCCGGTCCTATGTTTATTGGCCAAAAATGAATAATGAAATTGAAGAAATGGCCAAAAATTGTATGGAATGCACATTAAACCAGCGAGAAAAACAACCAAGCATAATTCACACCATTGGGAATTTCCACTGCAGCCATGGGAAAGAATACACATTGACTTCGCAGGCCCCTTCAAAGGAAAATACTTCCTGCTCCTAGTAGACGCATATTCGAAATGGCCGGAAATATACATCACTAATTCAATGACCACAACTACAGTTATAGATAAATTGGATGATGATTTTTGCCGCTATGGGTACCCTAATGTTTTAGTAAGTGACAATCAAACCTCATTCATATCCAGCGAACTTCAAGAATATCTGCAGTCTAGAGGTGTAAAACATATCACAATTGCTCCGTTTCATGCAGCGTCTAATGGACAAGCAGAACGTTTCGTTTACACCATGAAAACCGCACTTAAGAAATTGTCCGGAACGGGTAGTAAACTTGAACTAGAGTTAAACCATTTCCTTTTAACATATAGAAGAGCCCCAAACACAACAACAAACAACTCCCCGGCATCGCTGTTTCTCAAGCGGGAAATTCGATCCTGTTTGGACCTCCTTAAACCCAACTTATGGGAGCGCGTGAGACAGAAACAAAAAGAGCACATCAGTTGTACAGCAGCAAGTTATTTTGAAGGACAAACTGTAGCAGCGAGGAACTACAATCAGCCAAATAAGCGGTGGCGGATTGGAAAAGTAGTCAGTAAAGATGGACCCTTACAACACTAAACCATTGTCGTTGACGGCAGACTGTGGAAGAGACATTATGATCAGTTAAAACCGATCTTTCAAAGTTCTAATGGTCAGCCTGCTTCAGAAACCGCACATGAAAACCTAGACCAGAAGAAAACCACTCCAGCGATTCCGAAGGAAACGACCAAACACAACTGAGCCAAGCAGTGATACAACGACCACCTCGCAATCGCCACCCACCACCACATCTTCATCAGTACGCTGTTGCTTAGGGGGGAGGAGTGTTATGTATCGATGTAAGAATACTTACTGTCGATATAGGTAAAACACCTGAGGAAGGTTATGTTTATTTTTACACACATGTTATAATTTTGTACCACATTACGAAAGTGTTAATGTTATAATATAATTGTTATTTTGTGTACTGTAGTCGAGATTATAACTCGAAAACAGTGGACTCTAGGAAAATATGTTCCAAATTAAAATTAAAGCTAATTAAATTTCCTATAATATTAATTCTATACATGTTTGTCGATCTTACAACACTTTATAAGATATAGGTCTTCTAGTACCTTCCACGATCGTTTCTCAGAAAAAAAAATGAAAGAATCAAAGTTGTAAAGCATTAAATTTATGTTAATTTCATTTATGCATTTTTGGCACTTAAAACAAATGTTTGACAAAAAGTGAGGTAAAAATTATTTTGTTTTCGAAAATTATTGGTATTTAATAACGAGAATAAATTAAGTCTGAATCCAGAAAAAACAAAGGCTATCCTCATTGGGTTAAGACCTCACCTAAAAGCTCTTCCCTACTATCCACTGCTTTCCACAAAAATCGTCCAATTCATTTCCAAAATTCCATTAAAAATCTGGGAATAACTTTCGATCAACATCTTGCTTGGAATAACCATATCTCTCAAATAACGAGGAAATCTTTTTTTATTCTTAAGCAACTTTCACATTACCGTGATTAATTACCATTAAGTACTCGGAAACTTTTAGTATCATCACTCATTTTTGACTACGGATACATAGTATATGGAGGACTGTCTGATGAGCTCGAGATGAGATGTAAAAGAGTAATGAACTGTTTTATTAGATTTATTTTCGGGATCTCCAGACGTTCTCACATATCTCACAGGTATTCTGAAATTGGGTGGCTTTACCCCAGTTTTCGACGTCAATACTTCCTGGGTGCTCTCATATTTCAAACCTTGAAAACCAAAAAGCCCACCTATATTTATGACCTCCTTACTCTGCACTCCTCCATCCACCTCTTAAATATTAGAACCCAACCCATCAACCTGTACACTCCGGCGCATTGAACTGCATCATTCGAGAAATCCTTTATTATCCGTGCTTCCTCTTTATGGAATTCATTGCCCATCACAATTCGAAAAAGCTTCACTCTTACTTCTTTTAAACATCATTTATTTCTTTACCTCCTTAATTTTCAATCTTCCGAGCTAATGTAAAACATGAGTATTTATGTGATATACATTATAATAGTATACATAGGATGTATCCTTTTACAAGATGTCTCAGTTATTTTGTAACACATAATTTAATTATTAATCAATTTTTATTATTATCTATTATTATTATTTATTATAATTAATTATCAAAGCCAGATGATTGTCCTACGTACTGTTATCATATGTTATTCTTAGGGGGCAAGAAGTCCCAGAATAAAGTTCATTTTCTTCTTCTATATCTCGAAAACCGTCGAAAGTTCGACAAATATGTATCGGAACAATATTATTAGAAATTTAATTAGCTTTAATTTTGACCTGCAGCATATTTTTCTAGAGTCCATCGTTTTCGAGATATGCTAGAACCCAAAATTGGGACCTTCTCCCCTCCCTCTCCACAGTCAGATCACCCCACAGGAGTGAAGACTTTTAATATGCTTACCTACTAACTGCTCCTAACGAAGTTGTGAAGTAAAAAATCATCGCATATTTCATTCACTCGACAATATGTTTATGGACTGGACTATACCTTGGTCTGGATTTTGATAGGAGAATCCACATATCAATAAAAACAAGGAAAACTCAATCAAAAGTTAAGACATTTATAACGGCTTTACTTAAAACGAACAAAGCTACAAAATTAACACTTATAATTACTTATTGAAACCTTTTTGGACTTAGACATCACAGATATACGGAACAGCTAAAAAGACGCACATTAATAAACACCAAATTCTTGGTAAAAATGGTATGCGAGCAACATAACTCTACTGACCTTCGGATGCCAACTGTTAATGAACTACTAACAATCTCACAAAAAATTTGATTAATATTCCAACACACTCATAAATGCCATGGCCACAACTCACATTTCAGACAACACCTATGCTAGGATAAAAAAAAAATTAAAATCAAATGGAAAGAGGTGCCACATAGTTTCACTCTCTAGTCTGTCTTTCAGGCCAGGTAATTCAGTATTTCAACAAGTAAATATTGTGAATTCTGTGTTGCCCTCAAATTGGTTCATTGTAAGGTCATTCTTAATCATAATTATTCCTTACCTAACTGCTACTACATATAATATTTTTGGTTTGCACGAAGGTTTTGTTGGAATGCAATAAATAAAACAGATCATACTTCTATAGACGTGTTGGAGTAATTACACATAATTTCGTTACTAACTAAAGTTTTAGATAAACACAAAGTATTGGTTTCTCGTTCAATAAGTAGGGGAAGGTGCTGTACCTGTGGACAATCTTCACTTATACATTTTTCTAATTTTCGGTGCTTAATTAATCTGAGTGGTTATTGTACCATTAGATAAGAAATGTAAGGGGCTATCGAACCCTGGTGTCTTTATTTTGAAAAGTAATTTTATTTTTACAGAAAATAATGTTTTGTAACTTTCTGATTAGTGTCCACAGTTACAAAGGAGGAAGGTACCTATGGACACTAGGGGTTGTACCAATGGACATTCATGTCTTTATAGGTTTATAGGGATAATTGAAATGATATTTAGAGAAACACATCAGCAATAATTTTTTATAAAATGTACTAAACAAAAATAGAATATTTACACAAAAAAAAGTCGACTTGATTATTGAACTAGAAGGCCGACTAGAAAGTTGACAACAATAAATTTAGCGTATGAAAGTAAATAGAAACATAACTTATTTTTAAACTTTTTAACAAAAATAAATCTTTTATGTGCCTATAATTATTATTAACGAGTGTTAGAGACTTTTTTTTTATGGAAAAAATCGAATCATTAGAGATTGCATCCATGAAAAGATGTAGGTTGTTTTGTTTTTTTGTTGTTTTTTTTCCTAGCCCCCATTGGATGATTTCTCGAGTTGGATGGATTTTAGGAATTACTAGGGATGTTTGGCCTTTTTCTGTACTGGTTACACTGTAAGGCCAACAGGAAGTTTGTGAGGATATCTTGAGCTGTGGGTTACAGAAAGAGTATATTTAGGTGATGGGGCTCACCTAAATCATGTAGTAAGGAAAACTTAAAACTATTTACACTTACGACTTAAAAGAGAAAATGTCTTTGTGGTCACATTTCTGACCAGTGGCCAGTGGGTTCTGATTTGCCTGTTGGTATGTCTTGGTTACAGTCCGGTTGTTAGTTGCCAGCGGACCGGTGGTGAAAGATGTAGGAAAATGTAATTGTTTACATAATCTCCCAGTGCCAGTTATAAACGACGAGTAGCGAAGAATAAATATCCGAAAGAATAAATTTTGGGGTTCTATCATTTGATAAAATTTTCTTCAAGTAACAAATGCTGAACGTGAACGAGTCTACTTTTTTTTTTATCGAAGCTATAAAATGCTTTACAACACGAAACATAGCTACCAACATATATTTCTTCATCTTCAATTTGTTTACCTTGTTCATAATCATTCATCAATTCATCCAAAAAAAATACAATCTTCGCTTGATGGATCAGCCAAGATCATGTTTACTAGTTGAATAGTTTGTTATAAATAGTGAGTGGCGAGTTTTCTCCTCTTAAAAAAAAAAGGTTATACGGATAGTAGGTATCCAAATTTAGGCATTTTATATCACGCGGAATGTCTGCAAACCTTTCCGCAATATTTATAATTGAAATAATGAATTAATAAAAAAATCTGTTGTACGTGTGGACACTAACTATCTGTCCACAGGTTCAGCTGGCAATGGTGTCCACAGGTACAACTGAACGCCATGTTGTGCGGAAAGCTCTGTATCACAAAACCCGTAAGTGATAACTGATATGAAAACAAATGAAGTTATGATATATTTACCGGACAACCCAATGAAGTATTACTGCCTAGAAAATTTCGAAGTGCAGATCTTAAAAATTTTTAAATCACTGGTTGGATTGGTCAGGATTTGAAACAAAAAAACTTAAAAATAATAATTTCTAATAAACTGTTGATATGACAATCTTGAAAACACACGTTCAACTGCAGGGAGATGCTTGGAGCACTACCGATCTAACAATTTCAATTTCCCTCCTTCCACTCTCTCTTAATTAAAAATGTCCACTGGTACAACTGTGCTTTAGGTACAGCACTTTCACCCAATGATCATTATTTGGTAATTTAAGAGCCATGAGTTTTTTTTTCGTATTAATTGAGTAATATAATCTTTTTTTTTTTTAACGGTTTCTTGGAAGGCGTCTTTTTATTGAAAAACTTAAAGCTCTTTGCCCTGGCCCGGCAACTTCGCTTATGAGGTTTAAGTTTTAAAGTATAAATTATTACTTAGCGGAAAATTAATCAGCCTTTGGAAATCCCGGCCCTTAACAGGTAATTTAAAAGTAGTTCAAGTTTGCGGTAGGCTTTCATAAAATTGCTTCGTTGTTGCCATTGTTATAACTTGAGGCACGGGGCAAAAAGCTTGGAACAGAGATTTTCACAGACGAAAAAAAAAAAAAATGTATATAAATAACAAATAAAACTACCTCATTGTCATCAAATATTTTAAAAATTCTTTAATATTTTACACAGTTTTTTATTGAATAATTCGGACTAGTAATTTTATTTTCCAATTGCTTCGTTATCTTCAAAGTCAATTTAAAACGAAGTGTTGCAAACTAAAATAATCTTGATTTTAGGGCTATGGCTCAATTAAAAGTCATAACTAACTAGCATTATGTTCGTTCTCATAAATAAAGAAATCATATCAAGTTTAAGTAATAATTGCAATTTTTTTTTCGATGACAATCTTATATTATAGAAACATGCCCAAAAAATAAGACATCTAAATAAACTAATTTTCGAGATATTTCTCCTAATACCTAGATATAACGAACCGCAACGAGAAAACTTCGAATTATCGAGGAGTTCGATACATGGAGGTTCAATTTATAGAGGTGATTTCTGACTAACTTTGATATATAGAGGTTAGAGGTTTATAATAAAATACTCTATGCAACTATCGAAAATATACATATTTTATTGAAATAATAATAATTAACCTTTGGAAAAAATCTGAAATAGTAGTTTGTCTACCTGAAAACGACACTTTATCCAAGTCGATATCTTGGAACTCGGGCCCTATTAACCTCTTTAATAATGAAAAGCTTGATTTTTATACTTAAGCCTATTTTTCAAAATAGTGGATAAGGTGTTCGCTGGTATTCCAAACAATTTTTTTATCGTACTTTCTGTCAACCTCGGCATTTATGGCTTGAATAATTTTCTATTTTTCTTCATACAAAAGATTTTTAAGCTTTACCATTATCGAGAAAAAAAAACATATTGTGGAACAACAGAAAACAAAACGTATTGCATTCTGTTAGAAACTTGTTCTGTTAGAAACTGAAACAATTGTCAGGAGTTAATCCTTCGTAGAATCTTTCATCAGTCTAAACTCTACTTATTTAACAATTCCAATACGATTTATAGAGGTTTTCCGATAAAAATTTCGTTTTGTAGAGGTGCGGTGTAAGCTAAGGAATGTTCGAAAATTCGATATATCAAGGTCTTCTTAACCAATCCTTCAATATGTAGAGGTAAAAACAGACTCACCTATCCATAAATTCACATCAAAAATTGGTATTCTTCAACATCATCTGCATTCATAAGCTAAAGGAAAACTTAAAGTCTACGTTCATTATCATTGGGTTTTAAACTTTACATTGAAAAACTAATAAAATAAATCCGATATAATAATAATAAATAAATAAATTTAATAACATACGATCCTCTGATCTGGTGTTGCTTTATTGACAGGTTTCCTTTATTTTTTATTAAACAATAAATGTTTTCTTTGCTTTTTAATCCAATGAAGAGTTTATTATGTTAAAAATACCATAGTAATGTTTAATGTTTTAAATATGAGAACACCATGTTTTTCGGTTTTGAAAGTGAATTTCTCCATGAAATCTTAACAAAATCATTACTTTCAACATATCATTCGAAAGTTGATTTAATTATCAAGTTTTTGTAAGATTTGACGTTTTGTGGATAGTTTTTTCGAAAAACGGTGAGCGTTGATCTAATATACGACATTGTAACTTCCCTAAAAAAGGGGAAGATAAAGCTGTTCTTTAGGTCACAAGTTAGTAATATTCAAGGTTACATGTATACTGTTCTTATAGAAAATTTAATGCTAAATCCGAAAATGTGGTCAAAGTTTGAAAAATATTTTTTAAAAATGGAGATATTACAGTTTTCATGATAAAAAACGTGGTTTCCTCAAAAAAGTTTTTGATTTATCGTATATCTGCAACGGATTGGAATAGAAAGGTTAGGTCTGCGGCATTTGTTTACATTTTTGATCTAGTTTCACCTTATTTTTTTTTACACTAAGAGATACTCACCCTGTATATCGAGGTTCCACTGTATTATAAGAATGATTTGATTGTAAGGGTTTCTGAAGATCCACTAAACGTTTTTAAACAAATGTACAAACGTCTGCCCTTGCGAATCGTTAACTGTAATAGCTAAAGAAACTTTGAATTTTCCTCAAGATAGATTAGTAGGGAATCATTGGGATTCTAAGAATGTGTTCTCCTACTTCTCCAATCGCTGGTCCAGAACGAATTATAGTCTCAATGATATTTCCAAACATAGCTGTAATTTTTGCATGCCTGGTAACATGGCACTGATTAAGTGGTTGAAGGAAACGAAAAAGGCAGTTGGATATTTAATTTTTAATTTTAATGTAAACTTTGGCAATCCAGATAGACAGAGAATATTTACTATATTATTAGCGATATATCGGTTAATTTTTGAAACCCACAAGTCACACCACATATTTATCACTTTTTAATAACAATTTATTTGAAAATTATTAAATTTTACTATCAATTTCAAGCTTTAGATAACACCGTATCGGTCGATTTTGAAACCTACTGTAATTCACGTATTTATTGTAGTTTAATAAACATTTAATTGAAAATCAGTGAATTTTATTATTGCTAAACCTTCCCTCAACTGTGAAGATAATGTAGTTAAAATTTAGTACAGATAGGTTTAATAGTTTTTGTAGTTAGGGATTACAAATGAGAAATAGTCCTTTCTTTTATATAATAGTATGGATTATTTTATTCAATATTGTTTTAGAAAAAATTATGAAGACGTTTTGGGAAACCAATAAATCTGGTGTAAGGATAGGAGGTAAGAAAGAAGGTGTGAAAATAAGGTGTTTGGCTTTCGCGGATGATCTGGCACTTTTGGCGGACAGTGAAGAAGAGGCAGCAAATCAGATAAATGAACTGAAAGAAATAGCAGAAAGAGCCGGGTTAAAAATATCATTCGAAAAAACCGAAATAATAACGAATGACAAGGAAAAAAAAAATGGAAAAATCGAGACTAAATATGGTAAAATCAAGTTGGTGAATCAATTTAAATTCTTGGGGGAACTTGTGAACTACAATGGGGGAGACTTGCAAGCAACGCATAGTAGAGAGGTAAAATTGGATAGATTAAAGTTCTCAGTCAGGAGGTTTTATAATTAAAAAAATCTTTCCATAAAAGCCAAAATTAGACACTATGAAACAGTCATAAAACCTGTGATCCTCTACGGGGTAGAGACTATGGGATTTACCAATATGGAAACCTTGTTAAGGACGGAAAGAAAGATATTGAGAATGATATATGGACCGAGAAAAGTGGGGGAAGAATATCGATTAAAAAAGAACGATGACCTTTGGAACAATTGGAAAACTTAGATTCATTGATGAGGAAAAGGAGATTAAATTTTTTCGGACACATGAAAAGAATGAATAGCAATAGATTAAACAAAGAAATATTTGATAAAGTGATGAAATTGAAAAATATAAAAGGTTACCCAGAGCAAATGAAAGAGAAAGTTAAAAAATTGGGTGTCACGGAGGGAGACTACAAAGATAAGGATAAATTCGGAAAAATGGTTAAAAATATAAAGGTTCTTGTAGCGGAGAAGAAGAAGCATGAAAGTAAGAAATGGACGGAGGGAAGAAGGAGGGAAATGGGCGAAAAAATGAAAAGAATTTGGGCAGAAAGGAAGAAAACCTGAAAATGATATATGCGTGGTCCACCGTTGGCCTGTATCGCGATAGATAAATAAATAATAGTATGGATTAGTTTTTAATTTTAATCTTTAATATAAGATTAATACAACAAGAAACTGCTCGTCGTTACAGACCACTTCAACATTTACTAGACAAACGTTCAAAGCCCCCAATTAATATCAAAAGACGTATAGACATGACTGTGATTATACCTATTTGGACGTACGGAATTGAGCTTTGGGGCTCCACTAAACCATCTAATTCATTTCTTATCCAGTCCTTATAATCCAAAATCCTAAATAATTCTTACTTTGTCACCATATCCATAAAGACCTTAAAGTCCCAAATGTTGCTGAGTTAACCCATACCCAGATACCTATCCTTTCATAGTAAGCTCCATGACCATTCAAATCCACTAGTCTCCCAACTTGCTTCCCACTCCATTTCCGATAATCCTCCGAGGCGTCTAAAAAGAAGATCTAGTGTAGATTTTTTATTGAAGTGCTAATATTGAGTAGTTCTTCACAAGTTATTTACATGCCATTGTAGTCACTATCAATACAATTACTTGATGTATATTATTTTGTGCAGTTGCAAATATCAATAAATGAAAAGAAAAAAAATCCTTGGCCGCCTCAACCAGCCTGCTCAACCTCTGCATATCTTGGGCATTGCTTCCGCTTCGTGTCATGTTCGGTATCTTAAAGCCGGGGTCCGTTTTTATCACAGATTTTCTGAGGCTGGTTAAGGTTTCGTAATGGTGAGGATTTTACAGGATAGGGTCATTTGCCCTATGCCAAACCCCCAACCTGGGTACCAGGAGCTATGTCAGGCACACAGGGAGCTCACCTCCCTGTGACTTCCAGGACGAGGACAGTGTACTGCCCCATGTGGGAATCGAACCCATGCCGTATTAGCCTGAGTATCTGGACTTATCTGGATGGCGGTCACCCATCCAAGTACTGACCACGGTCGACAGTGCTTAACTTTTATTATCTACTGCACATGTCTCAGTCTACTCGGGTACCCACTCCCCCTTTTAATATTTATAAGTATCTAAAATATAAAACTCAATTTCTCCCTGACTGGCCAATACAAATAGATTATAGACCTGTCTAGTAGGTTATAAGTAATTTTTCTAATTTAAATTTTAGATTTAAAAGAATCAAATTACTGAAATTCATAATGAAATTAAATTTGCCAATAATCAATGATTATTTGAAATAAACAAAGATAAGCGAAAATAGCGGTTTTAAACATAACTTTTTTTTTTTCATTCAAACCAATATAGCTTGTAAGCGATAGATCCGAGCGTCTAATGTTATTTAAGAAATAATATTCTTCATTGAATTTCTGATAAGGTAACTATCGGAAAATTTCCGATTCAAGCTAAACCAACAGTTTGAGCGTGTGAAAATGAAATAGTAAAAAAGTTACACCAACAATTTATAGAGCCAAAAGGCATATTCATGGTAATTAGCAAATATATTGTACTTGTGTGTATTAGCTGACTAAGGCCTGAAAAGAACAACACTTTTTGCAAGCCTCAGGAACCATTAACAGATCAAAGACTTTCGTAATTGAATTCATCCCCCATTTGGACCCAATGAAGTTCGGTTTCGATTCTCTTTCAGAGTTCCAGTTAATGCAATATTTGCTCTGATTTATGATAAACCTGTGACCCAGTTTGTTTCAGAAATATCTCAGCTTAGAGGATTTATGTTTGGAAAATAGGGGCATTGAATTCGGCTCCAGTGTAACTTGCGCATATAAATATACCAGCATTCCCCGTAGCCGCTTCGTTTTATTTGTTTATCGATAAAAATTTGACGACAGTTTGTTACGGTTAAATTTTCTCAACTATATAAAAATTTCCACCGCACACTGCCTCAAGCCCAGTGGAGACGGTTAGGTTTGACGTATAATAATAAATAACAGTCCCGGACGCCACCCTATTTTTTTTTTAAAGAAAAATAGCAAAAAATCTTAATCAGGATACAGAAAAAGAGAACTTACCCTAGTAGCGTTCACTTTGTATACTTCATAATAAAAAAAAAACCTTTTAAGAACAGGTTTTTTAACTTTTTTATTTTTTTTTAGAACATATCTCTCATATTTTTTTTTTTTACTCGAAAAGGCCATAGAGACCACGCGAATATTACGAAGATGGATTTTTAATTCTGTTCCTTCTCATCATCCATATCTCCTTCATTCTTTCTGATTGCCTCTCTTTCCTCTCTTCTGTCCAGGCCCTCCTTCGGCTCCTTCCTGTCCACAAGAACCGCTATTCCTTGTAGTTTCCTTCTATATTCTTCTCTATCTAGGCAGTCACGGTCCTCAATCCCCAGTTAGAGAGATGAATAAGAAAAAGTTGATTCGTTTTCTTTGGTTCCTTCTTAATCATCTTTTAAATTTAGTTACTGTAACAAAAACTCTGAAAACAAATATTCTCATTGAATAGCTCTGATACCAGAACAAAACATTTTTTGTCCGAATAATAGGAAACTTCTGTAGAGAGAGTAGGCGTTTCGACAAAAATCATTAACGCTGAAAATAAACTAAAGGCAAAGATCCGAGACGTCAAAAGAATTTTAAAACTTTTATTAATTAAAATAAAGTGATAGACTAGAGAAACAGATATTTTTTATCACTTGAGGTACGCCTGATGATATAGAAGGATCAATACAATTAAGATTGATGAATTAAATGCCACTTCTATTGAAATTATTTTATTTGAAAACTAGTTTCGAATGCTAAACATTCATCTTCAGTTCTAAAACATACAATAAAACTTTTCAACACATCAGTACTATGTTAAATAGATTATATATACTAAAGTTTTTTAAAAAGATAAGACAAGAAATCAAGCATAGGCACTCACCTTCGAGGTAACTAAAACACTGAATTTGTGAGAAGTAAAAGGAACGAAATTTTAACAAAGAAATACAAACGATTCACACTATAGCTAACAACAACGGATACAGTAAAACCACAATCGATAATATTTTAAGAAAACAAATACATAAAAAAACTATGAATAATATATACAAAACACCCCCAGAGGATAAAGCTACCCCTATACAAAATAAAAAGCTGAATTGCTTGGTTCTAGAGTAAAAGAAAAGAACTTGTTGGCAGTTGGAACTAGCATATATGTGTATAGGAAGAGAGAGCAGCAGTTTTCGAAATTTTTTGAACAAGAAGGTGATTTAGTGTACTGCTCAGACATTCCAGGTCTGATCAAAGAGTTTGGTGTTGAATACAAAAAAGAAGACTGGAGGCTGGTTATTGATTCTTCCAAAACTAGTTTAAAAGCTGTTTTATTACAAAATAGTAACACTTATGCATCTATACCTGTTGGCCATTCTGTGCATATAAAAGAGAGCAATGAAAACCTAGAAATAGTGTTGAATAAAATCGGCTATTCGGCTCATGGTTGGATGATAAGTGGTGACTTGAAAGTAGCAAGCATGCTTCTTGGTCAGCAAGGCGGTTTTACCAAATTTCCATGTCGTTTATGTGAATGGGACAGTAGAGCAAGGGATCGACATTGGTGCAGAAAGAACTGGCCTGTGAGGGAGTATTTAAAACCCGGCAAGAAGTACATTCTCCGCAAAAACCTTGTAGATCCTAGAAACATTCTCTTACCACCTCTACATATAAAGTTAGGCCTGATGAAACAGTTATATAATGCTTTATATTTATATGAAACAGTTATATATGCTTTTTTAAACTATATAAAAAAAAAATTATCAAAAACTATGGGTGATACAAAAAAACTGATACCAGATTTGGATTCAGCACACAAAAATATTTAAAAATCAGATATTAAAGTAAAAAAATTTCAAAAACATTTTTTTTGTTGGCCTGTGTTATTCTCAAATTCACTACTATATAACGCGGATTCCAAGTTCCAACTTATTTATATTTTCCAACATACGTTCCTATCTCAGTAATAGAATCTTATTAAAATTAAATTATAATGTTCCATATTCATATCTTTTTACCTAGTGTTCTGATGTTCCCCAAGATAAAATCCAAGGCAACATCCTTTGCTCAGAGCATACATCCGACAATCCAGCCTCATGCTGTGTCGCATGTGTACTGATGAAACATGTGAGTTATCAGTAACAAATTATTCATTTTTTAAATACGAATGACGTTAATCCCACCTCACAAACTAATCAAACTTTCATAAATGATGTAGAAACAGTAAATTTAAATTATGTTTAAAGTATAGTCGACTGTTAAGATGATTGAAGAAGAAGAGAATCAGGGATATAGTCAATGAGAATCACTACGTCTAAGTAGAAGTACTTTAGTGCGTACTAACGTTTTGCAGGTCTTCTTCAGGGCTATAATGAACAAAATACTCGATTTGACAAAAATAATAGATCGATAAACAGAAGAAAAATGGAATACAGAATGACACGGATAAAAAACTATATACAAAAAAGGCTACCGAAAAGAGCAAATACATTAATCAGTAATAATACAAAGCAGCAAGGTAAGGTTAAAGACAAGGAATGATAAGGGGGAAAATTTAAAAAAAAAAATATATCAATAAATTTTTTCTTCCTTACCTTTAAACCTTACCTTACTTTAACTGCATCCATGATTATCTTATTCTCCATTCATCTCAACAGTCAACTATACTTTAAAAATAATTTAATTGTACTGTTTCTACATTATTCTTGAAAGTTTGTAAGGTGGGATAAAAGTGACTTGGATTAAAAAAATTAATCATTTGTTACTATTGACTCACATGTTTCATCAGTGCACATGTGACACAGCATGAGTTTGGATTGTCATGCCGGCAGTACACACTCGCCCAGTGGCTCATGGACGAGGGAAGGCGAGCTTAGTAGAAGTTGGGTAGTTCAGTTATTTTAGTTAGCTAAAGCTAGTGTTTTATTGGAAGTTGATGAAGATGGATGTGAGGATTCTGGTTTCAGCAGTTGCAGCTATTGCAGCCTACGCATATTATAAGTATGTGGACCTTGTAACAAGAAAAAATTGCAAAAAATAAAATAAAAATAAAAACGGAGATGGATAAAAACATTCATCGGAACAGGATTGGATAGGTCCAAATTTATTTGATATTTTATGATTGGATATTTAATTTAAGCGAATTTTCTAAGGAAATTTAGATACTTTAATTAACTACCTATTTAAAATTTCTTTAATTAGAAGTTGTAAAACCCCATTTAAATAATCTTTTAGGATTTGATGATTTTATTTATTGCTCTTATATATATATATATATATATATATATATATATATATATATATATATATATATATATATATATATATATATATATATATATATATATATATATATATATTTAAAATAAAATATAAAAAATATATTGGCTAAATGAATAAAATAAATAGTCAAAATGAAACCATTAAAGAATACTATACAATATATCAATTACCAAGGAGAAATTAATATTAAGGTGTAATTACAAAAGCAATAATTCTCCCATATATATTTATTAAAAATCATATGATGTTACATGATTGTCCAATAATAATATTTTATTTCATTATTTGCGACGTTTCATGGTCATTGCCACATTATCAAGCTCTGAAACATGCAAAAACACACATGCATGGCAAATTGCGAATAAGGTATATTATGTGCATCTATATTCGACCATGTACTTTATATAACTAATGAATTACCTTACAAATTTCCAAAAATTTGTTATTAATCAAGTTTTAATGTATGTAGATTTGACATGATACCAGTGACAAGACTTTTGGTCGATTAAAAATTATTGTGGAAATGGATCTTGTATTTTTGGAAATTTCTAAGGTAATTCATTAGTTATATAAAGTACATGGTCGAATATAGATGCACATAATATACCTTATTCGCAATTTGCCATGCACGTGTGTTTTTGCATGTTTCAGAGCTTGATAATGTGGCAATGACCATGAAACGTCGCAAATAATGAAATAAAATATTATTATTGGACAATCATGTAACATCATATGATTTTTAATAAATATATATGGGAGAATTATTGCTTTTGTAATTACACCTTAACATTAAAGAATATTTTTTTCTCAAGTTCTTAGTTAATCTTTCTTTTCTTTAGTCCCTTAATTAGTAAGGAACTGGTATTTGAATGAGGGAAGCGTTGGAATGTTATTAAACGAAACTTAGATGTGAATAACAGAAGTGCCTTGCCATTCGCAGAAATCTGAATCCCGAGCTTAGGCGAGTGTGTACTGGGTCGGTTCGCATCGTCGCTCGTTTTCTCTCGGTCCTTTGACTCGTGCCCAGAGACCAACTTTTTTCGGAAGGCTGCCGACACGAGCAGAGCTAAGGCGAACTAACACGAGGTGACCCAGTACACACTCGTGTTAGCCTGCATTTGTCTTGCCTCGGCGAGTGTGTACTGACGGCATCAGATGTATGCTCTGAGTAAAGGAAGGGGCCTTTGATTTACTCTTGAGAAACTTCAGAACACGAGGTAAAAAGAAATGAATAGGGAAAATTATAATTTAATTTAAATAAGATTCTACTATTGACATATGAACGGATAAGTATGTTGGAAACCGCGTTACATACAACAACTAGATTTGCGAATAACAATTACAATAATCTAATCACTAATAGCACTTCAATAAAAGTTATACTAAGTATTTCATCTTCTTTTCAGGCACCTCGGGTTTGCGACAAATCAGAAACAAATGGATCATTAAGATTATTATTTATGTTTATTATTGATTGTAAGGATTGGATACGAGAAAAATTGGATGGTTTAGTTGGAAAATTCCGTACGTCCTAATGGGTCTAATTACTGTCTTTTACTCGTAAATAAGTCTTTTGTAATTTATTGAGAGCTTTGAACGCTTGTCTAGGAAATGTATTAAATTAAATTCCAACAAAAAGAACTAGAAACTCTACTTCTTCTTACCTCCTTTAATAACATTCTAATACACCCTAATGAACAGATCCGCAACTAAGAACTCTAACATGGATATGTTTATACATATTTGAATGTAAACATTTAGAATTTGGGTTCCAAACTAAACTGTCCTTCGTATCTGAAAGCCTTAATACTCCCTTCTAAGTCGCTAATGAATTGATCCACATTATACGTAACGTTTTATCGTTTTTGCTCCTTTGCTCCAAATGATAAAATGTATTGGCTCTTCAAATATACTTGATGTGTTGGTAAATGAAAAAAAAAAATATTAAAAAATATTAATCGAAAGATATATTTATTTCTAATAATATAGTTGTTTGGTTGAGAAAACAAACAAAAAATAAATCCGATCTTTATTTGTTTTTTTTTTAAAGTATTGATATTAAAAAAATGCAATTACATTAGATCTTCTAGAACAGAAATTCTCTGAAAAACAAAGACTTTATAAAAAAGCGGAAATAAAGCGAAACGAGCTGTGTCAGAAAAAGCCAGGTCCTAAAGTTCGATGGGAGATTGCAATTTAGAGTCCTGGTGGATATGAAATCTTTCTTGTAGTTCCGATATCGATTTTACATCAAACGTTCGAATATTGTGTTTTTTTACTATAAAACACTTTGTAAAAAAAATCGTTACTGGTATTCCTTGGCGACTCATATCCTGTTCTATCTCGAAATACCTTTCAATCGATTGCTGGCTTTATTAAAACTTCGATTTTTATAATTTTTATATTTTTTTTATTTTTTATTTTCATAATTTATTGATATGTATAACTGTATAAAATATACATACTAAATAAATGTGCATTTAGTCACTAGGCCGACTTCTTTTTAGACGCCTCGGAGGTTTATCGGGAATCAAGTGAGAAGCAGGTTGGGAGATAAGTTCATTTGAGTGGGCATGTTAGGGTATCTACTAGCTATCTACTGGATAGGTATCTTTTTTGGGATAAATATGTAACATATGGGACATTTAGATCTTTATGGTTAAGTTTATTTGAGATATAATGAGAAACATTGAGAATTTTATCAACGATTTTGGGTTGTAATGATTTGATACTAGAAGAATTGAAAGGTTTAGTGGTGCAACGCAGCTTAAATCTTCATGCCAAATGGGTCTAATTACTGTCATATAAATAAGTCTTGAGTAATTGATTAGCATCTTTGAACACTTTCTAGCAATTATTTAAGTAGGGAAAAGACGAAAAATTTCTCGTCATTAAAGTCTCATATGTGGAATCTATCTGCATTTTTTTTGCATTTTTAAAGAAAAAAACAAAAAACAAAAAATATAAATCACTGTCATTTTGTAACGATATTGGCGAGAGCAGCCGTTGCTACCGTAGACTCCTCTAGAACGTATTGCTTCTAGTTGCTATGCAAATGGTTTTGAATATAACAATGTAGTAATAAAACAATGCAGTATGTGTTCTAGTTAGTTCTAGTGTTGCTTGGCCTGTTCTAGTTGTACGTAATTGTCTTCTGTCATATTAACTGTTAATAAATCTTGTGTTAGAAAACCCCCTGTTCATTACAATATTATATATTTATGACATTCCATTATAACATACAGATTATTCCATGATAACTATATCTAAATTCTTAACACAAAAAATTTAAATATATAAACAAAAATACACTCACCACTAAACATTGAAAAATAAAATCAATTTTTAGAAAAAAACAAAAACCGACTTCAAGATTAAGCCATCATGTAAAATCCTGAACTAAAAAGTAAAAAATATTATTTTAATTACTTCGAAGAAAGAGCATTAAAAGAAAATCTACGAAATTATCAACACTTACACACCTACTCACAATTAACGATCAGTTATTTTTGGAGTCAGTGTCAACCAAAACAAACAGAATTCGAAGGAAAGCTGGTTCCTAAATTTAAAAAAACGATTTCATTACAACCAAACTGCTGTCTCATGCCATTCGAAAGTTTTTTTCAAAGGCAAAATCAAACTGCCCTTCTTGGTTGGCACCGACTCCAAAAATAACTGCTCGTTTGTCATGAATAGTTATATAAGTATCAATAATTTCGTTGATTTTGTTTAATGCTCTTTGTTTCGAAGTAATTTATTTATTTATTTATTGCCTCTACCCTTCAGGGTCATTGACAGTTCCTCTTCGATTTTTTATCCCACCACTCCTATATTCGTCCATAAAAACTGATTGCCTTCAAGAAATCCATTAATGACTTCACTGATTTTTCATTATTTTGTAAAATTTCTTGCAGTGTATTTGAAATTTGAAATTTTTCTCTTAGAGACGAAAACTGTGGACAATCAGCTAATACGTGTTTTACTGTCCTGGGTTCCTGACAGTTGACGCAGGTAGGGGGCTCCAAGCCGCGGAGAAGGTAGCCATGTGAGAATTCACAGTGGCCGATTCTCAGGCGGCACAAAATTGTTTCCTCCTTTCTAGATGTCCGATAGCTTGTTTCCCACTTTGCTGAGCAGTTCAGCTTTACTTCTAATAATTTAGATCTATTTATTTTCCATGTCTCATCCCACTTGGCTTGAATCGAGCTTCTCATATGTCTCACCCAGTCTTGCTTAGGAATAAGGTTGATGTTTTTAACAACATCTTCGTCACTACTTCTTGCTAACTGGGCAGCTGAATCCGCTCTCTCATTTCCACAAATACCACAGTGAGAAGGAACCCAAATAAAAATAATCGTATTGTTTTTCTCTTGAAGCCTCCATAAAAGCTCAATAATTTCAAAAAATGATCACATGTTGAGACTGATTCTTCTTAATTGCCAGTAACACACTCATTGAGTCTGTGACAATTACTGATTTTTGCTTCCCTGATGGCAGTTGGCTCTCCAGTGAAAACAGAGCATACTGGGGGCAACTTAAAGAGATTTACTTCATTTTCCGTCACCACTGCACAACCCACTGCTGAATTTTCACATTTTGAAGCGTCAGTGTACATGACTTTATGGTCCTGAAGCTTTTCTAAGAGAAGCAAAAAACTTTTATTTGATTCAATAGGAATCATATTACTTTTTTTGATTTTCTTTAGTGAAATATCAATGCAGGCATTGTAATAACACCAACGTGGCTTTGTGATCTTTGGGTAGTGTTGAATATTATACAGGCTAGTACACAAATGGAGTTCAGATAGCAAGTTGAGTGCTCTTTGCTGATAATTGCATTCTGTTGCCATATTTTCGGAAAAAAAATTCATTTAACGGATGGTTTTCTAATGCTGATAATTTAGCTGCATATTTTGCAAAAAGATATTTTCTCCTCAATATCAAGGAAGGTTCTGCACTTTCTGCATATATGCTAAGAACAGGAGATGTTCTATAGGCACCCGTACATATCCTTAGAGCTGTATTGTGGACTACGTCAAGCATTCTTAGAATCGATGGTCGGGCAAAGTTATAAATTACTGAACCATAGTCCATTTTACTACGTAAAGTGGCTTGATAAATCTTCATTAGACACTGTCTATCAGCTCCCCAACTTGAATGCGAAAGGCATTTTAGCAGTCCCAATCCTTTTGAGCAACTATCCTTGATATACTTAATATGGTTGATCCAGCTGAGTCGCTTATCTAAATACAAACCCAAATACTTCCGGTTATCAATAAAGGCAACCCTAGTAGTACCCAAAGACAGTTGAGGGTTACGCGAGCAGCTTCTTAAACGGCATATATGCATCGCATTTGTTTTGGATGTTGATACAACAAAACCGCTTTTTTTTGCCCATTCATCGGCAGTGTTTAAAGCTTCTTGCAACTTCCATTCGAGTAATTAAAATATTATTTTTCACTTTTTAGTTCACGATTGTACATGAAGGTTTAATCTTAAAGTCGGTTTTTGTTTTTAACTAAAAATTAACTTTATTGTTATAAAATATTTGTCACTAGGAGCGATATTTTTTTAAATGAAAAAAGTAACGTTTTAGATCCATAATTAAAGTAATTTGATTTTTTTTTTAATTCTAAAATGTGTCTTGGAAAAAGTAGTGGGTTATATGTTAAAATATCTATGACCTATTGTTTTCCCAGTCAGAGAGAAATATACTTTGTTTTTTTTTTTAACTATGTAACTTATTATTCATTGAAATATTTTTAATTCCAATTAATTTTAGAATGAATTAACTACGTAGTGGAGTTCCTAACGCTGTTCCAAATATAGTTTTTCTTATTTTAGCAAAACTGCATTCATAGTCAAGGTGAAATGTGAGAATTCCTAAAGCCGGTGGAGAATATATGAGAGGGAGGAACGGGCAGAGAAGGTCTTGCGGTTTACGGTAGCTTGGCCCAAATTAGCAGGCGCCCTTTAACTCCATCCAGTTCCAACTCCCTCGTGGTGGAGGCACTATGTCTTAGTTCCTCGCCGAGACCAAACGATTTCACCTGTTCTTGGAGTTCAACATGCGACTTAATAAGATTACTTGCAAATGGCCTCCAAATCTGGCGGGAATATAAAGCTGGGCTATTAGACTTATTTTGAAACCTCAGGATTGTGTTTGAGGAAAATGGTTTCTTCGTAGTTGTCCAAGTACTTCATATAATAAATTCTACTCCACAATATAATGTTAGGAAGTATAAACATAACAAGAAATTAAACTTAATTAAAAATTAAAACGTACCTAACCGAAACATTTATTAGTTGAGTTAACCATTGATCAAATCTTCTGCTGGAAATCCCATATTGCAAATATCTAAAAGGAGGAAAAGATAAACGTCAAGTTTCCAGCTACCGTTTAAGATTTTTGACAAGCTGTCTTTGTAAAATAATGGAACGCATGGTTAACAAGCGACTGAGCTAGACACTTGAAACAAATAATATCTTACAGAACTTCCAATGTGGTTTCCACAAAGGAAGATCTACAATAGACCACTTAGTTCAATTCGAAGCTGCGTTCATTGTGAAACAACATGCAGTGGCAATTTTCTTTGACATGGTAAAAGCATTCGATACAACGAATAGACACCATGTAATAAATAAACTCATTTCATTAGGCTTTAGGGGTAACATTCTAAAGTTCATCGTGGTGTAATCATATTAACACATTAAAAGACAAACGTCTGAATAAAATAAAACTCCTTCAAATCCTTAGTAAAACTACTTGGGGAGCAGATAGGTCAACTATACTGACAATATATAAAGCCCTCATCTGCTCCAAGCTAGGCTACCGAAGTTTCGTATGTGGATCTGCTCGCTCTGAGGTTCTGGCAAAGCTAGATACAATACACAACACAGGAGGCATAGCCACAGGTAACTTTCGGACAAGCCCTATCTTAAGTTTATACTCAGAATCTGGACTACTACCGCTTAAATTCCGAAGGTTTTTAACGAACTGGCAGTTAGTCATTTATCAAGATTATATTTACAGACCACACACCATACATATAAATATTTATTCAGTACGAAATTTTCTCGACAGTTCCAATTAAACCCAAGAGCAATCCTTCCACTTGCTGAAAGACTATCGCAAGCTATTATCCAAGTTCGTATTCCTCAAATAAAAATCCCTCCATGGACCTACCAACCCCCAAAACTACACCTAGATCTAACGAAACATCGTAAGAATAACTCAATAGATTCCGAATACCTTGAGATGTTTCTGCAACTGATCCAAACACAACCAATCATTTAGGAATATATACTGATGGCTCAAAATCAGACACATCAACGGGATCTGCCTTCGTAACACCAAATTCAACTCACAAGAGAAAACTCCATCATGTTTGTAGTATCTATACAGCTGAATTAAATGCCATCGCGTCAGCACTTCACTTTTTTTTGTCGCATACATTCATCAAAAATATAGCAATCATTTCAGGTTCCATCAGCGCTCTGCAAGGACTGGATAACATGCATTCAGATAATACCGTCATCCTTCGAATACATAATTATTTAAAAATACTCAAAGAAAAAGAAAAAATAGTTCACTTCATCTGGGCGCCTGGCCATGTAGGTATTTCAGGGAATGAATTGGCAGATCAAGCTGCTAGAGAAGCATTACCTCTACCAAGAAGAGAAACAGCGGATCTAACAGCATTGGAACTTGCCCGCCGTTTAAAAGAAAAAATAGCAACGGAATGGCAATCGATGTGGGGTCAGAGCCCATACAGCTCATTTAAATAACTGGTCATTTTTTTTTTTTTTTTAATGAAATCTAAATGTAATACTTTAGTTTGGATATAGTTTGACAAAGAACTTATGTGCCAATTATATAATATATTTTATATATTCGTAGCATTCCCCGTCGGAACTTCCCGTACACATCAAAATTAAAGAACTTAAATAATTTAAATTAATAATTATAGTTTTATTTATCTGTACTATTATATAACAGGTCTTTATTCGTTTTTACTAACTGCAAAAACTACTGAACCAATCTGTACCTTTTAACCGCATCCTCTTGATAGTTTAAGAAAGGTTTAGAAACAATAAAATGTTAAGATTTTCAATTATATTGCCATAAAAAAGGGATAAATATGTGGTGCGCAGTGAAGTTTGATAATCGACCGATAGGTGGCGAGCACCATTTGAGAGAGGTTACAAAGGTACGGTGTTATATAGCTAGAAATTTATGATAAAATTTACTTATTCCCAATTCAATTGTTATACAATGGGGCTCCACTAAACCATCCAATTCATCTAGTATCCAATCCTTACAATCCAAAATTCTTCGAAAAATCCTCAATGCACCTTACTTTGTGACCAATAAACTTATCCA
Source organism: Euschistus heros (assembly GCA_003667255.2). Taxonomy (NCBI): domain Eukaryota; kingdom Metazoa; phylum Arthropoda; class Insecta; order Hemiptera; family Pentatomidae; genus Euschistus; species Euschistus heros. The sequence goes on along the minus strand of RCWM02000572.1, from coordinate 35,217 downwards.
TAAAGATCTTAATGTTCCCTATATTGCAGATTTAGCCCAAACCAGATATCAATCCTTTCATAGTAAGCTCCATAACCACTCAAATCCCCTAATTTCTCAACTTGCTTCCCACACCATTCCTGATAATCCTCCGAGGTGCCTGAAAAGAAGATGGCCCAGAGACCTTCTCGTGTAGAATTTTTATTAAAGTGTTACTGATGAGTAGCACTTCAATAAATTGTTATTAAAAAAAAAAATATAAATATATGGATCCCAGTGGGGTTTAAAAATCGACCGATATTTGGCCATTCTGCAACAGAGTTTGCAATGGTAAAACTATTCAACCCAAATTTACCAAATTACCAAATTTTAACTACATCTCCATGGTTATAGAAAGGTTTGCAATAATAAGTTTTACTATATTAATAATTAAAATGTAAAGTCTTGAGTGCCACAAACGAGGTTCGCCAAGCTGTCTTATACTTTTATAGTTGGAAATTAAAATCCAACCAGATGGATAAATAACATTATTCCTGCCAGTTGTCCAGTCAATGAGTGCTGAAATGAGAGGTGTAGAGTGCATGGAATATGCGATAATTTTTGATTTCATAGCTTAGTTAGGAATAGTTAGAAGGTAAACATACGAAAAATTCTCGGCCGCTGAGTGGTGAGCTAACGGTGGGGGGGAGAGGAGAAGTTCCATTTTTTTGGATAATATCTCGAAAACTGTTGATTCTAGAAAAATATGTTTCAAATAAACAAAAAAGAAAATTAAATCTATTATATATAAATTTGGCGTAATTCTAACCGTTTGCGAGATATACGTTATTGAAAATCAGTGACTTTCGGGAAAAAACAAATGTCACCTCACTTTTTGTCAAACTTTTGCTTCTATTACGTTCCACAATCGTTTCTCAGAAAAAACGTCAGAATCAAAATTGTAGAACATTAAATTTACTTTAATTTTATATATACGATTTTGGTATTTGCTTCAAATGTTTAGCAAAAAGTAAGGTAAACATTTCTTTTTTCTAAAATTGTCGATTTTTAATAACGTATATCTCGAAAACCGTTTGAATTTCTACGAATACGTATATAATCAATTTTATAGGAAATTTAATGAGTTTAATTTTGATCTGTTACATATTTTTCTAGAGTCCACCGTTTTCGAGATATAATCGAAGAACAAAATTGGGACCTTCTCCCCTCCCCCCCACCTTTAGCACACCCCCCAGGGGCGGGGACTTTTAATATGTTTACCTTCTAACTACTCCCAACAAAGCTGTGAAGTCAATAATGATCCCATATTTCATACATTCTACAATATGTTTATTGACTGGACTAAAGTGGTTATCTAATTATGCTTTTACGTACTCTTCAAACATCTAAAACCTATTTTAAAAAGTTTAAATATTACAGCCATGTGTGAAAATATCATTGAAAAAATAATACTAAATTCCATACTTCAATACAAGATTTTTATTGAGAAACAAATGAATTGGAATTGTAATAAAAAAAAAAAAAATTCTTTATTGATGATAGCGGGCGAAGCCGCGACTATCAATATGCTATTTATAAATAAAAATCTGGTATTGTAGAAAGCATGCAAAAATAAATTTATAAGACATTTGCATAAACTACTTTTCTAGTTATATGTTTGATGCTGTAAGAATGATTTGATTGATACGCTTACAAGAAAATATTAAAATCTTAATATACGCTTAAAATCCCTTCATAATATTAACCGCATAATAAACAGTGAGTCTGAAGATCTATTTCAATGTTTTTTTAAGACTAGCCATGCGAGTTGTTAATTCTAACAGCAAAAGAACCTTTAATTTGAAATTTTAGTAATTTAAATTGAAATGATGGATTAGTAGGAATTTTTGGGATTATAGGAATAAATGCAAGTTCTTCATTCGCTGTTCCAGTAAGAATTATAGCCTCAACATTTCCAGGCTCAGCTGAAATTATGAAATTGGTACCATTGCACTGATTGAGGTTGAAGAGAATGTAAAAGCATAATAGGAAATCTAGTATTTAATATTAATGAATACGTAGGTAATCCAGATGGACAGAGAATATTAACTAAATTGTTAGCGACGCATCGATCGATTTTTAAACTTTACTGAATCTACTTTTTCGTATAACAATTTTATTGAAAACAAATAAATTGTATTAATAATTTCAAGCGCTAGAAAACACATTGATATTGTTTGTTTGTTTATTTCGTTTAACGTCACTTCATGCTGCTATGGCTAATCGGACGATGCTACGGTGGGAGTCCTAAATTTTGCTTATCCAGGTATAATTAGGATACGGATCTTTAACGAGTACCTGACATCGCACAGGCTCGGGACCCCCATTTTACGTCCCTTCCGAAGGACGGCATAGCTAAGGATTTTTTACTCCCTTTAAAAAATCCTAAGGTCATCTTGGGTTTAGTAGGTTCCTATGCTAACCATTACATCACAGGTGACCCCTGCACACATTGATATTGTATCCTCTCTTGCAGAATAGTTACCAGTCGGTTTAAACTTCATGGCATTTTTATTACAAAATTTAATTGAAAATCAATAAATTTTAATATTGCTAAACCTTTCTTGAACTATGAAGATGATGTAGTTACAATTAGGCACAGATTGGTTCAGTGGTTTTCGCGGTTAGAGATCCCCAACGAAAAATGGCTTGTCCTTCTATATATTAGTAAAGAGTATATAAATAATATTTAAGAGTATATAAAGTATTTAAATAAAAATCAAATCGTACAAATATTATGTATTCAGGAAGACCTTCATCGAGTCTGTAACCGAGCAATGAAGACTAAGTTGAATTTTAATGCTGTCAAGCAATAAAGCGTTTGTATTAGGAACGAGTTACCTCCTGAAAACTATAACTGCTATCTCTAACCTTTTCCTGAGCAGTGATCTATCAAATTCAGTCAAAAATCTTGGAATCATTTTTGATGAAGCTCTGGAAAACGTATCCGAAATTTCCCGCCGCACCATCCCTATCCTAAAGCGTCTCAATTACGTTCGCCACCTTCTTCCTTTCGAAACCCGAAGGCTACTAGTTACCTTGCTCATCTTCCCCTACATCGACTACTGTTGTGCTGTGAATTGGGATGTCTTTGAAGATCTCAAGCCCCGACTCCAAAGACTGCTTCATTTGACTTTTCAAAATTTAATGTGGAGTGAAAATGACACTTCCCTCCACACTCCATCGTCAACAGCATTTTCAAGCATTTTTTACCTGCCAAACCATCCCATCCCAATGTCCACATTTCTGAACTCCTTCAGCTTTAATCTTCTGTTCTTATCAGCCAAATCCGTTCCCGTCCATCTGTTTTGTAAACTCTTGCTCATTACTCCTCTCCTTTTGTTAGGTCTTTCCTTATCTCGGGTCCTTTTAACTTTAGCCATCCCAGTTACCTTTTTAAGTAACATGCGATCTAGATAAAATAACAGTTGCTATGAGATAACCTAACTATCAGACCATTTATATTCAGTATTACGTTCTAGTTATCATTTTTAACCTGCTTATTTTAAATATGAATCTTTTAAAACTTAGCAAATTACTAAAATCAGAAGAAATAGCTTTCCAATACCTACAGAGATGTGGATTACTGCAAAGAACGAGAAAATGTAGAAGAGGACATTTTATGGAGATTTGTTTTTACAAAAATAGAGCTCCTTTTTATAAGTGTTTTTTGAGAAGTTGCAGGGAACAAGTTTGTGCATTTAAAAGAACATGGTTCAATCATTGTAAACTTCCGTTAAGGAAACGTATATTGTTTATATACGCATGGGAATCCGATAGTTTTTTTTAGTACGCAACCACTAAATTTTGTAAAAAAGAATTATGGATAAGCCTGTTTGATTCCTAGTTATGTGAATTTGTATATAGGAGAAGGTATGAAAAAAGGGATATTTTTGAATGTATTTTGGAATCATTAAGAGACTATTGGCCTCCAAAATGAAAATTTCTATGAATTTATTATAAAATACCTACTTTGATTGTTTTTATTAAAATATTTTAAATAAAAAATTTTGAACATATGTTCTTCACTAGTATTAATTTAATAATAAGATAAATCACTGTTTTAGAAAAAAGTAACTGGGATGGCTAAGGTTAAAAAAGACCTCTTATCTCTTTGGCACTCCATTAATTTCACATTCGCCGTTCAAATACTCTTTCCATTTTCAACTCCTTCTTTAGCCACCTACTATCTATTCAGATCCACGAAAACTATCAATCGGCAGCTTTTAGTTATATAAAATGTGGACAGCTTATATACAGGCAATTTGTATTGTTTTTTTACTCACAATACGTTCTAATATTTCTGTTAGTTTTTATTCTATTATTATTATTTCAACTTTCATTCTTAATAATATTATTTCATATTCATTTGAATGCCCTGAAGGCTCTTGTCTGTACATTATTTTTTATTCTTAAGGGAATGAAGGTCCCAGAATAAATAAAGAACTTCATTTATTTATTTGTTTATTATATTTAACCTCTCTGTTACGGCCAACATGTGGCCAACGTTTACTCTTTGCAGTTCCGAGAGTTGTTCTTGGTTAAATGAGAAGATGAAAGTTTTTTACTTCACTAACGTGAGAAAGTTTATCAGAAGTAAATATTGATTTGATGTTTTCTATTTTGACATTTTTTAAATTTCAAAATAATTCACATAGGTACCAGTTCGTTTTAAAAATCCTGTCATTTTTTGGGGTTGTTAAAAAAATCAATGAACCAATAACTTTATTCATTAAAATAATCTCCATTACAACTAATAACTGTATCCCACCATGATGCAAGATCCCAAATACCCTTTTTAAAAAAATGATTGATCTTTGCTGGTAAAAAACTTATTTGAATGAATGAATGAATGAAAATAAATTTTATTCTGGGGCCTTTGCCCCATTAGAATAATAATAATGAACAATTAATGGCTACCTAGCATGCCGAATAATTAAGAATAATATGATAAAAGCAAGGAAAATATAATTAAAATTAAATTAAGGAATTTTAAAAACATTGTAATTACAATATAAAAGTAATGTTACATATTTTAAAATATCACACAAAAACAAATTATATCTTGAGGAATCTATAATAAGCTACGAAAACAAAAATAGAAAAAATTAAACAAAAAATCAATGAAATCAAATACAATAATAAAAGCTGAGTAATATAAATTATCTGGAAAGATAATAAGTCTTATCTTATAAATTATGCCAAAATCAAATTTAGTGCATTAGTACTAGACTAATACTGTACAAAATCAATATTGTATTCTGAATGTTCATATTTCATTTTAAGATATATTTTCTACATCTATATGAATATTAGATTGAATATCTAACAGGTAAATAAAAAGTCGGGATTTGAAGCTGTTATGAGTGGAGGAATGCCGAATGATGGAAGGGAGGGAATTCCAGAAGTTGGAAGCTCTGGAAATAAAGGAGCGTTTGAAGGATGTTGTGTTGAAAGGAGTTGGGTAGAGGTCTGAGGAACGGGATCTGGTTTTGCGAGAACTCACTGATGATTCTAATGTTAAAGCTTTCAGGATATAAGGAGATGGCTAAGAGGAAAGAGATTGGTAAAGAAACGAACCAAGGAAGTACTGTCGTCGGAAGGAGGGAAATAACCATTTTAATTTGGAGCAGTGGTGGGAAATATGTAATGGCGTGATATTCCCAGAACGAATCTCAGACAACAGTTCATTATCTTCTTTAATCTTGCATCTTGAGATTCTGAGGGATCTCCATACACCACACTACCATAATCAAAATGGGGGAATATGAGGGAAGTAATTAACAGTTGGCGGATTGACTGTGGAAGGAAATTACGGGATCGGTTTAGGAGTCGAAGGGAGGAGATTGTAATTTTAAGCTTATTTAATTCTAATCAGAACTATTTCGCCGCAGACAATTTTCCAAAGATCTGAAAAGGTGTTAATCAGTGGCTGAATGGTCGGGAGAAAGTGGTGGGTGGGGCAATGTTTCCCATCCAAATTCCATTAATTTATCCCAACTCAACTTTGCAGTATTTTTCCCATGTGATGTAGGTATCTCCAGACTGTTGCTTGTTAAATATTTAACAGGTTACCCATTTCCGCACATGTTTGACATGGATTCGAATAAAGTAACCTCCGAATTTCCTGTTCGTTAGCAACTTGAGGTCTTCCTAAATGAGCATCAACTCTAAGCGTTTCATCGCCTTGACGGAATATGGAAAACCAAAATTGAGTTTTACGCTCAGAGAGTATTTTCTCACCAAACACAGAGCATTTAAACATAACATATTTTTCGAGTGGCTTCGGTTGACTTCAAGCCAAGTTTCCCTTCATATTGTCCGAATTTTAATTTCAATCCTTACCATTTTAATATATTTTTTTTTAAACATTTAGAAGTGACTGAATTAAAAGGTAATACCGATTTCAAAAACAGTAAACAATACTGTTTGCATTTGAAAAGGTCGAATTGAAAATAGAATTATAACAAAGACTGTATAGACCAAATGAATCTTAATTAATGAAAAAACGACAGGTCTCTAGAAACGGCCTGGTATTTTCTTACTTCTCGTTTAAATATGAGAAAGTATAAAAGAATTTAACATCAGTTTGAACTTGATGTGTTAGTGTGGGAATGAAGGGAAATAATAATCGCCCTCGAAAATATCGAAACATTTCGAAAGTACGTAATAATCGATAAAAAGGTATTTTGGGCAGAAACAGGGATGGAGCAGCAGCTCGATATCGTTACCATTAAATGTAAAAAAAAAAAAAAAATTATTTTAAAAAATGTCCACAAAAGCTAAGCATCTCATTGCAGATGCCTTTTCTCTCCCTCCCCCACCCACCGCTAACTGTGACAGAACCTCTTGTATTATTTACCTAACGAGCCTTCGCCATGGTACTGCTTAAAATATTAAATTTAGACACTCTTCCCCACCCACCACCGCTGGGGGAAATTTCAAAAAGGAGAATCCTATAATATCTTCCTCTTTTTTAAGGGGATCATCTCTTCAGAAGGTAAGGTACATTTTAAGCTTTGTTAAGGTAAAAATGCTGCTCTGTAAAACACGCTAAGTAGCAAATATAAAAGGAATGAAGAGACAGCAAACAATGGAACTTCTGACAGTTTGCTTTGTCATCTAGTGCCCTAATTATTTGCTAAAAAAGGGAGAAAAAAATGTCTTTCTTTTTTTTTTTTTTTTTTTTACAAAAAACAAAACAAAAACATAATTAATGATTAAGGTGAAACTAAACACGTACATAATGATAATATAATTAGCTTTATAATTGAACAGATAAAAGCTAAGAAAAAATTTCAAAGTGAATATCTATATCATAGAAGGTTATTTCTAGTTTGTAATATTATACTTTTATTACAGGCCATAGATATTTTATATATATATATATATATATATATATATATATATATATATATATATATATATATATATATATGAACAAATTTCTTATTGAATGTTTAGTAAGGTTCTTGAGGATCAGTCAATAAATAAAAAACAACTATTTTGGTGACGTTCGAGACTATATTGTTCTCATAATCATGCCCTACACTGAAAAAACAGTATAAAATTATATAAGTTATACAAGTTTTTTAAAAACATAAAGTTAGCTACAATATAACAATATGTGTTAGAATATAATAACATGTGTTAGAATAATAAAAATATATAGAATTACTGAATATAGAGGTGTATGAAACTACTTACAATGTTGCTAGTGGATATGGAATAGACAAACAATTCTAGTACACTTGAGGTACGCATGATGGTATAGAAGGATCAATACAATTAGGATTGATGAATTAATTGCCACTTCTATTGAGATTATTTTATTAGAAAACTAGTTTCGAATGCTAAACATTCATCTTCAGTTCTTCGAGGTAACTAAAACACAGGTGTAGAATATCAATATTACTCTTACGATACCCATCGACACTTGGCTGTAACGGTTCCGAACAATTTCTAAGAAGCAATTTCCATTTTCGATACCACCGATTCTTGAGAAAAAATGATCAAGAGTCGATTCCTTATAGCAATAAATTAATTACTCTCCATAATAATTGAAATGAATATCAAATAATTCTCTTTTAAAAAATGAAGCATCGCTTGATTGTTGAATTATTGCAGTTATATGATATGAAGAGTTAGGCCGTACAAAATCGTCAGATCCTGGCAGATCTGACACCAGTATCCTTCAGTGACCCCCACCACCACGTATCTATATTGCACCAATTTAGTCAAAACTTCCGACGGAAAGTGGTAGTTTGAGTCGAAAGACTATCTTTAACTGCGCGATGAATTCGTTAGACGAGGAATAAAATGACCTAAAACTTCGACGGGTAGAGAGAATTTCCTTTTTAAAAACGAACATATTCAATCAATTTTTAAAAATTTGATTTTCACAATGGCAAACGATGCTGCGACCGTTTAAAATCGTTAAATCCTGAAAGACCTCAAAATAGTATCCTTAAGGACGAAAACTAATTTGTCGGGAACGAGAGACACTGGCGTTTCGGCCAGTTACGTTAGCTTATGAGCAACGAAATTCCCATGATATTTTGTATAACAATATAAAAAACCACATGTTTTCTTTTTCCTAACAGAGTTATTTGTTACTTTGAAGTTTTCTTTCCACGTTTTGGAGTTATTCGTTTATAAGGGTTATTACTGCACCAAAATAATATGTTTAGTAATCAGTAACTTAGATTATACAAAACGTACTACAGTAGAAACTCGATAATTCGTCATGAGTGGAAATGATGTATTATAGAATTTTGCTGGTAAAGTAACAAAAAAGCATTTTTAACTATATAATTGTATTTTTTAAAATTTTATTATTATTTTTTTTTTTTTTGCAATTTATTGAATGTATAAACGAACAGATGAACATTTTACACATTGGACCTGAGTGAAAATGACAAAAAAAGCTTTACACTTGCCGCATCCCATCAGGTGTTAAATATCTGATACTAACTAGCTTCATTTTGAGCACTCAGCACTTGTTCTATAATTCCATTGTTATATTAAATTTCATATCCTACATCCGTACTATCCATGTTTAACCAGCTGCATACCTCTTGCTTATCTTTTCTCATTTTATAACCTGAGGCAGAAGTTGCAGAGCAAGTTGCAAATGTTTTTGTAGGAAGAGCTTTCCAGTATTAACTGATTCAAAGAATTCGTCAACTGCACTCATACTTCGTTTTATCTCTTACTACAATTTATGGAGGGATCGACTCCGGGCTTGTTCTGTTTGTTTTTTTTCAATGATTTACAAAATGTATAAATATAGGCGTATTTTTTAGTGGCAAACCAAAAATGAGGCGGTTTAAAGGTTGAATAAGTAGCAAGGAGAAAAAATGAATTACATATGTAATTAATTTTGTTTTTTATAGTTGGCAATTTAAAAAAAAAATGATAAAAAAATAAACCTGACGAATTACGGAATAAGATGAATTATCGAGTGACGAAATAACGAGTTTCCTCTGTTTATATTTTCCAGCAGTTTAAGTTTTAGTTTTTTTTTCTTATGATAATTATTTAATCTAAAGGAAGGAAAGGAACCCGACTGAAGGGGTAAGAAGCAATCAATCAGGGTAAAGATAAGCTCCGAGCCATTATCGCCTTGTTGTCTCACACAACAGCAATCCCAAATGGATTCCACTCCACGCCTACATCTCTCCTTACTCCGTGTTCCTTAGTTCTTGTTTCTTGCTACCTTTCGCTCTTCTGTTGCTAATGTACTTATGAATCGATACTTCCAGAAGTGGATCCTTCTATTTGTACAAGTAGTGGTCACGATTAGATTAATGTTAAGCTAATGAGAAAATCATAAAATCAAAATTATTGAAATGAAATGAAAACAAACTTTATTCCGAGGCAATTTCCCTAATGAAAAATATAATGGTGGTATAGCTGCCATATATAAAATTAAGGATATAATACAAAGAAAGGAAACAATTAGAAAATTAAATCTATACTATTATATAAAAGGACAAGCCATTTTTCGTTTGTGACCACTAACCGCGAAACTACTGAACCTATCTGTGCCATATTTTAACATCATCTTCATAGTTCAATGAAGGTTTAGAAATAAGACAATTCACATATTTTAATAAAATTGTTGTTAAAAAAGTGATATATATGTGGTGAGCAGTAAAGTTTTAAAATTGATCTCTAGGTGGTGATCGCCATTCAAGAGAGGTTACAAAGATATGGTGTTTTATACAATCTAAAATTGATAATAAAATTTTCTTAATTCAATTAAATTGTCATAAAAAAATTTATAATTATTTATAATTTTACAGTGTAGCATGTGATCCCAGGAAACTTGGCTAGCTCCATACTGCAACAGATTATGCAATGATAAAACTATAGAACTGAGCCCATCACTACCAAATAGTAACTTCATTTTCTTCATAGGTGTAGAAACTTTGACAACATTATATGTTTACAATAATAAAAATTTTAATGCACAATGTTAGTTAAATGGCAGGAAACGAGGTTTGCCTTGATGTGATATACTTTTATGGTCAGAAATTAAAATTCAACCAGATAAAACAATAAAATCATTTCTGCCGAATAAAAATTCTCAATCCAAACGTCGATCCTTTGCTTTCTAATATAGTGTGTAAAAATATGATTCATGGGCATTTAGATGTAAGCTGAGATAACACAGTGGATTATCTACAATTTTTTTAATAGTCTAATAATGCTTATTAATTGCATGCTGCACTAAAAGATTTTTGTCTACAAATAAATAAAAAGTATTTTTTTTTTTTTTTTATTTCAAAACATCTTTATTCAAAAGATAAATAGTACATTGATACATATATCATTAAAATAAAATGTATCTAGACAGAGTTTTACAAAATATCATCCTTTTGGATGTTTTAATGTGATTGAATGTTAGAAAAAAACATAGTGTTACAGATAAATAGCGACATTCAGTGACGATGTTACACTGAGATTAAGGTAGTAACAAAGGAAAAAAAAAAAAAAAGGATAAATAATTAAACAGATAGGAAAAAAAAATAAATAAAAAATAAATAAATAAATAAACAGAAATTAAAAGAGAGTTTTAAGACGGGAATTTGTCCTTCCATTCCAGTTGGTTGGCTTTGAAGGAGGATTTAAAGAAGAAAAAAGAGGATTGGACAGGGTAGGTAGCATGTCGTAAAATTTGATGTGACAACGTTTTATGTACTGAACAGGGTTTTCTAGATTAAATCGAGATGCAAAATCAGTCAGTCGGTCTGTACGCCAAGGGGACTGTCTTCGTATAGTCATTAGTGTTCTATTTTGGAGTCTGTTTAATGTATTGATGGTATCTTGAACTAAGTGCCGAAAAAGAGGAGCTGCATGAAGAAGTCTAGGACGAAGGATAGCTTTATAAAGAAGAAGTTTCAATCGGACAGATAAAGTTGGAGAGCGAAAGAGATGCGAAAGAGAAGTGAATGTTTGTCGAGTGAAGTTTAGACGATGACGGAAATGACTGGAAAAGGTTAGGTGTCGATCGAGTCGAACACCAAGGTAGTTAATAGATGATACAATCGGAATTTCGGTATTATTAAGCTTGATTGGCTGGATCTTTTTCCTTTGGGATTGACGGGAAAATGAGAAAACTATGGCGTCAGTTTTAGAAGGATTTATGGTATACAAATACCTAAATTGGAAAGGGAATCTGAAATTTGTTGAGCCACCGCTTGTATATTTTGAAGGGCTTTTGTAGTGCTGATGGAGGAGCTGTAGATCGCAATATCGTCGGCATAAGCTGATATTTCGACGCGTGGGTAACGAGTGCCGATGACATTTGCTGTGTAAATGGAGTAGAGGATAGGAGAAAGTACAGAGCCTTGTGGAACACCAATCCGAGAGGGCTTATATGATGACAAGGAGTTTCCAACTCTATAACAAAAGGAACGATTTGAGAAATAAGACCGAAGTAGATTAAAGAGGAAAGGAGGAAATTCGTGATGAAGAAGTTGAAGAAAAAGATTCTCATGTTGAACGCAATCAAAAGCTTTTGTACAATCAAGGGAGATCATAGCAGTAGCGTGATTTTTAAGAAGAGCAGTGGTAACATAATGTTGTACACGTGAAAGTGAATGTACAACATTTAGACGAGGTTGGAAGCCTGTCTGTTCGTAAGGGATAATTGAGAGTTCATCGCAATGAGTTTGAATATGGGGGAGCAATAATTTTTCAAAAAGCTTTCCTAAATGGGAGAGGAGGCTAATGGGACGGTAATGATCCGGATTTAAGCCAGTTTTATTAGGTTTCAAAAGTGGTATAATAATGGCTTTTTGCCATGAGCTGGGGAAATATCCAAGAACTGAGCAATTGTTGTAAATAAATAAAAAGTATTAATTTAAAAAATCTATGTTATTTAATAAAGGCGGCGGGCGAAGCCGCGAGGGAGGAAGCTAGTTATGGTATAAAATTAATATTATACACACATTATAAATATTACATGAAAATCAAAATAAACCTTAAGGTTCCAGCTAGACAAACGTGTTACTTGGAATCCATATACAAGACGAAAACGACAAGAAACTGCCCCCGTCGTTTTCGACTACTTCAAAATTTTCTTGACACACGTGTAAACCTTCCGATTGATTACAAAAGACTCATTTGCATAACAGTAATTAGACAAGTTTGGACATTTGGCGTTGAGCTTTAGGGCTCCACTAAACCATCCGATTCATCTCGTATCCAATTCTTACAATCCAAAATCCTTAGAAAAATCCTCAATGTTCTTTACTTTGTCACAAACAAATTTATCCGCAAAGATGTACCTTACGTTTCTAACTTAGCTCAAACCAGATATCCTTTCATAGCAAACTCCAGAAAATTAAGGATTTTTTTTTTTTTTAAATCCATTTATTGATATTTACAAATGTACAATTACAAACTGTATACATTGTGTACATCAATTAAATTTGAAAAAAATGATTACAATGACATGTCAATAGCGCTTCAATATAAGTTCTACAGGAATAAGTAGAATATTATTAAAGAATACTGTAAGAGGCAATCGTAGGGTTACTACGAAGAGTATAGGATATTCAATGAGATTTATTTTAATCATCCATTCATGACACCGTTCATGAAAGTTTGAGATATGAGATTAGAGTGTATTTAGAATAAGTTACAGTTCAGATCTGCAGTCAATTCAACGTACACGCGATCTGGTCGTCCTAATCTGTGTCTGTCCATCCTACTTCCTTTTAACGCTTTCTACAGTTCCACTCAACCATCCTCTGGAATTCTATTCCTCCTCATATCAGACAAGTGAAATTCCTAATAACATTTATTTTCAGTACCTTATCCAAGGTGACGCTTGCTAACAATCTACTAACTCAATGATGTCATGTTTTTGCATTTCTGGAATACTATCAATAACGATTTGCATAATTTAGATGCTACTCAATATCATTTTTTCTTATTCTGAAAGAAGTACCTTAAAGGTACACTTCTATAGTACGCCCAGCACTGAGAATTGCACCAAAATAATTCATTTTTTATTTTATTTGTAGAGTGCTGTCTTATTTTCCTCTGTATATGTTCAATTAGCATCTATGTACATATTATGATTGTTATAATATTTTTTAAAATGTTATTATGCCTCTGTCTCTGGCTAGATGTAACTAACTGTATTTTTTGGGGGACTCGCTGGCCGAATGAGTTGGGGCGTGGGTCTCAGCGCGTAACGTAACCGGAAGGTGGAGGGTTTGAATCCCACCTGGGCGTGTTTTTTTTTAAATTTATTTTTATTTTTATATAAAAATATATTGAAATTTACAACTGTACAAAATTTATACATCAAGTAAATGTGCTGTTGAATATTAAAATAACATAACAAAACTTGAAAAGAACTACTCATCAGAAGCACTTTAATAAAAATTCTACACTTGAAGGTATCTGGGCCATCTTCTTTTCAGACGCCTCGGAGGATTATCAAGAATTGTGTGGAAAACAAGTTGAGAAATTTCAGTGGTTATGGAGCTTACTATAAAAGGATAGATATCTGGTTTGGGCAAAATCAGCAACATACGGTGCATTGAGGATTTTGGATTGTAAGGATTGGATATGAGATGAATTGGATGGTTTAGTGGAGCCACAAAGCTCAACTCCGTACGCCCTGATTGGTCTAATCACAGTCATGTATATTAGTCTTTTGTAATTAATTGGGAGCTTTGTACGTTTGTCTAATAAATGTTGAAGTCATCTGTAACGACGGGCAGTTTCTTGTCTTTTTAGTCTTGTATGTGGATTCCAAAAAAGACGTTTGTCCAAGTAGAGTTCTAGGTAGCGGATCTGTTCAACAGGGATTAGTGGTATATCATTAAACCTGGGAGGGTTAACATTTATTTCGCGACGATCCCACAAATAAGTCTTGACCTTCCCACTCAGGCTAAAATAGGTAACCTGTAGGATAACCCGTCCTTCCTGCCCTAGTTGGAGTACATAAGTAGGTTAAGCCCCAAAATACTAAAAAACAAACTAACTGTATTTATTTTTGTACTAATTTGCCAACCTTAAGTGGTCTCAGAGCAAAATTATTTCTCGATTATATTCTATTCTAGATTCATTAGTTGTATATATACTTTCATAGTATATGTATATATAGTTTTGTATATATATATATATATATATATATATATATATATATATATATATATATATAGTTAAAAGTTTCTCAATGTATTGGATAGGTTCCATTTGATCAAGTTTGGAGATTGATCCTGTATAAATGTTATTTTGAGAGGATTCTATCCACAGCAGTTAATTTTCTTTCCTGTTTACTTTGTGAGGGAAAACATCTTCCTTTTCCCACATTTGGCTGCTCGCTCTTCCATTTCAGGGAAGATGAAGGTTCTAATTCGAGATATTTATACGTTTATAGGTAGTTGATTCGATTATAGGTTCTGTCAAGAAACAGTCTTGGTTATGAATATCGATTCTCAAAATGGCATCTTCTCCGAAATTAATTTAAAATGTTTTACTTTAAGTTAGAAGAATTAAAAAATCAATCGCTATTGCCCGGTGGCGTAGTTAAATATACAAATAATTCAATAATTTCTCCTAGACTAGGAAAAACAATAGATCATGGATATTAGGGTGGTTTTAAAATAAAATGGCAATTCGCTGTCCCAGCACTTTGAATGGCTCTAAAAAAAAACATACAACCAATATTTCACTATTGTTGATTTTAGCTTGTCGAGTTCATTTGTTTAAATTAATGTAGGCCTTAAAACTTCAATTTGAGATGTTTGATAAAGAAAAAAACAAAATAAATTATTAAAGATTTTGACGTAGGTTACTGTCCACAGTTCAAGTTTTCAACTTCTAACCTTCACTAAGTGTATAGGAATTTGTTTTCGTTTTATTCTCTTTGTTATTTCTTGTTAAATTGTTTGTATATAGAATGAAAATAGAAAATTCTTTTGAAAATATGAAATTTTGGAGAATTCAGAAAAGGTTTTCTTTGTGTCCGAGAATACCGTATTTATTCATTTGATGTACGTGATCGGGTGTAGAAGAGTGGGTGCTGGAGCTAGGGGAGTCGGGATAACGTCCTAGCAACCTCCATAAAAATTATTGTAACCATTCGCAACCAAGTGCCCAGGTCGCTGTATTAACCGAAGTAAGGCGACCTTGATTCTCAAAACATAATGAGTGCTTTAATTCATTTTGACATACGTTACCATTGTTTTCTGACATTGAATTCACCACTTTCAATCTAACTTTTTACAGTTCGTTGTTTTCTACATTACGAATGTTTCAAACCCATTATATTTGAAAACAAAATTTAGTTTAATAATCTTTTTCTAATTACAATTACTAAAATTTGACATACGTTACCGTTATGGTAACATGAGTTAAAATGTTGGTAAGGTACATTAAATTTGGGGTTCCATTTGCTAAATTTATGGAAAAAAAGAAAAGAAAGAATTAAGAAGTAAAGCTTTTTTTTTCTCTTAATATATACGTGTACAATGGAAAATACTGTGATAGCTAGAAATGAAAATTAGGTACTAGCATTTTGTAATGTTGTTGATGTCGCTCAGACTAAAAGCCATTTTTTTTTTTGGCTGTTACAGGGACTCGCACCTACTAAAACATATAATAAATACTTTTAATGTTGTTTTTAAAGACTTTTTCTTAAAATTCAATTTTTCCACATGTTTCTCTTAGTCACCATTAAGTGTGAACATATTTTTGACATACGTTACCAGCAATTAAAAATAAATTAATCAGTTAATAATAATTAATGAAGGATTATTAAAAGGGTCTAGACATTTATAACATATGTTAATAACTTTAGGGGGGGGGGCAATAATAAAATCCATAAACTTTTTAAAAAAGTGAAAAAAAATTTGGTAATGTACGTTAAATTTTATGAAAAAAAAAACAACAAATTTTTCACACAAAATTTATTACGAATGCTCCTGGGAAATCACTTTAATTTAGAAATCTTTAGAATCCTTTACCAAAACCTGATAAAAATCATAATGCTGACAAGTTACAAACCTGGTTATTTATGTCAAATTATTAAAAGTTTTATTTCTTTTAAAATTTATTACAAATCAAGGAAGCTAAAATTTAACGAACCAACTCAGGTATATATTCTCAAGTAGTTTGACAACATCATAGTATGCCACAGAGTATGAATAAATAACCTTTTTTTTTGAGGATTTTTGGATTTTCTGGAAAGCTAAATTGCCATTTTATTTGAAAATGACCCATTAGTATTTATAATTAATTGATTATTTATCTTCTGCCTCTGATAAGGAAACTGTAGTCTAATTTTCGATCCAAGCAACACCAGCAGAGCTAAAGCGTTTCAAAAAAGCCACAAAATTCTGTGAATGGATTTAGTATCATCTGTATTCATGCAGGTTGTAATAATTATGTAATAGAAACACTCCTACCCTCCCCCCCTAAGAGAAAGTTTATCAGAAGTTGACAACATCATATTCAATATTGATTTTAGTCTTGGCATATAAAGGTATTTTGGAAAGGAGAGCAGGAGTGGAGCAGTAGGTAGTTCAATGTCCTTACCTTAATTTGTTTTACAACATACAATTATTTCAAATGTTTAACATTTAAACGCAGTTTATTATAAATTAAACATTAGGCAGTATTTATACTTAGTTATACTTAGATATCAATATTATGAGGTCAAACATTTAATTCCCACATATTGTCTCTGGATTGTAGGAAAAGTAAATATCCCAAAATTCTAGTTGGTGATTTTTTGCCCTGCTCTAGAAAATAATTTCTCTGTTAAAACTAAAGTAGAAACAGTATCAACATATTCCCTATGCAACTCATATACATTCTGTACCATTTGGGAGAAACTAGATAAGTTGATTTTTGTCAAAAATAAGATAAATACTGTGGGCAACCCATATTAGTGTCCTACACATCTTGTAAAAGTAGGCAAGTTGTAATGTCAATTGTGCAAAAGGACACCACTTACAATTACAACTTGCCTACTTTTACAAAACGTGTAGGACTCTAATATGGCTTGCTCAAAGTATTTATCTTATTGTGGACAGAAATGAACTTATCTAGTTTTTCCCAGAGTACAGAGTTGGAAATGTAGCATGAAAACCTTCCTTTATTTGAACCACTTTTATAAGGTTTTGTTACTTTTTTTTATTTTATAGATATTGTAGTGGCCAACACATTAAATTTAACACTAATAATACTGATATTATTTCATTTATTTTTTTCATATTGTTTTGTTTTGTTTTTTCATATTGTTTTGTTTTGTTTTTTCATTATAATTGTTTGTATTTCATTATTTTATTTTATTACATTGCAATTATTTAATAAAAAATAAGTTATAACATTAAAAGAAGAATGATTGGCAATTGAAGAAGTGAGAAAAATAATTGTACTGATTGTTGTTTGTTTACCCTAGGAAATTAAATAATTTATGTTTATAAGCTTATTTTGGACAAATTGTATTTTTTTTGTGTATTACTCTTATATGTTCTTACTATTTATTTATTACCTCTTATTGTAACAAAATTGAAGCCAAGTTAGTATTCGGCCTTTTTTTTTTTTTTTTTTTTTTTTTTTTTTTTTTTTTTTTTTTTTTTTTTTTTTTTTTTTTTTTTTTTTTTTTTTTTTTTTTTTTTTTTTTTTTTTTTTTTTTTTTTTTTTTTTTTTTTTTTTTTTAAATAATAAATAAACCAGCCAGACATCAGTCGGTTTATTTCATACACAACCTTTTCCGCTTGTTTTATTGTTTTAATCGATTCGTGAAATTCAATAAACTCTTCATCGAGGTCGAACCGTATAATTGCCAATCGATCTTTTTCTTTCAATTTTATAATTTATTTATAATTAAAGTATTAAAATGAAATAAAATACAATAAAGAAATACAATTAATTATAACGAAAAAAAAACAAACAAAACAATATGAACGAAATAACAGAAATAAAAACTATCGGTGTAACTACTGTTAAATTTAATGTGTTGACCACAACAAATATAGTTGTATTTTGTATTTTTATGGAGAAAATAATATATCGTTTAGCATGTTTCGTATACATCGTAAGAAAAATATCGATACGAAAATATGGGGTTATCGGAAGAAAATATCGATATACAATGTATCGATACATAATTACACTATAGTTATGTGTAGATTATTGAAAGCTTTGGACGGATGTCTATTAACCCTTAACCGGCGTGGCCAAAAACTTTAACACTGTGCGTCGCGGAGTCCCTAGGACTCCAAAATTAATTTTTTTTTTTTAATTTCCTAAAAATAATGTTTTTTTTCGATGTTAAAATAATCTAAGGCATTTATAGACACAAAATACTTTATTTGCAACCAACTGAATAAAAAAAGGAAGCAATCAAGATACAAAACTCAAAATAATAAATTTTCTGACGAAAATAAACGTTGTTACACCTAGATTATTATTTTTTAAAAACGAACCAAAAATATAAAAACTTTTAGCAAAAAACTTATTGCCTAAGGTCTGAACTATAATAAATTAGCATATGTTAACTTCTAAATTTCATATGGAAAAAACTGACATTGGTAGAAATGTCTTTTAAAAAACATTATTTTCGAACTCATCTAGATTTTCAATGCATTGAACACACAGTTTATTAGAACATTGCAAGCATATTGGTTTTTTGGATCACAAATAAAACAATACTTTCTTTTAGAACGTCATGATTACTTGTGACAGCATACTTGGTAGGAACTTTGCTTTCAGGATCACCCTCTTGATCTGAAAACTCTGTGTCAGATTCCTCAAGCCATTTTAGTTGGGTCTCCTCATAGTTAGCATCTTTAGTTCAAATTTATTCTAGATTCCTGGACATAGTTGCAAAATTGATAATATAGCACAAACTGAGTCGCGGAGTCCCATGGACTCTAAAGCAATTGTAACGCCGACTTGAATTCGCGGAATACTATAGTAAACATAACAAATGATACGTCCCCAAACCCTAAGAAGGTACCGGGAAACACATCCTGTTTGAACGAAAATTACATTAGTTATAAAACTGTACATATCTGCTAGAGTCTTAGGGACTTACAGGTTAAGGGTTAAATATTGAAGTAGTCCTTAACGACGAAAAATTATTTTGAAATAAATTTTCTAAACATGAAACATAATACAATTCACATTTTTTTATCCCTTAATTACCCCTTATAATAGGTAAAGAGGACGTTGAAATGAAAATGGAAAACGGCATTTATAATGAAAAGTATGAATAGGTTGGGACCCTAATCGCTATCCAAAGTGGCCTCTTAGGGAAGCCAGAGTCCACTTTCTATTGGCTAAGTAGTTATCAAGTCCATACAACTTACTTTAATGCTTCAATTGAAAGTACTTTCAGAATAAAAGAAAATTCAAAGAGCACGTTCTGTGTTCTATAAAGTGTTTTATTACTATTTTTTTATTTTAGGTAGGCACTGACCGTAATAATCTTTGACAGCATGCAATGGATTTCCTGTAGACTTTGAAACAAAGTGATATGATGAAATAGTAAGATCTTTTTTTTTCTTTTCTTTTTTTTATGGAGCCCAAGATTTCCATTGAAGTCCCTTACTGGCCTGGGTGGGAAGGTCAAGATTTATTTCGTGGGTCCGCTACGAAATAAATTTTTACCCACCCAGGTGGGATTCGAACCCACGACCTTCTGGTTACGAGCGCGCTAAGACCCTCGCCCCAACTCTCTCGGCCATTAGGTCCCCCAAGAAGATCTTTACAATTACCATTTCTTGTCGAATTCCTCTTTGTTTTAGTTAAATAAAATCGAAAATCATTTCTTTGAGAAAACATAGGTTCGTTTGTAGGTTTTTAAGACTAATAATGAATATGTAACATTATAAACAGTTATATGAAACGACAGACGTGACAAATAGTTCATCGATCCTAACTGTATTGAGCCTTCTATACCAGACAGTCCCTCTGTCATGTCTAGATTTTTTTTCTTCAATATCCCTCGCCCAAAGAAATCAGTGTGTGCGATAGTTCATAGTTCAGTGTATGCGAATTCAGAAAAAGAAAACAAAATCTACCAAAAAAAAATTATCGAAACCTAGTTACCGAAAAATGGACTAAGTTATTACAAGGTCCAATGTGACGCTATCACACCTCACGGGCAGTGATCTTGGTGCGGTCTAACTAATTGCTACGCTGTAGCAGGGAAATGCGCAGCGCACCGTGATGCGTTTAACACATTGCCCTCCCTTGCTTATTGGTCCGCTCTGTCATGTCTGTGATCCTTCATTAAGTAGACAATTCATCATGAGAGTGAATAATGTGTCAATATGTAACTAAGTAAGGTATACACTGGACGAAATGATTTTTTCACAGAAACAATAAATAGAGATTATAATAGTAATAATACCAGACTAAAACGACAACAAACAGCCCGTCGCACACTGACCAATATTTGCGGTCAAAACTTCCAAAATCAAACTATGTTAAAATGAATTGGAATTAAGTTAATTCTATTGTTTGATACATAAACAAAAATAATCTAATCAAAAGAAGAACTGAAAAAATGTAAACAAGTATTTATTAACATTAATCTGCCATCTTGTGGACTTGTCTGTTCTTTGACTTAAACATTGAGTAGTTAAGTGATTTATAAATTTCTTATTTTTAAAGTTCAGACTTTGATTTTTATATGAATTATTCTCAAGCAGGTATGTATAATTATGGTAAACTTTTCGAAAAAAATCAAACTATTCTTTTATAATTTATGGAACCCTTAATTTGTAGTTTATTTTAATGCAATGTCGTAAATAAATTAATTCATATCTTTTAAGTTGAACGCAGTTGAAGCGCGGGCTTTGTGTGATACTTTAGAGATACTATCTGGTAAACACAATGTGAAGAAAAAAGTTGCTCCTTTTTGAAATAATGACATTTTACTGAACTTTTTCTCAGACTTTTTTTTTTTTTTTTTACAGTTTTTTTTAGTTATTTTTGTGATTCTTTTATAAATATTTTAAGAATCCCCAATAAATCCCCAAAACTCCCGTACCTTTTCACAAACTTACTTATTCATAAAGATCCTATGGATCTTATGGATCTCCACTAGTATCTCAATTTCTCAGTATCTTAATTCACATCAGGGTTTGAAATCAATAATTATTTTTTCTAAAAAATCATGTAAGAATGATTTTTAATTTAAAAATCATTCCTGATTTATAAATAAAAATTTCAATTGATCTTTGATGTTTATTGATTTGATTAATAATTATGATCACTCAATGAGTGATACGGTATTGAATAAATAATAATGATCATGAAATCATGAAATAATAATGAAAAAAAATTTTGATCAGATAATAAAAATAACCTTTTACACACAAATTGATTAATATGTTTGTATACAAAATAGTCAAAATACATCTTGGAGATAATTCAAAAAATTTAACTTTCTGATTTAGAAAGGAATTACTCATAAATTATTTGCTATAAAAAAAAAAATTATTATCGTTAATTGTAAAAATTTTGATAAAAAATAATGATCAGAATTTGATGTTTATCACTTATGATCAAAAATAAAAATCAATCTTAATTAAAATCATCAAATGATTTTCAAAATTCCAGATAAAAATCTTGATCGGATTTGATTTTTATTATTATTGTTTTTAATTGTCGATTTCAAAATAAATTGTTGGTAAATAATGAATAGGATAAAGTGCTTTTAGTTCTTGGGGTTCGAGAACCATCTTTAATGTTCTACCTTACAATCCGTTGCTTTACCTCAATAACCTTCTTATTTCGATCCAAAATTTTAAAAACCTCTGAGTTACTTTTGATAAATACCTGGAACAACTATGTCGCCTTAATCTAAAAAAAAAATAAAAAAAAAAAAAAAAAAAAAAAAAAAAAAAAAAAAAAAAAAAAAAAAAAAAAAAAAAAAAAAAAAAAAAAAAAAAAAAAAAAAAAAAAAAAAAAAAAAAAAAAAAAAAATCCATCTTAATCCACAAACAGCTCTATAGACTTTGTAATTTTTCCCCTGAGTAGCTGTCTACTTCTAGCTTCCTCTATTATTTTTCTATGCATCGAATAGACAGAATATATGGCCGTGTACACGGGAGGACTTTACAAATTGATGGGAGATACTCCATAGCGTATGGAAGATATGGCTTCGTGTGCGTGCATTGCAAATGAAGTAATTTCCCAGATGGAAGCATCAGAACCCAATGAGATGCTCAATATACATCAGGTTCCAGTAACTGGCAGACAGTAACTTCGTAATTACACTTGTCACCGTCTGCAAGTCTCCCATCTGTCCTGTCCTGGGGATCTCTACCTCAAGGCTAGTATCGGTTTCGATATAGGAAGTTTTTTTTATTTAGATCTATAAAATTAAAAAAAAAATTGTATACACAAATAAATTCCTCAGTATGTCACAAATAATCTGATCCATAAAGATCGTATCCTGCTGATTTATATATAACGAGCATCCCTCATCGCGGCTAATAACTAAAGTAATTAGATAGTTTTAACACTGATTTAATGCCTTATTTGTGTATCGATAAAAATCTTATATTGAAGCATGTAATTGAGCAGTATTTCTTCAATGACATTTACATGCACAGCAGTAATTTTTAACTCATGCCATTGTACTGATTAGGTGGTTTGAATTCACGTAAACACATTTTTACATCCAATTTTAATTTTATTGTTTGAGTAGGCAATCCAGATAGACAGAGATTATTATGAAAATCTTGCCGACAATGGGCTGCTTCATATGGGCGCCTATTACTGAAGGCCCACCCATGAATAATATTTTTACACACATCAAAAAGCAAAGGATTGAATTTTTGATTAGGTAATCATTTATATTCGGCACACATAATTTTATTGATTTTATCTGGTTGGATTTTAATTTCTAACGATAAAAATAAAAATCAATCGAATGTTTTTTTTTTTTTATAAAATAAAAATATATTTTTTATTAAATAAGGAGTATGAAAACTGTACAAGCGTCACATGAAGAATACTTACCTTTATTGCTCTTCATCTAAATTAGCCGTACAACTAAACTTACATCCCTAACCCGTTAGGGATTAAAAAATTTCTCGTTACGAATCGAAAAATTTATTTTGGGTAAGTATCGTTTTAGGGATTTGTATAATCCCTCAAATGATACCTACCAAAAATATATATCTTATTTGTTCATTAGTTTGCTATTACGTGTTAAAATTAAAGAAGGGTCGAATTGGCGAAACATAGTTTGAATGGAAAAATGTAATAGGTATATCAAATTCAATTATAATAACTAACTTCTTCGATTTTAGTGATTATATGAGTCACATAAAACATGGAGCTCAATATTTTAGCTGGTTTTATAATTTTTTATTTATAACCAACGTGTGGTAAAGAGTATATAAATCGCTTTACATCAGTGCAGAAGCACACTATTCTGTTTTCGTTTGCACTATAACAAACATGTCTTCTAATTCCTTCATAGGTATTCGTATTTACCTCATAATCGATAAAGTAATTATAGTCCAGTCAATAAGTGCTGAAATGAGGGGTGTAGAGTGCATGGAATATGCGATTATTTTTGACTTCACAGCTTTGTTAGGAGTAGTTAGAAGGTAAACATATTAAAATTCTCCGCTCCTGGGGAGTGAGCTAAGGATGGGGGGAGAACGTCCCAATTTTTTTTTTTCGAGTATATCTCGAAAACGGTGGACTCTAGAAAATTACGCAACAGATCAAAATTAAAGCTCATTAAATTTCCTATAAAATTAATCATATACATATTCGTAGAAATTCAAACAGTTTTCGAGATATACGTTATTAAAAATCGACAACTTTAAAAATAAAAAAAATGTTTACCTCTTTTTTTGGTTAACATTTTAAGCAAATACCAGAAACGTATATAAGAAACTGAATTAAATTTAATGCTCTACAATTTTGATTCTGACGTTTTTTCTGAGAAACGATTGTGGAACGTAATAGAAGCAAACGTTTGACAAAAAGTGAGGTGACATTTGTTTTTTCCTTAAAATCACCTATTTTTAATAAAGTATATCTCTTAAACGGTTAGAATTACGACAAATTTATATATAATAAATTTTATAGTAAATTTAATTAGCTTTTATGTTTATTTGAAACATATTTTACTAGAGTCAACAGTTTTCGAAATATTATGGAAAAACCAAAAAAATGGAACTTCTCCCCTCCCCCCCACCGTTAGCTCACCCCCCAGGGGCGGGGACTTTTAGTATGCTTACCTTCCAACTATTCCTAACGAACCTACGAAGTCAAAAATTATCGCATATTCCATGCACTCTACAATGTGTTTATTGACTGGACTATTATACGCCTTGCTGTTAATGTACATTGATCGAGTTCTTACTTTTTTATTTTCACGATCTTTTAAATAATCGAGCTTTGATTCGTAGTCAGTCATTATTTTGCGCTAGATTACGTACTACTGGTGACGAAATGTGCCAGTAAATAAAATTTAAAGATCAGTTTCACAAAGTTCTAGAAAGTCCATTCGACTAGTTAAGATAAGATAATATCGTAAATGATTTTATAGATTTAATTCTTTATATCGTATCCTAGGCTCCATCCTCTACACGGTGGGGAAATAAAAAAATTTCCTTCGGGAAACTGACATTCCAACTTATCCTACCACTGCCCTCACCACTTACGCTGATGAGACATGTGAGTTATCAGTAAACAATGATCCCTTCATTGCCTCCCAAACACTCCAATTCCATATCCTAACCCTTCAAGAATGGTGTTAAAAATGAAGAATCAAAATAAATCCAAAAAAATCTCACCAAATAACCTTTACCCTTCGTCGTAAACCCACGACTTTCTGTCCAACAGTATCCTTTAATGATATTCCGCTAATCCCTATTGAACAGATCCGCTACCTAGGGCTCCACTTGGACAAACGTCTAAATTGGAATCCACATACAAGACTAAAACGGCAAGAAGCTGCCCGTCGTTACAGACTACTTCAACATTTACTAGACAAACGTTCAAAACTCCCAATTAATTACAAAATACTAATATACATGATTGTGATTAGACCTATCTGGACGTACGGAGTTGAGCTTTGGGGCTCCACTAAACCATCTAATTCATCTCGTATCCAATCCAATTCATCTCCTTAAAATCCAAAAAATCCTCAATGCACCTTACTTTGTCACCAATAAACTTATCCATTAAGATCTTAATGTTCCATATGTTGCAGATTTAGCCCAAACCAGACATCTTTCCTTTCATAGTAAGCTCCATAACCACTCAAATCCCCTAATTTCTCAACTTGCTTCCCTCACCATTCCTGATAATCCTCCGAGGCGTCTGAAAAGAAGATGGCCCAGAGACCTTCTAATGTAGAATTTTTATTAAAGAGCTACTGATGAGTAGCTCTTTTCAAGTTTTGTCACGTTATTGTAATAGTTAACAGCAAATTTACATGATGTATAAATTGTGTACAGTCGTAAATATCAATAAATTGTTATTAAAAAAAATTTCTTAATATCAGCTAATTATTGGATAGTTTTTGACTCTGATGAAAAGAACCCTTTGCGTTATAAATATATTGGCTTTCGTATTTCATTTGAAACTTTTCTAACCTAAAACATTTCTAAAATAATTCATGTATTAGAACAAATGTTTGACAAACATAAAATGGAAGTAACGTATAATTTTGTCGAGGAGTGTGTATATATATATATATATATATATATATATATATATATATATATATATATATATATATATATATATATATATATATCCTAGTTTTCTAATCGGAGGACGTATAAATTGGTTTTTTTATCAAGCTTTACGATCCACAAACCATTTTCTATTTACTTAGAACATTAACAAAAACAATGTTTACCTTGACCAAAAGTGTTTTATACATCAAATACATTAGCAATCCAATACATAGTTAATGATAAGTGATATAGCAGAACTCAGCTTTATTTCCGATAAAGCACAAAAGACCCACAATACCCAAACTGTGTTCATCATCATTTACAAAAGTTATTTCATGTCGATTTATGCCATCAAAAGAAAAATATCGAGGCTTAAATGATATTATCGATGTTTCATTAGCATCGATTCAGTAATGCCCTCGTGAATCGCTTCTGATTCATGAATCTAATTGTAAGAATAAAACATGATTTTAATATAATATAAGAACATTTAATAACATATTATAGTTTAATATAAGAACTGAGACTACAACATCCAAACTCAGTTATACAGGTATGTCCTCAAAACCTTTTTACTAGAAAAACTAATTTAAGAATTGTAAAAAAAAAATATTTCAAAACTAAGTCATATTTTTCTTACATTGTAAATAACCATTTCAATTTCAGTTTAAAAAATATATAATTAACGAAATTATATTTCTCCTTGACTAGGAAAAACAATATCATGAATATGTCTGTCTATAATCTACTGCTTTTTGAAAGGAAACTCTCAGCAAATTTTCGATTCGAGCAACAACAACGGAGTCAAAAAAGCCCCACAAATGTAGGCAAAACTTGACTTTATTCATTCAAACCAATACAGCTCTTAAACGATAGGTCCTAGCTTCAAATGTTATATAACAAATAATATTTTCTAATAAATTTCTGTTAAGAACACTATATACAATGTATACAATATATATAACAATATAATAATTAATAATAAATGACGTAATAATTAGATAGTAAGAAATCGAAGAAGAATTGGATGTTTTCGTTGAGCTCTAAAGTTCAACTTCGTATGCCTAGAAAGGTTTAATTATAATTCAAATTGATGAATTAATTTCTACTTCTAATGGAATTATTTTATTAGAAAACTGTTAAACTTTTATCTTTACAATATACAATTTTTTTTTTTCAAACCATCAGCACTTTATTACATTGATTATATGTACTACATATATAAGTTTTAAAAAATGTTAGATAAGAAATCAAATATATTGGTAATCTCCTGAGGAGATCTAGCAGATATCTTAAATGTATCCATTGTGGAGGGGAAAAGGCCAGGGCCAGGTAGGTTAAATTGTTGGGGGTTTCTCTATGACCAATTGGATTTTTTAGTTCCTATTGGAAACAAATTTAAAATTGGGCAATTACTTACTTCTGGAGCCGTACAACCCCTGGTGGACCTTGGCTTTTCCAATAATACTACACCAGTCCTCTCTACACAATGCCCTCGATTTCTAGTTCCTCACACCAAGGATCCGGAGGTCTTTTTCAACATCTAGCAGCCATATTCTTCTTGGTACCGAACATTGTCTCCAGCAGTATGTTTTTTGGAGCTCTGCTGTCTTCCTACATGGCCCAACCATTCAATTCTTCTCGCTTTTATAAACTGAACCATATCACAGGAACTGTAAATTTCATATAATTCTCTGTTTTTCCAAATTCTCCACTCACCTTCAACCACCACAGGTCCATATATTTTCCTGAGAATTTTTCTTTCAAAAATTCTTAGTGCATTTATTGTGGAGGTACACAGGGTCCATGTTTCGGCAGAATATGTCACGATAGGCCTTATTAAGGTTTTATATAACCTTACCTTCGTTGTTCGTGACAAGAGTGATGATCGGAAAAGCTTGATGTTCGCGAAATAGGCTCAGATACCTGCCATAATCCGTTTTTGCACTGTCGATATCTTATTTTCACAGTTGAGCTCAGCACCCAGATAGGTAAATTTTTTTACACTTTTAAATGAGTTTCCGTCTGAGGTTAGATTTTCTCTAATTCTTGAATTATTGTTTGGATTGACGTACATATATTGGGTTTTAGCCTTATTTATTTTCAATCCAACTACCTCGCTTCAACCTTCAACAAACCAAACACGCCCAAAAAGTCTTGCTTGCTCCTCGAATATCACCCAAACAAATATCATCCGCATATTATGATTTAATAATGTAGCAGATAACGCATCCCTAACGCAGGTCTAACTCTGAAATGGGGCAATTAGAAATGTTTTTCTTGTCATATAAACAGAAATATGGATTAGTTTTGAACCATTTTGTTATTTATAATGATTCATAAATATTTAATTTTAGGTAATTTTCTACTTGATATATTATTTTCACTTCCGAGTCTTTATTGAATTTATTTTTACTACATTTAGATGGATAAGGAAGTAGGAATTTTCACCCTTCCACTATGGATATATTTCTAATATCTGTTAGATCTCCTCAGGTGAGTATCATTCATTATATTTGATTTCTCGTCTTACATTTCTGAAAACTGTTGTATATATAATCCATATAATAAAGTGCTGATGGTTTGAAAAAAAAAAAATGTTTAAGAACTCAAGCGGCAATTAATTTATTGATTCTAATTTTATTGGTCCTTCTATACCATCGTGAGTACCTCAAGTGGTCTAATTACTGTCATGTAAATGAGTCTTTTATCTCTAATTACCTCAGAGTGTTAGTCTAGTGAATGTTAAAGAAGTCGATAGATTCCAAACTAAACGTTCGTCCAGTTGGAGTCCTAGTTAGCGGATCTGTTCTACAGAGATAAGTAGAATATTATAAATTTTATATGATAATGAATCGATATATATCTAAGATAGAAACGTTATTAATAACTTTATATTATAATATATTGGGTCTAAGATGCTATATAATAACTTAAACAATACGCTAGAGAGAGAGAGAGATAGATAGAGAGAGAGAGAGAGAGAGAGAGAGAGAGAGAGAGAGAGAGAGAGAGAGAGAGAGAGAGAGAGATAGAGAGAGAGAGAGAGAGAGAGAGAGAGAGAGAGAGAGAGAGAGAGAGAGAGAGAGAGAGAGAGAGAGAGAGAGAGAGAGAGAGAGAGAGAGAGAGAGAGAGAGACGCCTAGAGAGAGAGAGAGAGAGAGAGAGAGGAGAGAGAGAGAGAGAGAGAGAGAGAGAGAGAGAGAGAGAGAGAGAGAGAGAGAGAGAGAGAGAGAGAGAGAGAGAGAGAGAGAGAGAGAGAGAGAGAGAGAGAGAGAGAGAGAGAGAGAGAGAGAGAGAGACATAAATATATCAATATTAATTAACTAATACTATTAATTTGTAATAAAAAATAATTATTTTAACATTTAAAAATTGATTCCTTGTTTATAATAATCTCTAATAGAACGTGAAAATACAATTAAAATAACCTTAAACCTTGCCAGCGATGACTTAGGAGTGAAGTAATTAAGTGAATATGAGACTGATCGTATTTGAGAAAAGTTGTTCTATAAGAAGTGGTGGGAACCGGAAGGCGCGATCCTTGGGCCAATCAAATCTCAGCATTGGATAACCTAATTATCGAGTGAGCACTGGCCGTTACAGTGTCTCTGTCTTTAGTTTTATTTACTTGACCGGTTCGGGTAGGTTCGGTTGTGAGGTGTCTCATTCAATTTTATTTTAAAAATAGTTTAACATAAGTTGAGTGTGTTAATTTTTATTGTGTTATTTATATGTGATTGTTACTAAATAATGGAAGTTTTAATAAGTAATAATTGAAAGTGTCTTGTGATAGAATAAAAGTGCTATGAAACAAGACAAGGCCACCATTTTGAATTCCGATGTAAGTCTTACAAATTTCTATCCATAAGTAATTTTTATCTTAATTTCATTAAATTATTTAATATTCCAGAATTATCTTCCTTAATATATAAAGTTTATTAATTTAGCATTTTATGTTCAACATGTTTGGGGAATTTTTATTTCATATGCTCACTAAAATGATTTATTAGAACTATCACATCTAAAAGCGGCAAAAACAGTCACATCTCGGATCTTTTTTTAACTTCTTTATTTTTTGTGGTTTCTAGTTTTTTTGGTTGTTAGCTAATATACTATTTATCTATCTAATTAGTGAAGTGTCGCATCGTTAACCCAGTACGATACTATCACATCTAAAAATGATTATTATATAAATACAAATTATATATCTAGTCTATACTATTATATTGAGGGACTAGACATTTTTCGTTTATGTGTTATAATTATAATTGTAATTACACATGATAATTATGTTTTACGATATTTAGATCCCAGTAAAGTTTTAAATTCGACCAATATACGGCTATCGCCATTTTGCAGTAGAGCTTTCGATGGCATAAAAATAGAACACGTTAATTCATATACTACCTTCATCACAGCAATGATTTCGTGGAGAAAAAGAAATATTTTTTTTTTTTCAACTGTTAGGTGCTTACCTTGAAAAACATTTTGTGCCTAACGTGGTTTATAAAATGGCTTAAATAATTCAATTTGTAATTAAAATTCGGTATTTGTTAATACTAGAAAGTAATTAATTGTTTTTTGTTTTAATTAATGATCTTTATTTTAATCAGTATGAAATGTCAGCATAAACAATAAATCAAAAAGGAGAAAATTTTAAATGAAATTAGTTTAACTGGAAAGAAAATGGAGAATTGAATTATTCAACTAATATAATACAATAACAACATTTGTATATACAAAATTACTCTCCTTTGGAATTAAACAATACAATCATACAGGTAAGCAGAAAAAGATTAAGAATAGAAGCGCATAAATGGTTAGAAGGATTAAGTTATTTAATTTGAAAAATTATCTCCTACAAAACCTGAATCAGAGGTAATTGAAAAATAAAATTAGGACATGAGAATTAAAAGTCAAGACGGCAACCCCTAAAACATATTCCTTGTTGTTCTTTCTTTAGGCTCTCAAAACAACACATTGATTATAAAAAAAAAAGAGATAAGTATTAAATTAGGTCATATATCGCAACAATAAATCGATTTTAAATGAACAAAACCTATCACGTTAGGGTTACATATTTCGAGTTTATTTTATTTCATTTTCTTTAAGATAAAAGAACCTTCTATCTTCAATAGAACGAAGTTGTTAGAGAATTCTCCGACTTCGGCTCCACTTCGTTATACCACACGACTGAACATTTTACTAAGTGATCAGCAAAACCCTCACGTACGAAAAAAAGTTCTTTTATTTTGATTCGAATGCTTCTATAGTATTGGGAACAATATTTACTGAAAGATATATCGGGAAAAATATTTTTTTAAAATAAAGAACAAACTGAATTGATGAAATTTTCTATCCACTACGGCTGTAAAGCGGTTTAGCGAAAGAGAATTATTGGTGCCTGAAGCACATTGATACCTAAAGTACATTGATTAATTATCTATTATTTAATTTTGTATAATAATAGCATTCCTTGTCGGTGCTTTATCCGCTCTCATAAGTAACGAATTTAGATAATTTTAACTAATAATTGAACATTTAAATTTTAATTAAACATATCAATACAAATCATGGGTACCGATCCACAAGAGTAGTCCAGTACAGTAAGGCTCAAACAGCCCGTTTTCAAAAAAACTGCCGAACTTTTATTCTCAACTTTATTAACTTTATGTTTCTGGGGGTGCTGAATCCGAATCTGAAGTTTGCTACCACGTCAAACGACGGCTTCACACCCAAAATCGCAACAACAAATAAAACTACCGAAATATCGGTTATTTTTTGGTATTTTTCCTATAACACAAAATTGAAGCTTTTTCGAAAAAAGTCTTTAAATATTTATAATAGGTGGAATCGTTACCTACGAAATGAAAAAAAAAACTTCTTCGAAATCGGACTATTTACCGCGAAGCTATGCTCTTGGGAAAAAGTGTAGAAATTGACCAACTGGCGGTCAGTCATACTTTTCCGCGTGAATATGCTTGTCGAACTTTTTTTTGTCTATAACTCCTAAATAATTTGTCCGATTCAAAATTACTTTTTTTCATCTTAAATCTAATTAAATTTACTATTAGTCTATTGAATATAAAGATTTAATAATGCCCCTTAAAAGCTTAAAAAACAAAACAAAACACCATATTGTGAAATCTACGAAACTATTTGTGCGACTAAAAATTTCTTCTTATATCTAAACACTGGTCAAATTTACTATTAGACTCTATATATGAAGATTTAATCGGGTCTCTTGAAACACACATGCCAGAACGCTATATATCCCATACTTTTATAAAATCCCCCTTTTTTTTTTTTTTTTTTTTTTTTTTTTTTGGCACATTTATCTCTATAACTCCAAATCTATTTGTCATTTGTTTATTTCAAAGCTGATTAAATTGAATATTAGATCGTATATATATATATATATATATATATATATATATATATATATATATATATATAGTAATTTATATTAAATCCCGTGAAATACCCACAATAGTATGCTAAATGTGTATATTTTGGCAAAATATACATGTCCTGTGGGCTGGCATGAGTATTTCACTGGATCTAATATGTATATATATATATATATCCTATATATATATATATATATATATATATATATATATATATATATATATATATATGTTTAGTAAAGTTCTTTGAGGTTCAGTCAATGAATAAAAAACAACTATTTTGGCGACGTTTTCGAGGGTATTCTAGTCTATTCCATATCCACTAGTAACATTGGCATGATTATGAGAACAATATAGTCTCGAAACGTAGTAGTAAATTAACCAGCTTTGAGATAAAAGAAATAAAAATTTTGAATCGGACAAATAGATTTGGAGTTATAGGGATAAATGTGCCAAAAAAAAACCTGGATTTCATAAAAGTACGGAATCTTTAGCGTTTTGGCATGTGTGTTTCTACACTTTTTTCCAAGACCATAGCTTCGCGGTAAATGGTTCGATTTCGGAGTAGTTTTTTTCATAACGTAGGTAATAATTCTAGCTATAATTCGGATTTAGAGACGTTCTTCGATAAAAGATTTGTTTTCGTGTTATAGGTAAAATACCGAAATCAACTGATATTTTGGGCGGTTTTTTGAGATTTTGGGTATGAAGCCGACGTCTGCCGTGCTAGCACGCTTCAGATCCGGATTCTGCACCCCAAAGAACATAAAGATCCGTTGACAATAAAGGTTGTCAAACTGCTTGACCAGCGATGCCCCGACCTGTTCGATCCTTCACTTCGAGTTTACATTTATCGATAGCTATTTCCTATAAACTCACATGTCAACATTAACTTCTAGTTTCAACTTGGATTTCGTTGTTTAGTGTATTGTATTGATATTTAGTTTTTCTTAAATGTAAAAAGGTGAAACAGAAGTTAACAAGATTATTAGCTTGTCGATAAAACAAATTTATCAACCAATTCAATTCGCGAATTGGTTTGATAAATTTTCTTTTATTTAATAAGAATCCTTTATTTGTTCCATGATGGTACCTAATCTTTATGTTTTATAAAAAATTCAAATTTCTTTTCACTTTAAATGTTTTTAATGAAATATTATCTATTAACTTGACAATTCATATCACTCATGGGCAAGAAAAGTGATACAACTCAAAAAAACTCATTTTACGTCTTATTTCATAAATAATGATCGTTTCTGGTTTGCCTTGCAACAGCGGGCGGCCTCAAAATTGTGCTATCTGTGATTTATCCAAAGTTAAAATTGCGAACGGTGGAAGCAGGAACAGTGACATACTCCAGTTGTGTCTTGACCTTCACAAAGGTAACTTGTACGGGGAGTTCAGGACAGTGTCATATTTTGAGTTGGGACGGTTTTCTTGCCCATGAGCGATATTATTATAATAACTTCTAAAACTTCTTTGGACTCTCCTGAAAGATTTAATGTTTTTGTGTTGTGTCACTTTTCTTGCCCATGAGAGAAATGTGTATGGTTGTGTATATGGATATATAACTAAATTGTGCAGTATATATTAATATATATCTTGGTATCTGTAAATATTTTCTTCATTCAATGTACATATAGACGTAGTTCATTCTTTGTATATACCTTTTCTTATTTTCTCATGGTTATTTTATTTTATTATAATTTTTTTTTTTAGTTTTTTTCATTTCTCCTTCTTATGCCATCATATCTACTTAAGTTCTTTAGACAATTATTTACAATTAGCAGTATTTGTATGTCTAATGCTGCTCATATATAAATACCGTTGTATGAAAATATGCCAGACAATTGTACTGCCGTATGATACAATTTTGTTATTATTAGGGGGGCAATACGTCCCAGAATAAAGATTATTTTTTCATTTCATTTCATGAATTGGAGGGTCGAGAAAAAAAAAAAAAAAAAAAAAAAAAAAAAAAAAAAAAAAATCAAAAAAAATTATTGAAAAAAACAGAGTCTAAAACTCTGAGACACCCAGGTCCATAAAAAATGTAATTCATTACATGCGGATACGCTTTTAAAATCAAATTAGAACAAAACTTATAAAATCATATAAAAAACTTCACAACCATGTGAATATTTGAATACTTATGTGAATATGTGAATATATTTGAATACTTAAAAATTAAGTAGCTAAAATTATGAGAAATAATTTTGGAATAGTTAATTTTCTAACAATCCACTGATGAGAATATATGGGAATTATATTGTTGACTTCATACTTCCTATATGGATATCTAACTATATCAATATATGAACCATGTATAAACCACCTATCGGTCGATTTTCTAACTTCACTATCACACATTTATTGATTTTCTAAAAATAAATTAATTGAATCTGTAAATTTTATTATTGCTAAAACTATCTAGATGATGTTAAAATTCGGTATAGATTAATTTCTTAGATAATTAGTTTCAATTAATTAAAATATTTATTTAGCTCAACAAACCGCAAGCAATTCTTGGCCACCTCCAACAGCAATCGCCACGAGTCTATGTCCTGGGATGCAGCCATCCAA